>OY288278.1:84574837-85190787 GCA_958450335.1 Hibiscus tridactylites | reverse complement strand
CTTCCCCTCTTCAAAATTTATATAACCATGTATGATTTAAGTCTGCCTGTATAATTTTTTGCCAAGCCTTGCTTCATATTGTTAAATAACTTGTCAAGTATTGTTAAGCCTTTTGAAGCACACATTTTATACCTGTGTTACTTTTTGTGTTTTATCTTCTAAAACTTGCATAAACATTCAGGTTCATGTCATCAACGTTACTAAGAATTGCGAGAGAGCACAGTTCAGTTGTTGCGGTCGTTGGTAAAGGCCACTTGCAAGGAATTAAGAAATATTGGAAGCAGCCTGTTTTGATGGATAATCTCATGACACTTCCTTCACAGAAGCCGACAGTTTCAACAGGCAAAATACTCGTATCCCTGGGCATCGCTGCTGCTGGTGTGGCTATTGCTTCAGGCATCTATCTTGCAGGCAAGAAATAATCCAGCAATAGCATTTTTTTGATTGAGCAAAACTTGGAATTTTGGTGAAGAATCTCACCTTAAGCTTCATATATTATAAGGTTCAAACTCCATGGAACGGACTGATAAGATAACCGGTTTCTTTGACAACAAAAATTGGGACCCATAGAAAAAACAGATGCTCTGATGCTTATTATTTTTGGTATAAATGATATTGTTCAAAGCAGTTTTATCATTTTGAATCCATCTTGAAATTCATAAATTTTCTTTTTCTGTTTTCTGATTTCCCTCAATTTTGTGTACTTGGGCATGGTTTAGACTGGTAGCTGTTCTCCTGGCTTCTACTTCACTTATTAGGCTGCTTTACCCGCAGGTACATAGAAACCAGATCAGTTTTCTTTAGGGTTTAGGCATTTGGGCAAGCTACTCGAGGTCTAAGTTTAGAAAGAATCCACTTATATTTGAGTCGAGCTTAATTAATTTTCTCATTCTCACGACTTTCAAAGCTAACATGTTGTGTCACAATGTTTTTACTTGATATTTTTTAAAAGATAAAAATTTTAAAAATATGTAAATATAAGAATTATAGTGTATTTTGGTTTAAGGGTTAATTAGCGGTATAAATTTGATATTTTTCAAAAATTCAAAAACTTCTTGCACGCTTTGATATTTCTTATTGCATAAGATCAGTTTTTTTTTTGTAATTTACTCAGAACGACCGTGAGTATTATTATGTTATTACGCATCCATATACGACACCTCCAACTTTAAAATCCAAAATTTTTGAGAATAAAATCCTTGAGAGAATTTATGAGAATAATATCCAAAATTTCAAAATACAGTTCCATCAAATTTTTGTTAGAATTGAAAGTGAAGTACAAAATTCTCGTATTTACAAGCTACAAAAGTCCAACTACACTGACATGAAAAATACTCAATTCAAAGGCCAATCTAAGCTCTTATCGTCATTGCTTACAGTCCAGCCACCTTCCTCAATCTCCTGAAACATTTGGCGCCACCCCCAACCTGTGTATCCAAAGAAAAACCAGTAGTCATTGATCGATTGATTTCCAGCCTTTAGCTTCTCAATATTAGCAACCGTGGCAAATTGGTCGAGAAAGTAGATGCCTGGAGATACTTCGACACGCCGAGTTTCGTTAACTGTCCTAGTTAAAGCAACCAAGGGCATCCCCCGTCTTAAAACAGGGCCTCCGAAATACAAAGGAGCCTCTTTCAGGAACTCCAACCCTTCTTCGAGTTGGTCTAGAGCGTCCCATCTGATTGGCTTGTTAAATATCAAACCCTGAAATCCATTTTCTTCATCTGCCTTCACAATGACAATCTTCGAATTATCAAATGGGACGACCTCGAGAAGCTTATCGGTGGCAGTAAGGATTGAACCAACAACCACCTCATATGTGGCTTTATTCGAGACAACTGATACGTACGACCTCGACTTGCCCCCATTGTATTTTGCAACTCTTTTTGGGCTCTGGTTTTTCAATATAACTTCATGAAATTTGTCCTTTGCAGATTGAGCTTCCTCATGACCTGCTGCTGCAACCCTAGTTGAATCCTGATTCTTCTCACCTCCTTCGGTCCTCGTTAATAAAATTCCTACAAAAAAGTCAGAGAAAACAAAGTATACGGTTTTCTCTTAACCAGAAAGATGAAAGAAAAAACAGAAAATCGAAAAACAAACACCCCCATGTGCAAAATATAATATGCTCCAGAGCATGCGTGTTCCTTCATATAGTGACTAAGTTTTGATTTAGGACCTAACTTATATGGGTTTATCTTTCTTATTTAAGCGATAAAATCTAAAATCTAAATCTCTAACCATAAAACTAAATCATAAATTCTAAACCCTAAAATAAACAGACTTGTGTAAAGTTTACACAGCCACCATATCAAATAATTTTCCTCTATATCTATAGCATTTAACAAAACTGAAAAAGTATACAAACTCAAATTCATTGCACCGGGGTTTAAAATGGAACCTAAAAATTATTATGAAGGAAAAATTGCACATAAATTCTTTAAAGCTTAAATGGACAAGCAGAACATGCTTTCAACCATCAAAGTCGGAGTTGCATTTGCCTACAAAAGCTTTAAAATAGAACCGCTAGAAGAGTACTTTGTTCATTCTTGAGTACAAAATTAAGCTTCATTCTGAAAGAGAATTGAACAAGGGTTCTTCATTCTTGAGTACAAAATTAAGCTTCATTCTGAAAGAGAATAGAACAAGGGAACTTATAGAGCCTTCACTGCTATTAATTTATCCCCCTTTAGAAAGCATAGTAGATGTCAAACTGATGGTTTATCAATTGAAAATGAACAATCAAGTTGAGGAGGCTGAGACAATCTAACTTAGAACAAAGATAGAAGAAACAAAGCCAGAAATAAGGAAACTAACCTCAGTTACAGACAGTAGAACAGAAGTAATTTAAAATTTGAGTCACTATGAGATACATAAGAGAACCAAATAACTATAGCGGGGACACTTGAACCGTGTAGAGAGTTGGATGAAGGAAATTACAAGTACACCGAAGAAATTAAGTCTACGCTAACAGGAAATGTTTAAAAAAGGAAGAAAAGTAAGAAGGGAAGGGAAAAGGGAATAGTGGGTGTGAAGAAAGGTTAAAAGTAGGGTGCAAACATCCAAATTTTATCCGTTTATTTCAAAGATTAAGAGCTGTACATGTCAAAAGTTACCTTTCTCGCTATAGAGATGATGAGAATTACTTCCATGATGAGCTATAAACTTGATTATATTAGCTACTGATATATCTCCAGTGTAAGAGATAACAGTTTCAGTTTCAGCTGGGAATAACATCAGAGCAGGATAAACTTCCCTCTGCAAAGCCCAGGTTTTATTGACAGTTAAAACAAATACATAAACAAAAATTATCTTTTTTCTTTTACAGCAATGAGTGGATTCAATTTACTAAAAAAACAATGCATGCATACAATCTCAACATAGTAGAGAATAGGAGGATTGGGAAAAAGGACAACCATATTTCAAAAAGAATCAGAAGATAGTATAAATTAACCTGGTTTGCTGATTTTAGGATTAAACTGCAGTCATTCAATGTGCAATCCATCAGATAGATGAGTGGAAGTTTCATATTATTCATCGAGTTCTCTGCCACACAAATAGCATTAGTCAGTACATAACATTTTTCCCATTTTAGCATTCTTTCTACCAAACAAACAAGAAAAAAAGTTGTTCAGAAATAATAATAATAATAATAATAATAATAATAATAATAATAATAATAATAATAATAATAACAACAACAATAAGTGATTCAGATACTTCATACACGTGGAGCAGCATTTCCTAGCAGAAAGCCCATAGAATGGATCACCGATTCCGATTTACACAATTTTTATTTTTTCAAGTTGAGGAGACAGAGAAACAACAGATCATAACAGCTACAAAAAGGCGCCTTGGGAAGCATGTCTACTGAACTACTATAACTAGTTATCATAAGGTTTTCTGTACTGCTACTCAAAACATAACACAACTCCAAGATAATCAATAAATATCCGCATCCAAAAACAGCCAAATGTTACTCTAAGCCACGTGCCTATTTACAAATTCACACAGATTTTTTTATTTCAAAATATCAAATAATAGGCCTACTTATTTATTACATCTCTCTTTCAATAAGGAGTACACAAAAAGCCATAGATCTAAATATGACAAGAAGAATAAAGGATTGAATATTTAATTGATTATAAATGCGAAAAGCACTTACCAGCATCAAATGGTGCTTGCTCTTTCCCAGAGGCACTTTTAAACATTTTCATGTAACCCCTTATGGCCCGATATGCTTCACGAACAACCAACTCCATTCTCTGGCAAAAGCCACACCAATTACTACTAAAAAGTACAACAATATCCTCACTACGGGTATGGGCCGCATTTATGTTAGATTGGTTAGACTTAGACCCAAAAACAAGCTTGGACAAAGTATGCATCGTAACTTGAGGGATGGAATCCATTTCACGAAAATCTAGATTAACAAACGGCGGAGAAGTAGATTCCCTGCGGCTGTGAAGAACAGGCACAGACCGTTGATACGGAACAAGACTTCCTCTAATATATTCATGAAGAAATTCAGAAATTGACAAGTAACTTAAAATTTTATCTTCAGAGTGGACATAATGATGCTGAGATCTAGGATCAACTAAAACCAATGATGGAATTGTTGATCCACCAGTCAAAGATTCAAGTAGTCGATAGTTATCATCGCATAAGAGAAAAGAACCCTTAAACTCTTGAACTTGGGGCTCTTGTTCCCCAGACTTCTCTATCTCCGAAGAATTTTTCTCTTTTGCCTTAAAATCTTCAGCCATAACTAGCTGAAGACCTTCCAAAAGTTTGTCAGCTTCTATAGATATGAAATGTTTACTTTTATCAGGAGAAATTCCCTCATCTTCCTTGTATGGAGAAGAAGGTCCAACTTCAACACCAATTGATTTTGTTTTTTCCTCACGCTCCAAAGCATTTTCAGTTTCCATTGGTAGACTTTGTGGATCAACAATACCAATTAAAGGAAATTCCTGAGATGATGGCGGCGAGGCATCATTAGATTGACCATCTGTTTCTGATGGTACTTCCTGGGCTGTTTTGATGTCAACATCATCTGATAAAAGACGAAAGCCTAACTCCTTTGCAAGTGAGCTCAATTTGGTTTCCTCCTCTCTCTCAAGAAGATAAGCTAAGGTCTCTTGCAAAGATTTACCTTGCAAATCTGAGGCTATTTTATCTAGAGTGACATGCTTACCCTCATTTATAATCATGAATGACATTTTATCCTTTAACCTAATCTTCTGAGCAGTTTCAGATAGCTGTAGTCTTGGATGTCCTGATGTACCCTTATAAGCTAGAAGTGATGACTTTTCTTGATGATTAGTATTTTGTGAACTCATCCAATCTGAAATCTGGTAGTGAAGCGCTACTTCTCTAAATGCATCAAGAGCTTCCCTACTTTTTCTTCTAGTTTCTGATGTCTCAGATGATCTATCAACAAAAAGGATTACTGATGCCTTATTTGCAGGTAAAGAAAGCGGAAGATCTTGGCCATCAAATTGTAGCTACATTGCAGGGGAAGTAAGTGAGACACAGAGAGAAAGAGATATAATCAGTATAGGAGAGACAAACTATAAGAAATTAAAATCAATATTCTACAAAAAAGAAAGAAAGAACAAGATAAAGATAACCACATTGTACATGGAGATGGGAACTTAAATATAAATTCACAGGAAATAGGCAAAAAATGGCAGTTGGACTACCACCCTTGTGCATGAGAATCAATTGTACTACATGCATAATAAGCATACTATGCTTGCTCCTAGTTAACAAATACATTGTTAAGGAGCCTTAGACACAACTAGATAGCGGTAACGCCAGTGGTGGTCGGATAGATAGTGACCAAGTTCCTTTAATCCATTATGCTTTAGTAATAGGCAAAAAGGGTAATTGCAACTTCAAGCTAGAGCATTTGGAGTAGAGCAAGGTGTAACAGAACTGGCAGAAGCATACTATTCATGTTTCCTACGGTCCTACCCATGATAAGAAAAGAAGAAGCAATTAGTGATGTGCCTGTTCCATGTATTTCAGTGGCATACAATCAACCTAAGATTATTCTTTTCCCACCAAGCCTAAAACGCCATAAAAAAGGAGTTCTAAACCTAGAAGGCTAGAGGGCTTTCAGTCACCACAATCTTTTGGAGGGCACTGAGAAGTAGAAAAATTCATACCTCGCGAACAACTGAATTGTCTGTCATTAAGGCATTCTTCAGGTCATCCTCATCTTTAATAACTTTTGAACAACCAGGACATCCTTTGAAATACATCACTGCCACCCATGTACCAGAATCTTCAACATCAAGCAATGACATCAATGATCTATGAGAAATCAACCCAAATCTAAGCCTTTCAGGAGGAACTAAGAACTCTCTTCTAACATCAATCAACTTTGAGAAAAACGAATCAAATTGCTTATATTCTTTTAAGGTACAGCTCAATCCAAGACCAAATTTCAAATTATCACTCTCCCGTGAAGAAACACTATCATTTACCATACTAAACTCCGTAATCCAAGGAATTCCAGCAATCCCATTTTCAACACCACATTTCAGCATCCCACTTTCCATTTCCTGAATTTTAAGAAGACAAAAACAAACAAACAAACAAAAGTTTAAGCAACATTACTTCTAAAAACAACCCAAAAATCTCTCTTCATTAATTAAATTAAATCTGGAACAAAATGTAATACGAAACTACCAGCAACCTTAGGCGTCAAATCAGTTCCAGTGCCATTATTCTTGACCTTAGCCACTAACTTGGGAGCCCAACCACAAAATTCAGCTAAAATCAAAGCTTTGTCAGTTGATTCGAGAAACGATTTCAAGTCCTCCTGAGAATTAAGGGTATTTAAAGGGAGTTCTTCAGGTGAAGCAGCTGACATATAAGGATGAATAGAGTTCAATATAGTTCGTGCTCGAAGCTTTCCTTGATACTTATAAGATACGGATTGATCATAATAAAACACCGTTATTTGATCCGATGCACCAATGGAATCGGCCAACATTTTCTCCGTGTTCCTATGAATATACATCAGTTTCAAGGAGTCAAAATCCGTTGACTTATCGGAAACTAATCGGGACACTTCCCTCATAAGGGACCGGGACTCGCCGCACCCTGTAAAACAAATGAGAATATCGTGATTACAGATTACACTTGGAATATATATTCAAATTCGCAACCGCAAACCGAACTGAAAAAAACAATTTGATTTGAATGAATTGGGTTGTAGGTTACATGGGACGGTGACGAGAAGGAGAGTGTGAGGGTGGCGACGGATCTGAGAAGAATAGTTTAGATTGGTGAGGATCTGCCATTCCCCTGCACCGTTTGATGCGCAATCAACGGCTGAAAACAACGCGAGTGAAATTATCAAAATCGGGATCGAGAAAATGTTCTTCATCGCCTCCACGAATCACGATTACGTTGCGACGAACACAAAGACACCGCACCGCTGCTGCAGTGCTGCTTTTTCCCAATTTCCCAGCCCAGGCTTGAGCGAAGGAGACCCGAATTTTGGGTCGGATATATGGGTATGGATTTCTGGTTTATGCGGAAACCCAAAATCAATTTCAACAGTTGGGTCGGATATATGGATATGGATTTCTTATTTATGCGAAAACCCCAAATTCATTTTCAGTGGGTTCAGCATTTCGACTTCAAAACGGGTCATAAATTGGGCCTCGTTTTCACTTTTAAAAAATGAAATTTGAGATTTAATTTCGGTGTGAAAAAAAAGTTAAAAAGTCTGATTTTAATACTAAGGAAATTATCTTAATAGTCACTCATTTATTAGCGTATTTATATTCCGATCACCATTTTTTTAATTACGTCACCAAATTTACAAAATTCAACATTTTTGTCACCTCCATTTAAAGAATTATTGACGTGATAAATTTTTAGTTGGTATAATAATGCATAAAACCTTCTTAAATTTATGATTCTGCCCCTATATTTTTATGATTTTACATAAAGACTCCTTTCTACAAACATTGATTTGTATTGATTGTTCTGACAAATAAGTTGCATCTGACTGCCCCTTTTTACATGTTAAGTGTATGCCAATTATAATTTGATTTTTTATGTGATTGATGCGATAATATAATTTTAAAAGGTTTTAATTTAATCTGGATTTTCACGCCAATCACAAAATGTAATCTTTTTAACAAAAATCATAAATACATTAATTTAGATTTTAAAAAGGGTCCAATTAAATTGCACATGAAGAATTGCCTAATAAACTTATAAAAGAAACAGCTAATGAAAGTAAAAAAAAATGAACGGGCAGATTCATGGAGCAAAATGGTTAATACAGCTAATGCTTTCCAATTAATTTATGAATTTATTACCATTTCAAACTCAAAAATGTGATTATATGAGGGGGAATGTGTTCAAGATTAGTCCATAATGGTCTCAATTCCCCACCACTGATACTAAATAAATTACTAAATTAATTTAAATCCTAATACTTACCAAAACATTAATGTGTACTCAATCAACCAAATCTTTCACTAATTCATTCAAATGTTCAACATCGGTCTAGTGAAGATATAATAGGATAGTGTCTTTGATAGTGTCTTTGACTAATTCGTTTTTTTTGTCTTTTTATACGTTTCACCAGTAATTTTATCTCATGTGTATTAATAATTATTTTCACCATCTTGTTAATTATTTATATTTTATTGATAATACACGTAGTATAAAATAATTGGTGCGACATATAAAAAATGAAAAAAGAGTATATGAATTCTATCTCTTTAAAGAGCATTTGATAAAATGATTATTAAGCATTAAATTGTATAAATTTGAATCTTTTTAACATTGAAAATGCGGATTGTCCCAAGGAAACACGAGTGCAAATCGCTTTCTCTGCAAAATGTATAAGTATTATCAAAGGATTAAGAATATGTATAAATATATACTACCTTATAATCACCCTTATACCATTAAAAAAATATTAAAAATGCATATAAAAAAATTAATGAATAATGATGAGATTTTCGTTACTTCAAAACCTGTTACTAATAATAAATGAAAATAAACATTATTTTGTTATAATATTTTATTAATCTGGAATAGTATGTTATACTTATCTATCATTGTTTAAAAATAATAATCTCTGATCAACCGAATTAATTTAAGTGAGAAACGGTTTGATATCCTTTAAATAAATCTCGAGTTTGAAGCTTTATGTATGTAACAAAATTTTACGAAGAGACCCACTAACCAAAGCTAAATATAAGATAAATATCGGTCCAAATTAGTCGGAACAAAGCCATAAAAAATCGAGGATAACCAAATAATAATAATTATTATTATTTTTTAAAAAATAACAAGTAATATAATTAATACAATATTATTTCCAAAAAGAGAGAATTCCGTGTATCATTTCTATATCCAAAGAAGGAATGAACAGAACACTATCAGTCTATCACTACTCACTAACCCTCATTGAATCCAGATTCTCTGAGATTCATTTCCCATTGATCGTAGCTGTGTGCCACCCTGTAGGCTGTAACCGTTACCACTACAATGTCTCTCAGCCTTTGGATGATCTCCATCAGCTCACATTTAGCTGGGTTTTCCCAACATTCCTTCATATATTTAAGGACTTGGCTTCTCCTCCGATTCTACTTTCTCTTCAAAAATAAAAATAAAAACTCAAAGGAATCATCTGAGAGCCATGGGGAGTTCAAGACACCAAAATGATGGACAAGAAGGGTGGGAAACACCAGCCCTTGTTGTTGATGAACATCAATCAACCGATAAAGTCTTGGTGGAGGCTGCTTTCAAGTCCACGCCGGTACCGCCATGGACTCAGCAGATAACGGTGAGGGCTATGGGGACTAGCCTTGTTCTGAGCTTGGTCTTCAACTTCATCGTTTGCAAGCTTAATATCACCACTGGTGTTATCCCGTCTCTCAACGTCGCCGCCGGTTTGTTGGGGTTTGCCGTCATCAAAGCATGGACCACCACTCTCTCAAAGGTTGGACTTTTGAAACAACCCTTCACCAGGCAAGAGAATACCGTCATCCAAACATGTGTCGTCGCCTCATCCGGAATTGCATTCAGCAGTAGGCATTTAAAATTTAAAACCCAGATTTTTATTTTAATAAAATTTTCCTTCTTTTGTTGTTGATGTTTACAATGATCTTTGTGTTTTAAAGGTGGCACTGCAAGTTACTTGTTGGGGATGAGCCCGTATGTTGCTAGTCAGGGAGGCAGTGGAAATATGCCGGTGAATGTGAAGAAACTATCTGTTGGTTGGATGATTGGTTTCCTCTTTGTTGTTAGTTTTGTTGGCTTGTTTTCTATTGTGCCCCTCAGAAAGGTCATTTCAATCGTTTTCTTTCATTCATTTCTCAAAATATTTGATTCTATTAGCATCCATATCATCGAAACAATGATTCGAATCATTATTTACAGATAATGATCCTAAAATACAAGTTAACATATCCCAGCGGGACGGCAACTGCATACCTTATCAACAGTTTTCATACCCCCAAAGGTGCAAAGTTAGCCAAGTAAGTGTAATTTGATCACATTCCTTTAAATTTACCTTTCTTGCTTATATGATTTCCATTGTTACTTGTTTCTCTTTGATTATTAATTGTTTTTTTTGCAGGAAACAAGTTATGGTTCTCTTTAAAAGCTTTGTCTTTAGCTTTTTATTTGCCTTTTTCCAATGGTTTTACACTGGTCTTGATGGATGTGGATTTTCTACCTTTCCTACTTTTGGCTTTCAAGCATACAAACAGAGGTATGTGTCTGGTTTGAATTTGTTTTTGTTGTTTAATCTCGATGACTAGTGACTAACTAGATTGATTACATTGTAATCCTTTTTTGTAAGGTTTTACTTTGATTTTTCATCAACATATGTTGGTGTGGGGATGATTTGTCCATATATGGTGAATGTTTCTTTGCTTGTTGGAGCCATCTTCTCATGGGCAGTCATGTGGCCTATGATTGAGAGCAAGAAAGGCATCTGGTATAGCGCTGATCTTGAGTCGAGTAATCTCCATGGTCTCCAAGGATATAAGGTATCCTTTATTTCTAGTTTTTGATCTACTAGAGATATTCTTTGTTAAGGACTCATATTTATTTTGTTTGGTCATAACAGGTGTTTATTGCTATTGCTATGATGCTCGGGGATGGTTTATTTCATGTTGTCTACATGCTAAGCAAAACTATACTCAGCCTAATAGCTAAAAACTCCGGAAAGGACTCGTCTGTTGTTGACCCTGGTGGTTCCGACCTCGATTCCCAGACGGGAGATTATGATGAAATTAGACGAACTGAGTTCTTCTTAAAAGACCAGATTCCCAATAAGGTAGCCATTTCAGGCTATGTTGTCTTGGCGGTCATATCCATCATTGCTGTTCCCTTCATCTTTCACCAACTAAAATGGTACCACATTTTAGTTGCATATGCCATTGCCCCTGTATTGGCCTTCTGCAATGCTTATGGCTGTGGTCTCACTGACTGGTCTCTGGCCTCCAACTATGGGAAATTGTGCATTATCATTTTCAGCTCGTGGGTTGGCCTCGAACACGGTGGTGTCATTGCCGGTCTTGCATCTTGTGGTGTGATGATGAGCATTGTTTCTACTGCCTCTGATCTCATGCAGGACTTCAAAACAGGATATCTAACCCTTTCATCTCCCCGTTCTATGTTTTTCAGCCAAGTAATTGGGACCGCCATGGGCTGTGTGTTGACACCATTGGTCTTTTGGTTCTTCTATAAGGCTTACAAAATTGGTGACCCTGATGGCCCCTATCCTGCACCTTACGGTCTCTTATACCGTGGAATCGCGCTTCTCGGTGTCGAAGGCATCTCTTCACTCCCCAAAAACTGTCTCAATCTTGTCATTGCATTCTTCCTTGTTGGATTTTTCATAAACTTGATTCAAGAGCTGTTGAGGCGTTACGAGACCAAACTCCGGATTTATCGGTTCATCCCGAGTCCAATGTGCATGGCTATTCCGTTCTACCTTGGTGGATACTTTGCCATAGACATGTGCGTGGGGAGTTTGATTCTCTTCATGTGGGAATTGAGCAACAAGCAGAGGGCTACCGACTTTGCACCGGCAGTGGCGTCGGGGCTCATCTGTGGCGATTCGTTGTGGAGTGTACCGGCTGCTATTCTAGCACTTCTTAATGTCAACCCTCCTCTTTGCATGAAGTTCTTCACTGTGGCACAGCTGAAAGAGCTATTGAAAGAAAGCTAAGTCACCCCTTTGTTTCTTATGTATTGTGTCGGTCCACACAGAATATTATAATGTACATAGGGTGCAGCAGCTGTTCTATCAGGTCTGAATATTTTAGGTTTTTATCATAAGGTTTTTAAAACAACTAAAAAACAATGACTTGGAAATTTGGATTTTGTGGTTTGTGGACATGTCTTTTTTATCCTTGTGTGTGTTTCTTGTTAGTTTGTTTTTATTTTATTTATGTATTTTGGCTATTAATTACTTCTCTGTGGCTTATTTTCTTTCTGTTGTATTTTCTTTAATTTGCAATCTTATTAATGTACTGTGTCGGATTACAATATTATGATACTTATTATGTTTGTTTAGTTTATTATATATGATAACATTTTAAATAGTTTATTATATTAAAGTTTATGAACATACGAGAAATAAATAAAATAATTACGATATAAATTGCTTTGACTTTTTTTTTACTTTTTTATGAGATTAATTTTATGTTTGATTTATATTATTAAAAGTTGAATGTATAAAACTCGAACTTTTTACTTGTCCATTGATCTCTTAAACATTATAAATATATATTTTTGAATACTATACAATTACTCAAATTATGATATGAATTATTCAATTTTTAAGATATTTTATATTTATATTTTTAAATTATATTTGCAGGAAATAAAAACAATCGTTAAGTAATAAGGATAATTGCGTAAATACATTTCCAAGTGATGAATAAAACCATTTCTACTTTAAAATTAAAATAGTAATATATGTATATATAATACTTCTTAATTTATTTTTATTAAATAAAGAGATATTACATTTTTATATTTAGATTTGAATTCATACAAATGAGATAATATAAGTATCATTTACTATTAGTACTTCTAACTTATTAAAATCAAATGTACAAACATGTGAAGTAAAATGTAAAAATATATTATCAAAATAAAATATAATATAAATAATAAAGTACTATTAACAAGAAATTAACATTTTAATTATAGTAATAGAAATGCTTTAATTTCTAGTCAGAAAAAAGATATGCTTTGATTTTAATTTTATTAAGAAAATGAAGTTTTTACTTTAATATGTTTCTTGAATTTTTTTCCAACAATGTAATTCATCCTTGACTATTTCTCAATTTATGGTGATCTACTGTTCAAACTAGAAGTCTGGTAGATTATACCTTGTTTTTAATAGTATTTTTCAGAAAATATTAAAAATTTGAGATTTAAGCCGTCCTTCATTGAAATGCATGTATTCATGCATGCCACCTGTGAAAATACTATTTAAAGTCGGGGTGTAATCTATTTAATTTTATTATTTTAATATTACTTTACAAAACATTGTTTGAAGACGGAGTGTAATCTACATAACTTCTGAGTTTGAACAGTAAATCACCATAGATTAGCAAATAAACAAGGATGAACCATATTATTGTGAAAAAATTCAAGAACCATATTAGGGTAAAAACTCCACACACAAAATACTATTTAAAGCATATAAAATTTTAATAATAAAAAAATATAAATAAAAATATTTCATTATATTAGATTTTCGTTACACACACAAGATGCAGGCATAAAAGAATGTAGAATCAGAAAAAGCAGCTTGGAGTGTTAGAATATTAAATTTTTATGAATGAATTTTTTTAAGTATGGAACAAACAATGTATTAATTTCCTTTTAAGGGTGTTAATATTTATTTAAAATTGTATTAAATTTATTTTTAATATTATTTGATATTAAATTTATAAAAAAAATATATTTTTTAAAAAAATTAGGTGTGAGTGACACCCTAGCTAAGAGTGGCTTTGTCCATGTACATTTTTTGTTGTTGGATAAATGGCACCTTATTCATTCAAAATACCTTAAAAAATTATAAATCATCCAGTAGGACCAGCATGGCCTACCCTTTACAAACAACGAATAAAACACCTACTAACATAGTTCCCAATTATCAGCTATACAATTACCAGTAAAACTAAACCTATTACATCCTATAATTTTCTACTTCGGACTGTGTTTAATAAGATCAAAAATATCAGCTTCTAATTTTGGCCTTTTACCATGCATTCGGCCATTACGCTCTTGCTAAACGTAGTAGTTAAAGTCGTTTTATACAAGTCGAATAATCGCATCACGCATAATATTTTATGTAAAAATATATTTTTAAAAATTATTTGATAAATGATTATAGATAGAGTGTTAAAATATTTGTATATAATTTTATTGATTTCGTGTTTGAATCTTAAACATCAACCTTTGTGTTGAATCTTAAACACCGCCATGATTATACGGAAGTGTAAAAAGATGAAAATAATTTGTAATAAAAAGATGATATTTTAGTTATTTTTGAATCGATTTGATATTCGATTATCCCATGATACAAATTTATTAATTATTATTTTTATAATTATTTAATTCTAAAATATAAATTTATTTTGAACCATATGTTTTTAAAATATAATTTTTATTTTAAGTTGATATTTGGTCGTAATTTCAAATTTGGTTATTTCCGGATCGAACTAGATCGAGCTGTCAACTTCTTTTCTAAAATAAATTTTCTTTTCGTTCCCGCTAAGCCCCCGCGTTTTATATCTGTTTTCTGCAGTCCTTTTCTCTTTTATTTAACCTTCGAACGAGACTTAGGCAACGCAGAGGCCAGAGGTATGTCGGCGGCGGCGACAACTAGCCGAGTGACTCGGCGGATGGGAGCCGAGGATGAGAAGTTAGTGTTCGAGACGACGGAAGGAATCGAGCCGATAATGAGCTTCGATCAGATGGGACTTAAAGACGACCTCCTCCGTGGAATCTACAATTACGGCTTCGAGAAGCCGTCTGCGATCCAGCAGAGAGCGGTCATGCCGATAATCAACGGTCGCGACGTGATTGCCCAAGCCCAGTCTGGTACCGGCAAAACATCCATGATTGCCCTCACCGTTTGCCAAGTGGTCGACACTGCAAGCAGAGAGTATGTTTAATTTTAAATCCCTTTCAAATTTAGTCCTTTTCTGTTGATTGAATGTGTTGCAATATCGATTTCGTGTAATTTTATGAAAGCCCTAATTCTTAGATACCTGATTGATAAACCCTAAATTTGAAACGCATTCGATAAAATTAGTCGTGTGTGTTGTTTTAAATGTGTTGTGGTATCGGTTTTGTGCTAAACCCTAAATTTGAAACATGTTCGATAAAAATGTGTGAAAATAATATTTTTGAAAATGGTAAAATTATGTTACAGCTTTGAGGTGAGTTTCAATTCTCGTGATTGTTCCCTATAATTAATTAAAATTTTATTTTCTATATTTTGAAGCATGAATTGTCCTTGCATATGCATTTTTTCTATAATGTTAGCTGATGCTATTTCAGGGTTCAAGCATTGATCTTGTCACCCGCAAGGGAACTGGCTTCGCAAACGGAAAAAGTGATAAGGACAATTGGTGATTTCATGAACATACAAGCACACGCTTGTATTGGAGGCAAAAGTGTGGGTGAAGATATAAGAAAGCTAGAACATGGAGTTCATGTAGTGTCGGGAACTCCTGGTAGAGTTTGTGACATGATCAAGAGGAGAACCCTACGTACAAGGGCTATTAAACTACTGATTCTCGATGAATCTGATGAGATGCTCAGCAGAGGGTTCAAAGATCAAATTTATGATGTTTACCGACATCTTCCACCAGAGCTTCAGGTTCCTTTCTCAGTTTCTTAAAATTTCTGTGTTCAAGATTTTCATATTCTAAGTTATCAGGGCTCCTCTAACCCTTAAGATAAATTTTATATCAATTTTAGAGTTCTTAGGTACTAGAAGTTTGTGTTGCCTTGCTTGCTTTTACAATTTTAGAATTTAATTTGAGTTGTCTTGTTCTTGTTATATTGCAACATTTTTCCACTGTGGTTAGACCTATCAACTAGGTGTATTGGATTGGTTTCAGATAGGGTTAATTTGGGTTGGATAAATTATGTTTTACATTTTCGGTTTAGTTTTCGGGTTTGGGTTGTTTTGGGTTCAGGTTATTTTAGGTACTACAAACATTGTTTTCTCTTTCTTTATCCTCATCTGTGTTCTGTTTATGTTTGTTGAAATTGATTTTAGATTAATGAATTCTTGTAGGTTTGTTTGATATCTGCTACCCTCCCTCATGAAATCCTGGAAATGACAAGCAAATTTATGACTGATCCTATAAGGATCCTCGTGAAGCGTGATGAACTGACTCTAGAGGTAATCAAATGCTCGTCATGCTAATGAGATTTTTACAACTTCTAATATGGGACTGAACTCAAATATTTCTTCTGTTTTCCACTATTACAGGGAATTAAGCAGTTTTTTGTAGCAGTTGAAAGGGAGGAGTGGAAGTTTGATACACTTTGTGATCTTTATGACACGTTGACTATCACTCAAGCTGTTATTTTCTGCAATACAAAACGAAAGGTCTCTTCTGGAGTCTCATAAGCATGCATTTTCAGATTTTCTTTTCAACATTGGAACAAAAACCTCTTCAACGGTGTTCTCATGTAATTCTTTTATTCAAGTTTTTGGTTTTCATGCTATGATCTTGAGTCTTGTCATTGTGATTTCTGCTTTTGGAATAGGTTGATTGGCTAACTGAGAAGATGCGTAGCAATAACTTTACGGTATCATCAATGCATGGAGATATGCCTCAGAAGGAAAGAGATGCAATTATGGCCGAGTTTCGTGATGGTGCAACCCGTGTTCTTATCACTACAGATGTTTGGGCCAGAGGGCTTGATGTTCAGCAGGCAAGTCTCTAGGGATGCTTTATATGTCCCCTTTCTGGATGTATTTTTGCTTGTTGTTTCTTGATGAGTGTTGCTCAAGTCTTTTTAGACAAGAAAATATAGTTTGATGCAAGTATAATAATAGTTGGGTATCATCTCGGAGACCAGTTATGTATGGTAGTGGCCTTGAGATATAAGGTTACAAAAATCTAAGAGCATATCACGTGCTTATTTTTCTATAATTGATTGACTTGCTTAATCTAATAAGGGAGATGCAGGAGAAAGAAAGCTTTAATTTTCTATCGCACTAGAAGGGTTTTTGTTTTCCATTTTATATTCTACTAAATTTACCTGTATTGTTTCCAGGTGTCTTTGGTGATCAATTACGACCTGCCAAACAATCGAGAGCTTTACATCCATAGGATTGGACGTTCTGGTCGTTTTGGTCGAAAGGTATTTCTTCTGCTATTATTAGATCCTATTCCCGCCTCCAAGTTACTTTGTATTGTTACTGTATGTGATTACTTGATTGTGTTGTTGCTTTGCAGGGTGTTGCTATTAATTTTGTGAAAAGTGATGACATAAAGATTCTTAGAGACATAGAGCAGTACTATAGTACCCAGATTGATGAAATGCCGATGAATGTTGCGGATCTGATATAAGAATCCCTGGATCGAAGGGTACGGTGGACCACGTTCCTACCGCTGTGTAATTGACTTCTCTATCTAGTTGCATGCTTCTGTGTGATTGTCTTGGTCTGCAAACTGGAGGTTTTGGTATCAAATTAAGGCATTATCTTTGTGGTTGGATTTGCTGAAATTTCAGTAGTGTTGTTAGGGATTTGAAAGGTTTTGAAGTCTCATCTCTTCATCACACTTCATTTATATGGTTTTGGAATTGAATTTATTCTTCTGGGTTTCTTAACATTTTTTTATTCCTCCTGGGATTTACCAAGAGTGAAAAAGAAAGGGAAAAAAAACCCGGAATGGAAGTTATCCGTACCTTGATTCTTAGGTGCGACCTTAAATTTTAATTTATTAACACAAAATTTCAATCACTTACTCTTTTATTGTTAGCAATAATTGTACAATTTCATGAGCATTAATTACTAGTTTATATCATTTAAATGCTTTTACAGTGCTACATGTCTTTTTTTAGGGTCTCTTAAACTTTAATCAACTCTAAATTTTAAATATTAAACCATAAAATTATTCTCAAACTTCAAAAAAAAACATGCATTTGTAGAACAAATATTTTCACCGTCAATGTTTACAACATTTTCAATATTTAATCCCTTTCTTTTTGTAAATTGTATTCGTACTGATGTCAATTAGGTTAGATTCGACTGGCCACTCCAATACTCTTTTCAAAGTGAATTACCCACACTAGTTTGATGAAATCAAATTAGACCATTGTGTATTTATATTGTCACGGGCTAGACTGTTTTTAGCAAGTTCGTGCGGCTATAGCTGCTTTCTCAGTTCAAAGTTTGATAAAGTATGTAATCCCTTAAACCCACCTATACGACACACGTTAAAATTTTAAATAAACAATTGCTAAACCATTTAAAATTTTAAATCAAGTTTTAAATTAAAATACAATTTCAAAAGAAAAATCGGACAATAAATCAAAATTATGTTACAAGTTATTAATACAAATTTCGAACTCGAATATAAATCAAAACGTGACATACATGCCCCCTAATTACACAGATACCATACTCCGTGAGCAAGTTGTAAAATGTCCACAAGTCCTATATTTCATGCACATTCCACCACTTATTATTTCTGTTTTTAAGCTCATTTTAGGCATAAGTAGGTTCATACATAGCACTGTACAGCATTTCTTTGTTTTACCTTGCTTTTATAACTTATCGTTTAATTGGTGAACAAGAGATAATGTTTTAGTGTATTTTTGTATTTAGATACTAAAGGCCGAAAGAGGGAACTGAGGATGCAATGCTGAGACAGCAAATCTAGGAGCTATACTGATGCAGTTCTAGTAGAAGACAGTTGCTGCCGAGTAGCTGCCGAGTAAAGTTGTCGCCGACCTTGCTGCCCACGGTAGCTGACTATGGAGTTGAAGAACTAAAGTGCGATTTGTAAAGCTAAAAATCTTAAGTCTATCACCGTCATACACCTGATTTTTCGACGTCTGTAGCAGCAGCTAGAGTTGTCGAAGTGAGATCACAAGGTTACTTGCGGGCTAAGACAAACGAGATAAAGTCCACATTCAACGCAAAGAAGTCAGAGTTTAAAGTCACATTAAATGTGGAAAGCTACTTTTGCGGACTTTTATTTTAAGGAAGACTTAGCCTAATTATTTGTCTATAAATACTCATTGTACTCCTAGTTCAAATCATGTTAGATTTTCTATAGACATAACTAGTGTTTTCTACCGCCGTCATGTTCTAAACTTCATTTAGATTAGGGTTATGTTGTAAATTAGTTGTGAAACGGTTGTATTAGGTTTTGAGTTGCTTTTCAATAAAATATTCTAAGTTTGCTTAATCTATGCACTTCATTCTTTCAATTTGTCCTAACCGTTAGTTGAAAGAATCCATTTAAGGGGCACGAAAGTGTCAACTTCACGAAAGGTTTAAGTACGGTCACAACGTGCTTTGGCGTGACTAACTTGGTTCCAAAAGTTCACAAGTTTCAGCGGCTAAAAGGGATCACCAACCGAGTTGACTAGCTTGTGTTAGGTTTACGCTGAGATTGCTAGGTATTGCCTACGTCACGCTAGCTTTCGAGCATCATTGCCTAGAAATATGGAGGATCATTGTCGACTATCCCGCCGAACTTGGAATATCTGTCAGACTTACCGCCAAGAATTATTTCCGTTTCACCTACCGTGACAGCGAAAGTTGTAGGGGCAGTGACCCGCTGCGGCCGCGTGACAGGGTTGTTGTTGTCGCCCGCCATACTGGCCGAGATAACATATCGTGGCAACGCGAAACAACTTAGCCTTTTACAACGCAGTTTCACACTAAGTGGCAGCATAACCCTGTCTGCTTTATCAACCTGAACCACCTCTTTAATCATTTGTGCTTTACTTTACTTTACTCTTCAATCCAACAATCATTTTACTTGTGTTTTTACTTTACCTTGTGCAGGGACTACAAAACGAACTAAGTTGACCAATCCTCGTGGGATTCGACATCTTATATACTATAACTTGACAGGAGTGTGCACTTGCGCTCTCACAAAAAGAGAACACCTACACGCCCTACACAAGCCGAAGAAACTCTCATATCGACGTTGATAGCTGCAACAAGGTCGATCTTCTAACATATGATGGTAAAAACAACGTGAGCTTCAAAAAGCTCAGTAATACAGACTACAAAGAGATACTAAAATCACAAGTAGGTATATGACAAGTTTAACATTGTCATGAAGAACTGAGCAACGGTAAGCTTAAATTACGATTCGATAATTCGATGAAACATTATATCATAAGGTAACAGATTTGAATCTTTGACTTTCGACTCACCTCTTAAGGTTCAGGTGATCAAATAAAGAACAACTTTGTGACCTCCTAATAATGTTTCACTAAATTATCGAATCGTAATTTGAGCTTACAGTTGTCCAATTCTTCATGACAATGTTAAGTTGTCATACACCTACTTGTACCTTTAGCATCTCCTGGTAGTTTGTATTACTGAGCTTTTCGAAGCTCACGTTGTTTTTACCATCACAGGTTAGAAGATTGACCTTGTCGCAGCTATCAATGTCGGTATGGGAGTTTCTTCGGCTTGCTTGCGGAGTATGGTATTTGTAATTAGGAAAATGCATGTCACGTTTTGATTTATATTCGAGTATGAAACATGTATTAACAACTTTTATCACAGGGTTGTTTCATTGTCTAAATATTTTCTGAAATTGTATTTTAATTCAAAACTTGATTTACGATTTTAAATGGTTTAACAATTTGTTTATTTGAAATTTTAACGTGAGTCGCTCTGGTGACCCTAATGTAATTTTCTAGGATCCGTATTAACGCATAGGTGGTTTAGGGATTACAAAAGTCCAAACTGAATTAATTATTCAATTCTCTCTATTTACTAAATTTGAACATAAATGTAAAATGGGAATTCAAATACATAAATATAATTACCAAAAGGATATTAATTCCTTTTAAAGAATATTTTAGGTTTTTTAAATGAATTTCAAACTAGCACTGTCCTCTAAAAATATTCTGTTTGGATGCATTTTATTGTTAATATGGTACTATGTCTATATTTCATGCCCCCGATAACAACATGATGTCATCCATTAAAAATACAATAATTAGTATATATTTTTTTATTATTTAAAATCATTTACTAATGTATTAATGATATAACATAATATGACGTGCTAATCATTTATGCACAATTATTGTGTCAAAGAATAATAGGAAAATGCACAAAATTCTACTATTAGGGATCAACTTATTTTTTATTAAAGCATTCTCAAATTTGATATGAATAATGGAATTTGATAGCGTGAGGTCAAATATAAGGATACTAATATAAATAATATAAAGATTAAAGAGTCAGTGTTTTTACTTCTTCTGGTATTAGTTACCAAGATATTGTTCACTCGCCTAAAGGGATCCTTGAATGTAGATTGAGGGCTGCAGATTGTAAACTTCACCTTAGGGTAATACAAGGAGATTTTGCCACATTTTGACCGAGAGAGTGACTAAGGTCGTACTATCATATTAGAAGCAATTTAATCTTGTAACAAGTGGTATTATAATGAACCTTAGCTTATATAACTTCACGTTGAGTGCTTATGAATAGGGTAAGCAGGGTGAACAACCGTGACAATGGTCCATCACGAGTGCAGATAACAAATGATGATGGCGTCATGAAACTAAGTGGCAGAGAACGTCACACTTGAAAAAAAAAACAAAAAGAAAAAAAAATCTTGAAATATATAAGCAATGTCGTTGCAAATCACATTTTTTTTAGAAAAAGTAATGACCTTGTAATGATATATATTATTTCGCTTAAAACACAAAATTGTATTAAAACTTGTTACGCTTTGATTAAATTGTGATCTTAATTATTCTTTCAAATCTAATTGATCTTTAAACTTGACAAGCTTCTCAAATTGACCCTTCTATCATGCAATTCATATTTTAACAGACAAAATGTATTTTATACGAGCAGGCTCAATCATAAACAAAAGTAAGCAAAGTTGATAAAACTTAGAAGTAAATGATAAAAAAGGCATCAATAAAACACAAGTTCTGACCACCACTCATCCATCGAAGAAGATGAGAGGGTTATTTAAATAGGATCTAATCTGAACCATCTAATCCACTAACCAATGCTCCAATTTCCACTTCTAAGGCTTCCAGAGAATGGTGGTCTCAGCCACCATTGATGTCACAACATAAGGATCCATATTGGATGCTGGCCTCCGGTCTTCAAAGTACCCTGCGCGTGTCATTTCATACATTTCCAGGAATGTTAGAATCAAAGTGATTCAAAAGATATGAGACAAATAGAGTAACACAGAGGATGCTGACCTTTTCCTTCTTTCTCGGTGTCACGGCCAACTCGAATGGAAGCTCCCCTGTTCGCGACGCCCTGGTGTTCGGAGATTGCAAGCAATATTAGTACTACTAAATGAGAAGGGAAAAAAAAGAACACAATTGTGCTACTGCTAAAGGCCTTGCCTTATATATACAAACACACACATAGTGACTTACCCAAGAGAACGTAGAGATACTTGCAGTTTCATGACGACCGGTGAGGCGTCTCTCGTTACCCTCTCCATATGCAGCAATGTGTTCCTTGTGGCGCAAACCCAACTTCTCAATTGCCTTCTTTATCACATGAATGCCGCCATCACTCCTCATAGACTTTGTGCTGAAAACAAATTTATTCCAAACAAATTACCTCTTCATTCATGGTGGAGAAAAATACTTAGAAAGTGTAGTGGTCGTTGATTAAGCATATACCTGTAGTTAGTATGAGCCCCAGCACCATTCCAATCACCCTGATAAAGGGGGAAAATGTGAATAGGGGGAATGGTACATTGAGTTCAAGAAAAATAGCTAAAGGATAAAGATGGTGTGAGAACAAACCGGGATAGGTTTGGGATCGAAAGAGAGAACAACTCCAGCAATTTCGGTGATACGCTGTTCGAGAAAGAAAAAAGAAGTATGTTACGATAAACAACTTAAAATAAAACTAAATTGATCAAATACACCGGTATAAAAAATCATGAAATACCTCGAGTATGTATCTAGCAACCCATAATTGATCCCCTGCTGTTATTCCAGAGGCTGGACCAACTTGGAACTCCCACTGTTCAAACCATAAGAACATTCATGAAAAATAAAGCTCAATCAAATATGAAAAAAAAAAGGAAAGAAAGAAAACCTGGCTTAATTTCTAACAAACTATAAAACCCACCTGTGCAGGCATAACTTCGCCGTTGATTCCACTGATATCAATCCCAGCATAAAGACAGGCTTTGTAATGGGAGTCGACAATGTCCCGACCAAAGGACTTGTCAGCCCCTACTCCACAATAGTAAGGTCCCTGCATGCATGGTTTAGAATACAGCATATTTTACTGTAACCAGAGAAAATTAAACCACACCAAAAAAAAGCAGTGAGATATATAAACCTGTGGGCCGGGAAACCCTCCTACGGGCCAGTCCAAAGGCCAATTGACCTGTTTTTGAAGAAGAGTGTACTCTTGCTCTATTCCGAACCTGATTTCAATTAATCAGATATAAATACATAAAAAAAGATAATGAAATGGAGTAAAATTATGTTCAAAAAATAAATGACATCTCAAAACATTAAACATTTAATATGTTTCAAAAACATTTATATATAAATTTGGTTGGTGAAAATAACAAAAATATTCTAGACTTCTAGTGCTAACTTTATGTGACCTGCTGAAGTATGCATACCAACAAACCCATTGTGACAAGAAGCGAGTGATGGTCATGGTAATTGTTTTTGATGGTCCCATGTAAAGTTTAGTTTGATTTATTAAAAAAAGACAAAAAAGATTCCATTGATTTGGAAATGGAATTTAACCAGTGGAATTTTTACTGATCCCAAGTCCCAACCATAAAAACAATTAATTAATAAGCAATGGTTTTATATAAAAAAATTACCAAGGTTCCTCGGCAACAACGTCAGGGTGTTTAAAGATTTTGGCTGCATTGAATCTCTTGTTGGTTGGAATAGGATCTCCAGCTGGCGTGTAAGTATCGCACATCACCTATAATTACACATTTTTTATAAATTAGATAAAAACCGTAAAAGACATAAATGAATCCAAATTAGTAAAAAAAAATATTGATGCTAAAGTCCAAATTGAATTAATTGTTCAATTCTCTTTATTTACTAAAACTGAACCTAAATGTAAAATGGGAATTTAAATACATAAAAATAATTACCAAAAAATATATCAATTCCTTTTAAAGAATATTTTAGGTTTTTTACATAAGTTTCAAACAAGCACCATCCTCTAAAAACATTCTATTTAGATGCATTTTTTTGTTAATATGGTGTTATATTTCATGCCCCGATAACATGGTGTTGTTATTAGAAAATATATAATATTAGTATATATTTTATATTATTTAAAATGCACAAAATTCCACTATTACGGATCAAGTTATTTTTATGTACTTTTATTAAAGCATTCACAAATTTTATATGAACAATAGAATTTGATGGCGTAAGGTCAATACATTGACATTAATATCAATAATATAAATAGTCACGGTTTTTACATCTCCTGGTATTAATTAAAGCAAAAATCACCGAAAATCACGAGAGAAAGAAAGAATTAATTACCAAGATATTGTTTCCTCGCCTAAAGGGATCTTTGAATATAGCTTGAGGGCTGCAGAGTTCAGTCAAAATCACAGAAAACATAATAATCATTATCATCGTAGAAAAATATAATCACGGAATTTGAACCAGTAACAATGATCTAACAAAATACATATACTCGTACCGTAAAATAACTTCACTATCGTTTCCGGGAGCCTGGCCCGTACTCGAACCGTCGTAGTTCCAGAGAGGGAGTTCCGACGGATCAGTCACTGGTCCAGGCAAAGTCTGTAGAAATCGTAAACGGTAATATCAACATTTTTCTGGAAAAAGATTTAAAAAAACAGATTGAAAATTGAAAACTAAGAACCGCACCCTTGCTTTGCTCCTCAAATCCATTCCCGATCCACCGATCCTGAAACAGAATTCAAAAAGCTTTAACAGAAAGCAAATCACTAGTAATCAAACAAACTAAGGTAGAAATGATTCGTCAAACCATATATATTCCGCAATGATCTTTTTGGTGCTCTCGCCAAGGTTGAGGTTGATGAGATCGCTGAGAAGAGACATGGCTACGGCTGCTACTGGTTGTAGAGGAAGAATCTCTGAGAGGAATGGAAAGTTCTTAGAAAACAAATGTGTGTGTGTATATATATATATATATATATATATATATGAAATTATGTGTATATATTTATTGGACAGTAAGAAAATCAAAATAGAGATCACATTATTTTGGCAACGGAATCTTCAAGGAAATATGAGAGAATCAAGGTGACTGCCAGTTGTGCCACTAAATACTAATCCCCTTGCCCTTTTTCCCTTTTTCTTTTTTTCTATATATTTCCAAATTTGTTGGAAAAATAATCATTTACTTTTATAATGTCAATAGTAAATCCAGCTCGTTCACTATTTGGTTAAAATACTTGTATAATTTTCCAATATATATACTAATAAGAATAGTTAATTATATTAATGATTTAGATTTATTACTGATATTATAAAAATAGAGAAACAAAATCATGCCAAATCAAAATACAAGAATTAAATCTCTAATTTTAATATAATAAAGGGACCAAAATCATAACTTACGTAAAAGGTCATTTCAATTCCCAAAATAACTTGAGTAAATTATAATAAATTCAAATTTTTAGAGACAAGTATATATGGAAATAATATATATTATTTTCATTTAAAATATTTCAATCGGCGGATTCGACTAAAAACTTTACAATCTAGATAATCGAATGTGATTGAAAAAGAGAGGATTTGTCATAAAAATGTATACGAAGTGTACAAATTGTTTTTTTATATACTTAATTTTTTTGTTATTACTTTTATTTTATTTTTCATTTAGTTATCCGTTAATACGATCTTCAACTTCAAGTCCTATAATTTTTTTCTCAATTTAACTATAAGCGAAATCAAAGTGATTTTTTTAGAATTGAGCTCTTAATTTCACCTTTTACGTATATGGGTTTTCACAACCGAAATATTTTTGGATAAATTTTTTGTTATGGAGTTTTTTATTTCACAAAAAAGAAAATGAAAATGAAAAATCATATATCAAAATTGATGCATCATGATTGTTCACATGATAATATATATCGTGGGTTGTATACTACTATGGAATTCAATTGGTCACTTCAAGCAAGGTAACTGAAGATATATGACAAGTTCACATTACAAAATAAAATTTTAATTAATATTGTTGTTATAATAAAACTATAAAAAATACAATATGATATATAAATTGTGATATTGTCCACTAAAACTTGAGATCATTCGTATATTTTTTTTAAAATTAAAAAAAAAACAATTGAAAATTGTAATAAAAAAAAGAGAGAGAGAAAAGAAGATGTTTGCCGAGTCGCAACCTGTTTCACAATGCATCGTAATTAGTATTATTATTTTTTACAGGCGTTGCAATCTGCGATTTACATTGTTTGTTTGGTTCTAGGTAGGGTTTCGTTGTACACGGCATATATATATTGAAAAGAATAAGAAAACTAAATTTAGGCATTGAAGTAATCGTCAACATTCTATTGTAGTCATCATGTGTTACACATTCGAACAATTATTATCGCTATTTTGTTTGGTGCAACGTTTACAACATGTTACGTCAAATATTTTATTTTTTCGTATTACTATTAGTATTTTATTCATTAATTTAAATTGAGTATTGTAAGAATTTATTTTATGAGCAATATTCTTAGTTCACCTTATTCCAATTACGAATGTTAAAATTTGAACCTTAAATGTTATTTAAGGATTTAATATTTAATCTCATCATATCAACTGGTAATTAATTTTGAAAGTGATGGTTTATTAGTGAATATGAAAGGCAGTGGATACTAAGTCTTAGCATGGGGCATTGGCATTAATACAGTCCTACGAGTAGAGTTGCGGACTATACTAAACCAAGTTATAGAGATTAAATATCAAACTCCAGTATAATAAATGAATTGAAACCGTAGCCAACCCATTAGTAAAGAGAATTTTTTTTATTAATTCAAGATATTCACATTTTCATTTAAATGTTATAATTCGAACCTATATAAGTTGGAGCAACAAGAGTATTCTTTGTCCATTAGTGAATCTCAAAGAGTTATATTTTTTTAGTATAATTATCGGTATTAGACTCATTGGCCGACTAATCCGGATTAAATTTTGTAGAGGGTAATTATGGGGTGACCCTTCCGATAATTTTCTCCATTCACAACGACATGATTCCAACAATTGGCTTTGCTTAAGCGACTTAGCGCCTCATCCGACTAGACCAACTTGATAAAAAGAGTTGAATTTTAATGAATAGAAATCTTATGTTCTTTTTTAGTGCCCTATCTATTACCTAACACTAAAAAATAGATTTAAGGTGAATGGTTAGGGTTTAAGTTTAGAGTGTAGTGTATATGATTTAGTTTTTCAGGTTTAGGGTTGTAGATTTAGATGTTAGAATTTAGGGTTTAGATTTTTTTTTAGTATTGGAGCATAGGTAGGGAAAAAGACTTTTGTTCGTATATTGATACACAATATGTATAAAAACATTTACACAACTCTTCTTATTTAAACTATAAAAATCTAAAACCCTAACCATAAACTCTAAATTCTAGTCCTAAATTTTAAGTGCTAAACCTACATCATAAAACCTTAAATCATAAATCATAAATCATAAACTAAATTCATACACTTTAAAATTGACCAACTTCAACAAGTGGCGGTCTACTTAGGAGCTGGGGTAGGCCCAGAACCACTTGACCTTTTAAAAAACTATTTATTTTTTTAGATTTTTTTGAAAAAAAACTATTTGTTTTTGTTTTTTCAAAAAATCTCGAAATTCTCTCATTTTTTACAAAACAACCCTAAAATCTCTAAAATTTCTCAAACCCAAACTCCCCAAATAATTTGCGATCGTCATCTCTGAGCACACCCCTTTGATCGCTAAATCTAATCGGTTATTTTTTCTGACATGGTATCATCAGAAACGATGAACGACGTGTCAGATGAACGTCGGTTTCAAGTTTGACGTTCCACTAGCACGCCGTTTGTTATTTTCAGCAATGTTGTGTCAGGGGAAATGACTGGCTAGATTCATCGACCAAAGAAGTGTTCATGGACGACTATCGGCGACATACGCGACGATGATTTGGAAATTGTTTTGTAAAAAAATAGAGAATTTCGGGATTTTCTGAAAAATTATTTTTTTTGTAAAAAAATTGTTTTAAGTTTTATTTTTTTAAAAATTAAAATAAACACGTCACATGTCATGTTTTGATTGGTTGACAATTTTTTAACGGTAATTAACTACCACGCACCTAAAATTGTAATGGTATAAATTTTAGGTACATGTTTTTAGCAAATAATGCTTTAGATGCCTAAAGTTCAAAAGAAGTATAGTTTAGACACTTATTTTTTTATTGGGTTTTGCTATACACAGCCCTCATGGCTGTGTATAAAAACTACTAGATTCCAATCAATAATGGTTATCTTACTTTTCAATTGAATCTATTACAATATAATTAATTATATTTTAAAAAAATTAAATATCATTAATTTATGGTGTTTAATAGGATTAAACCCTAAACCTTGACCCTAACCATAACCTTAATCCTAAATCATAAACCATGAACCTTAACCCTAACCCTAACACTAAGTCATATGAACACTAAACCCTAAGTCATAAACCCAAACCCTTAAAACCATAAATTAACCCTAAATTCTAACCCTAAACCTCAAATCATAACACCCGTAAAAATAGAACCACGTTAAAACCCTAAAAATGATAAACCATGGACCCTAAAATTATAAATCATAAATCATAAACCCTAAACACCTAAACCTTTTTACATTATTATTAATTACATTAAACACCATGCATCAATGATGTTTAATATTTTAGGAATGTAATTACATTTCAATAGATTATATTAAAAAAGTAAAATAACAATTAATGATAAGAATCTAGTAGTTCTTATACACATCCCTTAGTTATGTATAGCAAAACTTTTTTTTATTTAATCCAAAAAAAATTGGAGCAACTTAACGAAAATTACCAAATTAAAGATCATTTGTTTTAAAGTAAAAATTAATAATTCTCTCTTCTAGCTTAACCGGTAGTCGAAGGTTCAATTTTCGCCATGACCATGAAGCTTTAAAGTAACTTGTGATCAATGTTTACATTTATATAGACTAACAAAACACAAGTAATTAGTTATTGGACTTAGCTGTATTAAATACTTTGAAGAAAATTAAAAATAAATAAGGGTTAACTACTAGAATAATCACTTATGTTTCTCCCTAGTACAAAGTTGGTCACCGATTTTGAAAAACGACCAGTAAGGTCACTTACGTTTTCAGGGCGTAAACTTTTGATCACTCCGCCGTTTATTGTCGTTAAACGTTGACGACTTGGTGACCTGTCAGCGAAAAAAATAAAGGTAAATTACTGCAATAGCCATTAAAGTTTATCTCATGTACATTTTTTGTTTTCGATTTTAAAAAATAAACATTATGGTCACTACTAAAAATGTTTCTTTCTAATTTCACCCTTTAATTTTTAAAAAAATCATTTTCAACCCTAAAACTTTACAATCAATTTATACAATAATATTATAAAGGCTTAAATGAAAAATATGTGCCTAAAGAATACCTTTTTTGAATTTTAGTTGCCGAAAGTATTAACCAATTTGTACCAATAACATTATTAACAGATTGATTTAAAATATTAACATCTTGTACCAACCAATTAGTACCGATACATGTTAGTATTAACCAAAATGGATGAAAAAATTCATTAAATTTATAATATATATATATATATTGAAAAGTAAATTTATAATGTACATTAATAAATAATTACTGTGGTTAGGTTAGTAGAGGTTAAAGTGATAAAAATTAAAATGTTAACGAGTTATTTAAAAAAAATTAAAATCAACTTAAAATAAAACATTAAAGTTTAATAATGTTTAAATAAATAATACTTGTAGCAGGGAAAAAATGAAAAGATTATCATAATACGCATACATTAAGAAGAGGAGAAAGAGGAAAATGCTTATATCCTTAAAGCATTATAAAATTTCCAGGTAATGAATTCTTATCGCATAAATGTAATATATATTAAATGAGATTATATATATATATATATATATATATATATATATATATATATATATATTGTATGATTACAAAGCAGAGTTGGTCCGAGACTTATTCATCTTATCATCTTGTTCGTCGTTTCCGGTGACACCGTGTTAGGGGAAATGACCGCCTTGATCCGTTGACCAAAGGGATGTGCTCATGTGCGACGATCGACGACGATTTGGGGGTTTGAGTTTAGGTAATTTTAGGGATTTTGGGACTGTTTTGTGAAATTTTTAAAATTTCAGGATTTATAAAAAATTGAAAATTTTAGGTGGTGTTCTTTTTTAAAAAAATAAAATTTGTGTCGCGTGTCAAGCATTGATTGATTAAATATATATTTTTAACGCCCATTAACGGCCAAACACCTAAAATTCTAACTTTTAAAACTTTAGACACCTATTTTTACAAAAAAAAACTTTTGACACTTAAAATTTAAAAAGGGTATACTTTAGGCCCATATTTTTCATTTAAGCCTTTATAATATTATTGTACTAATTGATTGCGAAATTTCAGGGTTGAATTTTTTTTAAATTCAAGGGTAAAATTAGAAAGAAACTTTTTTAGTAATGACCATAATGTTTATTTTTTAAAATTAGAGACTAGAAATGTACATGGGATAAACTTTAATGGTCATTTCAGTAATTTACCCTTAATTTTTTTCGCTGCCAGGTCACCAAGCTTTCAAAGTTCAACGACAATAAACGACCGAGTGACCAAAAGTTTACGCTCTGAAAACATAAGTGACCTTACTGGTCATTTTTCAAAATCGGTGACCAACTTTATACTAGAGAGAAACATAAGTAACTATTCTAGTAGTTAACCCAATAAATAATTCAGTTACCAAATTAAAAACATGCTAATAATTACGTGATCAATTGTATAGTTTAATAAAAAAATTGTACAAAACGACCCACGCGCTGAACCAGTTGCGTACATGCAAAAATGCCAAACCCCTACCCCCAACCTCTCGCCTTTGGCGCGTTTACACTTCCTCCGCGCGTAAATAAAACAAGACATAATAATCGTTGCTTCCACAAAACCCTAAACCCCTCAAAATATCTAAATTAAATAGGGTTTTGTACTTTTTCAGAGCCTGCTGTTTTTTCTCTAACAAATTTAGAAATCCAAAATAAAACGATCTAATTTTCCGTTTTTACGTTCTCTTTCTTCCAACAATGGGGAAATCAAGCAAGTCATCAACCCCCAAACTGGTCACCTTCTTTCGTTTTTAATATCTCTCTTCAGTTGGTTTAGTCGCCCTTTTAATTTTAGTTTTGAATTAATTCTGTGTTTTTCTCCTCTAATTAGGTCGAAGCAGCACCTGCTGTAGCTACTCCTAAGTCCGGGAAGAAAGGTATTTATTTTTCTCTTTCGTTTTGTTTGAATTCTTTGGTATATGTGATGAATTATAAGATTTTTAGATTGATTTGCTCGGTCCGGAAGCTGTTTGTTTATGATTTCATATTTTATGATGATTATATAGGCAAGAGAGAAACTAAAGAAACTCTTGAAAAACAAGTGGTTGCGAAAAAGCAGAAGAAGAACGATGGCGTCGCACAGGCTGTGGTAAAGAAGAAGGTTGAAGCAAAGACCCAAAAGAAGAAGAGAGACGAAACTAGTAGTTCTTCCGATGACTCTTCTGATTCCGAGGACGTATGTCCAGTACAATTCTCCCGTTTACTTATTATTTTTACATTTGTTAGTGTTGTTATTGATTTATGCTGATTGTTCACTTTTCATATCATGGTTGATTCCATGCCGGTTCCTTTCATTATTATGTTAATTCTTTAACTTATTTATATGTTTTTTTCGCACATTTGGCTCTTAATTCGCTTAATTGTATTAGTAGCACGTTCATAGGATATGATAAAATGAAATATATGAAGACATATCTGCATCTGCTTTGCCTATTTAATGTCTCTTCTTTTCTGGTTCAGGAACCTGTGCCGCCGAAAAACCAGCCAGCTATTTCTAAGAACGGCACTCTACCTGCAAAGAAAGCAAAGAAAGAGAGCAGTTCAAACTCTTCTGAGTCTAGTAGCGAGGAGGATTCATCTTCTGATGAAGTAAGTATTATGCTCATGCTTGTAACATTAGCATGGTTGGACATTTTCTTTTGTATGATTGATTGATTGTTAATGTTCAATTTTTTACCCTCTTAAATTCCAGGATCCTCCTGCTCAGAGTAAAAAAGCTGTAGTTGCTAAAAATGCCGCCAAGACGGTGAAAGCTGGTAGTAGTTCTGAGTCTAGTAGTGAGGAAGATTCATCCTCTGATGAAGTTAGTATTATGCTCATGATTATAACTTTAGCTTGATTGGATGTGTTCTTTTGTATGATTATTAGTTCGTTTTTTTTTATTCCAGGAAGCTCCTACACCGAATAAAAAACCCACAGCTGCTAAAAATGGCCCTGTTGTAGCTGCTAAGACGGTTAAAGCTGATGAGTCTAGTAGTGAGGAAGATTCTTCCTCCGAGGACGTGAGTATTATACTCATGCTTATAGTATTAGCATGGTTGGGGATATTCTTTTATATGATTGTTAATGTTCAAGCTTTTGTTTATTCTAGGAAGCCCCTGCTCAGGATAAGAAAACTGTTGCTGCAAAAGCTGTCTCTCTCCCGGCTGCTAAGACAGTGAAAGCTGATAGCGGTTCTGAGTCTAGTAGTGAGGAAGATTCTTCCTCTGATGAAGTGAGTTTTATGCTCATGCTTACAGTTTTAGCATGGTTTGAAATAATCTTGTATGATTGTTAATGTTAAAGTTTTTGTTTATTCCAGGAAGCTCCTGCTCAGAATAAAAAACCTGTAGTTGCACAGACTGGCTCTGTTCCAGCTTCTAAGACAGTGAAAGCTGATAGCAGTTCTGATTCTAGTAGTGAGGATGATTCAACATCAGAAGAAGTGAGTATTCTGCTCATGCTTGTACTTAGCATGGTGGGATTATTCTTTTGTATGATTATTAATGTTCAAGTTTTTGTTTATTCCAGGAAGCTCCTTCTCAGAATAAAAAACCTGTAGTTGCTAAAAATGCTGCTAAGACAGTGAAAGCTGATAGCAGTTCTGATTCTAGTAGCGAGGATGATTCATCTTCAGACGAAGTGAGTATTCTGCTGATGCTTATACTTAGCATGGTGGAATTATTCTTTTGCATGATTATTAATGTTCAGTTTTTGTTTATTCCAGGAAGCTCCTTCTCAGAATAAAAAACCTGTAGTTGCTAAAAATTCTACTAAGACGGTGAAAGCTGATAGCAGTTCTGAGTCTAGTAGTGAGGAAGATTCATCCTCCGACGAAGTAAGTACAACGCTCATGCTCATAACATTGCATGGTTGGACATATTCTTTTGTATTCTCACGCTGATTAAAAATAAAATCCAGGAAGCCCCCTCTCAGAATAAAAAACATGTAGTTGCTAAAAGTGGCTCTGTTCCAGCTGCTAAGCCGGTGAAAGCCAAAAGCAGTTCAGACTCTTCTGATGATGATTCCAGTGAAGATGATGTGAGTATTGAGGCTAATGCAGGATAGATCACAAGAATGTCTATACAAGGTCTTGGTTTTTTTTTTTTATCTTTGTTGTTGAATTTTGGCTTAGGAGCATGTAGCAAAGACAAAGTTAGCAACAGCTGTTAAAAATGACTCTGTTCCTGTTAAGAAAGGCAAGTCCTCCACCAGTTCAGATTCTTCAGATGAAGATAGCAGCTCCGATGAAAATGAAGTAAGTGCTGGATTGTTGAATGATATTTTCTTTTAAATTTGATTGGGTAACCTTTTGTATAAATTGTATTATAATTAATGTGAGCTTTTGCCTTGGCATATACAGGAAAAATCAAAACTTGCCTCTAAGAAAGGACCTACTACTGTTCCAAAAAAGGTGACGAGTGAAAGTTCAGAAAGTGATAGCTCATCGGATGAAGAGGATGTGAGTATTGTGTTGCCTGCAATGTTACAATAAATGAATATTTGGAGTATCTTGCAAATCTAGTCATGCAAATACGCTTTTTGGAAAGCATGTTAAATTTTAGTGTTATAATAGACTTTGATGTCCTTTTGAAACCTACCTTTTAATTATGATTGACTTATCTTTTGGTATTTTGTAATTTCATTACTTGTATAGGAACCACTTTGCAAGGCTACGTTACCAGCTTCTGCTCCGAAGAATGTACCTTCACTGCTTGCAAAGGATAAAACTGCATCCAGTGATAGCAGCTCTGAAGAGGATTCTGATGAAGAAGTGCGATGTCTCGTTCACGAAGTTCCCTTTTCCATGCCTTTTTTTGTTTCTAAACCATCTTTTATTCATTCTGTTGCCTGCACTAGGATGCAAAGAAAGCAATTTCTGTGAAGAAAACTTCTGTTCCTACCGCCAAGAAAATTGAGGATTCCAGTAGCTCTTCTGATGATAGTGATTCTGAGGAAGAAAAGGTGTGTCCTTTAACTTATAAATTTGTTAGTATATTTGTTTCGGTTTGGTTTTGGTTTTGTCCTTATTGTTAATGAATAAATATTAGCAGAAAGTTGAAGGAAAGGGTGGTAAGAAACCTGTTGCTGCAAAAACTGCAAAGAAAGAATATCCATCTGAAAGTTCCGAAGACTCTGATTCCTCTGAGGAAGAGGTAATTGGTAATCCTGTGGTCTTTAGTTTGGTGGCAAGTTCCTTTTAATAAGATCCCAAGTATGAGGAATTAACAGTTTCTGAGGAGGCATTTCCTATTACCATGTTTGTGTTCACGTTAAATTCATGCTAATTTGGCTCTGCATCAATATCTTACTGCAGGCTCCTACAAACAAAGCTCCTGTTGCTGCAAAAAGGCCATTCCCCGCAGCTGGGACCAAAAAATCAAAACAGGTTGCTTCTTCTTATAGTCTGTGTCTGTAGTTTCTCTCATGCATGTGTACAACTCCTGATATTATGTATACCTGCTCAGACGCGTTTTTCTTTTCCCTTAATGAACTTTTTAACTTATTTTGATGTGCTTGTATTTGTATTCACATGTGCATTAATCAGACAGTCTGTTTTGGTATTTGCTAAATATTGATACGGGAGGACAAAACACACCGATGCTTTCCTTGAATTTTGGGTTGGTCATTTTTATTTTGTCATATGTTTTCCGGTTTGATTTCCTGAGATTTGCTCAGCAACTCTAATTTATCGAATGTTTTACTTGATTCAGGGATTTAAATATGTAATCTTTATTTGATGTATCTTCGAACATTGTTTGAACTGTGACCAAAATATGATTGTGCTTCTTACTAACCTTCCTACTCACATTGCAGGAAAGCAATGATAGCGAAGACGATAGTTCTGATGAAAGCGAGGATGAACAACCTGCAGCCAAAAAGGTCAAATTTTCTTGATCATCTATGTTCCACTGGGTGTTTCTTTTATTATTGATATACTGTTGATTTACTGATTTGTCTAGTTCTGTAACCTGCAGTCAAAGGTTTCTTCAGATAGCAGTAAGGATGCTAAGGTTGTTAAAAAAGTAAGCAGTAGTGAAGAGGATGAATCTGATGAATCATCCGATGATGAGGAAAGTGATGATGAAGAAACTCCCAAGAAAAAGGTTGGATCTTTGGAACCTTTTTTTTCTCTATACTTTTGGAAGGTTGATGTGATGATTTCTTAATGAAATGTTGTACATTGGAATCAGGACTCGGATGTAGAAATGGTGGATGCTGCAACACCACAGAAAATTACCAAGCAGCAAGATTTGAAGTCTGGGAAGAAAGCTGTAAGTGCCAATTCCATTCCAGTTTCTGTAAAATCTTATCCCGATTGCTTTTTCGCCTCATTTCGTCAATCAGGTGGGAATCTAATGAGATTCTTTTTTCAGCCCCAAACTCCCGCAACTCCTCAAGTTCAATCCACAGGGTCAAAGACACTGTTTGTTGGAAACTTACCTTTTCAAGTAGAACACGCTGATATGTACGGTCAGGTTCTCCTGTCCTTCTAAATTGACTTTTATGTTATTTTCATCTGATAATTGTTATCCTACAGAAAGAATTTTTTTAAAGATGCTGGTGAGGTTGTGGATATACGTTTGTCCACTGATTTTGAAGGGAATTTTAAGGGGTATGGACATGTTGAATTTGCTACTGCAGAGGGTGCACAGAAGGTAATTTCTTTCTCTGTCTTGGATTTGCAGATTGATGTCTGATCTATAAACTAAACTAATGTTTTCTGCAATTAATTAGTTAGTGTTTGTATCAACTGTTTTTACGAAAATAGATTTGTCAAGCATGTGCTTGTGATATGATATGTGGAATAACTGCAGGCAACATGCCAATCTTTACAAGGCCTTCTTTAATGAACTGATTTTAATCATGAAAAATAAACTGCTGAAATTTAGTATTGAAATCTGCAAGTCTTGTATTCCTTCTATAAAATGTTTTTATGTCAAGAAAATTGAATACCAAATAGATTTACATTTTAGATTTTTGTAAAATTTGTATGATTTTTCTCAAATTGTATGTCTAGTGAATGATGATTCAGAATTATAAAATAAAACATTCTATGAATTGTTTCATGAAATATGAAGCCGAACCTGTTTAAAAATTAACACATTACAAGATAGTCTTGAGGTGAATTTCAAATGTTATTGCTCTTGTACTTCTTTTCTCATCGGTTAATTATAACGCTATATTAGCTAACATCATCTGCATTGTAGGCTCTAGAGTTGAATGGTGAATATTTGATGAATCGTTCTCTTAGACTTGATTTGGCCCGTGAAAGGGGTGCAAATACACCACACAGCAGGTAAACTTTTCAATTTCTCAACATGTGAATCCATATTTAAATTTGAAAACTCCCATCTTGACATTTCCATTTATTGAATCAATTTCTTTTGGCGCCTCCCATTGCAGCGATCGTAACAATTCGTTCCAGAAAGGTGGAAGAGGTCAGGCTCAGACAATATATGTTAGAGGATTTGATCAATCTCTTGGCCAGGATGAGGTGAGTGGTTTGTTCTAAATACTAGCTTTTTTGTCCTCTACTCTTCCTCCTCCACTGTTGTGTGATATTTGTATTTTATTTATATTATCTTCCATGTCCAATACATTTGCAGGCTAAGAAATCCTTGGAGGAGCACTTTGGTTCTTGTGGAGAGATTTCTAGGGTGGCAATACCTGTGGATTGGGAAACTGGTGCCGTGAGAGGGTTTGTTTCTATTGTTGCTCCGAAAATTATCGGTTTTCACCGTTTTTACTTCTTTATCCTCTTCTTTAGTGATACACATTTATACACGAGATGTAGCCTGCTATGTTTGTAGATAAGAAGCTTACACCTTGTGCTTTTAGCATAATGCTAGAGAAATAATGCATGTGTAATTGTTCAGCATATCTGATAATGTACAATTGAATTGCAGCTATGCTTATTTGGATTTCACCGATGGTGATAGTTTCAACAAAGCCCTAGAACTTGATGGATCTGCACTTAAGAATCATTCCTTGTCTGTGGAGGAGGCAAAGCCAAGAGGTGAATTCCGTGATAGTCCTGGCAGTGGAAGAGGTGGCAGGGGTGGTGGCAGGAGCGGGGGAAGGGATGGTGGTGGTGGCAGGAGCGGTGGTTGGAGCGGGGGAAGAGATGGTGGTGGCAGGAGCGGTGGTTGGAGCGGGGGAAGAGATGGTGGTGGTCGCGGTGGTCGTGGTGGTAGACGTGGGGGTGGTCGATTTGGTGGTGGTGGTGGAGGCAGAGGACGTGGAGCACCTAATAAACCGAACCTAGCTGCTGCTGGCACAGGTATATATCATTACCAATGGCTTTGCTTCCAATAAATCCTAAAAGATTAATATCGCAGCTCTTTCCAATTGAAAAATCAATTGGCATCGTCCCATGGGGTTCTCCTAGTTTATAATGTTAATTTAAATTGATATCTTATTGCAGGGAAGAAGACCACTTTCACCGATGAGGATTAATGAATAGAGTAGAGTAATTGTTTTTGTGACGGATTATTATTATTATTAGGTACTCTTTTGAACTTAAATCTGGAGAATCTCTTCTAAGTTAAATAATAATAATAATAATTTAAAGATCCAAAAGAAAAGAGAAATTTAGAAAATCTCATTTTTTTTAAAGGGCAATGGAACTATGGTTTTTCATAGTTTCATTTACATGAAATTATTTATTTCCTATACACCACATAAAATTATTAAGATTATTAACAACGATAAGCGAATTTAGAAGGAAATGATTCTCCTTTGTGCGAGTATAATAATACATTTTTAAAGCGTCAGATAACTTTTTTTAATGGAAAATGGGATGAATATCGTGCTTGACAAAAGAAAGAATGAAGCTGGAAACGATCTTGGGAACTCCTCGATGTCTCAACTTTTTTCCAATTTGAAATCAGGTTTGGTTGTTCTCTTATAAGGACTGATTTTTCCACAAAGAGTATCAGACTCGTGTTGGGTCGTCCTCCCACATGGACTGTTCGTTTTGATAATAGCTACCATGTAATATCGTCTGTAGTTGTACCTCGTACATCTTGACTGTAAGAATTTCTCCTTATAAGTTGTGATTTGTTCTTGCTCGGATCTTCTCGATCTTTGAATAAAGGCTTGAGCATCGTTTTTCACCCAAAACATTAGGTGATCTTTTAGAACTCTGAAAGGTTTTTATGTCCTCGCCAATGTTTTGCAACTCCACCATCTGTTGTGATTTGTTCTTTGGTTTTTTTTCTGTTGGTATTTACTCTAACTTGCATCAACTCATCTTTCTTCACGATGTTTGATGCATCATCGCCTTCGGACAAATTTTCGCGCATTAACCTTTCTTCTGTTAAAATTCGAGTCTCGTCTTGCATTGTCACTTCTTTATCCACGAAATTCAATGCACCATCCACCTTCTCCATTGGTGGTAAGCTCTTTGGCAGCTTTTCGTGCATCGAACCAAACTTCAAAGCCTCGCTCTCTTCGGGCTTGTCCTTCTTCTTTGACGGCTTGAATCGAACCGTGCAACGACTGAACTTAATGTGGCCCCATATATCGGTAACACACTAGTTGGTTCACATACCTTCTACAACAGGTAGAAAAGTCGCTCCTCTTTTGAGAGTCAAACTCTGAGTGCGGACCATCGCAGATATAACATTTTAGCGGCCATGTCTCTCTCAATCGGTAGTTTATCCTCGCCATGTGAAGTCTCCACGATCTCAATCCTCAAAGTCGACACCTCCGCTCCAAGCACATTACTTCGTCTTTCCATTTTGTTAGTTGTCTTGGTGCCTTCTACTCCCCCTTCAGGTCATTTATCGCCTCGAGGCTTTTCATCTCGTAGTTGATCTCCCTTCGACCACGATGGTTTCAAACCGCGTCACCCACCTTTATAACGACAAAAAATATATCTCGAACAGACGCTCTTGGTCTTTTCAACATGGGCCTCCACACGCAGCTTTGCTGTAACAATCTTTTCTTCTTGTGTCATCTCAAATTAGTGCCTTCATTCGAACCAATAGACTCTAATACAACTTTGGCATTTATTTATTCCCTTTTATGCGTTGCCTCTCTTGGTGATTAGAGTAGCCACTTTGGTGTTAAAGCTTCCGTATCCATCGAAACCTTGAGGGCTTATCTGAGTCTTTGGCGAGATTAGGTTCTCACAAGACTAATTATGACTTACTTAGGCACACAACCAACTAGGGAGCGTCACAAAGCGTTTAAGGCCTTACGTACCGGGACAGTGAAACTCTAGGGACATGACAAAGTTTAAACTAATATTAATAACCTCTCTAAAATAATAATTTTTTTCGGTCCCGACTTGGGCCCAAGATCTAAATTAATAATTTTGATAAACTAATAAGATACTAATTTTTCGAAAGATCCTTATATAAATTTATGGTCCATTCAATATTATAAATTAATCATTCTATAAAATTAAAAATATAACTAGTACAACCTAGTAAAATATAATTTTATTGTTGTTTGTTTCTTCTTAAAATTTAAATCTAGTTGTATTTTATCCATAGGCGAAACCACATGGGGACTGGCAGGGGCATGGTTAATTTTAAAATTGAATTAAACACTATTAAATGCACAATTAAATATCATTTAAAATAGTTTTTTTCCTCCCTTTAACTTTTAATTCATGGCTTCGCCCCTAATTTCATCTCTAACTTAGTAATGGCTAATTAGGAAGTCATGGTTGATTTTTGGACACCTTTTAGATATGAAGCCATGGTTGATTTTATATAAATGTTTGATGTTGTTTATACGTATAGTGGTTGATTTCCTTATCATACATGAATTTGCATTAAGTTAACTAGTACTACATACTACAATGAACTTTGTCTTTTTAAGGGTATGTATTATATCTAATTAGTCACGTTGTACATTAACATCATTCAATTAGTCACATTGTACATTAACATCATTCAATTAGTCACATTGTACATTAACATCATTCAATTAGTTAATACAATGTATATGTTTTATTCATGAAGAATAATGTAGGTTCGTTGAATCGAAAAAAATCTCTTTAAATTAATAAATTATTAATTTATCGATTAAATAACACCTCTTTAAAATTAATAAAATTACGTGGTCCTAACTTTAGGGACTGAATTAAATGAAAAGAGAAAAAATTAAGACTAAATTAAATAAAAAATTATAAACACGTTTATCACGTCCAAAAACCCATATTTTACGTGTCGTAGACATGTATCAACATAACCGCGAAATTTTATTAGTATCGTCATGTAGAGATTAAATTGAATAAAAAAGTAAAAGTAAAACAAGTTTAGTGTACCCAAAATGAAACATGGGAATATTATTCAAGTCATAAACAGAAATTGGATCACGCAGCAACAACAATACACACATGTGATGATCATATTCATCACTCTAATCACAGAGTGAGAATAAATAATTGGTTTTGCTGTTAATTCTTATGTTCATGTAACAGGAGATTTTGAAGAAGTCGTGGCTTTGGCATTCTGGAAAACCCATCGCAACTACATTGCCTTCGCCCTTCAGGGGAAATGAAAGCAATAGAGAGTAAAAAAAAGGTAAATTGGTGAAGAAATATAAAATGGAGATGCGGCGTATCGATCCCCATACCTCTCGCATGCTAAGCGAGCGCTCTACCATCTGAGCTACATCCCCTGTTGGACTCATAAACCAGAAATAATTTTAATACTTGTAGAAAACTAATTATCGTCTGAAGGTTTAAACATTATATGGGTTGGGTTGGGTTGGGTTGGGTTGGGTGGTTCTCCGGACTTGGTTTAAACATGTTTATGTTTTAACTATTCCTTTATCCTATATTATATTATTATAATGAAAAATTAGCTGAACAAATCAGACAAGTTGCATACCAAATACTAATTTGATTTAATTAATTGAAAAGTTTTGTCATTGTCAACTTCGAACTGTGCTTTTATTATATGGATTATATTTAAATATATTGTTAGTGAAACGTTTTTAATTTCACAAGCAGTTAGGTATGGTCATTTGATCTTGATTTGACAAGTTTTGCCAGTCCGATTTTATAAGGTCGGGATATTTTTTATTAGCAAATTCAAGTCTGGGTCATATTTTTTGAGAATGATGTCGAATCAAGTTGGGTTTATGGTAAAAAATATTTGACTCGAAGTAATACTATAATTTTATTCTGACAATCCGATTTCACAATTACTATAATGCCCCCTCTCTTTATATTTTTTTCAATAACCTACTTATTTAAAACGTTTCGTTAACAATATATTTAAATTTCACAATTGCTATAATGCCCACTCTCTTTATATTTTTTTTTCAATAACCTACTTATTTTGTATAATAAAAATAGAATAATTATTATAATATCACCTCACTATATATATATTATGTCAATTTACTCCTTATTTTACTGAATAAAAACGAAAAATTAATTTCTATTTATTTATATTGGGCCTCGTTTAGATTTTTATTCTAAAATTCAAATCGAGTGGAACAACATCTAACATAGGACTAAGTCGAGTTCAAATGGAGGCTTTAAGTTTTAAAGTCGAGTGCGGGTCGACTAACAATCTGACTCATAACCATCTCTACAATTAATGTTTAAATATTATCACATATTTTCAACCCTAAAAATTAAATCTTAAACTCTTAATGACATGTGACATTAAAAAAAGTTTAGGGTTTAGTGTTGTAAAATTTGAGTTTAAAATTAAAGTTTAAGGCGTGTGTAGAAGTATATCTTTTGATATAATAATTAAAAAATGTTTTGGACTTAATTAAAAGGAATTTAAAATATTCTCTAAGTCAAAAACAACTTTAAAATAAGTCTGAGGTTGTTCAAAATAGTTTTGGCAATGTTTGAAACGTTTTTAAGTTGCCAAACCAGTGCTTTTAATGTACTCGTTTCGATACAGGCATAATCTTTATCGATACCTTTTGAAACTGTCAGAACTCGTTTCGATACAGGGCTTACTTGTTTCGGTATGAACATGTGTTGTTTCGAAACACCAAAGGGTGTTTCGATACGCCTACGTGGCATACACCCAACGACTATTTGAATTGCAGAATGTTTCGATACGACACTAGGCGTTCGATATGGGCGTTCCGATACGGCCCAAGGTGTTTCGATACGATTCACTACATCAGACTCTAACGGCTAGTTTTAAAGAAGGGCATTTCAATACAGCTGCGCGTGAATTGAAACAGACATCACCCTGTATTTATGGTGGGAAATAAAGTCTCTAACGGCTCCAATTCAATCCCAACGATCCTCAACGGCTACACACTCAATTGAGAGTAGAAAAGGGACCTCCAAGCATCAAGGAAAGGTTAATGCTTCAATTGTCAACAACCATATGATGAGAATTTTGTCTTAGGGCTTAAATTATTTATTCTTTGTATAGACAACACTTGTGAGCCTAAATTGTTAAATTTGCTCAAGTGTTTAGGTTTGGGTTAGTGCTTTAGTGTGCAAACATCAACTTTGTAAGAGAGATTTTAGTTTGCTTATCTTTATCTCTTGTAGAGAGGGTTTAATCAAGCTTTGGACTAGAAAACTTTGATCGTTGTAAGGGTTTCTTCCTCATACTAGAAAAGGGGACGAATCAATTAGTGGATGTATGTGCTTGTTAGAAGGCCGAATCATTCTAAATTATTGTGTCTTTTATCTTTTAACTTTCCCACCTCAATCACCTAAAAATCTAACTTCTCACCCATTTGGCTACCTAAATCGGTTGAAGAAAATCGAGCCTATCAAGCCTAACAATGTGACAATATCCTAACAATGTTGACAATATCCAGTAATCCAAATCAATATGAAATGTATATGGAATAATTGTGTCGAAATCAAAATTGAAAATTATAGGGTTTTTAAACAGGTTTATATAGTAAACAGATAATACAAAATTAAGAGAGGGATAAACAGGTTTAAATAGTAAACGGATAATACAAAATTAGGAGAGAGAGGGGGATAATACAAAAATATAATCTGATTTGATTTTAAATATTTCAAAGATAATGGATAGCATATCCATTTGATATCTTTAGTTGAGTAATTTACCTGAAAAAGTTGTAACACATTTGATATTGATGGTTATTTTTTAATGTAGGCTAATTTAACTTCCAATTTATTGAAAGAAAAAATTGTTAATTGAATGAAAATTTAAGCGTTCAATTTAAAATATAAAATAATATAGTCTTTGTTTGGTAAATAGAGGTCTTAGCAAAAATTAAAGGTTTGAGACATAATTAGAGGTTCAACCAGTCAAATCAACTAATAATATTGTTTAGTGAATAGCGGATTGGGGTAAAAACACTAATTTTGAAAAAGCTCATAATATGAGCCTTTTGAGATTAGAGGTTTGATATTAGAGTTGTAAAGACTCTTTTACCCTTACCAGTTACCAAAAATTTCAAAATAACCTAAATTAAATATTTTATCATCCTATTTATAAGTTCATCATATTTTACCTTTTTTCTTTTTATTACCACATATTTATATGTGTATTTAAATTTATTTATTAATTAAATTATATTAAAATAATTATATAAATAATAAATTAATACATAAATCATTCGAATATGTTTAGAAAAGTTATATTAAAAATAATTTTATAGATATAATTAATAATAATTAGATACAAAATATTGATAACTAATAAACTATTCAAACAAGTATAGAATATAATCATGTCCTTATATGTCATTTTGCTTGTTTTAATCTAATAGCTATCAGTTAATTTTACCAAACACTTTTATACAATCAGCTAATACACTCCGTTAGTCAAATCAACTAATAGCTAATGTAATCCGCTATCAGCTATCTTCTAATTACCAAACAAGGCCATAATATTTTGTTTAAAATCAAATATCGAGAATAATTATTTTGTTTGATAGATTTAAATTTTAATTGTAAATATAAAATTTTAATTGATAATATAGTTAAAAATATAAAATAAAAAAAACATTGAAAATATTTCTATCAAATGATAAGTTTGTCTTCACCTACGGAAATATAAGGAACAAAGATAAACAATTTGGCTAACTGACCAAATGTGCTCGCTCTAAACGGTTAAATCATTAATCGTTTATTAAATTATATTTTTAATAAATTCTCAAGTATATCCAAGTAAGATATTTTGTGCATTATTAAAATAGAAGCCTATCATATTATTGAAGTGTTTTCTTTCAGAAAGTCTGACAATTTAATATTCGTACTTTTATACTTTAAATTGATTATTTAAAATAGTTTATTCATTGACGATAAATAACCCATAACTATCATTTAAAAGTTGAATTAAACACTATTAAATGCACAATTAAATATCTTTTTTTCTTCATAAAATCGAGACAGAAAAAATGTATGTACATATTAGTCAATGGATGGATCAAAATAAATTAAAGAATGAACAAAAAAAGACGCTTTATTTTTGGTTTGGCTTAATTGTAAAAAAAAAATCCTCATATATATTTTTAGGTATCTACTCCCTATGTCCCACTAAAACTGTCACATGTTGACTTTTTTTGGTCAAACTTTTTTAACTTTGACCTTTTATAATTTAAAATTTATTATTGATAAAAATATGAAAAAATATATTTTAAAAACTTTGAATCAAATAGTTTTTAAATATATTTTTTATAATTTTTAATTAATTAAAATATTTAAATAAATTATAGTCAAAGTTGAAAAATTTTGACCAAAAAAAGTCAACATGTGACAGTTTTAGTGGGACGGATGGAGTAATTTTTTTTATCAAAATAAATGACCAACAACGTTTGTATTATTACTATTTTATGTGTTTCATCGTCAACGGTCATTAAAAAAGTTAACCAATTGCAACATGACATATAATGAAATTTTAATTTAAAAAAAGTTAACCAATTGCAACATGACATATAATGAAATTTTAATTTATAATTTATTTTACTTAAAAACATTTAATTTAAAAAAAACTTTAAAATCTCAAATTTCGTAAAACCTAATTTCAAAAAAAAAATGTGACTTATATTCACAAATCCTTAAATTCATCTGATGTAGTCCTTGAATTAACCACCACCGTTCACCCCTTCCATCGTCAAACCATCGAACTAACCATTGTTTACCCCTTCTGTCGTCAAACCACCACTACCGAATACATGACTCTCATGTCATCAAAAATCGACAAAATACATGTTGACAAAACGTCAAACCTCGAAAACCTCCACCAAACAACGAACAATGTACATACAAAAGACGAACGACACCGTCGAAAGGAGACTTTTTGTGGTGGTGACAACAAAAGTATTTAGGAATTTTGGATTGTTTTTCGAATTTAGAGTTTTATTAGAAATTATGAAATTTTAGGATTTCTTGTTAAAAGTTTAAAATTTTAGATTTAAGAAAAAAATCAAAGCCACATGTTAAGTAATGATTAAATGCCGAATTCTACTCAACAAGTCAATTTTAAATGTTAATGGATGAACATTGGCGGAGCCGCATATAGTATTCAATTGACTCCGTTTGATTTGTTCTGATATAAAATTTTTAAGAGTTAATGAGATTTTCAAAGAGTTAGTATAATTTTTTGTTGTGAAAATATTAGAATTGACCCCACTTAATTTATTTGGGTAATATTTATATTGTAGTGGTATGAAAATCTTCGTACTTCAACCCTACTATATGAAAATACTGACTCCGCCACCGCGAATAAAACGTTAAACATCTAAAATAACAACAAAATAAATGTTAGACATTTTTATTTTAATTTTTGTTCAAAAAATACTTTAGTCTTTTATAATAATAATAATAATAATAATAATAATAATAATAATAATAATAATAAAAGTAATTTTTAAATGTGTGAAGTGTACATGGACTGGAAGAGGCTAATAAAAATTAGGATAAATTACGCTGGTAGTTCCTTTTTATTTTTCAGCTATTTTGGTCATTATTTTTTTAAAAAAATGGTTTTGATTACTTATATTATGATATTATCCGTTCGTTTCATTTTAGCCACTGAAACAGAACATATCGAAAAGAAAAAATATCACTTATATAGTTTACCGTAAAAATTAAAACGACAGCAGCCGAGTGAGCCAACCCGCTTGTTTCTCGTTTCTCAAAACAAAAACAAACGCACCATACACGCGTTTTTATTATTTTCATATATTATTGTTATTAATTTATCATTTCAATTTATATATATTTTGTGAAATGATAATAAAAAAAAGTTGACCTTCTTCTTCTCTCTTCCCAGAAATTGAAGGTAACCTCTCTCTCTAAATTCTTTTTTTTTATTTGTTTCCTTTTTGTTTATTGTTTTCCTTTTCTTCATGAAAACAGAGCTTCTATCATTCATTTTCCCGGAAATACTGGAACAATGCACCCGCCCCTTTAACTGTTAACTTATTCACGATTTTTCTCATTCTACGTTTTCTTTTTTCCTTTTTACTTAAAAACTGTAATTTTCAATTTTTTATCAACAATTTCGATTTGGTTTGGTTTCTTCGTTTCAATACCTCAGATTTTTTTTATAAAAAAAATCGACTCAACCGATAAAAAAAGAAAAGAATCGGAGGTCAAATACCGGAGACTGATAAGATTAGGGTAAATCAATTGTTGTTGTTTTTCAAAGAAACGGGGGGAATATTCAGATGGAAAGGGAGAGGCGGAATAGCGCCATTCCAAATGGACACTACAGTTACAATACGAATGGGCATTGTAGTCGGTTTTGCAATGATTATAGTCTATCGGACGGAGATAAGATTCCTTCTTCCCCGTTACCTTCTTCCGGTTACATTGAACATACTGTTTCCCGGTTCGATACTCTCGCCGGCGTCGCCATCAAGTACGGCGTCGAGGTAACTAGATTTCTTTAGAATAGGATTCTCAATCATTTACGTTTAACCTTGGATTTAAATCTGATTTTCGGAGGAAATGACGAATTGTTGTTGTTGATATATCAGGTAGCTGACATTAAAAAGATGAATGGTCTGGTTACAGATCTTCAAATGTTTGCTCTTAAGACGCTCCAGATCCCTTTACCCGGGCGGCATCCACCGTCACCTTGTTTGTCAAATGATTCCACGGCGTCAGGGTATTATCTCTTTTTCAATACTAATTCTTTTGTTTTTTAAAACTTGTAAAATTACTCTCTGAATGTTATTTACATCGCAGTAATTGTTTTTTGGAATGTTGGATTATGTTTGCGTTTGCGAACCTAAATATCCAGAAGCCTTAAGACTTGGTAATTTATGTGAGGAAACATTTCTGTGATGCTTAAGCCTTAAAGAGTTAGGCTCAAATCGATTCAAGCGGCGATATGGTGTAATAATCTTGACATAGGTAGTTTTGATTTGCAGAGTGATTGTAGTTGGGCTGAAATCGATTTAAGCGGCTGTATGGTGTAACAATTTGAGGGTTTTCGTGTTGTTTCAATCGAGCTGCAGAAGTGCAGTTCGATTTAAGCGACCCTCCTTATCGAACTGCACTTCTGCAGCTTTGCTTTGTGGAAAGGAATTGAGGGTCCTTTTTTTTCCATCTCTGGTATTTGTGTTTCCTAATATTGATCTGTTGTTTCAGTCGAGCTCATGTTGTACAACTCTTTACAGGCAAAGCAGTGGCGACCAAACCCCGACAAAGCATTTGCCGCCTGATTTGCTCGACTCATTCCAGTCTTTGAAATTGAAGAGTCCTCGAAAAGTCTCCCCGGCAATGAGCTCGTTACAGGGTTACTATGGCCTTAAAGCAACAGAAAGAAAGACGTTGTCTGAAGTTTTTGAAATGGCAGTATACAGGAAAGGAGAAACTGATTATGTGGATGATGGTCTGTTCCTTAGACACTCCTACCCACTTTTGAGGCTTAAACAGAAGAGTGGAAGCTTAGCTAACGGATTTTACGACGAGAACGGTGAAAACTTGGTGGATTTCACGTCCGCAGGAGAAGGCAAAGACAGTGAACCCGAAAAATCCAACGAGAATCTAATTAGAAGACGGCAGAAATCGGAGGCCGACTTTGCTGCTGGCGTGATGGAGGAAAACAACAGCAGTGGCGCTGGAGGGTTTTCATTATCGAAACGACTGGCACTGAGAACAAAAAGCGGTAGCCGCATGAATTCAGGGCCAGTAGCGGATGGTGAGATGACGAGGTTCAATCCCGCAACAACAATTGGTGAAGACGAATACGTGATTGATGGATTTGAAGTGAGGAAGTCGTCGAGCGCATCGTGTTTGCATGATCAGCAGGAGAACGGCAGCAGTAATGGCAGTAGTAGTTTGACATCACTGTTTTGGATGGATTTACAAGGGCTTTCAACTGCAGGTATTACGAGACCTATTCTGGACGGATTCACGACCATGTCAGCTCGTAAAAACAAAACTGCGCTTGATTAGCTTTCACTAGCGTAGCTTCAAATGCCATCATCTTATTCCCATGTCAAATTTTCACAATCTGTGAGCCACCCCCAAACTGCTACTTGCTAGCTCTTCCAGGAGTATATAATATAGAAAGAAAGAAAGAAGAAAACAGTTCATAAATTGAAATTAAATAATAACTAATTCTTTTTTGTTGTTATTCGATTGAACATTTTGTTTTCTTTATTTCCGTTGCCATTTAGTTGAATTTGAAGAATTCATTTGAGAAAAACTGAGTTGAGAGGGTCACCCTCTCATGTTAGGTCTCTGCAAAACTCGATTTAAATTAGTCGACCAATGAGGATACTGGTGATTAAAAAAAATATTTTCAAAACCCAAACCAGAAATTGTTTCAATCATGTATTCTCCCACTAAGATTTGCCATTTTCATAGCAAAGGCATGAACCCCATTCATCTAAGGTACAAACATTCATTCGTGTATACTTTTCAACGCGAGTTTTAAAACCTTTGCAACAAAACTTCAGAATTCGGATATGCATCAACAACAGCAAAAGAAAAAAAAAGTGGCTGGAAAGAAGCAATTAAACCATGGAATTAGAGAATATAAACATTTAATGTACAAACATTCATTGTTTCTTTTTCTTTTCTTTTTTTTTCATTACGAAAATTAGTAGGTACAAGTCGATAACATTGTTATGGTTATTAATATTAGAGGCGAACAAAATTATTCAATTAAAACATTAATTTTTTAATTTCGAGTTATTTAAGTGAGTTAGCCAATGCGAATTAGTATATTGATTAGTTACAGAGTTCAAATTTTATCAATTCAAAAAATAAAATAAAAAATTAAATTTCTTTATTTTACATTTTATCATTGATTTCTTTGTTTTTTTCGATTCTTTTTCTCTGAATTTTTTCTTTTTACCAATTTTAAATCACATACTCCTCAACCATGGTAGAACAAGTAATTTTAGTTTCTCTTTTGAAACATATATCTTATATTTACAATTTAACCTCTCAATTTTGTATGATTTCTTTCTTCTATTCTTCATTCATTTTAAGCTCATTTGACCAAAATTGAACAACATATTCTTAAATCACTGTAGAATACCTTTATAACTTCAATTCCTCTTTTTGCAATTTAATCCATTTCCTTTTTATTTTATTTAAATTTGTCATCCAATTGTATCTTTTTACAAATTATTTCTTCTTATTAATTTAGTTCATCAATCAATGAAAAACTTGTATGATCCTTTTCGAGCCTCATATTTCCCCCCTAAATGAAACTGAACAACCATAAAACTCTAAAAATAACTCAAATAAAGCTAGAAACAATACTATATGCCAAATTAGAGTTTATCCCTCTACTATTTTCGACTTGAGACTATTATTAGTAGTACATATCACTAACACCATTAAAAAAAGCATTCATAATTTTTTATTGTGTTTGTAATTTTAGACTAAAAATAAGATTTATAATAATAGGAGAATCGTGTTAAATCCGTGTAAAAACTCAAACAATTGATTCAATTCAACTCGAATTTTAAAAAATGACTCAACTCGAGAAATTTTATAAAAAATTAAATAATAAATTAAAACTCGTCAACTTGACTACTTTTTTTGACCCAACTCGAATACTCACCCCTAACCACAACCAGCACACTGATTTTCTAAATTTTGTAGACAATTTTAAAGATTTGACTGGATATAAATTTATGTAAATTATTTATTTGTTGAATATGATTAATGAATTTCTACAGAATAACAGTATAAAAGTAAAGAAAAAATCACATCACCTTAGGGACAATAACTAGTGACGTTATCCTTTTGGAACTACTCCTAATAATATTATAAATATATAAAATAAATAAATCTCAACATCAGAACTAGGGAAACAACTGCTAACAATGAGTGTAACCAATGGCATTAAGTGACCTTAAACAAGATAATATCCTCTGGAACCAACATTCCAAAACTAAAAGCAAACTTAACAAAATTCCAAGTAAAACCCATAACATAACATTTGACATGAAGAACATCGGATTTAGAAAAGAGATGTTCCCTTCCCCTTCTTGTCTCCACCAATCTCAAAGTGCTTGCACCTCTGCAAAAACCCCAATATCCAAAAACAACCAAAAGCTAGCTCATTAATAAACATGGCTAATGGAAACAAAAACAAAACAGTAAAGGTGTTTTCGATGCACCGACCTTGATTGGATGCTGCGAGACATGCTTGCAACCCTGGCATTGAAGCCTTAGCACAATCTTCTTGGTGGTCTTTGCCTGTTCAGAGGATACAGAATCATTTGTTTATGTAAAGGCTTTTACAGACAGTCTAAGAGAAAATGGAAATAATCGAATCGACAAAGGCTTGGCCTTTGACAAAATGTATAACTAAACAGTAGCGGAATACGCAGCGCATAAGATTATCGATCTTTTCAACATATATCTAACATCCATTGAAGGGATAAAAGATAAGCGAAACGAAAACTTACCTTCTTGTGGAAAACTGGTTTGGTCTGACCACCGTAACCGGATTGTTTGCGATCATAACGACGCTTTCCTTGAGCAGCCAAACTATCCTTACCCTTCTTATACTGTGTAACCTTGTGCAAAGTGTGCTTCCTGCACTCCTTGCTCTTGCAATAAGTCTTCTTTGTCTTAGGTACATTCACCTGCAATACCAATTCACAACTAAGCTCAAAAGATAAAAGAGGGGTGAATTTAGCAACCATTTCCACAATGAAAACCTAGATTAGACTTCATCGACAGACGGCCCATTTCCACAATGAAAACCTAGATTAGACTTCATCGACAAACGGCCAATATTTACCCTTTGCAATCTCATCAGCACTAGGGTTTCTGATTCATCACATAGTAAAGTTAAAATCGATTCATCAAAACAGAATAAATTCTGCATCTTTACTGGAAATCTCTTGAATTTAAGCGTCATATGCAAATACGAACTTAAAAGTGGAAAACGAAAACACAAACTCGACAACCTACCACTTCGATTAAAACATTTTGTAAGGAGAAAAATATCAGATCCAGAAGATGCTCCAAAGAAAAATGAAAATCAAAGAAAGAAAGAATACCATGGTAGCAGCTGAAGTGCGATAACCCGTGCTTTGTTTCGGACTGGATGGTGGTGAACTAGGAAGCAGCCAATGTAACAATCTTAACTATCTAGGGTTTTTTAATGGCTCCAATCTAGGCCTAGATTTTGGGCTTAAACGGAAAAACTGTCCAGAATTACAAAAATTATTATTTTGATTTTATTTTGAACTATCATTTTTATTAATTAGGTCATTACATGTTTAATATAAATTTTGTGGTTAACGTATTTGTTGACTTGGTAATTAAATAAATTTTTAATATAATTTTGTCTTATGTGGCAGTCCATTTAATAGGTTTTTTAAAAAAAATCTTTATTTATGTGAAAAACATATTTCGTCGGTCGTATTTTTTTAAGAGTTGGAATAAAAATTGATTTTTTTTTCATAATGCACCTTTGTGGTGGTAGTTTTTTACATTAAAGGTCCAAATTGATGAGCCAAAATGGAAATTTGTAGAATAAAGTAAGATTACAATTTTAAATCGTTATAAATAATGACACGGTTGTATATATAAAAAAATAGAATATGTAAATGCGTCAGGTTAAAAAGATCGATGTTAAAGTTTTAAAATTATAAAAAAAATCAAAATTAAAGGCTAAAACAAGCTTTTTTTTTCACAAAGAAAACGACGATAATGTTTCTTCGGCTCCTTATTATGTTTAGATCTAAAAAATGACCTCAATTGAAAAATTCGAGTACAAAATTATAATTTTTTTAGAATTTTACCATACTTATGGTTCAAACAATATTATTTATTTTTTTAACACAACATTCAAACAAAGTTTTTTACGGAGAAAAAAGACCTCTTTGTTAAGAACATCTAACATGATGCAACTTTATATATTATATATAATAGAGTGTCATTTCGAGGATTAATTTTAGATGATATTATTTAACAAATAATTAAAATATTATATTTCGGTTGATGGCCTCATGGAAGTAGGGATGGCAATAGGGTTGATTTTTGTCGTCCCGTCTTGTTTTGAAAATTTAAAATTTTAATACGACCTGACCCGACTTAAGTTTAACATATTTTATATCCGACCAATTCTTTAAAACTCGATTTTTCTTAGAAAAATTAGTAAAAATATTAAATATAATATATAATTATAATAAAAATATGTGTGTAATTTTAAATAAACCAGGCCGATCAAGAATTTTTTACCTTAAATTTGAATCCGACTCAATTCTTTCAAAAACTCGTCCCGGGTATGATTTTTAATTAAAAAATCCACCTTTATCTGGTCAGGTCGGGTCGGGTGGAACCCGACGGTGCAGGGTAATTTTGGCAATGGAAGCATGGGTCTGGGGCAAATGGTTTGCGTTCAGAGGAAATAGATGGCCAATTTTTATCTTTCTCAGTTCACAGCGCAGCCAGCAATCTTTGACTACTCAATTTACAGCGCACAACGAAGGCGGCACCGCCCACATCAACCATATAAAGAAGAATCTACTCCGTCTCCAATTATCTCTCTTTATTTTGGTTGTGGAGTAAGAAAAGTGTACTTACTCGAGTTGAGTCGATTGCATTGGGCAGGCGGAGACGCTAGGCAATGGCGAGCACAGACACGGTGAAAAGGGCGGAGCAGCTGGTGGAGACATCAATGAAAGGGAACGATGCCTCCCATGACGCCTCGCACGTGTGGAGGGTCAGAGACCTTGCCATCTCCCTCGCACGAGAGGAAGGCCTCTCCTCCAACCCCGACTCCATGGAAATTGTAATTCATTACATCAGTTCCCCTCTTCCTGTGTGTGTGTGTGGATAGAATCAGTTCAAGTCTTCAACTTTAGGTTTCGTTTTTACATAAATTGATCATTTACTTCCAGCATACGAGGGCACCTGAGGCCTGAGCTACTGATACTGAAACTGAACAATTGATTGGGGCTTTTGCTCACTTTTTATTCCCTTTTAAACTTCTATTTTGCCTTTGGTTTTGCATGTCAGGTGGAGCTTGCTGCACTTCTTCACGATATAGGTCTTCTTCTATCTCTATTTCCTGAAACCCTTTTTTATTCCAAATTTGCTACTCACTTATAAATGTTGGTTTTTGGCTCTGCTGCAGGTGATTACAAATACTTGAGGTTTGTATTTATAGTTTTTGTTCAAGTATTTGGCTTTTGGCATAAGATATGCTTTTGTGTTTCCCAAAGCTACCCAAAGACGGGTTTCCATTTCATTTTTGCTCTGAATGTGTGAGTTCCTACATTGGCATAAAGGGATCCATCTGAGGAGAAGCTTGTTGAGAATTTTCTCGAGGAAGAGGGCGTAGCTGAGAGCAAAAAGATAAAGATATTAAGCATCATAAAGGGAATGGGTGAGTTTGAGTATTATTTTTTAGGCTGATATTGTAACATTTATGTTTTCATACATATAATCCTACTATCTTAGTCACTAAAGCATCTTATTGTGGGTGTTATTCAATCATTGAATGTCAAGTAGGCTCCCTCATGTGACTCATCATATGAGTGTTCTAATTACCCTTTTCTATGTATTCCTTGATTTATATTTAAATACAAGTATGACAGACTTCTGGTTTTCTCAGGTTTTAAAGATGAACTTGCGGGAGGGGGAAGCCAGGAATTTCCCCCTGAATTTGGGGTTGTGCAAGATGCTGATCGTCTTGATGCAATCGGTGCCATAGGTATATGGTTTACCTTAATCTTCAGTTTCTATATTAGCTTCCGAAGGAAATTCCTCCATCCATGATCCCTTACGGATGTTATAAACGCAAATTCTTGGCTGACTCGAGAAATCAACTTGCATTTCTTTTGCCTTTTGGGTAGTTTATATATGACATTGCATGCTATACTTACTAATATGCTTGCTTTGAATTACATAAAGATATCCATACCTTTTTTATGCACTTTGCTCAACATGCATAAAAGACCTGGATGTCTTGATCTGAACTAAGTTATTTGATTTAGGAATTGCTCGCTGCTTTACTTTCGGTGGGAACAGAAACAGAGTACTCCATGATCCTGCCATCCGGCCTCGATCCGACTTATCCAAGGAACAATACATGAAGAAGGAAGAGCAGACTACTGTGAATCATTTCCACGAGAAGCTTCTTAAGTTAAAGGATTTGATGAAAACTAAGGTACTCCGACGTGCAATACAATTCCATATAGCTGTAATCATCATTGGGGTGCATGATTTTAATTTATGTATTTCATATATGTGTATGTCACAAGTGTTATTAGTGTCTTTTGCACTATTGAGTTTGGGAACTGTGGAAATTTCAGGCTGGGCTAAGAAGGGCCGAGAAAAGGCATAAGTTCATGGAAGAATTCCTTAAAGAGTTTTACGAGGAGTGGGATGGGAAGGCCTAAATGACTTCGATTGTGTGAGTTCCTACATTGGTATGCAGGGATAATAAAAATTCTGAGATATAAATTACTTGGAACCAATGAACAATATTTTGTTGGGACAATTATTTTCATTTTCTAATGGAGATACCATCAACATGTTGTATCATAAACAGGTTGTCGGCTAAGTTACTTCCCGTGTACTATTTCTTTATTTTCTTCGTTTAAATCATGTCGAATTGCGATCTATACCCGGATTAAGATTTTGTGTTAATATGTCTATTTTCATATCATATATCTTCACTGTGCTTTGCTATGATTAAGATCCAAGTTGGTTTGCTGCAGTAATGTAACTTTGCTGGCCTGGTTTCTTGAAGAAAATTCCATTCTTGCTCAACTCAAATAATTTTTTTCAGACCCTTTATATACAGGCAACATGCGTCTCAAGTCTCGAGACATAGCATTGAAATAACTATAGAGATACTTGCATTGATCATTAATTTTTTCAAATTAATAAATGATTCAACAATAATACTAAACAAATCTATTATTGTACAATCCTAAACTAAAGGCAACTCTGCATACAGTTTTTTTTTTATACGGTTCAATATCATCTGTATATCTGGAAGAAAATGAGCAAACATATTTTCATTAATAGAAGGTTTATTCAAGGTATTGAAGCACATGTCTTCACTTTAGGTAATTTAGAAGCTCTGTTTCATGACGCCTGATGAGGTTCACCTTGAGGCCATGCTTCATATACATGGTCAAGGCAAGTTTTGGTGCAATAGGATGATCCTCAACCACCTTCACATGGTAACGGTATATGATCGAGGCGGCGGTGAACTTCATCTGATAATAAGCAAAATCCTTGCCTAAACAGAGGCGAGGACCGCCATTGAAGGCGGTGAACTTGTAAGCCGACTCGCTCATATACTTGCCGTCTCTTAACCATCTCTCTGGTTTATATTCCCTGCAGTCTTTTCCCCATATCGCTTCCATTCTTCCCATAGCGTAGATTGCATAAACTACATTCGTCCCTTTCTTTAGCACCGTTCCATCCGGAAATACATCGTCTTCAACAGCCTGAAACGGACATAAAAGTTATCGATCATCGACCAGTCACAGTCTCACAGATGAAGAGTTTGGTGAACAAATTTCTAATTTCATTTTCCCTCCTAGGTTAGGTCAACGAGAAGCAAAGTTGCATATAGCTAGAAGTTGAAGAATTGTGAGCAACAAGCAAGAAAATTTCACACTACAATCGATCATATAAACTAGTTAAGCTTAATGAAATAAGAAATACCCAAAGATTAAAATATAATGTAAAATTGTTAATTACCTCCTTGTGATCTACAGGAACCGAAGGATACAGCCTAAGCGCCTCTGATAATGCAGCTTGTAAATAATCCATCTGTTTTATCTCCTCTGGTTTAAATATCAACGTGCTTTTCAATTCATCTCCATTTTTCATCACTTTCCTTTCATTAATGATTCTGCATAGCTCTGCAAGAATTTTTTCTTCGACCCTTGGGTTCATTTCCAGCAACCAGAAAAACCAGCTCAATGCCACTGAAGAAGTGTCTCTTCCGGCAAGTATGAAGTTCACACAAATATCTCGTAGGAACTTGTCCGAAAATGGCTTCCCTTGCTCATCTTTCGACCTCATAAACACAGTTAACAAATCCGATCTTTGCTTCTGTGTTTCAGTTTCTAAGGACAGTTCTTTTTTCCTTGTTTCGATAACCTTTTCGGCGAATTCGTCGACGCCGTTTATCGATCTTTTCAGCTTCTTTTCCGTTCCGAGATCAAGGTACCTCATGGTTTTCCATATCCATTTCGGCGTAACGAAACGGAGCAGCGTCGCCTCGGTAGCGTCCTCGAAGGCTTTGGCGAATGGTATATCGGGCAATCCGGGGCTCAAGCAGCCAGGGTCGACCCCAAAGGCTATCATGCAGACATTATCGAATGTTAATCTCAACAGGATGTCTTGAAGATCAATGGAGATTGATTTGTTCATCGCATTTTCTAAGACAGGCAAGAGCCTAGCGTGAACGAGCTCCAGCAATGACTCGGTCGTCAATTGCCGGAACTTATTCGAGTGGAACTCGATGCTGGCCGTCTTTCTCTGCCGTTGCCAGGTTTCGTTATCGGCACTGAATATCCCATCGCCGAGAAGATCACACATGTTGTCACGAAAATAAGGTCCTTTGGGGTAAACAGAGAACTTGGTCTTGAGAAGATGCTCGAGGTTCCTAGGATCCGCGGTTACCACGCAATTAAGGCTACTGAACCATGGACCTCTAAACACGAAAGTCCCGTTCTGCCGGCAAAGCACGCCGGTAACCCACTCGTAGAGGTTGGACCGGAGACCAGACGCCAACGACGGTAGCATGCCTAGAAATGGCCACACAGGGACACCATAACGTCGTTTCAGCCTCAAGGAATGTATAGCAATGAAGACAATAAGAGCAAGGACAAGCTCCAAAACTTGTAGGTATTGTAAGAAAAACAGCCGCCCGGAAGCAAAGTTTCCGACGAGGTTACCACCGTCGCCGGAGGAAGTTAGATTGCTACTAGGGTCGATCATCATGTTTAATGGGATGATGGGAAACTGAAGTAAGGAGTGGTGGCTAATTTGGCATGGAAATTAGTGTGTTATAAGGGATGCGTTTCTTGGCGTGCATGTTTTGGCCCTATTGGTTTGATTTGGTGAGCTAAATTGGTGTGATTTAAAACAACTTTATAGGTGTTTTTGCTTTGCTGGTGGGTCTGAACTATGAGAGGTTTGATAGAATTGTGGGGGTGTGAATTGCAGTTTCTACTTTCGACAAATGGAGTTCCAATTTGGGTGTGAAAGGGCAGTTTGTAGAAATAGGGTTCCAATTATGGTGTACAGGAAAAGTGGGTGGTGTCGGATAACCTAAGTGGAACAATATTCGCAAGTTTTTGTTTTGGTTTAATTACACAATACATCCTCATAGTAATCACTCCACATCATCACACATGGACCGACAAGATTCGTCTACATCATTATTTTTAAGGGTCTAATTAAAACCTAAACTAAAGTTTAATACTAAAATAGTATCGATTTTTAATTTATTGGTATGATCGATACTAAATTTAAAGTTGAATAGTATCTAATAGTGTAACTCGGCAGCTAGGGGTACGAAAGTATAAATCCATACCACTTGGCAACAATCCAACCGGTCTGATTACTTAGCTCAGCTGACTGGTTTGTTTGGAAGCTAATTTATATAAAAACTGTTGATTCGGGTAAGCTCCTTCACCAACTTCAATTCATTCCATTTCTGGAGATAATGTTTTAATACCCACAACTCGAATCTAACGCCACGCTTCTTTAAAGTTAGGATAAACTACACAAATAATCACTAAATTTTAACGCATTTTCATTTTAGTCACTAAACTTTTAAAACTTGCATTATAGTCACCGAACTTTTAGTCCACTTTCAGTAAGATCCCTCCCGTTAAAAAAGGCTGACATAGCACATTAGCTTTTCTTCTTCATCTCCTTTGTTTTTCTTCACCCTTGATTTTAATTTAGTATGGATGCCAACATAAGCTATGTGTCACGAGGTTATTACCATCTTCCCAAAAGACATGTCTTATAAGACGTGCAGCATCACCACATTTGTATGCTAAGACCTTCATTTCTTTTCCGACGTAGGATTAATGTCCTCGCTTCTTTTCAGGCGTGATATATGTACGGTGATAAGGCTTGTAGTTTTCCTGGTAACATCCTTGATGGTCATGGTGCGGATGAGGAGAATCACGTCTGTGAGCACTGTAGTGTTACGTTTTGCAGAAACTAATCATCAAGTTTGGAGCATCCCAACATTGGAAATATTTTTTAAAGATCCAGCAGAAGATAGTGCAGGGCATTTTTTTTAAAGATGTCATTGAACCATCTGGGAAAGAATTACTACCTTGAAACGTCGTAGATTTCTTGGAGAATAACCGGTGAGCATAGTGTCATAGACTCCTCCGTCCGAAGGTCTCTATCAAATATTTTTAGAATGGTTTAATATTTCTATATTTTCTAATAATATTTAAATAATTTTGTAATATTTTGTAATTTAAAAAATATTGATTTTTACAAATTTATAATAATATTTAAAATTTTCTATAATTTTTAAAATAGTCTTTCAGCATTTTAGAAATTTTAAAATATTTAAGATTTTTTTATCATTTTCAATAAATTTCAACATTTTATAAAAATAATTAATTATTATCTTGACTCTATTGCACCCGACTCGATCAAATTCTCAACCTTAATTATTAAAAATATATAAATATTGAAGTTTAAATATGTAATTATATCAATAAAAACTTATGGAAAAGCGAACTATGTCATATATTGGCCCTATTTGACAATTAGCGGATAGCTGATAGCGGATTACATTAGCTGATAGCTGATTTGGCTAACAGATTGTATTAACTGATTGTATAAAAGTGTTTGGTAAAATTAACTGATAGCTAATAGCTATTAGATTATTTAAACAAGCAAAATGACATATAAGGACATGATTTTATTCAATATTTGTTTGAATAGTTTATTAGTAATCAGTATTTTATATCTAATTAATATTAATTAGATCTATAAAATTATTTTTAATATAACTTTTCTAAACATATTCGAATAATTTTTATATTAATTTATTATTTATATAATTATTTTAATATAATTTAATTAATTAATAAATTTAAATACACATATAAATATGTGATAATAAAAAGAAAAAAAATATGATTAACTTATAAATAGGGTGAGGAAATATTTAATTTAGGTTATTTTGAGATTTTTGGTAACTAGTAAGGGTAAAAGAGTATTTACAACTCTAATATCAAACTTCTAATCTCAAAAAGCTCATATTATGAGTTTTTTTTCAAAATTAACGATTTCACCTCAATCTGTTGTCCACCAAACAACAATATTAACAAATTTTATTGGTCAAACCTCTAATTTTTACCCAAACCTCTATTTACCAAACATGGACATTGTTTTCGAAATAGACAAGGACAAAATTACTTCATTTATTTTAAGAGTATTCAATTTGCTCATTATCAAAATTGAGAGGAGTTTCATAGGTATTTTTAATGATGTTTGGCATAAAGCCAAAAATTTCAAACGTCTGACTGAATAGTCATTTTGACTCCTATTTATTTTTGGAGCAATTCAACCTTCAACATTTTATTTCGAGTCAAAATAACCCTTTTACGAATGAAAAAGATGTTACATTAGTCCATAAATAATTTTATATAATTATATAAAATATAAAATAATTTGTTCTGCTGACTTGTCATTTTGTCAAGTCATTTCAAACTGTTTACTGTCAGTTTTCTAATAATTTTCATCCGTAAAAAGTGATTTTAACTCAAAATAAAATACTGATAGTTGAATTATTTAAAAAAAACATGAACTAAAATGATTATTTAACCAAACGATTGGACTATTTTTTAACTTTAGGTCATGATTTTTATATATCTTGTGTCAAATTATAGCGTCGTAATCATGAAGTAGTAGCCTAGTAGGTAGGTATACAAGCAATACACATGTTAGATGGATGTGCATAGGTGAATAAAATATGGGATTCCTTCAAGTCTGGAAACCCTAAATTTGAAGCTAAGATGAGATTAGTACAACTCTTTACCAAACGATCAAATTGGTACGCATGGCATTACTATTTTACCCAAATTCGATCCTCGCTCGCCCTTTTCTTTAAACTCGGTTCCATTTCTTTAAAAGTAAAAGAAAAGAGCTTTACGTTTCAAAAAGTAAAAAAAAAATTGTTAACGTTTAGTTGATTTAATGAGATAAGACGATATTATTTTTTAAGCAAGATAATTTTAAATTTTTTATGTTGTAAATTAAGAAAATTAAATTTAGATGTCGCATTCTTACTGATCTTCTACAAAATTTGATATAGAGTAGTCGATCAAAGAGTCAGATATTAATTATTTAAAAAAAACTCTAAAAGAGAAACTTAAATAATAGGAAATGTAAGAAAGGATAGTAATTAGCAACACCATCACGCAAGGGAAGTGGAATACTTAACCTTTGTCATTACATTTCATAGATGGGGTACATTATCGGTAAAGATATCACATATGAAAATTTTGGACTTCCTATTTTTATTTAAAACACTACATTATATAATAAAACACATATAAATATAGGCATACTTATTTTCTTAAAATTTATTAATTTGTTAAATGTTTATTTTATATACAACTAGGATATGACATTCACGACAATTCAAGAAATAAAAAATATAAATATTTATTTTTATTATTATAATTCAGAATTAAAATTAAATCACTATAATAAATTATACAACACATATAATAGAGCAAGGTAATATGCAGATATAACATCAGAAAAATAACACGTGACATAGCATGAAATAAAAATAACATGAATGCAATATATATACATATATATTTTGATATCTTTTTGTAATAATTTTATTATCATCATCGAAGATTATAGCTATTTCATTCAACTATATTGCATTATGGTTTGAACTTGTTGATGGCATGGATTGTTTGGCAATTAGCGGATAGTTGATAGCTCAGCTAATTTGACTAGCGGATTGTATTAGTTGATTGTATGAAAGTATTTGGTAAAATTAACTGATAGCTGATAAATGTTAGATTATTTAAACAAGCAAAATGACATATAAGGACATGATTATATTCAATACTTGTTTGAATAGTTTATTAGTTATCAATATTTTGTATCTAATTAATTTTAATTAGATTTATAAAAATTATTTTTAATATAACTTTTCTAAACATATTCGAATGATTTATATATTAATTTATTAATTATATAATTATTTTAATATAATTTAATTAATTAATAAATTTAAATACACATATAAATACGTGATAATAAAAAAATAAACAGAATTAACTTATAAATAGGGTGAGAAAATATTTAATTTAGGTTATTTGAAGATTTTTGGTAACCGCTAAGGGTAAAAGAGTCTTTACAACTCTAATATCAAACATCTAATCTTAAAAAGCTCGTATTAAAAGCCTTTTCAAAATTAGCGGCTTCACCCCAATTTACTTTTTCAATCTGTTGTTTCCCAAACAACAACATTAGCGAATTTGACTAGTCAAACTTCTAATTTTTGCCCAAACCACTCTTTACCAAACATAGTCATAACTCATAAGAGCCGAAGATATGGGCATTGGACAAGCCCAATCCTTATTAATAGAGCTGAAGCCTAAATTAAACGCCTGCTATATTAAAGCCCAATCAAACTGAATCCAATCCAAACCTAATGGTTCCAAAGTTGGTAAAAAGGGGCTTCCCCTTCTCGACTCTCCTCCCCATCGCGTCTCAAATAGGAAAACAGGGTATTCCATTTCCCAAGCTGAGCAAAGCTTAAAGTCTCATACTTTCAGTGCGAATTTTGTTGGCAGCTGCTTTCTCAATGGCTTCCCTTTTCAACAAATTCCAAGATGTAAGTCCCCTTTGTCTCTCCTTCTTCATTTTGGGAACTTAACTGAAACATCGGATTTATGTCAGCTCATTTGTGAAATTGGGTACTAATGAATCGAAGTTGGAGTTTAAGTGTTTAACTGATGCCATTTTATGAATCAAGTGAATGTTTTAGTTCCCGATTGATATTCTTCCAGGCTGTGAGAACTTTTGCAAGAACCCCCAGTTTTTCTAGGGACCCAAGGAGACTACAATTTGAAGCTGATATCAATCGCCTTTTCATGTATACAAGGTCGGTTTATCTTCAATACCCATACCCTTTTTTTCTCATTCAGTATCATTGTTTTTGGTTCAGTATTTTGATTGCTTTGTGCAATGTTCAGTTTCAATAGTTTGGGAAAGAATGCGGATGAGGCGGATGCAGATCAGATCATTGACAAGGCTACTAAAGCCTCTTTTGATGACCAACAGAAGCAAGTGCAAGAAAACATTCATAATCAAGTTAAAAGATTCTGCACTGCTATGGATGGAATTCTTATCGATGTCAATGAGCCGCAAGAACCCCAATCGAAAGCTACTCCATCCCGAAGCGGTCTTGGTCTTGCTGTTGGAAAGAATTCCCCAACTACGAACCATCCCGGTGAGTATATTTCTAGTTTACTTTGTTCACGGTATCATCAAGGACTGCATTTTATATATCATCTATGGGATGCTTGGTATCTCTAAATTTTTATTCACTAAGCTTTTTTTGCAAGGAAATTGATATTTCACTGTCAGTAGTATAGTAGTTTATTTTGCCCAACATCGTATTGCATTGAAGCTATAATGTGATGATTTTGGTTTTGAAACTTAAAATGATAATTATTTTAAGACCTTCACTGAGCTGTTATGCTTTTTTCTATCTAGATGAGCTTCACCGAGATATGATATAGGAGCTGATGCTCGTAGACGAACCAATTGTTTTCCCTCTCTGTTACTAATGGAATAAGGGTTTTTTTTTTGCTTTGTTTTGTTCAAGAAAATTGTGATAGGTGCAATATAAATATGTTGAACATCAATCTTGTTATAACTATTATGAAAAGATAATTGCTATTTGCTAGTGTATATGTTAATAAGAAATAAAAAAAAAAGTTTAACTGAAGCTTTTTGTCGTTCCTAAATTTGTCGTAGATCTGTACAAAAAATGAATAGCAACACGTATTTCTGATATGAACCTTTTGATCTCGGCTCTCTAGTTCCTATTTTGTACCAGTAATAGCAGATATAAATGGTATAGGGCATTTGAATCTTTGATCTGTTATTTAACTTTTATCTATATGCTTTTGCTCTCTAGTTCCGGCTTCGCACAATTATAATTGTAGATATTGAAGGAAGACAAAGGTCCTTCTCAGCTCTAACTATTGAAGATTTTTCAGTGCAGCTATTCCCAAGACACGGCCATTAAAACGCGCTGAACTCTCTCAGAGGTTGAAGGATTCCATTGGCTACACTCTTGATGTCAAACCATCTCAAATCCCCCACAGTGAAGCTGGTCAAGGTTTATTTCTGAACGGTGAAGCTAATGTTGGTGCTGTAATTGCCATATACCCTGGTGTCATATATTCCCCAGCTTATTACCGATACATTCCTGGATACCCGAGAGTTAATGCACAAAACACATATCTGATAACAAGATATGATGGGACTGTCATCAATGCCCAACCTTGGGGTTATGGAGGTGAAATACGAGAATTATGGGATGGCTCAAAAACGCTAGATACAAGGCCCAACACAAATGTGACAGAGAAAGGCTCGGACCGGTTTTGGAAAATGCTTAGTAAGCCTTTGCAGAGCTCACGAGTGGGGAGTGGTGGTGAAGTTTTGGAACGTAGAAACCCTTTAGCTTTTGCCCATTTCGCCAATCACCCTGCTAAAGAAATGGTGCCGAATGTGATGGTCTGCCCTTATGACTTTCCGCTGACTGAAAAAGACATGAGAACCTACATTCCGAACATATCATTTGGAACTGCTGAAGAAGTAAACATGAGGAGATTTGGCAACTTCTGGTTCAAATGGGGTACACGAAATAGTGAGTCGAATGGTCCTGTTTTGAGGACTCTTGTTTTGGTGGCTACTACATCACTTTGTGATGAAGAAGTGCTGCTGAACTACAGGTTAAGTAACTCGAAGCGAAGACCATCGTGGTATACTCCTGTCGATGAAGAGGAGGATCGGCGGAGATGGAGCTAAATTCAGGGCTACGAGGTATTGAAAAATGTCGGACAATCTAATGGGAAAAATGAAATTCCAGGGGCTGTAGAGGGTAGACACATAAGCCTAGGATTGCTTTGCTATTTTTTCATTTTCCCTTTTATTTTCTCGATATATGTCATGGAATTCTTTCTACATGAGGTTTGGCATCTTCTTTTATAATAATGGTCGAAAGAGTACCAAATTATCAGCAACATTTTGACAGAAATTTTACATTTTCCTCTCGATTAAATCGGTTAATTGATCGAATTATTTGACTTAGGTTAGTTGGATTATTATGATTTTTGTTTAAAGTTTATTCTGTTATGAACTTTGTTTTTGAAACATCTTAAGTTGAATAAAATCCATCTGTTCTTTTTCTGTGCTCTTTTATAATTATATGCCCCACTAATAATATTATATACCATATGTATTACCAATAAAACATAATTCTATTATCTTAAGTTAATTTTCAGAGTTTTCTATACCTATATTGAATAAATTGAAGATTGACATTTTTTAAATAGTTTAGAGGTGATTATAAAATAGTATTTATTCAGATAAATTTTTTATTTTTTGACAATATACACATCTTACAAAAAGAGCGAGCTGAATCCGGATTTGTTTAGGATGAACATTATTTTTTTTATTGAGATCACTCTTTGGATTTAATAGAAGATTGATAATTTAATGTAAAAATTAATGCAAGAGTAATCTTAATTATACGAGTTAAACTTGAATTTAAAACTCTATCCATATATTCAAGCTACGCCTAATCTAGTCAATCATAAAGGTGTTAATACCTTGCCTAACCTGGCATTTCACGTCTAATTCAAACCCTTATTTCCCAACTTTCCTTTTTTCCTTGCATTATTGCATTTGGAAGTGCAAAACTCGAATCATTACGTGAATTTTATATTAACCTTTTATAATTGAGAGTTTTTTATTTTATTATTTTAAAGATGGAACACGACGATTATGGTGCATGTTGTTACTCCTAGTAATATTTTGTGTATCATTTGTATATTTTTAGTATACATACTCAAATCATAGACATGTGAACGTAGCATTTATACTTTTATATATAAAGAATTATGATACCGAGATAACACTCATAAATAAATTATGAATTTATGAATACATAATCTTGTAAAATTAAATTGAAGAAATAAGATAAACAATATGAAAAAGTGTGAATAAATTATGAATAAAATTAATATATATAAATAATAATTTTTACTCGTCTCCTCGGTCCATTCCTGATTATATAGCACAATATCAATATATGTCGAATTCAAATGTAGCTTTCAACGTCCAGTCTGCATACATTTTAGTACTTGAGCTGTGAAATATTTCAAACCCCACCTCCCCTCCCCTTCATTTAGACATTTTCCAAAACTCTCCAAAATTCCCGTCTTAAGCAACCAGTATTCGGTTACAGCTTCAGTCCCTCAAAAGAGGAAAAAAAGAAAAATCAAAGTAAGATTATTCGTTATAAATCTTTGACTGATCATTACTTATGATTCGTATATGCAGTTGCAATATCTCACCATCTTCTCTCTCTCTATATATATATTAACAGTTAACACCACGCGGCAAAGACATAATCTGTTGGTATTTCAAGCAACAATGGCTTCCACTAATGCAGCTGTTTCATTGGCTTTGCTTCTGCTTTTGCTTAGTGCAAGCGTAGCTTTAGCTAGAGTAAGTGTGGGTTATGGAGGATTTTGGCATGGCGGTGATGGGATGAGAGTAAGAGGCGATGTTTTGGGTCGACAAGAAGCCGACCGGGTTGTCGAGCTTCCCGGTCAGCCTCCGGTGGGTTTCAAGCAATATGCAGGGTATGTTACGGTTAATGAGAAACATGGGAGAGCACTGTTCTATTGGTTTTTCGAAGCTACGACCCAACCTGAAAAACGTCCTCTACTGCTCTGGCTCAATGGCGGTAATAATTAACTCTGAAATTCCAGATATTATTTTCATTTTTCATTTGCTTGGAATTTTGCATTTGGGTTTTGAATTCTTTGTTCTGTTGTTGCTCCTGGTGCAAGAACAGGGGCTACTGAGCTGCTTTTAATTTCCACGAAATTTCTCTCATCTTTAATTCTTTTATATTTAAGTAATGGTTAAATTATGCTTTTGGTCCCTCTACCATACTCAAACTTATGATTCAGTGCCTGTAAGTTGACATAATTTTGATGATGTTAGAAAAACAAATTATCAGAAGGGCCAGGTCGAAATTGTTTTTTTACATTTATGATTTATGATTTATCGCCTCTCCTTTTCAAGTTTCTACGGACTCGGCCATGCCTAGCCCATAACTTTCCTTCAGTTTCACCATTACTATATGATTTGTGAAATATCTCTCATTTTTGGTCATCTTTCCTTATAAAAATAAATTGTCATCTTTGCTATTTTTCTATAATAATAAAAAAAATCTCATGATTCATGCATATTCATATTCAATTATTCATATCATACTATTTATGTTAGAAATATGTTTCAAATTTTATATACATGTGAATTTTAATTAAAATTGCACAATCAGTTCATTTTTAGCAAAGCTTAAGTTAATTAAAATTGCAGGTCCTGGATGTTCATCAATTGGTTATGGAGAAGCAGAAGAACTGGGGCCTTTCTTCCCTAAGAAAGACCAACAAACGCTGAAGCTCAACCCTCATACATGGAACAAAGGTGTTTCATGTTTGATTAATGGATGTTTATTTCTTCCATTTCATTGACAAAGTAATTTGAGTGTGTTTCATGTTACTGTCGGGTTTTGGTACTAATTTATGTTCTTTTTTTTGGTTTTCTCATCCAGCTGCCAATTTACTGTTTGTTGAATCTCCAGTTGGTGTTGGGTTTTCTTATACCAACACCAGCGGAGATATCAATGAACTTGGTGATGAAATTACAGGTAAAAAAGAACCCTTTTTTAATGCAACAAAATGTCTAAACATAAATCTCATTTTCTGATTATTCCCTGCTTTCTTGAATGATTTAGCCAAGGATTCCCATGCATTTCTAGTCAACTGGTTCAAAAGATTCCCTCAATTCAAGTCCCATGATTTCTACATTGCGGGAGAAAGCTATGCCGGTATGAATGATGATGTTCAGTCTCCATTGTGTGTGATTCGATCCGGTTGTTCCACTGCTTCCTTGGTTAACCATGTTTATGCGGTTTTTAATGAAATTTTCAGGGCACTATGTTCCACAGCTAGCCAAGGCCATTTTCGACAGCAACAAGCATGTTCCCAAGTCAGATTACATTAATCTCAAGGGATTTATGGTAAGGGTTTAACTGCACTATCATTCTTTTCTGTCATCAACTCGGATGAGTATTGAATAAGGGTACATATCAATGCAGATTGGGAATGCCTTGTTGGACGACGAAACGGATCAAAAAGGGATGGTAGAGTATGCGTGGGATCATGCAGTGATCTCCGACAGAGTTTACCGCGACATCAAAACCAAATGCGACTTCCGCAGGAAAAAGGCATCTGTGGGTTGCAACACAGCCCTCACTTCTTACTTCAATGTATACGGAATCATTGACATGTACAGCTTGTACACTCCTAGTTGTGTCAGCAACTCCAGCAGTAGTATTAGCAGCAGCAGACAACGCCCGATGATTCAAGGCATTGCTCCTCAGATACTGTCCAAATTTGTAAGTTTGAAAGATTCAAATCGAATCCTGATTAATAATTGCTTGTGATATGCCCCCTGATTCATACCAAACGAGGTTCCTACAGGATGGATGGCACAAGAGATCAGCAGGATACGACCCTTGCGCACCGTACTACACAGAGAGTTATTTCAATAGACCTGATGTTCAAAAAGCACTCCATGCCAATGTTACCAGTATGTCCTATCCATGGACTCATTGCAGGTATTATCAAATTCATTCTCAGTTACCAAATATTAACTTTAATTAACAACAATGGGACAAATACATAAAGTTTGAGGTTTTTTTTTTTTGTTTTGTACAGTGATGCCATCTCAATTTGGAGGGATTCACCAGCATCTATGCTTCCTACAATTAGAAAGCTTATAGCTGGAGGCATTCGCATATGGGTTTACAGGTAAACTTTTACCAACAATATTGTAATTTTTTTTACTTTGGTTAATCATTTTCTTCTTTCCATATTTGCAGCGGAGATACTGATGGGAGAATTCCAGTTACTGCAACTAGATTAACCCTCAAAAAGCTTGGATTAAAGATAAATGAAGACTGGACACCATGGTACACCAACAACAAACAGGTTAGTTTTAACACGAAAGTATTCGTTTTTAAGTAACTGCATAAATGAATTGGATTGAATTCAGGTTTCCAATATGCTTTCTTTTAAATGTCACAGGTCGGTGGGTGGACGATCGAGTATGATGGACTAATGTTTGTTACCATTAGAGGAGCTGGTCATGAAGTTCCGAGTTTTAAACCAAAGCAGGCACTTCAGCTAGTTAAACATTTCCTGGCCAATAAGAAACTGCCACCGAAACCATTTTAGGCCGTTATTGCATGCATTTCTGTTGGTTGTTCTCGAGGCAAATGAATTAGAGGAAATTTTTTTATCAGCTTTTTTGTAGTTAACAAACAATTTCTGTGGCATCAGTCAAGATTTGCTTGGCAATTGGCATGAAACTTGTACAGCATTGTTTCATCAATGGCATAATTTGAAAGCACATCGTAGAGTGAAAAATTCTATGATCAAATGCATGATAAAACTGACTATAATTGCATAACATGTGTGTGTATATGATATATAATCTAAAAGTTGATTTGGTTGATGAATGACCAAGAACTTTGAATAGAAAAATCTTAAATTTCGATTATTTTCCACCTTGTGCTTAACCCGGGTCTTTTGGGTGATTGTTTCGACCGGCAATTGCTCCCAAAGATACCCCACCACATACAGCTATTCAGTAGTTGTTACGAGTTACAACTGTGGTCAATTGAAAAGGATCTTCTTGAGAGTCAACTGCCGTAGTGTTTGATTCCTTTTCATTAAAACTTGTGGTTCTAAATTTCTAATAACAAACTCTGAACTTAGATGATGTAGAGGAATTTGACTGAAACTGTGTAATACGTTGCGTATTCTTCATTGATCCTGTGTTGCATGCTAAGTATAAACATTTGCATCCTTCATATGTTTCTCCCCTAAATCGTATGCAAATGGCTGGTGCTTCAATACCTGTGGCGAATCGAATCAAGTAGCAAGTTACAGATGTGGGTGAACCGAGCATTAAGAAACTGTCGCCGAGGGTTAGCCAATTGCCAGCATGCAGTGTCCTCTTAACGATAACGAGCATGTGTGCATGTGTGTACTAAAACTGATGTATGTGTGTACATATCAATTTTTGAAGCTTTAAACATGATCTCGAAAAGTATTGTTGAATGTCTGTGTATATGTTGCCGGTGTATTAATTGAAACCAAATAGGCATCAATATCATTTCCTTCTTCCTGATACATGGTTCTTAGGACTTGGTGGATGAATCTGATTTTAACGTGCTTTTGTTATTGTGCATGCTGCCAAGAGAAATGAGGAAAGAAGCATAAGGCAAACTTTGGAACTCGAACGCGTGATTTGATTTTATTCCAAACAAAATACAGATAGTAAAAGGAAAGACAGACCAAAAGGTCCAAAACAGCAAAGTATTCAACTAATATCTGACTTTTCTGCACCACTGTAAACAGGTGTTGTGACTGGTGTCTTTGCATTGTCATCGCATTTGTTTGAAAGTGGAAGTCCGCAGAGGTCGAGATTGCCTAAATAACTGTCGTCTGAAAATGTAGCGAATTGTTTCTCCATTGGTATCATGCCTGATAGATTGTTGAACGATACGTTAAAAACCTCGAGAAATACAAGATCAGTTAATTCAGGGGGTATTGCACCGAAGAGATTGTTGTGCGAAAGATCCAGGCTTTCTAGCTCTCTCAAGTTTGCCAAGGATGAAGGTATTTGACCTGTGAGAAGGTTGCTCTACATGTTTAGGAAAATAGGGCTCCTCAGTCGTGTCATTTGGATTGGAAAATAAGCGACTCGATCTTATGCATGCGAGTACATTCGATCCCCTCCCACTCGCAGCATTCTTCTGTGTACCAGTTTGAGAAAGCAAACTCCTCGGGGCTGGTCATGGAATCTTTGATTTGTAGAAGAGCAGCTCTTTCAACTTCTAAGCAGCCTTGAGAATCAAAACAAAGAAGCAAAACTAAGAAGCATCTACAGAAACTGGTATTCTCCATCACAAGCTTAGCCCTACACATCTCTCGCTGTTTTTTTCTTTGATTCGTCCATGAATATTGAATACTCTTTTGGCGAAATTTATAATTGTCATTTGCTGCTTTCCACAGGGTTGCTTTGCAACAGCACTGAAGTTTCGGTTGTCGGAATCAGAGGTAGAAGAAGATAGAGAGACAAGTGTGTTTGGGGATTGTAGTCAACATGATACTTCCAACACGGCAACGTAGGTTTCTCCATTACTTCGCTACGGTCTACAAATATATATATATATATATATATATATGCAATAGGATCAAGTTAGATGTAAAACTCATTGAGTTTTACACTAATTCATAGTCATTGGATTAGTGAAATTGATCGACGAGATTAACAGTAAAAAATGTGAAGATTATCACTTGAAAAAATAAATAAAAAAATAACTTGAGCCATTAATTACCATCATCCAACGGTTCAAAAATTGTGTAAAAATAATTGAGTTTTACCAAGTGTAAGTTAATCCTAACCCTATATATATATATACATATATCATAATTGTATATACTATCATAGAAGATATAATTAAAAAAACCATGTGATCTTACTTACATGTGTATTTTATCAAAAATTTATTGTTTAATCCAAAAAAAATTAAATCATATTTTTTTTGTTTTAGGTTTATGAAGAGTCTTTTTGGCCAAAATAAGTGTTCAATGTTTATTCAGTTATCGGTGCCTAATGTTTTTTTATGTTAACATTTTAAGTCGATCCGTTAAAAAAATTCGACACTTAATCATTACTTGACATGTGACTTTGATTATAATTTTTTTTATTTTTAAAAATCCAAATTTCTTACTTAAAACCAAAACTTTAAAACTCTCTATTTTCTCACAAAAATCCTAAATTCACCAAACACCCCCAAAATTTTCAAACCTCTAACATTGAATATCAAAATCCATCCTATGACATTATCAATCATCGAGTAGTGGTTATTGCAATGAAGTCTCCTCCTTTTAGCTATGTTGTCTGTCTATCATTCATGGGTCGATTAGAAATTTTTGAAGTTCGACTTTCGATGTTTTATCAGTACATCGTTCATTGATTTTCGACAACTGAAGAGTAGGGTATTCGGTAGTGAGGGTCTGACGACAGAAGGGGTGAATTTAGGCTAGAGTTTTTTATAATAAAAAATTGAGATTTTAGGAGGGTTTTAAAATTTAATTTTTTAAAATAAAATTAAAAATTAAAACCCCAACACATGTCAGGTTTTAATTTGCTAACTTTTTACAACGATCATTAACGACCAGTCACCTAAAATGATAAAGACATAAATGTTATACATCTATTTTGACAAAAAAAATTAACACCTAAAAATATAATTTGAATTTGTTTTTTCAATTAGACCTAAATTTATATTAAACTAATTTAGAAGTCTAAATTTCTTCCTGCCATGCACATAGGTAATTTGCTCAAGCTGAATGACTTCTGTGGTCAAACCAAGAAAACTGAGGAAAGGATATGCAATAAAATCCTTGTCAATTGTCATGTGTTAGAGTTTTTCCACAAAATCAACACGGAAAACAGCTCTACTTCCAAGTATTAAGGAACCAACTGCTGAGTGCTGAAGCTATAGGTTCTACTCAGCAAGTTCCCAGCAAATCCCCATTGTTTTTGTAATTATTAGGACAGTGCTAGTTAGTATGTCTTTAACACGTAACCATTATGCTTATATAACTATGTCTTTAACAGTAGATTATCTTTTATTTTAATATGTTGGTATGATAATTTGATAGTATTTGTTCAGTTTACTTAGCTTTTTGATAATGCGCACACAAACCGTACTTGAATAATGCTCGAAATCGGATCACATGGATAGAATAAAAAATATATAAAATTTGGAATAAAAATAATTCAATCTAACTTAAAAAATTTAAACTTTTGCTTTTAGGCTTTTGGATATAAAATTCTTGAAATATTATTTAATTTTACTTTTACTCTTTAATCTAATGTCTAAAATTAATATTTTAACTCTCCAGAATACTTTTTTAAACATTTAACACTTTAAACATTTTTCAAAGTTTTTTTAAACGGGGCTAAGATTTTATATCAAAATGTGAACTTTTAGAAAATTACATTATAAATTTCAGGGTATGAAAATATAAAATTAAAAGATAAATTGCACCAGATCATCACTCAACAATCTTCTCTCTCCTATTTTGGTCACTAAACTTTCAATTTTTCTAATTTACTAGCTCAACTTTATACATTCAACGTTTTTAGTCACTCATGAATATTTTATTATTATTTTTAATGATATGACATTTATTATTATTATTTAATATAAAAATAATTTAAAATTTAAAAAACCAAGAAAAATCAAAGTATTCGGCAGCCACCATCGCCGCCACCGTCGCCGGCTGTAGATGGTGGTCGTTCGGTCCCATAATTCACCGGTGAGTTCGTCTCACTCCCCTGAGTTCGAATCATGCCTCCATTTTGCCAGAAAGTGCTCCAAAATTCACGAAAAGAAGATCGAAAGTGAAGAAACCGAAATGTTTATATCGAGATTCACGAGTTTCAGTGTATTTTCCGGTGAAAAAATTATCAGATTCGGACTCAGCGTGTCAAAACGAGTCACCCGGTGTAATTTGGGGTCAAACGTCCACCGGTTTTGAAGGTCGGTGGTGGTCTACGGTGGCCGTCGGTTATGACAATCGGTGGTAGTTATTTTAAATATTTTTAAATTTTAATAATAATAAAATATTATTTTATTATTTATTTTAAATTATTTTTATATTTAATAATATTAAAAAATTGAAAATAATAATAAAATATTCGTGAGTGACTAAAAACGTTGAATGTATAAAGTTGAGTTAGTAAATTAGAAAAATTAAAAGTTAAGTGACTAAAATAGGAGAGAGAAGATTGTTGAGTGATGATTTGTGCATTTTATCCAAAATTAAATTATCAATAAAATGTAACTAAACTATATGAAATTTTAAAAGTTAAGACTACCTTTCAAGACTCTTAATCCATCCCTGTTAGCAGGAGCACTGGTTAGGTTTTTTTTTTCACAGCAAAAATGGAAGGTGGAAGCCGGATGGGGTTGGAGAATTTCTTTGCCTTTTGCAGCCATTCCTCTAAATAGTAATTATGCAAAAGAGTTAATTATTTCACATATTTCTATAAATTATAGACCGCATTTTAAATTGGCATCAAATTTTAAAATATTTTAATTAAATTATTAAATCTTAAATTTCATCTTAATTAAGTTTTTATGTCAGTCTAACCATTAATTTGAGTATAAACTATAAATTTACATTTGACACCCAACATATTTGAAATATGTGGATTAAATTTAAACATTGTACACCTCTGTATGGACAATTTGAATTTGATAGGTAAAGAAACAGTCTTATTTAATTTCTAATGACAACCTATTTTTTAGGTATCCAAGTCAATGCAATATCCGTACATTCGATATGGGTATTTTATGTATGCCCCTCTTCATATTTGAATTGATATTTAATATTTAAAAATAAGAAAATTTTACAACGTGCGACGAACACCGATAAACACATCTAATGATGAACACCGATGAACACCATTAAATTAATTAATAAAGATTTAAAATTTTAAGGATCTATCAACTAATTAATAATTACTTTAAAAATTTTAATTAAATTATTTTATATATATATTAAAATTTTATTTTTAATAAGTATAAGCTATATATTTAGTACCTCACTTATTTCTATATTTCTATTGAACCCTCATTATTTAAATATTATTTTAATTTGACCCTATTCTTTATAAAAATAATTTAACCCTTAACCCTCAACCTAAAACCCTAAATTATTAAACCTTAAACCCTTAAACTCTTAAACCTATACCCTAAACCACATACCATTAAAAATAATTTCACCGTCATCGATTCAATTCAATTCAATAAATTGTTGAATTCTCCTAAAAAATTTTAATAATCAACAATTTGAAGAAAAAAAGTGATGATCAAAATCGGTACAAGTTCTTCATTATGTGATATCACAAAGATTAAAAAGTGATGATCAAAGTCGGTACAAGTTCTGCAAAAAGCACAAAGCCAAAACATACGGCAAACAGAAAAACACCATTCGACTTTGGTTTGTCTGCCTAGATATATTACTTCTACTTTCACATAAATTCTAAAATGAATGACCAAAAATAATAGAGATACATGCAGATGCAGAGATGTCATGGATATATGTTTATTTACAATTATACATTAGAAGAATCAGAAAAACATCCATATCTTCTCATTGGCAAACAGAAAAACCAACTACCCAAGTCCAATCGAGGAGCAATTTAGCAGATATCGATCCTCCTCTAATCCATGTTAGCCAGTTTTGGCCTCATAGGCAATAATAAGTTCTGAAACACATACTGATTTTACAGTAAGAACAACAGTCAAGGGTACTCAAAAGAGGAATTATACAATAACATGTTTAATAGTACTAGTTATTATGACAGTAGATTAACGGGGACTTCTAAGCACATCAACGACAAACATATGGTTTAGTGAAGGTAGCCGCATTTGTTGATCTGGTGCTCTACTCCTTTTGAACCATGGATGTGGAAATAATGAGACCGAAGATGTCATAGCCCACGAATCAATCGGAGTTATCACAGTTGAAAGATGCATCAATGACACCATTAGGACTACTCGGAATAGATCTATGCTTGCGTTTGTGGCCTCGGTTTCCTTTGAAATGGCTTTCCAATAACTCTAAAGCATTTACTTTATCCTATTGAAAACAAAACCACAATCAAGTTCATATTTTTTTTAATCTTTGTGAGATCACATAATGAAGAACTTGTACCGACTTTGATCATCACTTTTTTTTTCTTCAAATTGTTGATTATTGAATTTTTTTAGGAGAATTCAAGAATTCATTGAATTGAATCGATGATGGTGAAATTATTTTTAATGGTATATAGTTTAGGGTATATGTTTAATAGTTTAAGGGTTTAAGGTTTAATAGTTTAGGGTTTTAGGTTGAGGGTTAAGGGTTAAAATTATTTTTATAAAGAATATGGTCAAATTGAAATAATATTTAAATAATGAGGGTTCAATAGAAATACGAAAATAAGCGAGGTACTAAATATATAGTTTATCCTTATTAAAAAATAAAATTTTAATATATATATAATAATTTAATTAAATTTTTTAAAGTAATTATTAATTATTTGATGGATGCTTAAAATTTAAAATTTTTATTAATTAATTTATTGGTGTTCATCGGTGTTCATCATTAGCGGTGTTCATCGGTGTTCGTCGCACGTGGTAGATCATCCTTAAAAATATTGCTAGATCAACATTAATTGAAAAAAAATATCCAATCAAACTTAATTAAAAGTGTTTTTGAAGTTTTAGACTACTTTGAGATCAATACATAGTTTGATGATGTTCGATAAGTAGTAGGATACTCTTTTCTCTTGTTAAGTTTAGAGGGATTTTTAACGAGAATATTTTCTCTTAAAAAATTAAGTTATAAAATTTTTACACCATATTTAAGTATTGATCGTTTTCTAGTTAGAATCATTCATTTTGAGTTAAATCAATTTTAAATTTGAATCTTCTAGTTTTGTTTTATTTTGAATTTAAATTATTTTAGATTGAAGTCATTCGAATTTAAGATTTTAATTTTCATATTTAATCAGTACAAAATGGAATCATTTTAAGACCCTTTCAAATCCGGGTTAGCTTAACCTCGGGTCAATTTGAGTTTTATGTTGAATTTGGATTTGGGTTAATGAATCGGGTATTCGAATTGTAATTTGACAAGTCTAAACTCTAAAGCTAAACCAATATAGAGGAGGGCTTTCGTTTTGGCACGGAATATTATTCAGTCGGAGTATACTTTTTTGGTTTCAACGGCGAGAGAGGCAAAGGAGATCCAATACTGAATCAACAGCAGCAGCAATGGCTAGACAAGCCTCACGGCTCATCCGATCTTTGTCTTCCCAGATTTCTTCACCCAAAACCCAGATATCCCCTTCTCATTTTCTGACCCAGTCACGCGCTTTCTCGGCGGCTCCAGCGCCTCAGCCGGCGGTTTTCGTTGACAAGAATACTCGCGTTATTTGCCAAGGCATAACCGGAAAGAATGGCACTTTCCACACCGAGCAAGCCATCGAATATGGCACTAAGATGGTACTTCATTGATTTTTCATCGATTTTTGCCCCCCTTTTTTCTTGGATTTTATAAATGGCTCTCTTTTCTTCGCTGCAATGATTGGGTATTGAGAAAATCCAGGAAAGTGAGAGCTTTAAATGATTTGTTTGTTCATGTCTAAGAACTGGGTTTAAGTTAGTTTTGTAAGATATTATGTGAAATTCTGCATTATGTATTTACGAATTCTGGGAATGATCCAAGGGTTCTTATTAGTCCTAGTTTTATCTCATTTTTCTTTTGATAGGTTGGTGGAGTTACACCAAAGAAGGGTGGCACAGAGCACTTAGGACTTCCTGTTTTCAACTCAGTTGCTGAAGCAAAAGCTGAAACCAAGGCCAATGCTTCTGTCATTTATGTTCCTCCACCTTTTGCTGCGGCTGCTATCATGGAGGCTATGGAAGCTGAACTGGATCTTGTTGTTTGCATCACGGAAGGAATTCCTCAACATGACATGGTAAATGAATCTGTTTTCTTGCTTCCTTTTTCTGGAAATGAATTTGTATTGTGCTTTTCATTTTAGAAGTTAACTCAGTCAGCTTATTTCCGTTATGAGCAATTCCAAGAGTGTGACCACAATATGCACCTGTGGGCCGCCTGTGACTCAAGCTACACTTTATACATTTGGATTTGTGATTTGGAAATGATTTTTATTGATCATTTTTTATATCAAAGCTGACATCTTTGTGCTGCAGGTCCGTGTGAAGGCTGCCCTTAATCAGCAATCAAAAACCAGGCTGATTGGTCCAAACTGCCCTGGGATCATTAAACCCGGGGAATGTAAGATTGGAATTATGCCTGGATACATTCACAAACCTGGTCGCATAGGAATTGTTTCTCGATCCGGCACTTTAACATATGAAGCTGTAAGACCTTCTATTTGATACATTTAATTTCATGTTCCCTATATCACTTTCTTACTTTCATATTTGTGCATACTAGTAACCAACTCACCCTTTTAAGATCATTATGCCTGATGATACATTACCACATTTTTTCCCTAAACCACCTAACCCATTTCTCAAGACATTTTGAAGATGGGATTTTCCCCTTCTGGAAGAGCTTGTGGCCAAGTTGCATGTCTCTGAATTTTCAGTGTCTCTGTTCTAAGTTCTAACCGCATGGTTTTGTCCTTTTAAGATACCTATCTATGTTACAGAAAACGTGGAGTGGTTCTCATGTAACATTTTTTTTCTATTTAGTGAAGAATAAATGCCAAAGAAGAAAGTTTTCTAGCCATCAATCTGATTTGATGGAAGTTGTTGAAAAGTATGAATAGAATTAACCCTTTGAAGTTTTCTTTGATTCCTAAGTTAATTGTCCCTGTCCTTCAGTAGGTATACATAGATTCACGGTTGTAGTATTTGAATCACCATAGAACTCAAGAAAATCATACAAAGCTGTGTCTTACACTAAACTAACACTGTTTTCTATATGCTGATGACATCTACTCCCCTTTAGTAATTTGTCAATTTATCTTGTAGGTTTTTCAAACAACTGCAGTTGGTCTGGGGCAATCAACCTGTGTAGGAATTGGCGGGGATCCTTTTAACGGGACCAACTTCGTTGATTGTGTGACAAAATTCCTTGCTGATCCTCAGACAGAAGGTAACATTTTCCTAATTTAGTACTGTTTGAGTTGTTAATTCTACAGTACATATTGGATTAAAAGGTCTTTATTACTGTGTGGCTGTATCTTGTCTATAATGGGTTTATCATCTTGTATGTCTGATTGAACAATGGTCAGTTCTCCGTTTATTCACTTGTTCCAGCATTTGTTGTTTTCATTGTCTCATTTACTCTTTCACTTTTCGGTTTATATTTGGTGTAACTTACTATTGTGTAACACTCTTTAATCTGGTTGCGAAATAGAATGCCTACTATCGGATTTTTTTCAATTTCATTCAGGTATCATTCTAATTGGTGAGATTGGAGGCACAGCAGAAGAAGATGCTGCTGCACTGATAAAGGTAATATTAATACTTCGGCATAAAGGAACTAAGGACTCCTTTTTCCAGAAACCGAGTTAGTATTTACTAACTGCTTGTGGTACATATGTGGGTAAAAAATAGTAGACTTCTATGCTTGATTCTCACTTAGTTAATAGTAAGTCAAGTTTATTTTGTGAGAGTTGATTTATAATTTATACTTCTGTACACTTCAGCAACATCTAAAATTGGCTTTTCTACTCAATTGGGTTAAAATCGAAGGCTTGAAGCATAAGACAACCAGACATCTTCACATTTTATATAATTCTACTGAATTATATTTTAGGAACTGTCCTATTTAGCACTGATGTTAACACGTAAATAATGGTAGGATTGAGAGTTTGTTTTTTGTGAACGCCTATTTTTCTTAAAGAACTCATACTGACCTTAATCTACCTCCTTGGAAAAAAGTAAATTTACCTTTGGGTAAAATAAACATAAACAAAAGAAATAGCTTGGAATAAAACGGGAAACAATAAATATCTAGAGCAAATATAACTGGGAGGAGGAAGCTCTGACTATCTCCAATGTAAATAATCATTCAGCCTCTTGGATTTGGAGAGGTGTGGTGAGCAACTTTACCAAAGAAGATGAGGTTGGGGGCTGTCTACGATCACATATGAAATTTAAAATTGGAAGGGGGGACGCAATCTCCTTTTGGCATGATAGCTGGCTACATGATGTTCCGCTGAAATCGAAGTATCCAAGAATGTTTGTATTGGCCATAAACAAAAATGGTAAAATAGAAGAATTCGGTTCTCGCGGGACGACAGGCTGGGCTTGGGATGTTAGAATGAGGAGGAATTTAGCAGATTGGGAACTGGACCTTTGGATTGGTCTAATGTCTGATCTCAGTGGCGTCACACTGGATTTCCAAGAGAATGATAGGTTGGTATGGGTCGGCAATGGAGAAGGGGTGTATACAACAAAATCTTGCAGAAAGCTACTATCTAATAGTGAGAGTAAAGGGAGTTCATGGAAGTCATGTGTGTGGAAGGGAATCGCTCCTCCTAGGGTGGAGTTTTTTATGTGGCAGCTGACTCATGAAAGAATAGCAGTAAAGGCTGAATTAATAAAGAGAGGAGTTTTAGCTGATTCGGAAAACCTCTGTCCGATTTGTAAGCTGGTCCCAGAAACCGTCAAACGCCTTTTTATTAGTTGCAACGCGATTTGGAATCTGTGGAATCTATTCTTTCGTGCCTGGAATTTAAGTGTGGTATTGCCAAATGATTTGAAATCTCTGCTGTTCTTATGGGACGACTTTGTCCCCAAATCCAAAATCTGGAGGTTTATCCCAGGAGCTATTATCTGGTCAGTGTGGAAAGTTAGGAACAGTATAGTCTTTGAAGACGAGACTTTCGACTATTTGCAATTATCCTTCCTAACTAGAACCAGAATTGCAACCTGGTTCTTAGCAAAGGAATCACAATTAACTTTGTCGAAAGATTCACTTACGGGCGATCCTAGCTTGGCTGATTCACTTTCGAATCATAGGAAGAAGAAGCCGATAATCAATGGATGGACCCCTCCTCCTATTGGTTTTTACAAGATGAATGTGGATGGTGCAATAGTCAACGATTGGAAGAAGGGAGGCATAGGGGGATTACTAAGAGATTCTAACGGCAAAACCTTACTGCAGTTCTCAGAGTCCGTGGGACCTAACCCTCCGGTTCTAGCAGAGCTAAAAGCCATTAAGAAGGGATTGGAACTTTTCTTCAACTCGCATTGGTGCTCCGTGGGCAGGCTTGTCCTGGAAAGTGACTGCTCGGTAGCATTGGACTGGATCAAAGATCACTCTTCCTGCCCTTCTTGTTACGAAGGAATTGTAAGGGAAATAAAATCCCTGGTGTTAGGTAGGAACGTCATTTGTTATCTAGTGGCTAGGAATGCTAATTGTAAAGCTGATGAGTTAGCTAAAAATGGGATTGGGTGAGGTGAGATAGGATATAATGAGAGGGGGTATGGAACTGGTAGGAGAATTTGTAATTGTCTGGATGTAATCTGTTTTTCGATGACTTCTAATAAAATTCGAGGCGCTCTTTTCCTCCTTCCGCTGGCTGGACGCCCCCTTTCAGGGGCGCGAAAGGCTAAGAGGGTTTTTTTTAATGAGGCCTCTCCTTCTTATCAAAAAAAAAATAATAATAAATATCTAGAGCAAATATAACCCTTTTATAGTTTAAGTATAGGTTTATTGTTTGCTATATTATGGGAATCTGGTATATGTTTAACTCATAAAATTTCTTCACTGTAACTTATGGCTATCTGGACTGAGTTATGTTGAGGCCTGCATGTTATTTATGGCTATGCTATCTCTTTGTACCCTATATACGCATATGGTGAATATATAATTCAGCTGCTCTAACATTTTGGTCCTTGTTTGTGCTTCTATGAACATATGATTAATTGGTGTTGCTTTGTGCCTGCTTCTTTGTTAATTTTACGTGCTTAGATATAATAGAAATGTTTGAATTTATTTTCTTTTTTCATAGAGCAAAATGGTAGCTAGTAATACTGAACCTTTTTATGTCATTTCTACTGCACTTGCATATAACTAAAAATGGATTTAACATCTGGTTTTGTTTTATAAATGAAACAGGAAAGTGGGACTGAAAAGCCCATTGTTGCCTTCATTGCCGGACTTACTGCTCCTCCAGGACGACGTATGGGTCATGCAGGAGGTAAGACATTGCTTCCATGTTTTGCTTGCTAGATTTATTATTGCAGATTCTAGTATTATATATCTCTTGCACAGACTCTTGCATAAGCTCAAATATAGTACAATTCCAAGACCCTCTTTATACAGGAAAAGGAAAATGTTCAGCCTATTATAATAATTCACATTTTAGATGAAATGTAAATTGATATCTTTGTATGTATGTATGGTTAGACCTTTGGTTCTCTGTTCAATCAGATAAAAAAGTTAAGAAAAGATAATTTCATAAAATAAAAGGGAAAAAATCGAAAAATTATATTTACAACAAGCCAAGGATGAAAATGAATCAAAACGTAATGAATTCTTTTTGTTGTTGTTGAAAACTCCGGTTTTTGGTTTTATGGGGTTCTAGGCTTCTTTTCTTGACCTATTGAACAACCGACCGATCAGTTCTCGGTTCAAGGTTCAACCAATCCGATTACCGCCATGATGGTGGGATTTTTGTGTGTGTGTGTGGAAATGATAGCCAGTTTGCTCTAAACTGTTGTATACTTGTTGTATGTTTGTACAAACAGCTATAGTATCAGGGGGCAAGGGCACGGCTCAGGACAAAATCAAGACTCTAAGGGAAGCTGGAGTAACGGTTGTTGAATCACCTGCAAAGATTGGTGCAGCAATGCATGATGTTTTCAAGCAAAGAGGTCTCCTGAATTAGCCCTTTTTCTCCAGAAAATGGAAAAGTTATTTCCTGAATAAGTTTCAGGTGGATATTTTTCATATATTTCCATTGGTTTTTTTTTTATACTGAGAATGAGGGGAAATCATGTATCATCCCTTGATGAAACCACCATTTGGCATAAAAGAAAGGTTTCACTTCTAACTTTATTCTATCAACTTTATTTAATTATTGATTAGAAAACAAAACAAAAAGTAAAAAAAAAAAGATATGTTTTTCATGAAAATAATTGTTTTGATTCTCTCTCTAATACTTAAATTTCTAATTCGCTCTATATCGCATGATAAATAGACACCTATTCAAAGGATGTGAAAAGAAAGAAAATCAAATTTAGATAAAAATATGATTAGATGCAAATGGAAGGAAATATGTAATTCAATACTTCTTAACTTTTATTTACAAATTTAAATAAAACAAATATTGGTAGTAAATAAAAGGGCAAACTTCTTACAGACCAGAAAACAAAGCAAAACAGGCTTACACTTTTGTTATTTTTCTTCAAATGCTACATTTTCTTGTCCTAAAATCCGTGAGTTCAAAATATAATCTTTTATTATTCATAGTAACCTTCCTTTAATCTGATCTTAAAGACCAAGATGCATGTGGGCAGCTACACATTCTTTTTTCTTTATTTTTTTTTTAAGTTTTGTTATTAGGTAAACAAATGTGAAAATAGGAAACAGGAAAGCAAGAACAAAATCCACCCATTTCCTTGCCGATAATCAAAGGAAAATTGAAGCTTGATTCATGAACATTGAGTTTTCAAACATGAAACTGGCTTCTGAAGCCACAATTAATGATGGTGAGGTAAGGGAAAAGTGGGATTCAAATTGAAATACACAAGTACAAGCATCTCTTTTATCTTATCAATTTATTGACTCTTTTATACTGTCATAATACTTTATTCTCAAAAGTTTCTTCTTTAAAAATAACGTTATAAATATATTTTAGAATTTTATATTTGGTTTATTAAATAACATTAAAAATCCTACTTGCACGTGTAAAAAAGAAATATATATATATATATATATATATATATATGCTTAGAAAAGGCCTTTTAAATTATAATCAATTCATATTGTAACATTATAAATAATTATAATTAAATTTGTACAAAAACTCGATAACTCAACTTAAATTTCATAAACTCGGCTCAAATCAAAAATATTTCAAATAAAGTTTGAATTATGAAATATGACTTATCAACTCGAATTCTTTTTACTCGACTCGATCGAATGTTCACCATAATTCCTACTAATAATAGAGGACCGATTTATCTTAAACAACTAAATTCTAAATTTCAGCCCAATAAATAAATTAAAACCATAATTAGAGTTTATTTATATATTTAATATTGGTCATAATTGATTAAGATAACATTGAACGCTTTTAACCGTGAGGTTGTAAATTAAGCTATTGGCGTTAGGAATGGACTCAGAGGAGAGTTGGAGGGGCCGGTCGCCCCCTAAAATTTTAAATTCATATATGATTTATAAATTTTTAAAAAATATTTTATATATTTTCTATTAAAATTTTATTTTCGTCTTCTTAAATTGTTTAAAATTTACCCCCTTAAAATTGTATAGATTCGTCTCCTTAACATAAAATCATGTATTTGTGTTTAATTAGCGTTGAGAAGCAATGAAAATGGTAGACAAGGTTTTGGGGACCGCATTTATGGATAGGAAATAGGAATGACCGCAGAGTTATTAACTGCAAAACTTGCCTCCGGAAACGATTTTGTATCTCCTGTATAACTGCCGGATGAAAATTCTCTTCCCCTTTTGGTGTTTTTATTTATGAACTCACGCTTAAAATTAAGTTTAGTGTTTAGAGTTTAAGGTTTTAAGTTAGTGTTTATGGTTAGAGTTTAGAAAAGTTAAGATAAGGTGTATTTTTAGGGTTTAGGATTTAGAATTAAGAGTTAGGGCTTAAAATTTAATTTTGCAGTGTTTTTTAGTGTTGGAGCATAAGTAGAGGCACCGAAAAGGAGCAGAAGATTTTATCTATGTCTGCTTCATATTTTTTATTTCATTTAACTTTGTTTTCTTTCTTTAAATACTGATATCTTCCTTGGGTTTCATTCTAATTACTATTCTCCATGTCCATTACTTGGTTTACATTTAGTGCATTGTTTTAATATTCAATGAAAGCCTTGCATTGGTAAGACTGTAAGAGCTTTTGTATATATGGATGAGCATGGACCCCGACCCGTCCTTACATGGTCGGGTTTTTTAAATTTCTGATTCGAGTAAAAAAATAATAAATGTCAAATCAAGTTTATGGTAAAAAAATAATAATTTGACCCGAGATATTTGTATAACTTTTATTTAAGAGTGATTATTGTAATGCCCACATCTTTATATATTTTTTGATTACATTCCTAATTTTATTAAATAAAAAAGCGAGGTGAATAAGGATAATTACTATAAATATTGATATTTATAACTTTCTCTATTATCCCCTTTACTTTTAATAAAAATGAAAAAAAAAATTATTTATTTATTTATTTTGGGTTTGGATTTTAATCTTAAAGTTCGTATCGGGTGAAAAATTACCACTTATCAGGTTGGGTATAAAGTTTATATTTTTTTAGGTTCGCCAAAAACTCGACCTGTACTCATCCAATCTTACATCTGCTTTTCTTCTCTTTTACTTTTTTGTCTCGTTGCTCCATACTTTGATACTGTATTAACATGTATTTGTGTTTCCATGAGATGGTTTTTTTTTTTTGAGGAACATGAGATGGTTTTTAACAAAAAGATAAATAGGGTCAGAACTAGATAATGTTGACTAGACTATGCTACATTTTAATTGAAAGTCTGTTTTGAGCCATCAGCGCTTCTGTTGAATATAACTGAGAAGATTTAATGCCTTGTACATTTATTTAATATTTTTTATGTCCGTTTTATGTGGTCTAACATGAAACCTTTTTTTCAATATTTTCAGTGTTTGTTTTATGGTCAATATTTAGGATTCATGGTTGTTTCTTCCAACAATGTTATCTCTGATGTTCGAAGTTAGATTCTCTTCTTGAGAATGTATCGTGTCTTACCTCTGCTTCCAACTCTTGTTGGTGTCTAATTTGGCACTAAAATAAATATTGAATACGTTGACAGGGGCCAAGCTTACGCCCATTGTTTTTCTCGGGTTTTTTCATATCCAGAAGAGTGTCCTCTTGATTCATCTTCTGGAACTGATGGAAGACAAATGAAAATGATAGTAGTTCTTGCCCCCCAAAAGATTTGGGTGGTTGTGGTAATGGTCTTTTTGTGTTTACAGAAAATGATGTTGTTGAATTGGTAGAAAAAGCAGAGGCAATAGCCAAAGATCTGAATCTTGGGACCATACTTAAGTCCCCTAAACAGAAGTGGCTTTGTTACACCTCAACTGATGAAATTGACTTTGCCAACAGTAAGCAGAGGAAAGCAGGATAACTATTTAAATAGACCAACAGGCAACAGCTAAAGATATTGTTTGAAGCATTTCCAAATGCAATGGAGTAAAGTCACCCATTGAACCCAAATTTGTAACGAACCAATCTTCAAACGGCAGTGAATACAATTCATCGATTTTGTCTAGGGCCATACATTACGAATCAGGCCACAACCCACAAGATTCTCTCATTTTAAGTTTATTTTTTTGACAATATTTAAATCATGTACTCTTAAACCATTATAGAATAAATATTTAGATCCAATTGATATTTTTAAAAATATTTTTTTTTATTTTTTAATTTAACCCCTCAAGTTTATAAATTTAATTAATACTTCTAATAAAAATATTCTTTATTCAATTTGGTCCTTCAACTGTAATTTTTTTTCTAAATTATTTCTTCTCATCAATACTTTTTCCTCAAATTTTCATTCTTAAAAAATAATATTATAAATATATTTAAAATTTTAGATAATATTTGTTATTAAATAACATTACAAATCTTACTCGCATATGTAAAAAATATGAATATATGCATACATATATGATGAGATTAGGGGTGATAATGAGCCTGACCGACTCGCGAGCTACTCGGGGTCAAAACTCGACTCGAAAAGCTCGTGAAAGGGTTATGAAAGGGTTTTTTAATGAGGTCACATCTTTTATATATAAAAAAAATTTATAGTAAAATTATTCATTTCGAGCCGAGCCCGACGAGCTTCGAGCCCGAGCCGAGTCCAATAGTATTGTTTCCGAGCCGAGCTCGAGCCTAAATTTTCGAGCTCGCCGAGCCTAGTCAGACTCGGCTCGACTCGTTATCACCCATAGATGAGATAAAGTCGTTTACATTAATCAATTAGTATTGTAACCTTATAAAAATTTTACAATTAAATTTGTACAAAAACTCGATAACTAGACTCGAATTTCATAAACTCGCCTCGAACTGAACATTTTCAAATAAACGTTGAATCATAAAATAAGACTTGTCAACTCGAATGAGTCAAATTCTTTTGATTCGACTCGATCAAATGCTCGCCTGTATTCCTACTAATAGCATTAAAAATAATTGAGGACCAATTTGTCTTAAGTAATTAAATTCTAAATTTCAGCCCAATAAAAAATTAAAACCACAATTAGACTTTATTTTAGATATTTAATATTATCATAATTGATTAAGATAACATTAATTAAATCTCTAATTGGTTGAGATGGAGCAATCGTAATCTACTCACTAAGTAGATGACTCAACTGAGGTGGCACATAATTAAGATAACATTAATTGAATTTGTAAATGTACAATGTATCTTTTAATAAGCAATAAATATAATACAATTAATACACTTTTTTGTTTTATCAAAAAATAATTTTTAATATTATAACTACAATACAATTAATACGTCTTTACATTATTAACAACTTTTATAACTATAAATGTAATATAATTAATATTTATTTTTAATAAGATATTTTATTTTTTATATATTAAGAAGAAAAACTAAATTAATTAAAAATATTTTGACTCGTCGTAATATTATGTTCCGCTAGTTTTTGGATCAACGAGTGTGACCTTTCTTCAACTAATAGCCCTTGAAGAAATATAATATTTCGAAATTAAGATGAAATGGTTGAATTTTGTTCTTTTAGAACAAAAAAATAGACAATAGTTCATATATTCTAATTTTGGTAGTTTCGTTTCATGTATTTTTTAAAATAAAATTGGTGTGATTACATGATAGTATATATGTTCATACTTTTTTAACATTTTGATAGACATACAAATACATTTGGCATAATGTCTAAATATATCCCAAACATTCCACACATTTGTCACCTTGGCTCCCTTTTTAAAGTACTTTAGTTCTCGGTATTTCATTTTTAACAAAAGGACCCTTCGTTAGATAGAACCGTTAGTCAACGGTTCCCGCTGACTAGGTAGGCACACATGAACTGTAATGATAACGTGACATGTCCACATAGATGTTAATGATGACATAGTATTATACTACGTTAGCGAGTTTTTTGTAACAAAAATATTACATTTATTAAATTAATTGCAACCAATTGAACGAAGACACATGACAACTTCTAATTAATTTAAAATTTAAATTTGTTAAAGTTGGCCGGCTGAATGAATCAAAACTCATACGTTAATCACTAGACTAAATTTACTTTTTTGTTATGACTTGATAAGAATTGAATATAACATAAAAGAAAGAATTTTATTAAATTTAGAGAAAAAAATCAAGGGTCACTCGATTGAGAACAAGACAGAGGAGGACATGTGCGATGCAGTCATCCTCAACTCTTCTCTTACACGGCCACTACCATTCAGGATGTCATCCTAAATCTATAAGTAACGTATAATATACGAAAATTTTCAATTTAATAGATTTCGTAATTATTATATAATAAAAATAAAAATTAAATTTTATTAGATGTAAATAAAGCATAATGTAAAAAAAATATTAATTAAAGTCATGTGGCCAGGGCCGTCCCTAGGCCAGGGCAATAGGGGTGCCCGCCCAGGGTCTATGCCCAAAAAGTTAAAAATATTTTTTTCGACAATTGACTCTTGCAAGTGAAGAGAAAATAATTCAAACAATATAATATCTAGACGAATTTTTAGGGCCTACTATTGTGTTTGGGTTCTTTTGAGGGCCCACCGTCCATCGAGTTATATATATATATGGCTAAAGGGTCAAATTTGCCCCTGTAGTAATCCGAAATCAGCAATGTTGCCCCTAATTTTTTTCTCCGTAATTTTGCCCTCAAAGTCAGTCAATTGTAGCAATGTTCCCCTTTGACCGATTTTGACCGTTAAATGCTGACGTGGCAGTTAACGGTGCTGACGGGGCAATTTTACCCTCGAAGTCATTCATGCAATTTTGCCCTCGAAGTCATTAATTGCAACACTTTTACCTTTGGTTTATTTAGTTTTTGAATAAAATTGGATAAATAATTTGCGTTTTTTCGAGTTTAACTTTAACAAACAAAATATATGAAAAATCGATTAACAAATTGATGTAAATATCTTTTGAGTCCCTAGTAATTTTAAAAATAATAAAAATGAGAACTCTCACAAAAAATCAAAATATTATTCAATTTTTTAAAAAATCTATAAACTTAATAAAAATAAATATGATATTCAAAAAATATTGAAAATAAACCAACGAGAAGCGTGTTAATTGAACGGTGAACGTGAACTATTTTATTCGAATGACGTTCGATTGACACACTTACCGACGATGGGTTGTTAGGAAAAAATGTACGATGATCTCAGAAAACGACATTAGTGGTGTTCGGCAAAAATGGCATGAGAGATAAATACAAGGATATCTAGAAGATAAAGCAGAATTCAACCTGAGCCACATGATTCGAGTCACCGTACATTTTTTCCTAACAACCCATCTTCGGTAAGTGTGTCAATCGAACATCGTTCGAATAGCATAGCTCGCGTTCACCGTTCAATTAACACGCTTCTCGTTGGTTTATTTCAATAATTTTTTTGAATATTGTATTTATTTTTATTAAGTTTATAGATTTTTAAAAAAAATTGAATAATATTTTGATTTTTTGTGAGAGTTCTCATTTTGCTTATTTTTAAAATTACTAGGGACTCAAAGGATATTTACATCAATTTGTTAAATCGGTTTTTCATATATTCTGTTGTTAAAGTTCAACTCGAAAAAACCCAAATTATTTATCCAATTTTATTCAAAAAACTAAATAAACCAAGGGTAAAAGTGTTGCAATTAATGACTTCGAGGGCAAAATTGCCTCGTCAGCATTTAACGGTCAAAATCGGTCAAAGGGCAACATTGCTACAATTGACTGACTTTGAGGGCAAAATTACGGAGAAAAAAATTAGGGGCAACATTGCTGATTTCGGATTACTATAGGGGCAAATTTGACCCTTTAGCCTATATATATATGAGTTAAGATCAACTTAAACAATGTAAAACTCTTTAAGTTCTACACGTTTTATGGATCGTTGGATGGGGGGAATGGATGGCTCAAATTAACTCCTTACTATCTTTTTTTCAAGTGATAATCTTCACATATTTACTGTTAATCTCATCCATTCGTTTCACTCATCCAATGGCCTAAAAAATGTGTAAAACTTAAAGAGTTTTACTCTGTGTAAACGAATTCTCTCTCTCTCCATATATATATATATATGAGATAAGAATATGAAGCTAAAATGTAGGTGGCTCACATCATAATTAGATTAATTTAACAATTTAAAATAATTTTTTGAACACAAAGACGTATGAAACAATCAAACAAAAATAACTATTGGTATTTGTTTAGTCTAGGTATTAGTGGGTTTTAGGGCTATAATTAAAGTTTTAAAGATAGTTTAATTTTTTTATTTTTAATGAGAATAAAAATTTCAAAATACACTTATAAATAATTTTTATATTGTATGTGTTCTTCTCATCTCAATTTCTCATCTATTTTTCATATTCATGTACTCTTAAAATTTAATTTTGTTACTAATACTTGTTATTAAAGTCTAGTTTTTCAATACTTGTTATTGAGAGTCCATTTTTTTTAAAAAAAAGTATTTATTATTACGAGCACACTCTTAATTTTTAATTTTTCAATATTTGTTATTATGAGCCTATTTTTTTAATACTTGTTATTATAGACATACTCTTAAAATTTATTTTTTTAATACTTGTTATTAGGGACAAAGATTTAAATAACGGTTTGCAATCGTAACATCGGTTGTTATATAGCGGTAGAAACATCATATGTTATTAAGGGCCCAATCTTTTTATTTGCCCTAGGGCCACCAAAATCTTGGAAATGTGCATGTATGTGTCAATAATCCGTGAATGAGACAATGTATAAGATAGAAAGTGATGGTAGACGAATCCATTTCATATATAAATGTAAGAGTATTTGATTTTTTAAATTACTTTATATATATATTAAAATTTTATTTTTTAATAAGGATAAACTATATATTTAATACATCACCTATTTTCGTATTTCTATTGAACCCTTATTATTTAAATATGATTTTAATTTGACCCTATTCTTTATAAAAAATAATTTAACAAGTCGGGTCGGGTTTAGGATTAGCGAGAACTCATCAAGGGTTTATGGTCCATACATTGATATACACTCATATACATTAGGGTTTATGGTTTAGAGGTGTATGTTGTGGATTTAAGGGTTTAGTGTTTAGTGTTTGGGTTAAGGGAAAACTTCATTAAGGGTTTATGGTTTATGATTTAAGGGTCTAGGGTGTATGGTTTAGTGGTTTAAGTTTATGTTTAAAGCGTTTAGGGTTTATGGTGTAGAGTTTAGGTTTATGTTTAGTTTTAAGCTTTACCAAAGACTGCGTAAATAGAAAACTAAATACGAGTTTAACTACAAAATTTTGTAAATCCAACCAAATATACATATAAAGCTTTTGGACGAATTTATATAAAATAAAATAAGATACGTATATGATTTCATTTCAAATAATAATCAAGTAGTAGTAGTTGAACCTCATTAGTATCCTGGAAATTGGTGATTTGAGTGACGCAAGCAACAGAGTGGTCAGCTTTAATGATCTCCAAAAATCTCCATCTTCCAATTAGAAATTGGAAAGCAGCAGGTAATTTTTTTTCTAAAGAACCAAGTTGCAGGTAAAAAAAAAACTGGTTGATTCAGTTCCTGCAGCAGATTCGGCTCTATCTCTCTCTGCATCAATCATAACACATATCCATAGACACTAGGTTTTTATTTTTTACAATTTTTCATTAAATGACTTTTAAGTCCCAAAACACACGTGTTTATTTATTTTTATCCCTAGACCTGAACCACTAGAGTAGGAAACAAAAGTTTTCTTTCTCTCTTCTCCCACACTCGACCTTGACTCTGAGTGACTAACTGATTTTTTTGAAGGAAAGAATATAATGTGTGTGTATCTCTAGAATTGAGCGATTTTTAATATGAAGTGCTATTTTTTGTGTAACCCTTGACTCGGTCTAATTGATTTACCGACTCCAGTGAGTTACACAAGAAATATTGAAATAAATTGGTAAATATTTATCTCAATAAATGTTTCTATTTTTTATTTTGTTTAGATGCTCAAATTAATTACTAAAATGATCATGCTCACATCGGATAAAGTTATGACTCAAACAAATTTTAGTCTTTGCTACAAGATCCGAGAGCTAATATTATTACAAACATTTAATATTCCTGAATTCTAACTTTTTTTATGTTATAACAGTTAATATTCGTTTACGTAGTTCAAATTACTAAATGTAGATAAGAATAATCAATCTATTTTATAAGTTAAGTAAAATCAATCTAATTTATAATCTAAGTTAAGAAATGAATATGTTATAACTTAAGTAAAATCAATCTAATTTATAACTTAAGTTAAGGCAACAATTCTTGAATATGTTATAACTTAAGTTAAGAAAAATCAATCTAATTTATAACGTAAGTTAAGAAAACAATTCTTGAATCTGTTATAACTTAAGTTAAGTAAAATCAATCTAATTTATAACTTAAGTTAAGACAACAATTCTTGAATTTGTTATAAATTAAGTTAAGTAAAATTAATATAATTTATAACTTAAGTTAAGAAAACAATTCTCGAATCTCTTATAACTTAAGAAAACAATTCTTGAATTTGTTACTTAAGGTTATGTAACTGTTATATATATATTTTTATAATTTGTAAGTCTAAAATTTTATTTAAATTACTGAGAAATAAAAAACAACTATTCATTAAGTATTTGTAATTCATAAATTATCAATTACTTAATTTTTTTCAACTTTAGTACTTAATATATATATATATGTGCGTTGTGCGCATATACATCATGTATATAAATATATGTAGCTGTATATGTATATACATTATATATGTATATGATATATCAACTTATGAAAGTTTTTAATTTATCAAGTCATAGATTTCAGGTCAATATAAGTTCAGGTCAACAACAAGTCAGGTCACTTAACAGGTCGAGTTTAAAACAGGCCGGGTTCAAAACAAGTCGGGTTCAAAACAAGTCGGGTTCAAAACAGGTCGGGTAAAATCGGATATCGGGTCAATTCAGTCGGGTAAATTCGGTTATCTGCCAAGTCAGCTTCGGCTTTGGGTTCGTTTCAGTCGGACGCATGTCGGGTTTCAGGTCCACAGTAACATGTCCAATTCGGGTTCGAGTCGTTTTCAGTCAGACGCAGATCGGGTTCAGTTACTACAATAACATGTCAAATTCGGGTTTGGGTCAACAACAGTCAGTTACAGATCGGGTTCGGGTCATCAAATCCTCGAGTCAAATCAACTTCTGACTCGAGCATGTTTCAGTCGGGTTTACAGGTGAGGTCAGCTTTTTACATCCCTAGCCGTAATGAAAGTTCTAAAAATTCGATAATCATAATGAAAGCACCCTAAAAATTCGGTGACTATCAGTGTAATTTACCCTAAACTTTTTAATTAACTTGAGATCGACACCTATTCAAAGGATGTAAAAAGAAAGAAAGAAAGAAAGAAATTTAGATACAAGTACGATTAGATGCAGATGGAAGGAAAGAGGTAATTCAACACTTTTAAGTTTTAACCTTTATTTATGTAAAAAAACGTTTTAACCTTTATTTAAAAATTTAAATAAAACAAATATTGGTAGTAAACAAAAGGGTAAACCAGGATAATTTTTTTACATTATTGAAAGAAATATTTCACTAGCCTCGGGCCTTGTTATTAGACACCATGTACCGATGTACGAATGGATTACCATTTTTGGTTGTTTCGTGGTTCAGATGCCAACTTCTTACAGACCAGAAAACATAGCAAAACAAGCTTACACTTCCGGTTTTGTTATTTTTCTTTAAATGCAACTCCTCCTTGTTCAGGCCAATCCATTCCATTAGGTCAAGCCTTTGTTAATATATAAAAATCTTTTGATCCTTTTTGGTGTTTTTATTCGTGGCTCAATACTAAAAAATATTACAAAATTGAATTTTAAATATTAACCCTAAATTATAAATCATAAACCTAATATCCTAAACCTTAAAAAATAAACTCATCTTAAATTCCTTAAACCCTAAACATAAACTCTAAACCTAATTTTAAACCAGACACCGAAGAGTGACAGAGGATTCTATCATTTGTTAATGGCTAGGGTTATTATTCATTCAAACTAATGAGTACGATCTATTTCTCTCTTATTATCCTTCAGTTATACCCAACATTGACTTCAAATAGACTTGTTGATTTTAATTTGAGTTTTAAATTTTTTGGCTTATTTATGTTATGTTTAAATAACTTTTGATTCGATCGTTTCAAGCTGTGAAGTTTAGATTTTCAAGTTGGATCTTACTTGCTCGGGTTATTTTAGGTCTAAATCGTTTTAGATAATAGAACTTGTTTGTTAAAAAAAAAACCCTTTCTTTGCTCTTTCTTTTTTTCCCATTATTATGGTTATCTTCAAAATCCGTGACTCGCACACACCTTTTTTTGTGGTTTCAAGAAGTGAATAAAAGACCTGATCTCGTCTTTCCTTAACTAGAGATTGATAGGCAAGTATGGGACGTAAAAAGATGGGCATCGAGAGGATCGAGAACCATACGAGTCGAGGAAACACCTTTTGCAAACGCCGGGCTAGTCTTTTGAAGAAGATCCACGAGCTCTCCGTGCTCTGCGATGCTCAGATTGGCCTCATCATCTTCTCCTGCACCGGCAAGATGTTCCAATACTGCACTCAACCTTATAGGTCTTCACTCTCACTCTCCTCCTCTTCTCTCCCTTTTCTTCTTCTTCTTCTTCATTCATGGATAATACTTGATAATAATATTGGCAGAATGGAGCACATCATAGAAAGGTACCAGAAGGTCACTGGGAGTCACATTCCTGAGCATGACAATCGGGTAAGATTCATTGATTGGAAACTTTTCATGTCCTACCCTTTGATTTTATACAACTTATGTTTATGTATGTGTATAGGAACAATTGTACAATGAATTGGCTGTGTTGAGGGAAGAAACCAGTCGTCTTCAGCTAAGCATGAGACGCTACACTGGTGAGGACGTGAGCTCTATTCCATACCAAGAGCTTGAACAACTTGAACAAGAGCTTGAGCGCTCGGTCAACAAGGTCCGACAACGAAAGGTACTGTTTTAAGAATCTGGGTCATTTATTTGATTCATACAATTACTTGTAACAAAAAAACCAGTGAATTTGAAGTTCGAATCTAAACGTTTGTAACATTAGCAGAATGAGCTCTTGCAACAACAGCTGCTGGAGAAGGAAGTTGCCGTGGACTCCAACAATGACCTGGAGAAGGAAGTCGAGACTGAGGCAGATGCCATGGACGCCAACAATGACGAGGAAGATACTGAAATTGAAGAAAAAGATGAGGTTGCTCATGATCAAGAAACACAAGTCCAGAATGAGGCGGTTGTTGGGGACCCTGTTGAAGGCAGAATGGAAAAGGAAGTTAAGATTGAGAAAGTTGTAATCGAAATTGACAGTGACACTGACACGGACATGAAAGATCCAATAAACACCGCTGCTTCAACTTATCCAGATGATTGTTGTATTGTTGATTTCTATGGCTTTCGGGTGTCATCAACACACAAGCCATATTTGGAAGTGATCCATGGCATCGAGGGTGCTTTTTGGAAGAGCTGTCCCTTCGAAAGTTCAGAGTTGATCTCTTCCGTGCTGAAGCTATTTGGTGATGCTTTGAAATTGTCTGATACACCATGGCGCTCGTTGTCTCGAGAAGATATTGTACGCATGGTTCGGTCCATCAAGGATGCTAAGACAGTAGGATTCAGTACTGGTTGTTTGGAACCTCTCATTGAAGAGGCTAGGAACATGATAGCTTCTTATGACAAATGCGTGGGACTGATAGACGAGCAGAGTAAAGTGAAGGAGGAAATAGAATCAGTGAAGTGGAAGCTGACATTCTTGAGAAATCAGAAGAGAGAACTTAAAAGAAAGATATATGCTCATTCCAGCACGATTGGGTGTTCATCTACTGCATTTAGCTTCGTTTCTAGAGTTAATTACACACTTGTTGCCTCTCCCAAATGGGAACATGTGCAAGTGTAAGTTTGCTGCACACTTGTAAATAAGAGAAGGGTAAATTACTGCAGGGGTCACTTTCGTTTATCGTTTGTACAGATTTAGTCATCACTTTTGAAAAGTGCCAATAAGTAGTCATCTACGTTTTCGATGTGTAAAGACTTGGTCACTCCGACGTTATAGTCCGTTAGTCCCCTAATGAATTGCTGATGTGGCGAAATTAAAATAAGGATAAATTATTGTAATAGCCATTAAAATTTATCTCATGTATATTTTTTCTCCTCAATTTAAAAAAGTAAACATTATAGTCACTAATAAAAATATTTCTTTATAATTTCACCCTTAAATTTTTAAAAATTCATTTTTTAATCCTAAAACTTTACAATCAATTAGTACAATAATATTATAAATGCTTAGATGAAAAATAGGTGCCCAAAATATACCCTTTATAACTTAGGTGCCCAAATTGCTCCTATTTAATAACTCAAACTTAGAATTTTAGTCCACTAACTACTAAAAAATTTGAGTTATTGGAATTTTTATTTTATAATGGGAAAACTACACCAGTGACCACCGAAGATATTGGGGATACCTATTTGAACCACCGAACTAAAAAAACGTCAATCACACCACCGAACTTATAAAATCAACCTATTTTGACCACCGCCGTTAAAAATCTAACGGTGGAGTGACGGAACTGCCACGTGGCAGTTGATGAATATATTTAAAAATTACACATTTGGTCCCTGTTATTTACACATTTTTTCAATTTAGTCCTAATTTTCAATTAATAAAATAATAAATTATTTAATTAACTAGTGACACGTGTCAAGATCTTATTGGAGGATTTTAATTATTTATATTTAATTTTATTAATTTATTTTCCCCCTCCAAACGTGTCACCACCAATTTAAAGGAGAAAAACAAACATTTTTCTCACATGCATGCTAGGGGACTCGAACCTGGGTTTCCCAGGTGTAAGTGCAACTGCTCTACCACTGCACCAAGCACATCTTTGTGCTATAATTCTCCACATATAATATATATCTCTTATTAGTTTCTACATTTATAAGCCAAAAGCTCAAACCCTAAACACTAATTTCACATGTATAAATCCTAAACCCTAAACTCTAACCCTAAATATTTCAAATTAAATCTCAAACCCTAAAATTTTTAAATTAATTCCACGCTAAATATCCTAAACCCTAAACCCCAAACCCTAAAAAATTTAAATTGATTCCACGCTTAATATTTCGAATTAACCCTTAAACCCTAAATATTTCAAATTAAACCCCAAACCCTAACCTTAAACCCTAAATTTCAAATTAATTACACAATAAATATTTAGGGTTTAATTTGAAATATTTAGGGTTTAGGGTTTAAATTAAAATAGTTAGCATGTAATTAATTTGAATTTTTTAGGGTTTAAGGTTAAGTGTTTGGGGTTTAATTTGAAATATTTAACGTAAAAATAATTTGAAATATTTAGGGTTTAGGGTTTAAGGGTTAATTTGAAATATTTAGCGTGGAATTAATTTGAAAATTTTAGGGTTTGGGGTTTAGGGTTTAAGATATTTAGTGTGGAATTAATTTAAAAATTTTAGGGTTTGAGGTTTAATTTGAAATATTTAGGGTTAGAGTTTAGGGTTTAGGATTTATACATGTGAAATTAGTGTTTAGGGTTTGAGCTTTTGGCTTATAAATGTAGAAACTAATAATAGATATATATATTATATGTGGAGAATTATAGCATAAAGATGTGCTTGGTGTAGTGGTAGTGCAGCTGCACTTTCACCTGGGAGACCCAGGTTCGAGTTCCCTAGCTTGCATATTAGTGAAATGTTGTTTTTCTCCTCTAAATTGGTGGTGACACGTGTCACCACCTGATTGGAGGAGAAAAATAAATTAATAAAATTAAATATAAATAATTAAAATCCTCCAATAAGATCTTGACACGTGTCACCACTTAATTAAATAATTTATTATTTTATTAGTTGAAAATTAGGACTAAATTGAAAAAATGTGTAAATAACAGGGACCAAATGTGTAATTTTTAAACATACCCATCAACTGCCACGTGGCAGTTTCGTCGCTCCACCGTTAGGTTTTTAACGGCGGTGGTCAAAATAAGTTGATTTTATAAGTTCGGTGGTGTGATTGACGTTTTTTTTAGTTCGGTGGTTCAAATAGGTATCCCCAATATCTTCGGTGGTCACTGGTGTAGTTTTCTCTTTTATAATTCAAACTTTATTTTGAATTTTTGAGTCGAGTTTATGAAATTATAAATCGAGTATTTTTGAGCAAAGATGGTTGCGAAGAAAGAAACTGTGGAATCAATTGCTAAGAAACCAAGCATTTCCAATTTTCCAACTCTAAGATATTAAGGGATTGGAGTTAAGTGCTGCAGATGTACAATGAAACACCTTTGGGAGAGTTTTTTCAATTTCTTCCTCTTGTATATATCAACATGGTATGATACATGTCTATGGATTCTTAGGATTCAGTATTAAAAGAAACATTGTTGCTAATGTTGGAATTCGAGGACTTTTCTTAAGCTTTGAAATGGGTTTAATTTAGTTGATTCCTGTAGTAGTTGTTTTTTTAATATATCAAGTAGGTTTAAATTTTGAATTTTAAAATGTCTTTTTAGGCCTTGTGAGTTTAAACATTTGTCAATTTAACCTTTGCCCTTGAAATTTGAGGTTTAAATATTCAATAGGTACTTCTTTTAAGTTAGATAATTTGTGGTTTAAACATTGTTGCTAATGTTGGAATCCGAGGACTTTATAAAAAATGATTAATAAAGGGTGAAGTATCACCTAGAGCCTTATTAAAAAATCTTTCTAAGCCTAAATGGATGAAAAAGAGTGCTCTGGGTAATACTTTACAAGGCATAGAGAAAGTCTCTACATCGACATGCAGTTAAAAATTAACCTGAAACATCTAAGTGCGACATAGCCTAAAAATCTCTTGGCGGTTCAATGAACTCGTGAAAACCAAATGAAAGTGTCTGAGCAAGACGAGCAAGAGCATCCATCACTTTATTACTTTCTCGACCTATAATTATCAATTGCACCTCCCATCTACTATCAAGAAGATCCCAACTTTCATCTAAACACATTCTTTGGATGGTAAAATGGGGGGGGAAATACACATTTATTTTGAAGGTCTAAAAAAATATGCCAATCACTTTAACGGTAACAAATACCACTGTTATCAATTAGAACCTATTAACAGAGGCATAGCCGGGGCTGGTAGTGGCATTGCTCTCCTTGGTTAAATGGTCCAATTGTGTTCAGTCCTTCCAAAACTATAAAAATTCAATTCCCAAAAAAAATCTTAGTTAACTGAAAATTTTGCATGGACCCTTCTAAAAATCTAGCAATTCAATTTGAAACATTTTAACACACAAATCTTTAACTTTAGCCTCTCAAATATTTTAAAATTTATCTCGAACTTCCAAGACAAAATATTTAGCTTTAGGAAAATTCTACAATATGCGACGAACACCGTTGAATGCATGAACACTACTAACGTTGAACACCGATGAGCACTATTAAACTAATTAATAAAGACTAAAATTTTCAAGGACTCAACATACAATTAATAATTATTTTTAAAAATTCAATTAAATTATTTTCCATATATATATATATTAAAATTTTGAATTTTTGAATAAGAGTAAACCACATATTTAGTATCTCACTTATTTCTGTATTTTTATTTTGGTACCCAAACTAATATTTTTAGCAAAATTGTACCCAACGTTACATGTTTCTATTTTGGTACCATGACTATTAAAAATAACAGTTTTAGTCTCTAAAACTTATATAATCTATCAATTTAAACTTCATTTTTTAATTTTTGGGACATCTTCTTCACAGAACTTGGTTTGCTCATGGTTTTTACTTTTTACCGGTCAGAGAATGCCATTCTCAAATCTTGAACAAATTTGATCCATTACATTGCTTATGAACAATACCGAAGATGGATCATCCATAGTTTTTCCGACATCACAAGAGGCCATGTGCTCGATCTCGTGGCTGGAGCATTTGCTGGTGGAACTGCTGTGCTTTTTACTTATCCTCTCGACTTGGTTCGGACTAAGTTAACTTATCAGGTAAGTAGTTGAATATAAACCCGAATTACTCTCCTATCCTCTATGCTTGATCATGTTATATTGGTTAATGTAGGTTGTTGGTCCACCAAAGATTAATGCGAAAGGTTTAGTTAAAACAGAACAAGTTTATAGTGGAATTCTTGATTGTTTTTCGAAGACCTACAAAGGGTCAGGGCACAGAGGTCTCTATCGAGGCGTTGGTATGTGTTTCAACACTTGTGATGCTGCATTTTAACTCGTGTTTCGGCAGTTCGGTTCTTGTTGGGGTATTTATTTTAAAATTCGAACCAGTTTACCCATGATCTCACCCACAATGCGAATTGTATTTGGATAGAAACACCCTGCTAAAGCATTAAACGAAACCAACGAATGTTCCTTCCCTGCACCATCATCAGCCGAAGAAGCACGAGGCTCTACATCGACTGGTGAAAATTCCTCAATACAATTATCGTCGAGACAGAACAATTGTGGATCGCGGTACTTGTGACCTGAAACATACTTAGCATCGCAATAGTAACACAGACCCTTCGCCCAACGCCCCTGAGCTTCGGCTGAGGAAATACGACGCGGCTACAAGGATGGCAACCCGCCCGCTGCATCAATAGGAGGTGGACGACCATGTTGTAATTTTGAATCATGAGGAATCACCGGGGGACTAGGCAACAATGGCGGAAAACATGATCCATCTGCTCGATTCGCCAAGCGTTTCTCATGGAAACGAGCCTCATGAAATCGAGCCAAAGCAGCCACCTCCACCATCGAACTCGAGGGTGACTCAAAACCTCCTTCTTAATGTCAGCACGCAAACTCGAAATAAAACATTGCCTAAGAAACTCATCCGACAAATTAGTAGTTCGTAACGCTAATTCTTCGAAACGAGTCAAATAATCTTGCACAATGGTGATCTGAGTGAGTGTAGAGAGTTGACCTTCGAGAGATTCCACCTCCATTACCACGAAACGCTTGCGGATAGCCTCGACCAAGTGTGACCAACCAACCAACTGTCGTTGCCGCTGCATCAAGCGAAACCACTTCCGAGCAATGCCATCATCCTAAATGAAGCCATAGTGACGCGATGATGATCTTTCGTCCCATAAAACTGAAAAAAATCTTGAGCCGTTGCGATCCACTCCTCTGGATCTGCTGCCGAGAATAACGGAAGCTCCACCTGGACCGGTTTCGGAGCAAACGAAAACACGTCCTCAGTTTTCGAACGCATCTTCATCTTCCCCCGCTGGACAGTACTAGCCGACGAGATTTCCCCGCTACCCGACGACACAGCCAAAATCCCCAGCTGACCCGAGATCACCTGGAGCTGCTTAGCCATCTCCTGCAGGCCCGACCCTGGGCAGGGGCAACAAGAGCGCCCGCCCAGGGCCCACTGATTAAAGAAATTATACATTTTTAATTTTATTTGAATTGTATTTATTTTTAATAATTTAATTTTTATTATTTGGGGTCCTATTTTTTCAATATTTGTTAATAAATGTTTATTTTTTCCCAATATTTATTATTTAGCGCCTACTCTTAATATTCAACTTTTTCTAATAGGGGCCCAATTTTTTTAATATTTGTTATTTTGAGCGTACTTTTAATTTTTTTTTAATTTTTTTATTAGGGGCCAACTTTTCCAATACTTGTTATTATAGACCTACTCTTAAAATTAGTTTTCCATTACTTGCTATTAGGACATAAATTTAAATAACGGTATGCAACCGCAACAATGATCATTACATGATGATAGCGGTAGTGGCAGACCCAGGATTTTCTTATAGTGGGGTCACGAGTGAAGTATGAGGTATTGAGGATTCCTATACTACTAGAATAAGCTTTGCTGACCACATACCCCAACAAATTAAGTGTGGTCAAATCTAATATTTCTTATACAAAATTCTATATTACCTCGTTGAAAACCCCATACCCAACAAATCAAGTGAGGTCAATTGTAGGGATGTAAAAACAAGTCAGAACCTGGTAACCTGACTGAAACCTGTCCGAGTCAGAATCTGATTTGACCTGAGTTTTTGTTGACCCGAACCCGATCTGCAACCGACTGTTGTTGATCCGAACCCGAATTTGACCTGTTACTGTAGCAACCGAACCCGATCTGCGTCCGACTGAAAACGACCCGAACCCGAATTGGACCTGTTAATTTGGACCTGAAACCCGACCTGCGTCCGACTGAAAAGAACCCGAACCCGAAGCCGACCTGACAAATAACCGAAATTACCCGACTGAATTGACCCGATATCCGATTTTACCCGACCTGAAATGGACCCGACCTGAAAATGGACCCGACCTGAAATGGACCCGACCTGAAATGGACCCGACCTGAAATGGACCCGACCTGTTTTGAACCCGACTGAAATGGACCCGACCTGAAATGGACCCGACCTGTTTTGAACCCGACTGAAATGGACCCGACCTGCTTTTAAACCCGACCTGTTAAGTGACCCGACCTGTTCTTGACCTGAACTGATAAAATACAAGAAATTTGTTTGTAATAATATTAGCTCTCAGATCTTATAGCAAAGACATAATTTATCTCACATAAAATATTTTATTTCAATACAAAGGAGAAATCAAGATTAAACATTTGGTGGAATTAAAATATTGAATTTCAAAATTACAAGGACTTAACAAGTATTCAAACTCAAAATTTAGGGACAATACATAATTTATCTAATAATTGTACTCATATAGACCTAAATTGTTATTAGACCAGAAAATTGAGGACACATGTGAGTTGTGACATGCTAATCCTTCTTTTAGTTCAACCATGTTTAATTAAATCTAAAGAAACTATACCAAAAGTTAGCACTAAAAAAACAAACTAAAACTTAAATAATCTAAACCCTAAGCATCTAATTAAGGAAGTGCCTAAAAGGTAATTAACCCTTAAATAACAAATTCAAAAAAAAACCCTCCCCATCCATTTTCACTCAATTTGCCGCCTCCCTCCATCAATTCCCCCCCCCCCCCCCCAACTTTTTAATCTAAAATCCCCCCCCCCCCCCCAAATTTGTTTCCCCCAACTTTTTAATCTAAAATTTCCCCTCCCCAAATTTGTTTCCCCCCAACTTTTTAATCTAAAATCCCCCCCCCCCCAAATTTGTTTCCCCACAACTTTTTAATCTAAAATCTCCCCCCCCAAATTTGGTTGCACAAACTTCCCCCTAAATTAAAAACTAAAGTATTTTTAACTTTTAACTTTCCCTCTAATTAAAATTTTTAATAAAATAAAATTTAATTTAATGATAATAATTAATAAAATAATTTTAATCTTAAATAATTTATTTTTAATTCACCCATCACAAGTTATTAATTTAATAAAATTTTTAAGTTATTAACGCCACATATAAATTATATTAAATGAGTTAATACTAAGCATATTGAATTATTTAATAAAATTTAAAACTAAAAAGCGTGAAATGAATATTTAAATACAATTTTTTATACATATATATTAAATTGATTATACATGTATATTTAACAGAAATATTATTTAACACTTTAAATTGATTTAAAAAGTTAATAGTTAATATTTTACATTTATCAACACTTTAAATTCATCAAATCATAGACCCTAAACCCTAACCCCAAACCCTAAAATCTAAACTATAATGTATATAAGTATGTATATATCTATCAATGTCTAAAGCCTAAACCCTTAATGTAGCTTTCCATAAACCCTAAACCCTTAAATCCACAACATAAACCCATAAACCATGAACTCTAAACCCTAAACCCTTATGTATGTAAGTATGTTTGTATCTATCAATATATGAACCATAAACTCTTAATGAGTTTTCGCTACACCCTAAACTCTAAACAAGTAACCCTAAACCCTAAACCCTAATATATATATAAGTATGTATATATGTAGCTATCAATGTATGAGCCCTAAACCCATAATGAATTTCTCCCTAGACCATAAACACTAAACTTAAACCTTAAACCATAAACACTTAATGAAGTTTTCATAAAACTCTAAACCTTAAACCCTAAACCCTTAAATCTAAAACCTAAACACTTAAAACATAAACTCTAAACCTTAAACCCTAATATATGTAAGTATGTTTGTATCTATCAATGTATGAACCCTAAACCATTAATAAGTTTTCGTTAAACCCTAAACCCTAATGTATGTATGTAAATGTACCTATAAATGTATGAACCCTAAACTCATATTCATTATTTTTTTAATCCGTCCAATATTTTATAATTTTAATTTGATATTTTCATCATTCTATACCCTAAAACTTTATTTTTATTCCAAATTGACCCACGTTTATTTTTTTAATTTGTCCAATGTTTAATTATTTTAATTTAATATTTTCTTTATTCTAGTCCCTTAACTTTATTTTAATTCTGTATTGACTCTTGTATATATTTTAATTCATCATGTTTTATAATTTTAATTTGAAATTTTGTTCATTCTAGACCCTAAAACTTTATTTTTATTCTAAATTGACCTCTACTTATTGTTTTTTTAATTACTCTAATTTTATACTTTTAATATGATATTTTTGTTCATTATAGTCCCAAAACTTTATTTTTATTCCAAATTGACACATTTTCCTTGTTTTCTTTTAAATCTATCTAATGTTTTATAATTTTAATTTGATATTTTTATTCATTATAATCCGTGAAAGTTTATTTTTAATCCAAATTGACCCTTTTTTCAGTCCAAATTGATACTTTTCATTATTTTTTTAATTACTACAATGTTTTATAATTTTAATTTGATATGACTTTAAATAATTAACTCAAAATCAATGACGATTGATGGAGGCCAACCTAAAGTCTATCAACTACTTATACGGTTGTACCGAACTCAAACTCAATACGAATTCCAAATCTGAAAATACCCTGACCTGAAATGCACTCGACCTGAAATGCAACCGACCTGAAATGAACCCGACCTGAAATGAACCCGACCTGAAATGGACCCGACCTGAAATGGACCCGACCTGAAACGGACCCGACCTGAAACGGACCCGACCTGAAATGGACCCGACCTGAAATGGACCCGACCTGAAGTGTATCCGAACCCGAATTAACCTGTCAATTATCTGCTTCGGACCCGACCTGTTTTGACCCGACCTGAAACGGACCCGACCTGAAATGGACCCGACTTGAAATGGACCCGACTTGAAATGGACCCGACCTGAAATAGACCCGACCTGAAATGGACCCGCACCCGACCCGAGTCGAGTCAAAACAAAAAAAATGACCTGAAATGACCTGTATCCGATTTTACCCGACCTGACAGTACCCGACCTGAAACCCGTCCGATTACCTGTTTTTACATCCCTAGTCAATTGCACCCCTAGTTTATATGGTACATCCGCCCATGGGTAGTGACACCATCTGAAAGACTGAAACTGAGATACCTGCAACTGTTATATCCACAATAGTGTATGTTATTATGAGATTTCACAACTGCGATACTTGTAGTGAGCGAAATAGCATCTACAATGTCCGCAACGACAATAAAACCTAACATGATTGTAAATATGACCACAACCATAATATAAATTTTTAATTTAGGGTATTTTTTATATTCGCCCAGGGCCACCAAAAGCCCAGAATCGGCCCTGATCTCTTGCAACGTCTTGTTGGTACTCTCATTCCACCACTTTTGATCAACATCATGAGACTGCAACGACGACAAAGCCTGAGCATGGAGTGTAGACGTATCCTGAAGTAACTTGATCGATTCAGAGTGATTCACCATGGCGAAAGAGACTCAATAAAAGCACCAATGTTGCGTGTGTAGTTGGTGTTTGAAGAAATGAGTGAGAAAGAGTGAAGAAAATATAGATTTAGAGAGAAATTGGAAATATCCAAGGGTTTTTCATGCCCAAACAACACCGAAAACAACGTATTTACACTCTCTCTGTAGTTACTAAAGACAAAATCACTAAACTTTTTGGGTAATCTTCTTTCTCGGTTGCTTCTACGTGCCAAAACAGCTGTTGGGCCTGTTGCTGCATTCGAATTGGATGGCTTATCCCTCATGGTGCCGATGCGTGGGTAATCCTCTGGATGCATGGGCTCTTGGACCATAACAGATTCTTTTCGCAGCACCATCGCTTTATAGAATATTTTCGTATGCGGGTTTGAAGTTTTACTTATACGAGGAGATGAAGCGCCATGTCCCGGACGACCAGAAAAAAAAATATAGTGGTGAATTTAGTGTGTGGATCTGTAGCTGGTTTGTTGGGACAAACTTTCACATATCCTCTTGAGTCTTGATGTTGTGAGGAGGCAAATGCGCAGATATTTAAATTCTTTTGAATCCAAATTCATAATAAAAAGTGATCAGACCTGGAATTCCAATGTAATAATAGTGAGAATTGTTGTCGTTAAGGTCCAAAGGCTTTTGGCATCCAACAGTCCTGAGTTGAAAGGAACAATGGAAACACTTATTATGATCACTAAAAATCAAGGCTGGAAACAATTATTTTTAGGGCTAAGCATCAACTACCTTAAGGTAGGAAAATCCCTTTCCCCATCTATGTTCTCGGACTTATGTGTGTTCTTGAAAAGTCATATTCTCATACCATATCCGAAATATGAATGTTGGATACGAGTACTTAAAGAAAAATGAAGAGTTAGAACAACATAACTTTCGATTTAGCTCTTTAAACAACGTTGACAATTAACTTTGACAGATATTGCAACAAGATAATATCACTTGGCATTTCTATGAATAATATATAAAAGTCAGAAAAAAATATATAAAAACATTTAGAAAATTCTGGAAAATTTTGAAATTATTTTTATAAATATAAAAAATATTTTTATCTCCAAATTTATTTAAAAAATAATAAATAATAATTGTTCAAAATAATACAATATTTTAAAATATTAAGAAAATTAAAAAATAATTTTATAATTTTCCAGAATTTCGAAATTAATAATTTAAAAAATACAGAATTTTAAAATATTTTAAAAATTATTCTTTGTTATTTTTAAATAATTTTGGAATTAACATATTTTATATTTTTAAAATAATTTTAGAATATTCCAGAATTTTTAAATTTTTTAGAATTTTTTTTTCTGATATATATATATATTTTTTAAAAATTAAAAATTAAAAAATTCCTAGAAATGCAAATGTCATTATCCTGTTGCAACACGTGTCAAAAAATTTCAGGAAAAAACTGTCAATGTTAACAACCAACATTAGTTAAAAAATTAATTTTTTTTTGAGTTTAAAGACTTAATTAGATGTAAAAAAAATTAAGACTGAATTAAAATTTTTTCAAATGTTTAGGGGCTTATTCAACCTTAAGCCATTTTTTTAATATTAAGCCTTAATTACAACTGGTATTTGTATTGGGCCTGGCGCCGTTTTGGAGATTCCACTACCTTTTCGACTTCCCCATCCCTATGCTCTCTGTTCTTTTAAAGTACTATATTCGGTAGTTTGTTTGTCAATACTCAATAGTGCCGACGCCGATGATGGGGCTAAAGCCGACGAGAGCTGCTGCTAAAAGGGAGTCTGATCGTTACAATGTTGAAGTTAAAAGTCCGATCTCGAGGAAGCGACTCAGGAGGAGTACGAGACTCCTTGAAAGCAGGATTCTTAGAGCTAAACCCAACTCCACACTAACCCAAGCAAAACCCACAAATGTAGACGGATTCGCTGTCAAGGTGCCTCCTTTCAAGAGACCCAAAACTGCGCCAGCCGCGTCTTCTTCCGAGAAGCTGAAAAAGAAGATTTTTGAAAGGGAAGATGATGATGAAGAAGCTGCTGCTACGGAGGAGGGTGTTGGTTTAGAAACTGATGACAGTCAAGAAAACGAAACAGAGAAAACGAATGAAGGGGTGAAAAAATATTCAAAGAAGAAGAGGGATACTACGGTAAGAAAATGAATCTTTCCGTTTTACGTTGGCCCTGAGGTTTTTCTGGATTCTCTTTTTTCATTTTTTTTGGGTTTCAGGGAGAATCACTAATGTGCCATCAGTGCCAGAGGAATGACAAAGGCCGAGTTATTAATTGCAAAACTTGCCGCCGGAAACGATTTTGCATCCCCTGTATAACTGCTTGGTATTCTTTATTTTATTTAATATTGTTTTCCTTCTTTAACTAGTGCTTTATTTTTAGGGTGGAGTAACCTATTGGTCACCAAACTTTTAAATGGCATTCATTTTGTTCACTAAACTTTTAAAAATTTCATTAGTGTCTTCGGTCACTTTCGTTACCTTCCGTTATAAAAGGGAGACGTGTCTAAATTTTATTTTTTTATTAAAATAATATACTTCGAGTCCCACTTTTAATTAAACTATCCCTATCATCTTCTTCAAATCTCATTCTTCTTCTTCTCCAATGGAATATTAATTTTCATGGACTTTTATAAAACCAGATAAATACTTCTCAACTTCATCCCATTCTCCTGCCTAAACTTTTTCTTCAAAAAACTTCATGCTGAAGAAAAACAAGATTCTTTCTCAAGCCTAGAGAAGATGACATTGTTTCAAACATAAGTTCGCAATCACATTAATGCTGATGCAAATCAATCACTCTTTTATATTACTCGGATTCGACCAAACCTCTGAAACAACGAGTCCAATCATTCTACCAGCATACCACACGACTGTCCACAAATCACTCTATTTCCTAAGACCAAAATAATGTACCAAGGAACAGGGAAACATTTTCCCGCCCCTAAAGAATCTAAAATTATATGAAATAATTTCAACATGATAACACCTACAAAAACCATGAAACTTAAGATTCACAAGCATTTTTCTTCATGCCTTGTAATTTTATTAATGTGGAATCCCCTCATGCATATATCATGTACACTTGACACAAAAACCAAATATGAATATACGATGCATGTACACCAATTCTCTGCTCAATGACTACATTTTCAGTTTTTCAAGAGCAGAAGGAACTCGAGCTCGAGTTAGCTCAGCTCAAACTTTGAATCTGAATAAAACCCAAAGCTTCTCTTTCTCTATGGTTTATGTTAGCACCAATTCTAGGGGTTTTAAAAACTGCAAAGAAGAAGAAGACAAGAGGATAAAAGAAAAATCAGTTTTATTCTCAAAGAAGAAGAAGAATGAGATTTGGAAAAGATGATGATTACATGGATAGTTTAGTTAGAAGTGGGACCCAAAGCATAATATTTTAATAAGAAAAATAAAAATTAACGGGCCACATCACCCTTTTGTAACGGGAGGTAATAGGAGGGACCGAAATAAAAATTGGGTGACCCCAATAAAATTTTTAAAAGTTCAGTGAACAAAACGAACGTGCCCTAAAAGTTTGGTGACCATTGGTGTACTTTACCCTTATTTTTATATTCATGAAAGCCTTGTATTGGTAAGAGCTTTTGTATTTATTCTTATTCCCTGTGGAGTTGCTGAATGCTGATATAGCATTACTAAAAGTGCTTCTGCTTTTATACTTGTTAAATGGGTTTATCTTACCTCTTTTTTTCTTCTCTTTTATTTTTTTTGTCTAGTTGCTCCAAATTTTGATACTTTATTTAACATGCATTTCTGTTTTCATGAGATGGGTTTTAACAAAGATAAATAGGGTCAGAACTAGATAATGTTGACTAGACTATGCTACACTTTAATTGAAAGTCTGTTTTGATTTGTAATAGCATGCCATCGGTGCTTCTAGGTGATCATTTAACCTTTGAGATAGAGAGGCTTATGATTGTTGTTTAAGGATCATATCTGTCAAAAAACAATGCTTGTGTTAAATATAACTGAGAAAATCTATTGCCCTGTGCATTTATTTAAAAATGAATATGTTGAGAAATGGGCAAATTATGTGGCTTGCTGGTGCTTCCAAGTAGTGCACATTTCTTGGATAGTTTTTTAGTCAAAAAGAAATTCCAATGAAGTCTTATGTTTTTTTAATTAAACAAATAAATTTTGCTTCTGTTTGTTATATTTTAGGTGTTTTGCCAGGATACTTTCTCTTTCCAGTTTATTATCTCAATTCCCGTATATAAAGTATTAACTAGCTTTACTGAAGGATCTTGTAATGTTACTCTTGGTTGTTGATATTTGTCACCTGTTTCATGTTTTAGTTGAGTAGATAATTGCCATTTTCTTTTTCAAGTGTCTCTTCTCTCCAGTTATACATGTGAATGCATCGCTTCTGGCTTATATTCAACTGCTAACACTTGTTCTTGTTATGTACTTTCACATTTTATCTATGGTGAATTTTGGAGTAGGTATCCAGGGATGTCAGAGGATGAAATTGCTGATACCTGCCCAGCTTGTCAAGATAATTGCAATTGCATGTCCTGCTTGCGAAAGGGTGGATCTACCAAGGTGGTTCCATCTACCACTATTTTATTCATTTTCCTGTAATAATTGTTATATGATGTAATATTTGTGATAAACTGTAGAAATTGAAAGAAACTCTATACTTACAATTCACTGAGGATGAACAAGTTCAGCACTCTAAATACTTGCTTCAGTGGCTTCTCCCACACATCAAACACTTTAGCCAAGAACAAATAGAAGAGAAGGTGATGGAAGCTAAAATTCAAGGTATGTTTCCTTTTTTGCTTTGATCTGGGAGGGAATGTCTGCTCATTTTGCAATGCAAGAGCTTTTTCTTGCAGCTTAATTATTTTTTTTATGGTCTAACTTGGCCCTTGATTTTTTTAATATTTTCTATGTCCGTTTTAATGGTCCATATTTGGGGTTTATGGATGTTCCTCCCAGCAATGTTATATCCAATGTTCGAACATGAGTTCTCTTCTTACGAGTGCAATGTGTCTTACCACCGCTCCCGACACTTGGTGATCTCTAAATTGACACTGTAGTAAAAGAATGGTTTAAAACCTTTGCATAGTGTCAAATCTTAGATTAATTAAGATTATCCATTTCACAGCATATTTTATTTGAAGTTATCTTAAAACAATCCGCGTCTTGGTGTGGAAGGCAAAGGTAGCTTTATAATGGAAAGAATATGTCAATTATGATGCTGCCAAAGTTGGTTGTTAGAATTCTAAATTTATAAAACATTTGGCTCCTGGTAGATATAAAAGTTGGTCTACATGCCCTCCTCCTGTAGTTTTCATGATGGATTTGCATGCTATTTTCAAGGATCAAATTACTCTTAACTTCATACCCTGGTTGATACAGTAAAAGTCTTTCCATGATCAATTGTTGCTAGGAAAGAATCTATGTATGCGATATGTAAGTAGGCAGTAGAACATTATTAGTTAATATTTTTGTTTAACATTTTCCTTCAACTAATTTTTGTGAACTTTGATTTTTTGGATGAGTAGGGGTGTTCCCATCAGAATTACAGCTGCAGCAGGAATTTCCTGCTTATAATAACCGTTTATATTGGTATGTTCTAAATATTGTCATATATGTTCACTTGGTTTATTGTTAAAACTTAAAAATTCCAGGTATTTATCAGATTCTTTGTTCTGTTATGTATTCTTCTGCAGTGGCAACTGCAGAACTTCGATTGCTGATTATCATCGAAGTTGTCCCCGCTGTAATTATGTTCTCTGCCTTATTTGTTGCCGGGAAATTCGTGAGGGGCATTTGCAGGGGGGAGAAAAGGAAGTAAATATTGAATATGTTGACAGGGGCCCAGCTTATGCCCATGGTTTAGCTAGATGGAAGGCAAATGAAAATGGTAGTATTTCTTGCCCCCCAAGCCCAGCTTATGCCCATGGTTTAGCTAGATGGAAGGCAAATGAAAATGGTAGTATTTCTTGCCCCCCAAAAGATTTGGGTGGTTGTGGTAATGGTCTTTTAGTGTTGAGATCTATGTTTAAAGAAAATGATGTTGTTGAATTGGTAGAAAAAGCAGAGGCAATAGCCAAAGATCTCAATATTGAGACCACACTTAAGTCCCCTAAACAGAAGTGCCTTTGTTACACCTCAACTGATGAAATTGACTTTGCCAACAGTAAGCCAAGGAAAGCAGCTTCTCGAGAAGATTCCACTGATAACTATTTATATTGTCCAACAGCTAAAGATATTCAAAATCGGTGTTCGAAGCATTTCCAAATGCACTGGAAGAAAGGCGAGCCTGTCATTGTTACTAATGTGCTTGAGAATACACCTGGTTTGAGCTGGGAACCATTTGTTTTGTGGCGTGCCTTACGCCGGATTAAAAGCACCAAGTCTGAGCAACATCTGAATGTGAAGGCCATTGATTGCTTGTATTGGTCGGAGGTCAGTGTTTTTGTCAACTGTTGTGGCTCAAAGTTATAAATATATACCTCTAAACTTCATTGCATGCAATATGTTGTGCCAATTTTATGGATTGCTCTAATCAAACTCAATGTTCATATCCCCTTCAAGGTTCTGTACATCATATGTTATTGTCTGCACTATGATATGTTACTACATGGTAAAATAGGTGATTTTTGTGTTAACTGGTACACCGTATGGTTTCTATTGTAAAAGCAGCATAGCCTCTCCTTTTTCATGTAAAACCTTTTATCATCTATTTTAGTAAATGTTTGGAAGTACATGGAACAAAAAAACTGTTTGATTTTAGCTAACACACTGCACTCCTTGTTACCACAGGTAACTAGTGCCAAATTATTTTCTGGTGAAAGCAATTGATGTTAATTTACTTCAGATATATAATTACAGCTAAAGTATGGAATTGATAATCGTGATAATTTGACTTATTATTAGTCTCAAAGTTGTTTTTAGATGCCTTTTGCTGTGAACATTTCAGTTCTTCGAGTTTGGTTTTAAATCAGCTCTCTATGAAATGCAGGTTGAGGTCAATCTTCATCAATTCTTCAAAGGCTATAAAGATGGTCGTTTTGATAGCAATTGGCCACAGATTTTGAAATTGAAAGACTTGCCTGCATTTCAGAAGCACCTTCCACGTCATCATGCAGAGTTTCTTTGCTGTTTGCCCTTAAAGGAATATACACATCCTTATTATGGCTTTCTTAATCTTGCTACCAAATCATCTGGGATACGTCCTGAGCCAGAGATGGCTACAAAGTTACATATTGCATATGGACTAGCTCAAGAGCTTGTGCGAGGAGACTCTGTAATCAAGCTTCGCTGTGATATGTCTGATGTGGTATATGGCCTAACCTTTTTTTCTCCTTTCTTTCTTTAAATATTTATTGTATTATTAAAAACTTTCTGTTAGATCAGAGGACTTTGAGGAACTTTCTTTGTTATGCCTACATCTTTTGTTGCAGTGAACAATGTTTCTTTGGGTTGTGAAACTTATGTGTAAGATCTGAAGTCGTCAATTAAGGTCTTGAAAACAATGTTCCTTTTGTTTCCTGATGTTGTTGACTGTAAATACTTATGGGTCCGTGCACTAGTTAGTAGTTGCCATTTGTCAGACATGTACACCCCAAACTTATGCATTATAAAACATTGGATGAAATAATTTATTCATTTCCGATCATGTATGTTAGAGAAAAAATTGAATAGGATTATTAGACAGTATTACTGCTTCTGTTTGTTGAGTTTTCCTTAATGGTCTGCAGATATAACAAATATGCATTTTGGAGCATTAGGGGGAATATTAATTGACTTTTGATATGTAATTTACTGGTTTATATTCATGTAATATTTGATGTCTGCAGTTTTAACAAGTGAATATTAATGAGTTTTAACATGCGAGTCATCAACTGATAAGTTGTCTGGAACAGCAACTACGTGAACCATAATCATATTCTATCATATGATGAGATATTACAATTAATTAGCTTTTGTTGTCTTTGTAATCCACCGACGGTTGCATTTGTCAGTAATACATCCTTTGCAAGATCACAGAGTACTTTATGCTTAATTTTCATTATTTATTATGTCTCAAATTAGTTCCTAAAATAAATTTATTTGTTAATTTTGCTGTTTCAGGTGAATGTTTTGGTGCATGCTGCTGAAATAAAGCTTACACCTGAGCAGCTTGCAGACATCACTAAAGCAAAAGTACGGCACCGTGAGCAAGATCTAAAGGAACTTTTTGGGACAAGGATAAAGGCTGATGGTGTTAAGCCTGATTGTTGTTCTACACAGAATGGGGTGGAAGATGTTGAGGGAGGTGCTATCTGGGATGTTTTCCGGAGAGAAGATGTTCCCAAGCTAAGGGATTATCTTAACAAGCACTTTAGGGAGTTCAGGCATATATATTGTTGTCCGGTACAACAGGTGAATGCGTTTTAAATACAATTAATTTTTAAAGTAAACCATGTTTTAAATAACCGAGCTATGATACTGGTAGGTATTCAGATTGTTATATGTTTACGTTTTTGGATTTTGAGTGAGCCAGTCTAACACTATTTTGATCGGTCTTAATATTGCAATGGTATTTTGGTTTCAAATAAACTCTGAAGAAGATGCTCCTAATGCTAGCAGGGTCGGTGTAAAATATATAAAGTTATGTCTCCTCCTTGAATGTTGGATTCTGCCCTTCTAAATTACAAGTGTGTTCTCCTTTAATGAGCAGTGAACTTATCTTAAAATTGTTGCAGAGAAATGTCTGTCTAATGCTTTCTTAAACTAGATGTTTATTATTTTGGTCCCTTGGGATGCCCATGAAAGAAATAAAACATTTAGTAATGAGAGTTTGATGACTGCATGGACATTTAGAGTGCGTAGTTTAGCAGGGTAAATAGAACCTTGAAATAGAAACAACACAGTAATCATTTTGCTCAATTGTAGACTTCTAGTTTTTTTATTCTATCTAGTGCTACAAACTTTAATTTATGAAGTTCCGGCAAACAGTGCTTTTTCAGTTTTACGGTCTTCAGAGACTTATTGATACTTATGTTTTCTTTGGGATATATATAGGTTGTGGACCCTATACATGATCAGTCTTTTTACCTGACTGTGGACCATAAGTCCAAACTTAAAGGAGAATATGGTATGTTGAAACAGATTAATACTTTTAGACCAGTAAAAGAAAGCATCATCCTTTGATTATGGTTAATATTAATATGTTGACATGTAGGAATTGAACCATGGACATTTGTTCAGAAACTTGGGGAGGCTGTTCTTATACCTGCTGGCTGTCCTTATCAAGTCAGGAACATTAAGGTATCCCAATTTCTTTTTGCAATCCTTTTTCATTCTTTTGTTATATAAGTAAATTATTGATGGAGTTGAAATGATTTTCTATTTTGTATCAATCCTCTTAAGTAGTAAGTATACATCATGTTTATTTCTGTAACGGGGTCCATATAAAGGCATGGTATGGCATATTGTATGAGATATTCAAGGTTTGCATATTATAAAGGCATGGTGTTGCCATAGATGAATTTGTTTTCTTCCAGCGAACCAGTCAATATGGTTAGGCTTATATTTTCTGATGCTATTCTCTCAATTTTCAACAGTCTTGTGTGAAGGTTTCACTTAATTTTGTTTCACCTGAAAGTATTGGTGAATGTGTTCGTTTGACTGAAGAATTTCGTGTACTTCCTCATGGTCATACCGCTAAAGTGGACAAATTGGAGGTATGTGGGTAGTTAAGTACTTTAATATTGATGTTGCACTTTATTGTACTTGTTCCTTATTCTGGCCTTAATTATTTACCTTCTATTTTGTTGGTTGAGTTTTGAGCTTAATGCACTGTTGAACTTGAACATAAAATTACTGCTTACATGTATGTAAAATTTATAGTATCGTAACCACCTGGACCTGAATGCTTTATTCTGTTTAATGCCGTTTCTCTGTAAAATGCCATCCGAAACAGGTGAGGAGAATGGCTCTAAGAGCAATGTGTTCTGCAGTGAATTGTTTGGATCGAAATGCATGGTGAGTTTCTTCAAATACATATATCAATATGAAGAATGGTGTCTTCATGCTGGGAATGTGTGTGGCTTTTCTTTATAGGTTTTTGTAGGACTAATGTTATCGTACTCTTAGAGACATAATCTCTAATTAATTGTTTGATGTTTGAATAGCAATTATATAGGTTACCTGGGTGTTGTATTTAATTGGATAATGACCACAATTGGAAAATAGAGATGTAAGGAATACTTGGCAATTCTTCTCAATTTGATCCTTTAATGCAAGGCCAACGATCACGAACAACATGCATATGAATCTTTAGTCTAATGCTTGCCTTTTGTGCTAGGTTACCATTATTTTATGTGCCTTTTATGTTGAACTGAGGCTATTCTCCCCCCACCCCCTTCTTTCAGGATTAAATTGAGTTATTCCAGACAGAAGAAAGTGGCAACCCCTGGTTTCCGTCAAGGTACATTAAATTCAAATCCTTCAGGCAAGCATGGAGTGGGTAGGCAGGTGGAGACTGAGGTAGATTCCATCGTCACCAACGACATGGAAGATCCTGACAGTGACGAGGAAGATGAGGTTGTTCATGATCAAGAAACAGAAGTCCAGAATGAGGCAGTTGTCAGGGACCCTGATGAAGGCAGAATGGTGAATGGTGTTAAGATTGAGGAAGTTGCCATCGAAAGTGGCAATGACATGGACCCTGATGAAGATCCTGACGGTGACGAGGAAGATGAGGTTGTTCATGATCAAGAAACAGAAGTCCAGAATGAGGAAGTTGTCAGGGACCCTGATGAAGGCAGAATGGTGAATGATGTTAAGATTGAGGAAGTTGCCATCGAAAGTGGCAATGACATGGAAGATCCTGAAGACCCTACCATGGAAGATCCTGATCCCATAGACACCACCGCTCCAACTTATCCAGAGGAGCATGCTGACTCTAGTGCGCAGCATACCGATTGTTGTATTGTTGATTTCTATGGTTTTCAGGTGTCATCAATCCACAAGCCTTATTTGGAAGTTATCTATGACATTGAGGGTGCTTTCTGGAAGAGCTGTGCCATCCAAAGTCCCGAGTGGATCTCTTCCTTGCTGAGGCTATTTGGTGATGCTTTGAAATTGTCTGATACACCATGGTGCTCGTTGTCTCGAGAAGATATAATACGCATGGTTCGGTCCATCGAGGATGCTAAGGCAGTAGGATTCAGTGTTAATTGTTTGGAGCCTCTCATGGAAGAGGCCAGGACCACGATAGCCTCTTATGACAACTGTGTGGGGCTGAAAGACCAGTGGAGCAAAGTGCAGGAGGAAATAGAAACAGTGAAGGGAAAGCTGGCATCCTTGAGAAATCAGAGGAGAGAACTTAAAAGAAAGATGGATGCTCATTCGAGCACGGTTGAGCGTTCATCCACTGCATTTAGCTTTGTTTCTAGAGTTAATTACACACTTGTTGACTCTCCCAAATGGGAAAATGCATGTGTAAGTTTGCACTCTTGTTAAAAATAGTCACAGGTTGAACTATATCCTGTACTTTTGTTAAAATGAAATTCCCTAAAGCCATCAATATATTATATATGTAATGCATTGATGGTCTGTTGGTCCAAAAGTTTATAAATTTGATTTTTAGTGATAAGTCATATTATTAGATACATGGTCAATCTATCGAATTTAAATTAGATATATATTCGAGTTGTGCCGTCAAAGACACGTCGGGGATGGGGAGTTCAGTGCTGCTTAATCACAACAAAAAGAAGATTGCTGAAAGCCAGAAGCAAAAGTAAAAGGCTTAAGGTTATGAAAATGCAAGAAAATCATTCAGAAAACAATTCTTATTTCAGCTTTTTTAATGTTATTTTTCAACTAGGTAAATCCCTTCCCATCCATAAATAAGTAACACATTCGGACCGAAATCAATTGAAATTAGATTCAGCCTACTTATTTAATTTTTTTAAAGAATAATAATTTTAGAATTATTTACTAATAAGCTGTTGATACAATTCATTCTGCATACTAAAAATTAATCAAATTATAGGCTGACCATGAACAAATAAGTATTCTTTTCATCTCACAGTATGGACGTTTCCTAGGCATTGTTAAGTACTCATCAAGACTTTGCAAGAAATAAGAAAATACTCTCTTTTATAAGTTATTATTCTATGCATCTACAGTGAAAAAAATACTTCACAAACATGTTTAATTTTACTTTAAAAATTAAAATCTAAATCTATAATCATAAAACTCTAACTTCTAAACCTTAAAGTCTACCATAAATTTTAAATTATAAATTATAAAACATAAATCCTAAAATAAACCTCTAAACTATAAATTAAATCATTTATAAAAAAATAATTTTTTCACCACCAATACATAAAATATTTTATATTTCTATATGCTTTCCCACGTCACGGGATAGTTAAATAGTAAATATCATATAAATTCTAATGCGGTGGTAATATATTTTTTGTACATAATGTGGTAGTATATTATTTCATATTAATTTACTTATTCAAAAATAATGTTAAACATTATTACAAAAATAATACTACAACATTATACAAACACATGTTATTTTTAAGAACAATATTTTTTACTCGAAAAAATATTCTATGCATTGGTGATGAAAAAAATCATAAGCTGATTAGTTTCAGAGTTTATGGGTTATTTTTAAAAGTTTTAATAACCTCATTGCTCTAAACCCTAAATTCTAACAATAAATCATAAATTCTAAACTAAAATCATAAACACTAAAATCAACCTAGTTGTGAAAAAAAATCCCCACCGGTGCATAAAATAATTATTCCCTTTATTTTATTACTTTAAGATTTCTAGATTTATGTGTTGATTTATATAATTTCTAGATTTAGATTGTTCCATTAATTATTTTTTAAAAAATAACTACTAAATACATCTATATTAAGTTGATAATATTCTCAATCGACATGAGATATATATTCGACCGAATCGAAATTTTACAAATGTAACAACTGTAATTATATTAATTATTAAGATATAAAAATTATAAGAGCACTTAATCTCACTTCTCCCAGTAATACAAAGGAATTAAGAAGTGGACTTAAAACCGTATGTTTTAGGATTACGGACCCTAAACCCTAGATAATTCTTCACCAAACAAGGTCAAAATAGAATTCGTCTCACACTCTCTAACAATCACGGACGGAGTCGGGATTAGACTATGAGGGGCAAGTTAAATAACTTTAAAATAAATATGGTTCTAAAAAGTAGTTAAATCATAAAAATTAAAAAAATTAAGGTTTAATTTCAATAATTTTAAAATTGGAGGATCTTAAAAGGCGATTAAACTAGAAAAAAAGGGTTAAATAATTTGAATCCTCATATGTTTGATCATAGATCTATCTTTGATTTACGACTCAACCATTCATTTACAAAAATAAATGAATAAAAATGATTCAAAAAGTAATACGTGGTAAGTAAGGTTACTTGCCATGCAAAATTATCAAGAAAATTTAACCGTACAAAAAGGATTTATATGAAAGAAAAATGAAAACGTTACGGTTCACACGTTCAAAAAACGCCGTTAGGAGCTCACTTAAAATATTAAACAAATGTTGAGGACTAATTTTGCTATTTATGCTTTAAGAAACACTAGCGAAAAGAAAACGATATTTCCAGGCCAATAAAAAAGGGGTAAACCGTTTGAGTTGTGCAGGCGCAGCGCGGCGGCTTTGCAGGGACAGGGAGGGGGAGCTATGGAAGGTTCCACAGGGAGGGTGGTATGTGCTGAACGTGGACGGTGCGTGTGCGCCGTCTTTAAGTATTGTTTTTGTGGTGGAGTGGTAAAAGATGATGAAGGCGAGTGAATTATTAATTTTACTAAATTGGCGCGGGTCCTTTTTGGCTATGAATGCGGAATTGTGAGGTGTGTACGAAGGGCTTTAACATGCTTGGCAATTTGGAATCCACAGATTGAGGGTGGATTTAGATAACTTGGCCATTATTAATTTGTTGCAAAAGGAGAATGAGGTGGTTTATTTGCCTATAGTCTATTATATACGGGATTTAATTGGACGTGATTGGATTGTGGAGGTTGTGCATGTTCTCCGAGAGGCTAACCAGGTAGCAGGGGCGGAACATTGGGGAGGTTTAAGGGGGTATGGTCCCCCCTCCATTTTTTTTTCATTAGAAAGTTGATAGAATTTTTTTTAAAAAAAGATAAAATTACTTCTATAATCCCTTTAAAATTTGTAAAATTTTAGTTTGGCCCCTTCAAAATTTTTAATTTCATTTTAGTCTCCCTTAATAAATTTTTAGTTCCGCCCCTGCCAGGTAGCAGATAGTCTAGTGAAGATATTACGTGATGGTTCGCTGGAGAGTCAGATTTTCATGCAGGTTCCTGTGTTTGTGATGAATTTTGTGCTTGCGGATCGTGATGGAGAGACAAGTGGTGATGGAGGTGGGTGATGTTATGTAGTAGTCTAAGTTGTGTCGTGTTGTTGCTTTATTTGATTTTCTATGCTTATTTTTATGGGTACTCTTTTCCTCTATTTAGGTTTAGAGAAGTTTTTGACGAGGCCTATAGATAGGGGCGGTTCAAAGATTTTGAGGGCTCTGTGCAATATATTAAAATGTGACTCTTTAATTTATAATCAGTAAGATATATAAATTGATTTTTTTCAAAAAAAAATCTTAATACACAAAATTAACTTATATACACACATAATTATATATATAAATCTATATTTTTTTTTACAAATATTTAATTTAATTTAATTTAGGTTCTCTATATTGGGGCCCCTTTCTATTGGGGGCCCTGTGCGGTGGCTCCTATCGCGCCTGTTCAGAACCCCCACTGCCTATAGAAATAACTTTCTTGTATGACTTCTTATCAATGAAATCATACATTTTGATAAAAAAAAAAAAGAAGAAGAAGGTAAACCCCAATTACTAAACTGTTTTCGCTTTTCTATTTTGATCACTAAATTATTATTTTGTGTAAAATCGACATTAACATTATATTTTCTTTTTTTTTATTTTGATCACTAGACACTAATGTTATTTTTTCTTATTTTGGTCACTAATTTATTGCTTCTTTCTTATTTTGGTCATTAAACTATTCTTGCTTTCCTATTTTTCCGTTTTTAATGTCAGGTGACTAAAATAGAGAAGAAGAAAAACATAACATTAGTGGTTATTTGGTTAAAAATAATAGTTTGGTGACAAAAAAAACATGTATAATTTAGTGACCAATAGTGATGTTTACCCTAAAACAATTAAAACAATAATTAGACTTTATTTAGATATTAATATTTATCCTAATTGATTAAGGTGACATTTACTAAGTTTAAGTCGGTAATTATTTGATATGACAATGGCCTCAATCTGGCAAGGATAAAGTCGGACAAAAATCATCTATTTTTTTGTTGCTTTTTTTATGTCACAAAACTACAAAATCAAATCATAAGTTTTAATTTTAAATCTTAAATCATAAATTTCAAACCATAAAAAATACATCATACACTAACTACTTTAAACTTTAAGCTTTAACTTTAACCTTAATGTTTTAATATGAGATGTAAATAGCACACCGGAAAGGGTAGACGATTTCCACTCCCCGAACACACAGGCTCGCTTGCAAGGAAGTGATCTTATCGGAAGGGTTTTACATTGAACGCTTTTAAGTTTTAACCGTGAGGCTGTGAATCAAATCATTGACGCTGAGAAGCAATGAAAACTTTGGGGGACCATACCATTAATGGCTGCAAAAGGCAAAAGCAACCTGTTTTGGAAAACCTAATTTCTAGTGTCTGTCTACGCCTTGTTTCTAAAACTAGACCCTGGCAATTGCAAATGCTCTTATTAATTAAACACCCAAAACCCCTCATCCACTCAACAACAATCCCACAGAAATACCATCCAAAACCAAGCATTCTCAATTTTCTGACTATAACATCACTGCATTACTTAATAAAAACGGTAAACTACACCACATATCACTCAACTATGGTCCCCGACTCGAAAATGCTTCCTGCGGATGATGGCTTGTGTGTATGGAGTCGGTATTATATCATATATTTGGTGGGAATTCTTCCATGTTATTAGAAACCCCAAAAACAGAAGGGGTTACATTCGTTGGAATTGTTACACTTGTCATCTGAACTTTTACTTTTTTACCTCCAATACTTTTTGTTGAAGTTGCAGAATGACCATATCAATAGATATCTACAAGTCCCAGTCATGGGATTGTTACACTTTGTCGTTTCCCATTAGGGGTGTCTATGGTTTCTGGCTTTGGAATTTCCAACTTTTCCTTTCCTAGATGGCCATAGTTTTGTAATTTGTAGCACTGAAAAAGGATTTCCAGAATTGGTAAATTTCAGGTTGCTTGGCAGATGAGACCAGAGGAGTGGTTAAGAGTCACAGCACCCTTTTGTCTATGTTTCCGCATAGGACAATAAAAGGAATACTTATTGCTATTAAATTGCTGATAGTGCCACTCCTCCTCCTTTCTCAGGCCAATCCATTCCATTAGGTCAAGCCTTTGTTAATGGCTAGGGTGATTATCCACTCAAACTAATGAACACCATCAATTTATCTCTTCTTATCCCTCATCCATAACATTGATTTCAAATAGACTTTTAATTCGAGTTTTAAAATTTCCGGATCATTCACATCATGTTTAAATAGTTTTTTTATTCAATTTAGAGTCATATTATTATGATTTGAGGACGGGTTATTTTAAGTCTATGTCGTTTAAGGTTCAAGTCATTTTGAGTACAAGTGGTCATTCAAGTTTGAGACTCAAGTTTTTCAAATCTAATTATCCTGTGTATGGTTGTTCTGAATTATTTTTATTTAGGTCAAGTTTGGGTTTAAATTAATTCGAATCCAGCTTGAATTTTTTATGGTCAAATCAAACTTAATTATACCATGATAGTATTCTAGGTTATGAAAATTCATGTAACACAAACTATTAATATGTAAAATTCTTTGTAAATATATAATATTTTAGATAGTGTATATATAGGTATAATTGTGGGAAGTAGCAAACATTTCCTTGTTCCTATACGATTCACAAAAGGAGCAAGAGTTTTTACAAGCAAGGAATAGGTAAACTTGCAGTCATCCTCGTCTCTCTCTCTCTCTTCCTTTCTTAATTTCTTTTCTTTCTGTCTGTCTGTATATCTTCTCCTCAAAGTTGTTATTTTTAGGGTTGCAGAAGCTTTTACTTTCCATTTTATCATCCCATTTCTTTGTGTGTACCTCTCCCATATTTGAACTTGTTTGTTTCTCCTTGTTTTTCCATTATCATGGTTATCTTCAAAACCTGTCATTTTTGTGGTTTTTAGAAGTGAATAAAAGACCTGAACCTTTCTTTCCTTAAGTAGAGATTGATAGGCAAGTATGGGGCGTGGAAAGATAGCCATCAAGAGGATCGAGAACCAGACGACTCGGCAAGTCACCTTCTCCAAGCGCCGAGCTGGTCTTTTGAAGAAGACCCACGAGCTCTCCGTGCTCTGCGATGCTCAGATTGGCCTCATCATCTTCTCCAGCACCGGCAAGTTGTGCCAATACTGCACCGAACCTTACAGGTCTGTAGGGTTTCTAAGCCCTTGTAGCCTCTAGCTGTACCTGTAGGGCAGGAAATATTGGACCTTTACAGGACAGTAATTAAACGCATTACTACAACTTTAGGGACATAAAATGATCAGTTCTATATCCAGAATTAAATGCTTCATTTGATTCTTCCAATTCATTATATTTATATTGTTAAATTCCTGGAAATTTTGTCTCTTTTGTTTGGGAACTATCCAATTATATTATATATATTTGCAGAATGGAGCACATCATAGAAAGGTACCAGAAGGTCAAAGGGACTCGCATTCCTGAGCATGACAATCGGGTAAGATTCATTGATTGGAAACTTTGCATGTCCTACCCTTTCATTTTATACAACATAAGTATAAGTGTACGTATACGCATACGTATAGGAACAATTGTACAATGAATTGGCTGTGTTGAGGAAAGAAACCCGTAGTCTTCAGCTAAGCATGAGGCGCTACACTGGCGAGGACATGAGCTCTATTCCATACCAAGAGCTTGAACAACTTGAACAAGAACTCGAGCGCTCCGTCAACAGGGTCCGAGATCGAAAGGTGCTGTTTTAAAAATCTGGGTTTTATTTATTTGATTCATACAATCACTTGTAATCGAAAGTTCGAATTTTGACGTTTGTAACATTGGCAGAATGAGCTCTTGCAACAACAGCTGGATAACCTTCGTAGAAAGGTGATGTCAATTAGAACACTATACGAGTTTACATACACTTTTAAGACATCAAATGCTAATTCCATTACTAATCCTGGTTTGATATCTTGTAGGAACGAATTCTCGAGGAAGAAAACAGCAACATGTACCGCTGGGTAAGTAAACAATTTCAATTAAACTTGGTAATGGTATGCAGTATGCTATTTCATAATGAATTGTTATGGCCGCACAGATTCAGGAACACCGAGCAGCAATGGAGTATCAACAGGGGGGAATGGAAGCGAAACCAGTGGAGCAGCAGCAGATTCTTGAAGAATTCCCCAGCTTCTATGGAGGAGGAGAGCCGAGTAGTGTGCTTCAGCTTGCAACAATTCCTCAACAATTCTCCTATCAGCTCCAGCTTGCTCAGCCCAACCTTCAAGATTCAAATCTCTAGCTTTTACTTTTTACAGCTGAGGTACATAATCATCACCATTTAGTGGATTTTCAGAGTTGAAAAATGGATGGTGTACTGTACTGTTGATTACTTGTCTGGTGTTCTTACAAAACTACCTATAAGAGACGTATTTGTGATGTATTTGGTTTAGGGTGTGTGCTATCGTTTCATATTTATGAGGTTAATTAAATTCAACTCAAGATTAAATACCCTTTTCATGTGTTTCTAAATGTTTTAATTCGTCGACAATGTTGTCGTTTTGTGGCGTTTGTTTCAAAAACTCCGTTATAAGTTAAATGGTGGCGGCGTTTATTTCGAAAACACCACGAATAGCGCCGCCATAGAACAAGTCTGGTGTAGTGCTCCCTTCCCCTTAGGTCCTGAGTTCAAGACTCATCCGGAGCATTTTTTTCCCTTAGAGTCTCTCACTCCTCCTGTAGGTAGAAGTAGGTAGTCTTTGTCAAAAAAATATATTTTAATTTTCCTTTCTGTTTTTTTTTTTGGGAACTTATGGTGAAATTTTGGACAAAAATCCTATGCTCCAACACTAAAAAATATCAAATAAATTTAAATTTTAAGCTTTAACCCTAAATTTTAAATCCTAAACTCTACACCTTACCTCCTATAAAATGCACCATACTCCAAATTTCTTAAACTCTAAACCTATTTTTTAGTGTGAGACAAAAATAGGACACTAAAAATGGTAGATAATTTATATTCTGAAATTTGACAAATGTGATTTGATAAAAATATCTAATATGATAGTTTTATTTAGATAAAATGTTGAATATAGTACCTAAATTATCATGTTTTATTTTGATATCTAAGATTAACATTGTTAGTGCAAATGAAGATGAAGAATGATATACTTATTTGGATTTATTGATTTGGAAAAGAATCACATTCTAAAATTTTATTGGCTAATTTGACATTTCTTAATGGTCATAATTACCCTAAGTACTATAATAAATATATAATGATAGTTTAAAATATATCACATTAATATTATGCCAATGTATATATTAAAAGTATATAGATTTGATATTTTCTAAAAGTATAAATATTATATTGAATGTTTTAAAAGTATAAATACTATACTATGGCCTTTGGTAAAGAGAAGTTTGGGTAAAAATTAGAGGTTTGAGACATAATTAGAGCCGTAGAGGTGGCAAACGGGTCAATCGGTTCGGGTTCGGTTCGGGTCATTTCGGTTTTGGTTATTTCGGGTCTGATATTTTCGGTTCAGATTCGGTTTCGGTTTCGGTTCGGTTTTGGTTCGGTTTTAGTTCGGTTCTATTTTGTTTCGGGTCATTTCGGGTCGGTTGATTTCGGTTCGGTTACTTTCGGTTCGGTTGATTTCGGTTCGGTTATTTTCGGTTCAATGAGAGATCATTCGTTTTTAATCAAATTTTTAGGTTGGTCAGATTTTTACACCCTATATATGACTTTATAAAGTCAATATATTTGACATTTTAGTGATTTGTGCGGTTGTTCCTATTTTATCTTTCTTTATTTCTATTAATCGGGTCCATTCGGTTCGGTTCTATTCGGCTCGGGTCCAGTCGGTTCGGGTCTATTCGGTTCGGGTCTATTCGGTTCGGGTCCATTCGGTTCGGGTCCATTCGGTTCAACTAAATTCGGTTCAGTTTCGGTTCGGTTTATTTCGGGTTTCGGATCAAATTTCGGATCAAATTTCGGGTCAATTTCGGGTTGATTTTAGGTTTCGGTTCGGGTCTGGGTTCGGGTAATTCGGTTCGGGTTTCGGTTCTCGGGTCAAGTTTGCCAGGTAATTTAGAGGTTTTACCAGTCAAATCCGTTAATATTGTTGTTTGGTGAATAGCGGATTGAAAGAGCGGATTGGGGTGAAACCGCTAATTTTGAAAAAACTCATAATATGAGCTTTTTGAGATTAGATGCTTGATATTAGAGTTGTAAAGACTCTTTTACCCTTACTAGTTATCAAAAATCTCAAAATAACTTAAATTAAATATTTCTCACCCTATTTATAAGCTAATCCTATTTACTTTTTTCTTTTTATTATCACATATTTATACTTGTATTTAAATTTATTAATTAATTAAACTATATTAAAATAATTATATAAATAATAAATTTATATATAAATCATTCGAATATATTTAAAAATATATATTAAAAATAATTTTATAGATCTAATTAATATTAATTAGATACAAAATATTGATAACTAATAAAATATTCAAACAAGTATTGAATATAATCATGTCTTTATATGTCATTTTGCTTGTTTAAATAATCTAACATCTATCAGCTATCAGTTAATTTTACCAAACACTTTTATACAATCAGCTAATACAATAAACTATCAGCTAATATAATCTGCTATCATGTAGAGAACTTGCCAACAATTTATTTATTGTCCTTCATTTTATTTTAGACGATGGTACAATTTAACTTAAATATATTATTAGTTAGTCTTTTATAAACTTCTAAACTTAGTTTGGTGACTAAGTGATGGACCCTATGCAAGGGTTCCATAGATTAATTCCCGACTGTGGCAAGGAGATGCAATTTTCCTTCCTTTTTATTCCACCACACCACTTTATTGGTCCGAATAAAAATATTACAAAATAACACATATATTACTTACAAGAAGAGAGAAAATAACACGAAAAATTGAAGGAAAAATTCACAACAATATCGTTGTTAATATTTTTAACAATTAACGACTAGTTACCAAAATAGAAACGAAAGATAACATTAGTAATATTTTTGTCTAAAAAATTAATTTCATAACTAAAATAAAAAAGAAATAATAATTTAGTGACTAGTGATGTAGTTTACTCATAATGCATCTTCAATGTCTTTAAAAAGTTAACTTAAAAGAGGATAAAAATGTATTATGTTTCTCCATTAAAATAAGGATTAATATCCTATACACATGCGGTGGAAACTGAAAGTTTCCACAAGCGCCTTAGTTTTAGGTATAGAGAGTTAGTTTAGGGTATAAGGTTTAGGGGTTTAGGTGTAGGGGTTTAGAATTTAGGGATAGTTGTTTTAATTTAAGGTTTAGGGTTATAATTTAGGGTTTATAGGTTAGGGTTTAGTTTTTAGGGTAATATGGTGAGGATTTAGGTTTTAACCTATAAACCCTAAATTATAACCCTAAACCTTAAATTGAAACAATTATCCCTAAATTCTAACCCCCTACACCTAAACCCCTAAACTCTATACCCTAAACTAACTCTCTATACCCTAAAACTAAGGCGCTTGTGAAAACTTTCAGTTTCCACTGCCTGTGTATAGAATTTTTATCCTTAAAATAATTGAAACTTACTAGAAAATTTAATATTTAAATAAATAAATTTATATTTAAATTTTTATGACTTATTATTTTTGACAAATTAATTAAGTCATTGATAAAAATTTAATAAATTATTTTAAGAAAAATATTTTGGTTTTATTTAAATAAATAAATTTATATTTAAATATTTTGTTTGTTTCACTAAAAATGTTTTCTGAAAAATGTTTTTTGGAAAGCATTTTTCAGAAATGAAAAACATTTTTTTAAAAATATTTTCCATTGTTTGGATGTTACAGTGTAAAATATTTTCCGCTGTTTGGTTAATTTTTTGAAAATAATTTCCAAAATCTGTTTTCAGTAAACAATTATACATATTTTATGAATTATTTTTTACTTTTTACTTTTTTAAAGTTATTAAAAATTAATTTTATTGTTAAAAATTATACTTTATTGTTTTTTTAATATAAAAATTTGATTTTTTTTAATATAAACAATGTTTTGGCATTTGAGAGTGCATGTATTTTTTTAGCGATAAATTTCTTATCCTTCTTCGATGCGCTTACTTTTACCGTCAAACTCTCTAAAGCACATGCCTCCATCAAAACATACTCAACGAACTTAATACTATATCACATTAACATAATAATATTATCTCATCATACTAATACAACAATATTGTCTAATTCATAATTTATACAACAACACATCAAACCTATGATATTATCAAAGTTCATACTTAGTACAACACATAAGTTTAAAATATTGTGTAAGTGCATATATAATATTACACCACCTTAAAAGTACACATCTTAACCTTGGGCAAACTTTTGAAGCCAGATTTTCCTATATTTTGTTTTCTTAGCCAAGAAAGCTTTGGCCTCCAGCTCATTCTTGGCCAAAAAGTCGAACACTTCGCAAAGAAAGTCATCATTAAATCCCTCGTTCTTTATTGACATAACTTGCTCATAAAGATGTGATGTCTTATCCTCTGTAAATTTTTTCAGTGCTTCAGCAATTTCGCCAAGTTTGGCACCTACAAAATGAATATGATCATCCTCGACATTTTTTTTGGACATTCTTCCTTTTACGTTTTGATGTGTCAGATGAAGATACTTTTGATCTTTCCTCACAAACATCTTCAACATCAAATTTTAATGGCACTAAACCTTCATTAATATCATCCAAGTCTATATCAGCAAAAGTTTTTGTAAAACTCTTTGTTGCCATATCTTGACCGACAACGAGAGTCATGTAACCCCCTCATCCTGGTCTGGCCGGATGACCGGTCCGAATGGGCCACACGGGGTAAACCGAAGTGAAACCCGCTAAGGCTCCCCTTCGGTTAGCAACCCTATTTTTTTCTTTTATTTTAATCTTGTCTAAAGGAGTATTACAATCCTAGGTGGTCAAACAGCGGAAAAACATACACGAGACAATCGAACGAACCCAAAATAACATTTAACAGCCTAATTTTAAACTTAATCTGCAGGCGGTATCGATACACCTAAGGGGTGTATCGATACGCCTTGACTAGGTCAACTGGTCAGAGTCAACCCGTGGAGACCGTATCGATACGCCCAAGAGTGTATTGATACCCTCCCCAACGGTCAACGCGAAGAAGACCGTATTGATACGCCAGAGGCCTGTATCGATACCAAGTTGGACAATAACTACAATGACCAAAAAGGTATCGATACGCCCCCTCGCGTATCAAAACACGTAGCCTGGAACAAGAAGGCCGTATCGATACCCCTGCTCTGCAATTCCCCAAGTCCGAACTTGGTAACCCCAAATACGATTATAGATGGAATGTTGGACTTCCTTAAGCACATACAAACATACATACATCAAACCACAATCGGGACTTAACATGGGAGGCATTTAATCTAATGAAAAACATACAAATCAAGACTTCATGCAATTTCACAAAAAGAGACATGCTTAGCAAGCACAAAGCATCATACACAAGGTAATCAAGCATGAGGCATACATAGGCCAACAACATACATGTTTAGGCATGCACAATAAACGACATGAGAATTATAGGCCACAATCCAAGAAGCAAGCACATCACAACATGAGTTTAACATGCTCAAACATAATCTCCTAAGGAGTTTGACCCCAACTCCTAAACTCTATACCCCATTGTCTAGCCATTATTACAAAAGCAAACCATACTTAAACTTGCTTGAGAACTCCAAAAGCTCCTCCCTCGCCCGCTCGCCTCCCGAACTCTAACGATCTGCACGATGGAAACAAAAAGAGCATAAGCCAACTAATTTAGTGAGAGAGGCTCTATAATTCACATCATGCAGTTTTCCAAAACACGATTTATATGCAAGAAAGCAATGGATGCACAAAGGTCTATCTCAACCACAACACATGGTTTGCACAAGCACAACCAACATACACATACGGTGGGACTACACATCATCGTTTCGATTAGTGGATTTCCAATGGGACTACACATAAAAGTACTACCCTACTAGTCACTACCGGTAGGACTACACATCACCGTAGTTTAGACCACCATCACGTGAGGCACGAACTCAACTCGACTACACAATTGACAACTCAAAATGCACTTAATGATCACGACATATAAGCATTCAACATATAACAACAACATGGGAGTAGAGAGGCTTACACACGGGGATAGGTGACCCCTCAAGGTCCCACCCAAACCTCCAAAAGGATCCATATCGAGCACAATGAAAAAATCAACAATTCTACTCACCGTTGTTACCCAAGAGGAGATCGAAGACCAAGTTCAAGACTCCGAAATCCCCGGATTTGTCCCCGAAGCTTCACCAACCAAATTTCTCGTTTCTAAACATTCCAACACCAAGCAAACAATCCCAAATCAATCCATGTTCTAAAATAATCAACCCGGATTACATACCAAGCACAAGACATCAATTTTTCCATTGAAAAACATGCTCAAAATTCCAAAACCCGAGCAGCCCTTAAGCACACCTCAAAACCATTGATTTCAACCCTCAAATTACTCCCTAAAGCCTTCAAAACAATGTTTACATATACCCTAACCATCAGCCCTCAAGATTCCACCCTAAACACCCCCAAAACTCAACTTAAAACCTCCCAAAAACCTCCCCAAAACACCATTCCGGGAAACACCCCAAAACTTCATAAAAATCATACCCTTTGGACCCCTTTAGTTTGGAAACAACTCATATATCATTAATAGACCAAAAACCTAGGTTAAAGATGTTAAAAATAACATTTTTAATCAAAACCCCAAAACACCCAAATCACAAAAACCATGAGTTTTACAGAAAATAAAGGTATGTACTCGTAGAGGATGATGAGAGCAAGTAAAAAACGACCTTACCTTTGAAAAATCTTCAAGAACGGGTGAGTTATGGAATGAAATAATACTCTAAAGGGGAGAGGGGTTTTTGACGTTGGGGTGAATAGTGGAGAGAGGAAGAAGATGACTCAATAGCATTAATTTAGGTTTATTTAAAATTAAAAGGCTAAAGACCCAAATGCCCTTAATGAATTAAGGGAACTACAATGGATGACACCATGGCAAATTTGAGCTTGTCTTGAAAATGGTCCAACTAAGTTTTATTTGTCTTAAAACCCGAGGCCCAAACCGTTATTTTATTACTTAAAAATTAAGAACCGAAACCTGAACTATTTTTAAATTATTATTTTTACCCGACCCCCGAACTCGGGTGTTACAAGTCATCTCATCATAAGAATCAATTAAAGCCAGAGAATAAATGAAATCCCTGTTGCGAAAATCTCTCCTATTTTTCACCTCATATGCAGATTATTAAAGGTCTTCTGAAATTATCAGAGAATAAAATTTTAAAAGCCATGATAAATCAAAGACCTAAAAAATATACTCCATAATAAAATTAATGGAATTCCTACAATAAGGTTGACAGTAACAACACAAGAACTTTAAGCAGTATATGCTTAGGGTCTTGCAAGAAATACAGGTGAACCATCAGTTTTGAGCCAACACAACCAACTAAAGAAACTTGTGTGAAAGAAACAACTTTTACAGTGGTGTAAAACCATACAGCTAACAATTTTTTACTATTTGTTTTACAATGGTGTAAAACCCTTCTCTTCAACAACTTTGTCTTGAAAAAAAAACATGATTTTTACAAGTTCAATGATTCTCCTACTCGTTCTCTTTTTCTCCTAAGAAAAAGTATCATGTTCAGAGTAATAATGTAACCACATAAATATAATTTGAAATTCCTTTTACTAAGTCAAATAATTCAAGTTTATCCTTCATCGTTTTCATTAAAAAATGTTTCTTGTTTAGCTTGTACAGAATCTGCCGCTATAATTTATCTAATAAAAAATATTAATATGTTAAACGTTATGGGTTCTATTCTCAATATATTATTACAGAAGTTTAGTGTCATGGGTTGAAGTCTCAACAAGTAGATTGGGTGGGCAAAAGAATGATGTTGCAACCTAATCGATTAACCTAATAAGTAACTTTGATTTGCCTGAAAAGATGAAGCAAAGGAAGCGGTTGTTGGATTACCTAAAAAGACGATCTTTGCTCTTTGCCGGTGAGAGAGAGTTTTTCACACGGTGAGAAGATGAGCTTTGCTCCTTGTCGGTGAGAAGATGAGAAGATTTGGAAAATGACTTCTCATTTTCAACACGGGAAGTTGTTTTCTGTAAAAATATTAGGGATTTTACTTTGACCGAAAAACATTTTCCTTTGACCAAGAGTTTTCTTTGAACCAAACACATGAAAAACTACATCACTTGACAAATAAATAACCAATAAAAGAAATTTAAATTTTTAGGGTGGGCAAATTCGATAAAATAGATAACCAGTAAAGAAAATCTAGATTTTTAATGCCCGCCCTCGACATAATCTACATCCGCCACGGGTTATGTTAGATAATTTTTTTCATTATATTTATATTAACTTAGCTGATAATAGTATTTTAGATTCGTCAATAATTATATTTATACGATATTATGATATTGTTCATTTCTTTACATTTGCATTTTCCTTGGCTTTTATTAATTGGTCAAAATTCATAGTGGCCTGAAGGTTGTTTTGTGTATATCAACGCTCCCACATCTTAATATGGTGATAATCATATCTCAAATTTAACTTCAAAAAATAAAAAGTATCTCCTCAATTATTGGTATAGTAAATTGAGTTTATATTAAAAAAATTGGTTTAGTTAATTATTTCTAAGAAAAATAAAATTCTTATTTTTTTATTACTATTATAATTTTATTTCAATTGTTATGTAACTATTTTAATAGTTATTATATCGTCATGTTGATTTAGAGGTCGATAATGTTACTGTGGTTAAGATTATTGGCAACACTTCTTTGTGCTTTCATGATAATGATTTGGTGGTGAGCATAAAGAATTATATGAGTCGAGATTGAGATCTCACTGTGAATTATGTCTTTCGGAAGGCGAATATGGTTGCGACAAGTTGAGGAGCTTAACTCGGGGGTATCCGGTAGGAGAATAGACATTCACGATACCTCCGCCTACGGTTGAGGTACTTGTTACTCGGGATCGTACGTGAGTACCCATTTGTTTTTCATGTAGCGCTTTTGCGCATATCGCTTCTTCTCTTATGATGTATATACCACCATGTGTACTCTTTTCCTCAATTAAGTTTGATATTTTTAACGAAGCACGTGAGGTATTCTTTTTCAATAAAAAAAAGTTAAATCATATTTTAATAGTTATGTAACTATTTTAATAGATATTTTAATAGTTACTAATATTCGACTGATCAACAGTAATCCTACACAATATAGGTATTGAGTGGGGTAATTTAGGTTGGATCTTTTATGCAGAGTTGGCCCATTTACAAATCAGTTGAAAAATGGGCCGCCCAAGTGAGCTCGTTAAACAACAAATTAAACCCTCCGCAATGGCGGCGGCGTTCGTTCATCGTTGTGCGCCTGGCGGTGTAAGCAATTTCTCCATTTCCGGCGAAACGGAAAGGCGGTTAGACACGAATAATGGAAAAAGAGAATACAAACACTACTACTTGTAGTGGTAAGCCTGTATCGATGATGGAGGAAGATTCCACGACACCCAAAATCGATTCCCCCACCAATTCCCAGCAAACCAGTAGGGTTTTTTTTTAATTGAAATTATCTCGATTATCTATACTTGTTCCGATTGCATATGTAATTGAAATTCTAGCATGGAATATAATCTTCTCAGTCAATTTAATATATGAGGTTAGTTGTTGAAGAAAGAGTACATAGATTTCATGTTTTAGAATACATGATGAATTTGAGTGGTTGTGGAACTGTCCTTCATCTGCATATTAAGGCCTGATCCTTTTATAAACTAATGGGAATTCTTGATCATGCTGCGTGCATTTTCAGTTTCCGACGACGATGAAATAGACTATTCAATCAAACCTGAATTCTATGACCCGAACCTTGATGATAAAGATGAAATATGGGCTCAGAAGAAAAGGAAAGGCCGTATTTCCGACGCTGTGCTTAGCTGCCCTGCTTGTTTTACCACCCTCTGCCTTGAGTGCCAAAGGTACGTTCATTTTGTCTATCCGTTTTTCGCAATTCGCAGGCTATAGGATAACCAGCAGACGATAATAGATCAAACATTAGCCTTTGGATGATGTCTAGGTAAATGGAACATGTCAATTTCATGTCATATTGATATGTTTCACTGTTCCATCTTTGAGCGTTCTGTGAAATCTGAATTGAACTTCGGCTTAACGATTGTGATTTGTGAATCAAAGAACCGAAAAGAAATGGACATGTTATAATCTATAAGGATGTCAAGTTAAATTGAAACTTGGCATGTTTCTGTTATCTTATCGGATATTATTCATAAATAATATATGCACATAAAAGGCACTGAAACTAACTTCTGCTAATATACAACGGCAATACTTATACGATATGACTACAAGCAATTTCTTCTTTACATCAGGTTGTGTTTTCTTCTATCTATTAGACAGAAGGTAATATCTCTCATTTTTGCTGCCGCTACTTGTGAATTGTGATTCGTGGTTCCCAACAGCCCTTCTTTGTTTTGAGAGATGATATGCTTTGCTGTTTTATGTAGTTTTGTTCATGTAAGGAATAAATGCAACATGATATCTTTTAACTGGGATTTACAGATTCTATTGTTCCTCATAGCATTATTGAGAAGTATGTGATGGGATTGAAATGTGCATTTATTCTTCCTATAAACTCTAAGCCTAATCTGGGTTTTGCAGGCACGAAAAATACGTGACTCAATACAGGGCAATTTTCGTTGTGAACTGCAAGATAGAAAACGAAAAAGTCAGGCAAGAAAAGGTAAAACCGAAAAAGTCAGGCAAGCGAAGAAGAGAAACAGGTGAGGATGAAGCAGCTGCTGCCAGTGGGGAAACTTTCAAGGCGGTCTGCTGTTTGGTGTGCTCGACGGAGGTTGGTGTCATTGACGAAGACGAGGTTTATCACTTTTTCAATGTTCTTCCAAGTGAGTCCTGAATCTTGGTTGCTGGGGGTACCAAATAGTTCATTTTCCGTGCTTAGACCGGGGAAGGAAATCGCGATTCGCACCCGGATAGTCTCACTGTTATACTAACATCCTTAAAGAAAGGTGTATGTAAGAGATTTAAGATCGGCATCCTCTTTGTTATGTTTGCATTCTATCCCAATGAGGGAGAATCTGAATTTCCTAACTTTAACCTTAATTTTTGACCTAAGTTGGCATAGGCCACTGATCGGGTAAGCCGATGGATCAAACATACTAACTTCATTCAAATCTCCCGTTGGAAGTGCTGACGTGGATTTTCATAAACAAAATTGAATGAAAGGAATTCCACGATGGAAAATAAATTTTATTTAACATAACCTGTTGAAATTTAAATTAAAAAAAAACTCAAATGATGGTCTTAGTGAAAAAGGAAATATCATTTCTAATCCAACTTTGAATAATTTTATGGGTAAAATATACAAATGGTCATTGAACTTTGTTAAATTGTTCAATTTGGTAACTAAGCTTTTAATTTGGGCATTAAATTTTTATTTTTGTTACATATTGACAGTTAAAAAAGTTATATCGTAACACATTTAATCATTCACGTTAGCACATTCAAACAATTTAGTTCTAATTTTTAAAAATTAATCTGCATTATTTACACATTATTTTAATTTGATCCTCCCAATTCGAATCAAAGTTCTCATAACCTCAAACTTATTCGAAAACATTATACCAAAATGAACAATTGTTGAATAAAATGGGCTTCCGCCAGTAGCACAAAGGAGAATATTTGGAGTTGAGGTGATTCAGAAGCGAGTAAAGAATCAAAGCCCAAAATCAAATACAGAGGCAATAATAATATTCATAAACAATCTGATAATATGATTCCAGATGAATCAAAACACGTAATCGTATTCATAAACAATAACAAATTTCATTTATCTATTTATTGCAAATACAATATATAAAATATTATTCTAAATAAAAAGCCTAACAACCAATAGTGGAGATACTAATTTAAGGGGAAAAGAAGGACAACAACATCAAAAGTATGGTTTATTTCTTTTCTTTGTTTAGCCGGCAAAAGCACAGTTTTTGAGCGGGTTATCGATTTGTTGGTGTTCATTATTTTTACTTATTTTTTTTAATTTATTTTTTATTTTTATTTGTTTTAATTTTTTAATTTTTAATAAGAATCTCTATTATTTTGACACGTTTTTCTTCTGCATGTGTGTTATATTTTTTATTTTTGTGATACGTTTTTTCTGTCGTTTGGCATGGTCTTTGCATCCCGTTGTAGTTATTTGGTGCTCACTTAGAGATCCTCACAACGCTTTTTCTGCTTTGGGCTTGTCGGTGGTCATAGAAAGTTTGATTCCCTTTGTATAGCGGAACAATATGCATGATCGTTTAGTTCGCTCACTACTCATTTCACTTCGTAAAACGTCTCGTTTGGATAGAGACAAAAAAGTTCATAAAAGTTCATGGATTATTGATTATGCACATTGATCTCAAGGAAAGAGTTGTTTTTCTTTGTACTTTTGGACCTTATATTTTATTTTTAAGAGTTTTTTTTTGTGGGCATAGTTTTTTTTCTGTACCTTGTAGTTGTGATACTTTATGTTATTTTTTAATAAAATTCAGTTGTCATTATTCATATTTTTTAAAAAAATTATGAACTATAATTAGCTTTTAAAATAAAAAATACTAATTTTAATCACTCGTTATCCAACTCAAATTCTAATATAGTTTTTGAAATATTAATATTGCATGTCAAATCCTATAAAATTTTAAAGTTTATTTAAAAATTATTAAAGTTTTAATAGTGTATAATAGTTTGTAGCGATAATGACTTAACAGTAAATAGTAGTATGCGTCACTCATTTTAAACTCATCCGATAAAATATTGTTGTAGGCAATAGAAGTGATATTGTTCTATCCTAATTTTTACCAACAGGGAGTATCAAATTTATTTATTTTTAACAGAATTATAATGTACAATTAAAGCCAAGATTTTCGACTCTAGAATGATCTAATTCTAAAAGGATTCGAACACGATTTGATTGGAATTTAAGGGTCAAATTCAAAATAACTCCACTCAGAAAATGGGATAAATTCGTTTGCAGACAATTACTGGTGTACTTATATGGGGGGCAAACCCCAAATCCATTACAGAAGAACAAAGCCTTGCTGATATATATTCAAAAAAAAAAAAAAGCCTTGCTGATATTATCCAAACCAGGCCGAAGCGCTGCGCATAGAGCAAAGCAAAGAAATGGCTTGTCCTCTCCTGCTGACTGACTTCACTCTCCCTCTCAAAACCTCCAAGCTTTCTCACTTGGTTCGCCGCTTTTCATTTCAAACACCCATTTTCTCTTCATATAAACATATGTGTCTACTCTAAAAATGCCTGCTTGAAGGCTTCAGTTTGTACTCAATTTCAGTCTTTTGTTATATCTGTATATTTTCGGGAAGTAAATTCTTACTCTTTCTTCCTCATGTGTTTACATACTGTTTCGTTGATGTATTCAGCGCCAGCAGCGAAAAGCAAGGTCTAATGGGTCGCAGAACGTTCCTACAACTGTTGCTTACTATGGACTAAAGACTCCTCCTTATAACCTTGTCAGTGAACCCTTTTTCCCCCTTTTTGTTGTTAATTTTGCATATTGCAAACTACTTGTGAATTGTGATGTAGCAATTTGTGGTTCCATTACCTTGTTGCAGGATGGTTTAGAACCATATATGAGTAAGAGGGCATTGGAGGTGCATTGGGGTGTGCAGCATCGTGGCTTTGTGGATGACCTGAATAAACAGCTTGGGAAAAGTGATATACTGTATGGCTACACTATGGATGAACTTGTCAAGGCAACATACAACAATGGGAACCCCCTACCTGAATTTAACAATGCGGCCGAGGTATAGAATCGTCTGCTGTTCATCTTTGAATTGTTTGGTTGTAGTTGATTATTTGGTTGAAACAAAATCTTGGGTCTCTGCATCCAGCTATGAACAAGTTTTAGGAACCATTGTACCCTAGGATTTTATCCCTCGAGTGAGTTTACATCGTTTTCTAATTCGTATGGTATTGACATGCGATGCGATGTGTCTTGAATCTTTATCCATTTTTTATTGCATTGAAATAAAACTTTTAACCATTTAGTGTTAAAAAAGCAACTTGTTTTCAACATGTTAAAGTAATATACTTTTGCATTGAGTGAGCTTACAATTGCAGGTGTGGAACCATGACTTCTTTTGGGAGTCTATGCAACCTGGAGGTGGGGACATGCCCAAACTTGGTTTACTTGAACAGATTGAAAAGGATTTCGGGTCTTTCACAAACTTCAGAGAGAAGTTTGTGGAAACGGCCCTCTCCCTATTTGGCTCGGGCTGGGTTTGGCTCGTTTGTAAGTCCTTTCTCAAGTTAATTTCTGTTTGATTATTGGTGAACTGTTCCTCTGCTAGGTGCCTAGGACTCATTTCCATACCTTGCATTCTCCCTACATTATCCCTTGCATATTCTTGGTAGTAGGAGGCCAATGTGTCGAGATATAACTTATTACGCATGTTTTCCCCTCGTGATTCTTATCTTCTCCTTGCTTCTCATTCGTTATTTCCTTTCTGTTTTTTTATTTATTTTTAAATTCAGTCTGATTCAATAATAGTTATTGAACTACCACCATTTACATGAAAATGGCAGCTTTAATTATTGGTGAAAAGTGAGAATTAATCCATTGGCCCGGTTGCTTCTACTTGACAATGATAGCATATAATTGGAACATGATTTGTTTCTTAACAAGTTGACTCTGCAAGTAATCTCTTTCATTTGATCGTTTCAGTGAAGAGGCAAGAAAAACGGCTTGCAGTGGTGAAAACGTCGAATTCAATCAATCCAATTGTGTGGGATGACATTGTATGTCAAGTTTGAACCTAGATATCTATATCTGTATTGATTTATGTCCATCTTTTATACCTTAAAATTTAACCATCTTTTATACCTTAAAATTTAACCATCTTTTCTTGGTGCAGCCCATCCTCAATTTGGATATGTGGGAGGTAACCTCTTTTGTCTCTCGTTCTCTCAACTTATTCCCCCAACATGCTACTAGGTGCTGACAATTTGTTTGTTTGCCGTTGCAGCATGCTTATTATTTGGATTACAAGGTATGCTATGTTACTCAATCTACAACGTCATTTTAGTCCGATACAAGTCTATGTTCTTGAAATCGTCATTGCCTCTTCTAATCAGAATGACAAAGTGAAATACGTGAGCACGTTTATGAACCAGCTTGTGTCTTGGAACGCTGCAATGGTACGCATGGCACGTGCAGAGGCATTTGTAAATTTAGGCGAGCCTAAAATTCCCATCGCTTGAAATGGTGAGTCTTGAAGCTCGAAGCTCGTGACTAAAATGCAATCAACTAGCTTTCCACTTTGATTGCAGGATTTACTCAAAGCATGCAAATTAACCGCACCGGAGCTCCTTACGTAGGGTTTCAAACCGGGTATCTGCTTTGTATCGTTGGTACAGGACTTGAATCCATCATAGGAAAGTATTAAGTATGCTGTTTCCTTGTGCTGATTATATGGGCCTAGGCTCCCCATTCCCAACAGATAGCTTTTGGGGTATAATTCCACAGATGTCCATACCAAAACCTTAGGTTAATAGAGTAGGTTGGGAACTGAATTTAATCCAATTTTAACTCATATGACAATCTTTGAAATGTAGCATCTTGCAAATTTGCAATATAGACAGTGTACTGTTTCCCTTAAGTCCATTATGTGCATTTTCCCATTTTATCTGCAAGTTATTCATAAATGCAGAGAGCTGTAATTTTGGTAAATTATTCAAGCATGAAAAATAAGCCTTGTCGATTAATCTGAATCCGAATCTAATCCGAATCCGAAAAATACAGATGAGATGTGAAAAACTTGAAGAACTCTTCAATAAACAAATTCACATGACATGAACACATGAATATATTAAAACCAAATCGGTTGGAACTCAGGCTGAGCTGCCCCCATTACTTGCAAATGATTTAAAAGCCTTTATTGAACTTTTTAAAGGAAGATGGGGACAAGGACCATTACTAGAAACCTTTTAATTGAACCAGCTATTTTAATGTGAAAAACCAGTGGAATGGGGACCCTTCAATTACCTTTTTTTTTTTTGCCATATCTCCATAGTTTTGTATTCTTGATTTGAAATTTCCATGGAAGGCAATTTGGCATGTCTCTTTCTAGTTTCTTCAATACCAAATGCAACACTTTCAACTATGTTAATCAAATCAACAACACGCTTTCCAACTTTAATAATTCACATAGTTTGTCTACTACCCCCTTTCTTTTATATATACTTTTCCTTTTCCAATGAATATTACTTGGGATGCTACCAAATTGGTTGCAGCAACTTAAACAATGATGAATTAGGGGTGCTGGGCATTCGCATCTCCTGAATATCTCAAATTTTCATATAATTTATATATATTTTGTATTTTATATTGATTATCTAAATCCACACTCCTTAAAATTTTATAATTTTGCACTCACTAAATTTTTAATAAATTCTCTAATAATTCGTACTTCTAACAAAAAAAGCATCTATCTGTCCTTGATCTCAAATCTTCATAATTGTTCTAAAAGTTATTTCTATGTATTGGCAGTGAAAAAACACACTCCCACAAACATGATTAGTTGTATTTTAAAAAATATATTTTGAATTCATAACCCTAAATCTCTATATCCTAAACATTTAAAATAATGATGAACTAGGGGTGCTAGGCAGTCCCATTTCTTGAAAATTTTAAATTCTCATATAATTATTGTATTTTCTATTAATTACCTAGCTTTGCACCCCTAAAATTTTATAATTTTGCACTCCCTATACTTTTAATAAACTCTCTAACCGCTTGCACTCCTGACAAAAAAGCATTGGTCTATCCCTAAACTCATATCTTCGTAATTGTTTCAAGTCATTATTCTATACATTCATAGTGAAAAAAATACACTCCACAAACAGTTTAGTTTTATTTTAAAAAATAAATTTTAAATTTATAATCATAAATTTTTAAATCTTAAACTCTAGCTACTAAACTTTAAAATATAAATTCGAACCATAAATCACAAATTCTAATCATAAAATATAAATATCTAAACCTAAAACTAAACCCCTAAATCTTGAATTAAAATCACTTGAAAAAAGACAATTTTTTATCGTCAGTATATGAAATATTTCCTTCTATTTTAAAATGTCAAATGTCTAAATCCGCACTTGGATGCTACAACCCCTTCTTGGTTTGTCTACCACCCCTTCTTTTATGCCTACCTTTCTTTTTCCAATGAATGTTACTTGGAATGCTAGCAATTTGGGGGTGAGAACTTAAATATTCGTAATTATTTTATGGGTAATTATTTTATGTATAGATGATGAAAACAAATAATTTATAAACGCTTTAATTTTGAGGTTTAAGGTCTTTATTTGGGAGTTAAAGTATAAGAGTGTTGAATTTAGAGGGTGTGATTAAAATTTAGGGGTTACGATTAAAATTTAGAGTTTATAGGTTAAAACCTAAATCTCTAACCATATTACCTTAAAACCTAAACTTTGAATTCTAAACACTTACACTCAAAACATAAACTCTAAATACTACGCTAAATTCCAAAACCCTAAAGATAAGGCACTTATATAATTTTTTCGTTTTTCACGGTCCGTGTATAAAAATTTTTCTTTTATTTTAATATATTGAATATTTAATTGCGTATTATCTATTATCATTTCAAAACATAAAATTACGTGAATAAATTACCACTAGTTTTCAAAATCGTAAATAAATAATTTATTTATTCAAATAAGTAAATACAATCATTTTTATTGAATTTATTATATAAATGAAATCATTTTGAAGGTTATGAATATTTGGCGACGATGTGATGTGAGTGGCTGATGCATCGGTAATGCCTTCGATTCTCTCGACGGTTTCTGCACAAAATTTCCCAGTTCCAACCAATTTGTCACAAATATTGACTAACTTGCTCTTGCATTTAACATTTCGACTTTTAATAATCTTTTATTTTTAAATTATATTGGTATTTGAAACAGGTGAATGATCTTAATCTACCATCATGCATTTTATTTATTCAAATCGTAATTAAAGCATATTGTCACGGGCCATTACCGTCTTTCTAGAAGACATGTCTGATAAGATGTACAACGCTACCGTTTATATATTTCAAGACAGGGATGGAGCTAGGATTGAAGTATGTGGGGGGAGACCGATTAATTTTAAAATAATAGGGTCTTAAAAAATAATTAAATCGTAAAAATTAAGGCATTTTAGGTTTAATTTTATAAATTTTAAATTTAAAAGGTCTCAAAAAGTAATTAAACTAGAAAAAGAGGGGTCAAAGTTTAATATTATTAATTTTAGATTATAGGGTCCTAAAAAATAACAAACCATAAAAATTTTGGGAGGGGCAAAGAAGGAAAAAGGGTTTAATTGCAATGGTTTCAAAATTATTAGGGACTAAAATATAGATTCGTTCTTGTCCCAAGACCTCCTTTTTCCTTGTTGATGTAAGATTAATGACCCCGCCTCTTCTCAAGCGTGACAATATAGAGATAGAATACGACCATTTATGTATATAAATATCTTTTATTAGTTTTGTGTATATACATGTCGCAATTTTTGTTTTGTATGCGCTTAAAGTGATATAAATTTATATTATTTTTAATATTTTAATATAGTTATATTATAATATTTGTTCCTTTTATTCTTAACCTCTTAAAAACGCACGACATGGTACATACAAGTTATTTGAATATGAGTAACAACACTCTATTTTTTTAATAAAACTACTCAATGAATTTAAATTTATATTATTTTTTCAATGTTAAGAATTAGTTTTTTTATATATATTCGAGTATTTATGTTTTTTTAGTACTATTTCTTTATATTATATCATTCTTTAATTATTTCCCACCTCATTTTAATAGAAAATTACAACTATTTGTAGATTAATATAAAGTGTAGTAATTAAAAAAATTTAATATATGTTCTCAAAACGTAAACAATAGGTATTTTTTTAGTATCATAAATGAAAAACCACCGCCATGCATAATATTCATCATGAGATTGAAAATGATGATGTTTGCTACTAATGGTAGTTCACCTCACATGCTATTTCTAAAATTAAATAATATTATATAATAATTTAGTATATTGGTAGTTGAGACTTTTAATTTTAAGATTAATTTTTTTAAAAAAACTAAGATAATTAGCACGAACCAACTTGCCTCAGTGGTTAAGGGAACGATTGTTGTTCCTAGAGGTCACGAGCTCGAGCACCAACTTACAAAATAAAGATAAGATATTTAACGGGCGTTTTTAATGATTTTCTTTTTACAAAATAATTAAATTCAAGTACCTTTTCTTATAAAGTATACATAAGTTTTATTAAAGATTAAAAATAAATATATATTACTATGATATCACGTAAAGAATATGTTAAAAATTTATATGATGATTTTTTAGAGTTTTTTAACTATATTAACATATAATAATTCATAATATTTAGGTCAAACCATTTTATTAGTATGTGCAATTTGTTTATATCTATTAGTATGTGCACTAAGCAAAAGTTGTGAATTTAGTATTTATACTCAAATTTGATCATTTATTGTCTTTTTTACTTTTCAAGTTTTCAAAATTTGACATTGACCCAAATGATAGCACTTAAATATCATTAGTTCATAAATCAAATTATGATTTTAGTTTATATATCATGCGCAAGTTGTATATTTAGTTATTATTTTTCAACTTGACCATCTTGATCTATGTAATTTAGTCCTATTGTCTTTCTACTATTTGGTTTAAGACTAAAAATTACATTGACAAAAAATATCAATTTAGATTGTTAAATTTATAACTTATGCATAGTACAAGGACTAGTAGTAAAATTTGAACTAGTATTTTTTTCATATATTTATTTATTTTAGAATATAATAGAATTTAAAAAAATAGCTAAAGTGACATATCTAAAATCTCTCAATTGCAAAATTAGGCAAATATGCCCCCTTAAAAAGTTGAAACAATTTAGTTCATATCAAATTTAAAAGCCTTTTCAAACATCACCATGTATGGTTTTAACTTTCTTTAAACAATATGTCAACTGGATTAATTAGAAAACAAATAGAGAAACAATCCAAAAAGTGAAAATGTATTGGAAAATTAAAAAAAAGTAAAATTAAATTTAAAAATAGAAAACGAAACATTAAACAAACGAAACACGCGTCTAGCGAGCTGTAAAAACAATGATAAGATGAAACACTAGATAAAAAAAACAGAAAACAGAACTCTTTGTCTCTATCCACGTACACGCTTAAGGATTGAAGTAAGAATAGTTAACGAAATCAACAATCTTGCAGGCTGCTTCGCAAAATAGATTTGACTATATTGACAAATTAACCACAAACGAGAATCAAACTACTAAAAGACCCGACAACCTCAAATTAAAACAGAACGTTGTTAGAAAACTATCTACAAATTTGAACTTAACACAAAGGTAGACGAAAAACATGCCATAAACAGGAGCGTGCCACAAGATAGAATAAAAATGTACCACAAAGTATACGGAAAACATACCACAAATGTAAATACAAACTAAAAAAATAAAACATAAGAGAAGACAAGATCTAAATATAAGTAAACAAGAGAAAAAATATCGACAGTTAATGACCAATAATAAAACTAACACTGCCGCCGATCAACCAATAATGAAAAAAAAAGAGTATGATGCACTTACGATTTTAACTCTTTTGAACGCTGATTATAATAATCATGATATGCCCGATAGTGTTTACGTCCTCAATAGTTATTTTAATAAGAAATAATTAATTATAATTTTAATGTTTTGTGTTATTTTACATTGTTTTGATTAGCATAATAATAAAATATGATTTTTGATGCTAACTATTTAATTTAATATTTATTTATATATACTTTTAAGAAATTTAGTACGACATCAAAACGAAAAAAACACTTGATAAAAAAAAAGAAAAACACTTGTGAAATTACAACTAATACTAACTATAATTATTACACTTAAAAAAACAATTGATACAAAAAGTTAAATCATAAATTATAATCTCTATTTTTTTTGAATATAATTATAAACTATTTTTGTAAATTAAAACCGAAAATTCTATGTAAATCAGATAACATTTAAATAAGTAAGTTTATGTACTCTATTTTTATATCATTTTTGTATAATAATTTTTTTCTTAAAATATATATATATATATATATCTATCTTATTGCTTGTAAAATTTCCCAAAGGTTGGGACCATCCTTATTCCTTTTACCAAAACATTTTCAAATTAACGATTAGTAAAAAAAAAAAAAACAAAAAAATACCCCGCCGGCAATATTTTGAAATCAAACTGGCAAAATAGTCTTTTCCATATTAGATTCGTAAAACGTTAAAATCTTCATTTAAATACGGTCGGTATCCGGTAATTAAAAAACCTCCAAAATTCAAAATTTTGAGGGAAAACTGAATTAAAAATGGAAATTCCATAATCAATCCTTTTAAACAAATAAAAATAATAAAAAAAAGAATAAGAGATTTTCCATTGAAGTGTGAACTGTTGAGCAGAGAGAAAAGGCAGAGGCGAGCAAAAAAGCTGCATCCTTTTCTGCCTTCCAATTTTCTATTTGTTTTTCTTTTTATTTTCTCTGCATTTTCTCAGAAGCCAAACATACCTGTACGCTGTCCTTCTACTCTATTTAAAGAGTATATAAATACACACTGAACTTCCTTTTAAGGCTTTACTTTAAAAAGATTAAACTTGCTTTTGCCGGCATTTTAGTTTGCTTCTTCGTTAGTAATGTTAATTACTTGGAATGTGGAACTTTTTCTAGGGTTTTGAGATCGACCGAAGATTTGAAGTACTCACCTGGATTTGAAGTAAATATTTTCATTTTGTTTTCAGGTTAGCGAAGCAAACTTTAATATTTCTGCTTTTTATTTTCTATATTTTGCTTGCTTGAATCGCATTAGATTTGGCATGCTGTTTGGTGTTTTGTAAGGCTTAATACTTGTCTGTTTCATGAGAAAATAGAGAAATGAAGGGATGTTTCTAATTCTGACAAATTATTTAATACGGCTTTGAAAGGGTCATTAATTATCTATTTGCTTACTATTTATATTATTTAAATTATTTTTATAAAGGAATGGTGAAATTACGTGAATCTTGAAGATTTGGTTTAAGATTTTAAGGGATTTTATGTTGATATTAGATAGGATTTAACTTTGCTGAAGGCTTTTATGAAGCTGAGATGTTCCCAACTGTTTAATTATAATAAATTCCAGCTGTGATAGTTGATGCTTTAACCATCTTATAAGCTTTGAGCTTGTTAATGGTGACTGAGGATTGAAGAGCACTAGGGTCTGTATCTTAAACAATGGTCCCCGCCATTTGCATTGCCTGGATAAGTATTCAAGTGGGGTCTTGTATTAAAGCTAGATGGAACTTTTGCTGAAAACTGAAAAATGTTAACCTTTTTAATCTCAAGCCTTTTTATTCCTCTTAAAGCTCATACCTCAGAGTTGTGCACCACTTAGGAGAAGATGTCTCAGAAAACTGAGGTTCCTCCTTCCCACCGGTTTACTAAATCTTTGCCTGTTGATTTTAGGTTCATGGGTTCTCCGACTTCTGATCGCATTGGATATGCTGATATAAATTTGGGAAACAATGGTGTAATCAACTTGAGTTCCCCTGAAAAAAATGGTGATTCAGGGGCCAAGGTTGTTGAGAGAGTTGAAAATGGTGTTGCTGATACTGAACAGGGAAATGAGGATTCACCATATAGTGGGAATGCTAAGCTGGTTGAAAACAGGCCTTCTGTGGGTGATGAGGATTTGGACTCCGCAACACCACCATTGCCTTCAATATCCAAATCTAACATTGGACACAGGTGGAGTGACATAACTTCCTATGCTACAAAAAAGGTAACTTATGGCTATTGGTTTTGTATTAGGTTAACCCTCTTGGCTTTGACAAGATATACTCATTGCTATGCTTATGTTAAATCTCATGCTGAACTGCTGAATTGCTTAATCTTGCTGTTTCAGAAGGTTCAGTCTTGGTTTCAACTTCCAAATGGGAATTGGGAGCTGGGGAGAATAATGTCAACTTCAGGAACAGAGTCTGTTATTTCACTTCCTGGTGGGAAAGTAAGCATATATTAAGAAAGCATGGAGTATAAGTTCCTACGTTAAGTAGATATGCATTCACTTGTATTCCAATTGTAGGTTTTAAAGGTGAACTCTGATAGTTTGATACCTGCAAATCCTGATATCCTTGATGGCGTGGATGATCTCATGCAACTTAGTTACTTAAATGAGCCATCAGTGTTGTTCAATCTGCAATATAGATACAATCAAGATATGATATACGTAAGACCTCAAACTTGTTTTATATCAATTTTTAACATGCACCTAAAGGTTAGTGTTCCTCTAACACTGTTATTGTTATAATCATACTCGATCTAGACAAAAGCAGGACCGGTTTTGGTTGCCATCAATCCTTTTAAGAAAGTTCCGTTATATGACAATGATTACATTGAAGCATACAAGAATAAATCCATTGAGAGTCCACATGTCTATGCAATTGCAGACACAGCCATCCGGGAAATGACACGAGGTACTTTCTGTTTCTTAAAGTTGTTAGATTTAATTTTTATTTTTATTAACTTTGTTATTATCAGGAGCTTATGTTTTTAATATGGTTCTCTGTTTTTTGGCAGATGAAGTAAATCAATCTATCATCATAAGGTTGGTATTTTTTCTCCTTTTCCTCCTTCTCTGTTAATATATTTTACATGGATTCCACCAGTTTTATTTTATGCGTATCCTGAACAGATGCCTTATTTGATATTTTTGATAATGGAAAACTAGTGACACATTCTGTAGACAATTGTCGAATAAAAATACAATAGTGTGCCTATAGAAGTAATCAGTTTTTATTATAGCTTTTGTTTGTTTTTTTCACATGTGTACATGTATGTAATGGTTGTGTTGCTATTTACTTGTAGTGGTGAGAGTGGAGCAGGAAAAACTGAGACAGCAAAGATAGCAATGCAATACTTGGCAGTTCTTGGTGGCGGGAGTGGAATAGAGTACGAAATATTGAAGACCAATCCTATCCTAGAAGCATTTGGGAATGCAAAAACATTAAGAAATGACAACTCAAGCCGTTTTGTAAGTTCCATTTACTTTGATGGCTATCAAAGTTTACCTTGGTTTACCAATTTGCATAGCATTCGAATTTGCTGAAATTTGATTAGATTTCAGCTACTAATAGTTTTGGTTAATATTTGTCAGGGAAAGTTGATTGAAATCCATTTTAGTGAAACTGGAAAAATATCTGGAGCCAAAATTCAAACCTGTAAGTGCATTTACTACTAGATCCTGAAATGATATTCATTTATTTGAGCATATTTATTTCTCTTTCATGAAATGAGTGACTAACATCAAGTTTGAATTTGTTCTTCACACGGCAGTTCTACTAGAGAAGGTAATTTTTACACCACCTTGTTCCCATGTGCCATTGAATCTATTATTTTTTCTGAAATATGTGTTGCTGATTTAATCTATTGTATGAACAGTCTAGAGTGGTCCAATGTGCAGAGGGAGAAAGGTCTTACCATATATTTTATCAGCTCTGTGCTGGTGCTCCTCGTGCTCTCCGAGGCAAGTTTATTGCTATCTTTATCTTTATCTTTCTTTAGTCTAATATGCTTCCTCCTGGGAACAATTAGGGACTCAAGTTTGTTGCTTGGTTGCTTATGATTATATTCATCTTTGAGCTTGTCTTAGGGTATGCCTTTTTATGTTCGGTAGCGAATTAGAGGTTTCACTATGAAGGTCTGGAAATGTATATGTTATGGTTTTGACTCCCCTGAATGTGGTATTTGAAAAGTATCCATGAGATAATAACTAGTTTAGTTGTTGCATTCCTATTTATGCTGTTAGTTTTTTTGGAATAATCTTCTTATTTGAAGAATCATGTTCTATCTTCTTATCAAATTATGTTCTTTGTCTATGTTCATTCAATTATGGCCTACAGAGAAGCTAAATCTGAAGGATGTGGATGAGTATAAATATTTGAAGCAGAGTAATTGCTATTCTATTACTGGGGTTGATGACGCTGAACAATTTCACGTAGTTAAGGTACTTGCTTATTTATCGTGAATATCATCTCTTTGATCCATTTATGTTTGTCATGATTCATACTTTAAAATGGAGATAGTAATTGGCAATGGCATATACTGTTTTGTGTATTATTTTAGGAAGCTTTGAATGTTGTCCATGTTAGCAAAGAAGACCAAGAGAGTGTATTCGCAATGCTTGCTGCAGTACTGTGGTTGGGAAATGTGTCATTCACCATGATTGATAATGAAAACCATGTTGAAGCTGTGGAAGATGAAAGTAAGAAATTTCCGTAAACCATGTGAAAGACTCTTTACTGCCTGGATTGGTTTCTTGTTTCTAAATTCTTCTTTTTTGTTATTATACCTCATGACCCTTCATAGATGTTCGAAAATTCAACCATATAGCCTTTACCCTACCCTCAATCTCCTCTTTGACTTTACTTGGAGAGGGGAAAATGAAAAGAGGCACAGGAGAAACCCAAACTAAAGTTCAGCCTTTGCTTTGGCCTTATATTTAAGTTCTTATTGCCAATTAGTTTTAGGTTAGATGCTTAAAAATAGTTTGAGTCCAATTTGTTTTTTTAAACTAGGGGTGTAATTGAGCAGAGCCAAGCTCAAGCTATAAGATGCTTGAGCTTGAGTGTGGCTCACAGAAATTTGAGGCTAAAACTTGAGTGCAATCAAGTTTAATTCAGTGTAATATTGAAAGCTTGATTCATGCTTGACTTCAAACATGATTATTTGTGTTTGACCTCAAGTCCGAGTTTGAATTGAGATTTCTCAATATTAATAAATATAAGAAAGCTCGATTAGGAGGCTCATCAGCTACTCAAGTCAATCATTGAGATATTCAAATTTGGCTTGTTTAATATTTCAAGTTGCTCGAGCTCAAGTCTGACACTCCAATGATGAGCCGAACCAAGTACCTTCCGAAGATAGATGGCTTGTTTACACCCCAGTTGCACTTGTTTGTTGATTTTAGATATTTAATTTTTTATGGAAATATTTTGTGCCAGGGTCAAGGTGTGATGTTCTGTATACTAGATTTCTCTTTTTTATTTGTTTCTATTTGTATTAGGCAGTTGTGCTTGCCTCTCATCTCTCCTTTTTAATGCTGCTGATATGCCTTCTTTCATTTCCTATGTATTATCTCATTTGTTTCTGCTTATAAATGGTCTACGCTATTTTATTCATATTGGTTTTGATTGTTCTTCATCTAATCTCTGAATATACTATTACTTTTCAGGTTTAATCAGTGTTGCCAAGTTGATTGGATGTGACATTGCAGACCTTAGTCTGGCTTTATCAACTCGTAAAATGCGAGTTGGTTATGATAATATTGTCCAAAAACTAACACTATCACAGGTAATAAACTAAGAATCATTTTATATACAAACACTGTGCTATAATTTGTCTAATAGGCCATAAAAAGTGTAAGCATTCTATTTCAGTTTACGATAGAGGATGTAAAAGATGGTTTCTTCAGATGTAGAATTTCTCCATGTTTAAATTTTCAATAACATTTCTGTGACATCCTTTTTTCTCCATCATGGTCTGTTTGTTGGCTGGATGGAAGAAGGTTTGATTTGCTTTGGTCCCAAGTATTGTTCTCTTTCTATTCTACCTTATATCCACATCTCTTTGAATTGATGCCATGTTTATGGAAATTAATTTGGATATGACTGCTCTACCATGTTTTGAAGAATCAAAATAGAGAACTGAATATGGCTGAACTTGAATGTATAACATCTTCGGGTTTGCAGTAGTGCTGTATATGCGTTGCCTAAATTAGCACGACATTTATAATTTCAAGACTTTACTCTCATTCTACTGGCCGAGTTAAATGATCTTGTTATTTTGTTTAGCTTTGTGCTTCATGCATGACATTGTAGCTTCACAAGGTTTCCAAATCGCTTACTTCTATTTCTTAATTAGGAATTAAAAGTTAAAGATGTTTACTACTATGTCCTTCATTGTTTATGGACCTCTCTGACTGATGATTATCCTAGACTCTAACCTTTTACAATTGAAGTGATTTTATCTATATTCTCATAGTAAGACTTGTTGATATTCATAATAAAATTATTCTTTAATTTTCAGGCGATTGAGACAAGAGATGCCTTGGCTAAATCAATTTATGCTTGTTTGTTTGAGTGGCTGGTAGAGCAAATTAACAAATCACTTGCTGTTGGCAAGAGGCTAACGGGCAGATCTATCAGCATTCTTGATATTTATGGCTTTGAATCATTTGATGTATGTTTTAGTAATGCTTTTATTCTCTCTTTATGTCTCTATGGCTTCTTGTACATCCAAATTGAAAATTTCTTTTGTTATTCAACCAACATTTTTTTCTTCTCTACAGAGAAATAGTTTTGAGCAGTTCTGCATTAATTATGCAAATGAGAGATTGCAGCAGCATTTTAATCGCCATTTATTCAAGTTGGAGCAAGAGGTATCTTTTGTTTTATGTTTCATATGATTGGATTACGAGTTAAGTTGATTGATCTGAGTTATGACATTTAGAACCTGACCGAAGCTTAATAGATTTCTTGAACCTTTTCGATTCAGTGCGTTTTGAACTGGCTCAATAATGTGAAACAGTGGCTGTAAAGAATCATGAATTAGTATGGAGTAATAACAGATATTACAGTTTTCTTTGCACATTCATTGGCAGGGAAGAGTTAGTGTAATGAATTGTTGAATCTTCAGTGATGATGGTTTAACTTACCTTTTATGCATAATTAATGGTGACTGAAGTATGCAATCAAAGTGAGGGCCGGCATAAACTTTCTCCAGCATGAACTAATGCAGAGAAGAATGCTGAAAGATCATCTTGCTCCAGCATGAACTAAGCGTCAATATTTGAGTTGTACATACTTAAGAATTAATTTATAAATTTTCAGCATAAGAAGTGTGCCTCGCCTACGAAAGGCGCTCGCCTTCGCCTAGCGCCTTGGCTCCAGGGACCCCTAGCGGCTCGGTGCGCCTAGCGCCCTTTAAAACTAAGGAAACACTCTTGAATTAATCTTTTTTTATAAGATATTAATACATTGCTTTGCTTATGCACTGTTCAGTTAGTTTTATTAGGGCATTAACGTGATCTGATCCAAACAAGACCTGTTAATTTCACAATTACTGATCCTTTTTCCTCTTTAGGAATATATTCAAGATGGAATTGATTGGACAAAAGTTGATTTTGATGACAACCAAGATTGTCTTCATCTTTTTGAAAAGGTAAGGGGTTAATTTTAATGCTTCAACTTCATGATATGCTTTTCTTGTATGGGCATGGTTTTGGAAATAATGAAGTACTTTTGTACAAATGTCTTACCTTAAGGTCTTGTGGAGGTTGTTCTGCTTTGTGTTCTAGTCTGATCTTGTTGTTCATCATCATGTCTTAAATATTGACGCTTGCTTCTAGTACTGATATCTTTTATTCTCCGCAGCATCAATTTATAAAATGTGCTTCTTCAAATCTTATGTTTTAAATTTGATGCAGAAACCTTTGGGATTATTGTCTTTGTTAAATGAGGAGTCCACTTTTCCTAATGGCACAGACTACACCTTTGCCAACAAGCTCAAGCAGCATCTGAATTCAAATCCTTGTTTTAGGGGAGAGCGAGAGAGAGCTTTCACCGTCTCTCATTTTGCCGGAGAGGTACTATTTTTGTTGGTTGTCAATTTCACTATTCCTCTTTTTTGTTTCAAAGGTACTTGCATGTCTCCTAGTTATTCATTGTTAAACATATTGGTGGTGGAAGAAAGATGTCACTTTTAGTTTTTACTAGATTTTCCTCCATGCGTGTTAACATAGCGATGATCATAATTATGATACTTAAAAATGATAATATTGGACAATTCATCTTGGCCCCAACACAGGTTACATACGACACAACTGGATTTTTAGAGAAGAACAGAGACTTACTGCACCTGGATTCAATTCAACTACTGTCCTCGAGTTCATGCCACCTTCCTCAAGCATTTGCATCAAATATGCTTAACCAATCTGAAAAGCCTGTAGTTGGTCCTCTACATAAGGCTGGTGGTGCAGATTCTCAAAAGTTGAGTGTTGCAACTAAATTTAAGGTGAAGTTCTTTCCAAATTTCAAGTATTCACTTCTTTCGGTATTGTCAATCTTCATGATGTAATAGGCATGGATATGTGATAGAAGCTTCTATTGAATTAGACGCACAAATATATATGTACCATTGATTTGTATTTTTTCCCCTTCTTTCGATGTAATGGGCGGCAGATAGTTTTAATCTTCTTATCCTTGTGTGTAATGACATTTTTTTACTTTTGCAAAAGTTGTTGCTTCTTGCTATAGTGTTCATGCACATCTTAAGCCAAAATTGGCCATTGTTTATCTTATCTTGAAGTTTCTTTTGTCCTCTTTTATTTTTTGTGTCAACTTTCTAGGCCACATAAAATGAAATCTTGATCAATTTGGGATGGGTTGTCCATTGTCTCAAATGTGATTCTTGGATCTGTTTTGTTGGTCTAAATTATATCCCAAGACCCATCTTTTATTGTGTTGCATTTAAAACCTTTTCAATTTACAATAAATCTCTTAATTCTCATTTTTCCGTCATATAAAGAATAATTTCATTGCTTATTGGCGTATGTACTTTTTCTTTTGCCTATGGTGATTCTTTAATATTAGTACGAAGACTACTTGTTCTCAATGGAGGGAAGTCGTGATTTGTTTTCAAAGTTTTTTCTCTTCTAGTAGTTCGATTTTATCTTTTTCCCTTAATGTTCCTTAAGAGATAAAATACCTAGCACCCATGGACAGGAGGCATGACAGTCCCAGTGATTAGGGAGGTGTATAAGATTAATAATTGTGGAGGTTGTCATCCTTGTTCAGATTACTGTTTCTTGTATTATTTTTCAGTACTTACTCTATTGTCAGATGAAATATTGATTTACAATGTTTACATGTTTGGCATATAAAAGATTTCAATCTCTTTGTGAATGTAGAATGGGGGTGGAGGAATATAAAAGAAGCTAGATATTTGTCCTTCAAAAATTTTCGTAGTGTTTATAGTATTTTAGGTCTATTGTTGTTTGAATATTACGGTTAATGGTTAATTTATCCTCTATTCCTCTTCTTATGTTACTTTCTATGGTACAGGGTCAACTCTTCCAACTAATGCAACGTCTAGAGAGCACTACACCACATTTCATACGTTGTATAAAGCCCAACAACTTTCAGTCTCCTGGATCGTATGAGCAAGGACTCGTTCTGCAGCAATTGAGATGTTGTGGAGTCCTAGAGGTTGTTCGTATATCACGGTCTGGCTTTCCTACCAGAATGTCCCACCAGAAGTTTGCCAAAAGGTATAAAAGAGGAAATTATTTTCTCTTTGTCAAAGGCAGAAGCATTTTCTTTTATTTTGTTTCCCTATTTTAGATAGGCTTGAGAGTTAATACGTAATTGGTCAGCATCTGGTTCTTTTCCATTTTTTTCTTTTGGGTTTCGGCTGATATTGATTGGTGGTGCTGGTTTGTTTTGCACCTTTCCTCAGGTATGGTTTTCTTCTAGTGGAAAATGCTGCTTCGCAAGATCCACTTAGTGTTTCAGTTGCAATTCTTCATCAATTTAACATTTTGCCTGAGATGTATCAAGTTGGCTACACAAAATTGTTTTTCCGTACTGGGCAGGTACTAAAAGAATTTTGCCTGAAAACATTGCCATCAATGGTGTATCTCTTGATAGTAAAAACATTAAAAAAACTTTGCAAAATTTATCTTCTTATCTTGATAATTGAAACAACATTATTTATGCAGATTGGGGTTCTTGAGGATACAAGGAATAATACTCTTCATGGCATTTTACGTGTTCAAAGCTGCTTTAGAGGGTACCGAGCTCGCCGCCACTTTAAGGAGCTTCAAAGAGGAATTACCACCCTACAGTCATGTATTCCCATTTTCTGTTTTTATCGCTTTAAATATATATATATATATATATATGCAAAATAAGGAATTTTCAGAACTTGATTTTCTTAAATCTCTTACTGCAGTTGTCAGAGGAGAGAAAACCAGGAAAGAATATGCTGTCTTACTGCAGAGACACAGAGCTGCTGTTATTATACAAAAGCAGATAAAAGGCAGAAATGCTAAGAGAACATTCAAGAACATTAGTGATGCATCGATTGTGATTCAATCAGGTATGCATTTAGGTTTTCTTTCTCCACTTGAATTTAAGTATAAACATGGAATCAATATACTGCTTTGTGTTTTATTCAAACTGGACTTCAGAACTGGAAATAGCCCAGGCTTCTGGTTGCCACTGTCGGGTCAATTTGAGGATGGAGAACGTTTATGTATATCAACCAATAGTTTGTTTGTGTCAAGTATATATACATCAAAGTGCCCTTCTATAATTTGTGAGAAAGTTAAAAAAAGGATTGTTGGAAGACATTTAACGTTGTATGTAATTGAATGCAGTCCATAAGTGAATATGATAAATTTGGTTTTGGCTGTCAAAATTAGAAAGATATAAGAGTAATACACAAAGCAGATTTACGTTGGACATATTTTCTTTTGTACAATCGGTGTTTAAAAATCATGCCACCAAGTTGTATGTATAATTTAACAATTATATGTGCTCTATGCTGCAGCTATTCGTGGTTGCTTGGTCAGAAGATGCTCTGGAGATATTGGATTCAAGTCTGGGGTCTCTGAGGTACAATGGTCTTATTGTGCTTAAGTCATAAATTTTACTTATGGTTCGATATTTATGTAATTCTTTATTACTGTTTATCAAATCACGTTCTCGGAGGAGTTAAGTTAAATAGTGTCCCCCCCCCCCCCCCCCCCCCTCCCACGACATGCATCTTAGATTGTATACTGATGCTTGGGAATATTAAATGCCAAACACTTCCAAAAATTGGCATTGAATCTCATGCCCCTCCAATCTTCTTTTGTCTCCTACCATTTTTTTCTTAGTTCATTATGCAGTTCAGTCACTCTGCTCAGAAATATTGGCCAATCTTGCAAAACAACGTCATAAATAATGTTTTTCCAAATAGTTTGCAGGCCAATCTGTCAATAAGTTCTAGGATCCTATTTTGTTGTTGATTCTTTCTTTGAACTGTTTCAGTGTTGTTTTGAGCATTGATTGCTTTTAGTTAATTTCAACTTTTTCTTTGAAGATATGTGCTTTCATCCTTATGTTATTTGCATTTGAGAGTTGAGATGCTATAATTTCCAATACAGGTGAATGAATCAGATGAAGTGCTGGTCAAGTCATCATTTCTTGCTGAACTACAGCGCCGAGTTCTTAAAGCTGAGGCTGCTCTGAGGGAGAAAGAAGAGGAAAACGACATCCTCCACCAGCGTCTCCTACAATACGAGAACCGTTGGTCTGAATATGAGCTAAAAATGAAGTCCATGGAAGAAGTGTGGCAGAAACAAATGAGGTCTCTTCAATCAAGTCTCTCCATTGCAAAGAAGAGCCTAGCAGTAGACGAGTCGGAGAGAAGTTCAGATGCATCAGTTAACACAAGTGACGATAGAGAATACAGCTGGGATGCAGGAAGCAACCTTAAGGTCCCCGAGAGTAACGGATTGAGACCAATGAGTGCAGGCTTGAGTGTTATAAGCCGGTTGGCAGAGGAATTCGAGCAGAGGAGTCAAGTTTTCGGTGATGATGCAAAGTTCTTGGTGGAAGTAAAATCAGGCCAGGTAGACGCAAGCCTGAACCCGGACCGCGAACTGCGAAGGTTGAAGCAGATGTTCGAAACATGGAAGAAGGATTATGCAGGGAGATTACGAGAAACAAAAGTGGTACTGAATAAACTTGGGAGTGAAGAAGGTGCACTTGAGAAGGTGAAAAAGAAGTTCTGGGGCAGGAGGAACAGCACCAGGTATGTATAATTAAGCTAACTTATGAGTACTGAGTTTTCTTAGTCAAATTTTAAATATGTATATTGTTTTTTTTTGTATTTTTAAAGAAGATAACTTATGTCCACAAATGTTTGAGCATTGAATGCTGAATGTCTGTATTTTGGTACAACTATTACGGTTTGTTTCCAGTTAGATCTGTTGGGCCACTTGTCTCTAATGGTCGATATTTAAAGGAGTTCGAGTAAAAATGTTAAGCTCATGTGTTTAGATTAAAAAAACGAAAGTTGACATTGGAACCCAATGAAGTGGCGAATGAAAAGAAGAATGCTATTTATTCTATAAGATTTAGATTCAAGTAGATACTAATTAATTATTATTAAAAAATACTCCCTCCGTCCCAGTAAAACTGTCACATGTTGACATTTTTCCGGTCAAAATTTTTCAACTTTGACTATAATTTATTTAAATATTTTAATTAATTAAAATTTATAAAAAAATATATTTAAAAACTAGTTGATTCAAGGTTTTTAAAATATATTTTTTCATATTTTTATCATTAATAAATTTTAAATTATAAGAGGTCAAAGTTGAAAAAGTTTGACCCAAAAAAAGAACATACGACAGTTTTAGTGGGACAGAGGGAGTACTATTTTATAATCACTTTAATATTATTAAAAATATAAAGATTTATCAAGTATATATTTTTGTTGTCCTTTTGAATTTTAGGGCTTTGGGCCTACTCAATCCAGATTGACTCACGTCACATACCTGTTTTTGGTAATTGAGTGTCATAGCTAGGGTGATAACGAGCCGAGCCTGAGCTCGGAATTTTAGGCTCGAGCTCGGCTCGGGCTCGAAGCTCGCCAGGTTCGACACGAAATAAAAAATTTTGCTATAATTTTTTTTATATAAAAGATTCGTTAAAAGTCTCTTTCATAACTAACACTGAAATGAATTTCAATGACCGAAAAGAGAAAAAATGTCAAAAATTAGATTAATTCAAATAACCAATAAATATTCTTATGTTACAAACACATAATTAAATAAAACACAAAATCAAACAACAACCAACTAAATAAAATGCCAAATTTATTTTAATTAATTTACTTTTAGTAGATTTTTCAACATATTACTTTTAGTCCATATGTAGATTCCGAGCCTGTTCACGAGCTTTTCGAGTCGAGTCTGTGTAGGCTCGGCTCGACTTGTTAAAGTTTCGAGCCGATCGCGAGCCCGAGTCGAGCTCACTCGAGCTGAGCCCGAGTAGCTCGCGAGCCGGTCAGGCTCATTATCACCCCTAGTCACAGCGGAAATTTTCTGCATACACACCGTCTCGAACTCGAGACCTACATAAATAATATCAAACTGCTTACCACTTGAACAAACTTCGTTAGTATCAACTAAATATGTATTTTAGTCAACAATTTTTATATAACTAATCAAAATCTAACCAAAATGTGACGTGAAAACTTCTAAAATTGAAATGATAACAATTTAGTCTTTAGCTTTTTTTTCTTCTCCTTCCCATTTTTTCTTTCTATCACTTCTCTTCTTTCTCTCTATTGTTTTTTTTGTCAAAATCTTTAAATTTTAAATATTGTATAAAATTTGACAACCAATAATTGCGTTAGTTGTTGACCCACGGTCATCCGTCATCGATAATGGTAGAGTAATTATTTTTATAAATTCATTTTTTGTCATCTTTTCGAATCCAACCTTCATTTCATCAAAATTAGTATTGATTTTCTTACATTACACTTATAATTTTGATCTTTCTCAATCTCCAAATTCAACCATCAATTTGACTTGGAATTTATATATGTTATCTCTCCACCTCTATGCTTCATATTCACAATTGGAATCTCCCAAAAAAAAGGCCTCCAACACCCCCAAAGATAATCTTAGTCAAATCAAACATTTCTTTAACAACAATTTTAACTTTTTCAAAGATCAAATTGATGTCCCATTAACTTTTAATCTCAATTCAATCATGAATTTTGAATTACTACTCAAATTTGTGTCATTCACAATATATTTTAAAAGGTAATATCTAATTAATTTATAATTTGATTAATGATTTTTCTTGGCAAAATCTTGTTGATTAAGAACTAACATATATATTCAAGCAAGAAGAGCTTTTCACAGTTGCTGAAATGGGTTGATTGTAGTTATTAATATTCTAGATTTTTATAAAACAAATCTATTTACAATTGTAAGATTGATGGTTTTTTTTCTTCACATGTAATCAACAAGAACAATTGGATGAAACATTTGTAGGCCACCTAGAAAGTGACTTGTAGCAGTCTTTGGGAGATTGCCTGCTGAAGGTACTTGAAAGCTTTGTGGTGATTCAAGAACCCCATGAACCAGAACTCGAAACCGTCTACCGTCACGATTTCCATGTACTTCTGTGATGGCTTCTTCATGTTTTCACTCTCATTAACACCCTTTATTTTCTCAAGTGGAACCAATACCTGCATATCAATATTGACATACATAAACATCAGAACTGAAAGGTGTGCAACATTATTCGGCCCGAGAGCGGGAAAACAGATGAAATATACAAACCTTGTAATGGACTCTAAGCAATTCACCATTAGGAGATGGGATTTTGATTGATCTGTCACTGCAAAAGGCAACCTTTTGAGACGAGATGAAAAGTAAACCAGCTATGGGACCTGCTGTTGTTGATAAATAGCATTGGCATGCCTTCAACAGCTTCTCTCCTCCTCCAACACTAAACAACTGTTTGAATATCTTATTCAAACCTCCTACTTGAAGAATTCTTGCCCCCAAACTCAACTTTCCCTTCACAGTTTCTGTGATCTTTGGTCCTAGTTTCACTGCATATCCAAAGGTAACTTCAGTATTCATATACATACATACATACATACATACATACATATATAAAAATATATATGTTTAGACTTTGGAGTGTATCATATTCATACCATGTTCTCGGACTCCATGTGCGAAAGTATCAGCCTTCTTCCCAAGCTTGTTCATCCTTCTAAGTACAAAATTCCCTTTGCCTGCAATTCAGAAACTTTCTCATTAGTACTAAAGAAACATCATCATTATGAATTTCTACACCCTTTAAAGATTAAAAGGGATGACACATACTTTTTTTAAATGTGTTAGACCCTTCGGCAGTCTCCGGTAAGTATCGTCTTGGCGTTCTCTCAACTCGATACGTTGCCGATTTGATCGGAACTCCAATGACCTGATGTAGCATCTGGTTCTTCATTTCCATTTTTTGATGAACGAAATAGAAATCTTGTTATCTTTCAGCTTCTATGATCAAGGAAGAGACGTTTTATTTTGTATGAATCTTTGGATTTGGGTTATGGTATTTAAAGGGATATAGGCATGGTGGTTGAATTTAACTTTTTGATTTGCATGAGTCACCTATTGCTCATCAACAAAAAAAAGGGCTGATTGAGACAACCTTTTTAAACCAGAAAAGATCCTAACAGACATCATGGGTTGCCTTTTTTTCTTATCTTGTTGTGACTTGTGAGTGTAAGAGGAAGTGGATTTGAAGCTTTCTGAGTTGGCATTGTACCTTTCTGATGTCTGCCACTGCTTTAATACTGATAAAAGAAAGAAAAAAAAAGGAAAGATGAGATTTGGGAAACAAATTGCATGGTGAAAAGTTAAGATAATTCAGTGAGCGATGGTGGAGCATTTTTTAGAAATGTCAGCCATGTGAGATCATGTGTCATATTGGTTCGCCTAATTTTTTCGAGCAGTCTTTAAGTCAGTTGTTACAAGGTGAACCATTGAAAACAGAAACGTAAACATTAACACAAGAGAGTTGTTTGCGTAGTTCGGATTAACGATATTACCTCTGCAGAACCTTTTTCAGAGAGAACATATAAAAAAGCTATGGTTGAGCGCCAGCGGTCCAGACAAGTATTTAACCCAATATGCACTACCTCAATTGTTGGCAAGAACAGATTTAATTACACAACTCTCTTTTTTACCAAAAATATCCAGTGTCATCTTTGTTTTTCTAAAAAGAGATTATACAGCTAAAAATGGACTAAACCCAAAGTTTAGTGCTAATAGTACTTCCGTAATTTGATTGTAAACAGCTAAAAATGGTTGAAAGTTTCTAAATTCATTATGTAGTTTAAATTCCCAGGATTTATGTGTGTAATCTCTTCGCCCTCAGTCTTGTTTTTTCACCATTTGATCATTTAAAAGTCTAGGATTGCAGTGAAGATCTTCATTTTCTTGGCATTTTTTCATTATCAGTCAAAGGAACATAAAAGAAGTGATAAGAAAACTTGAGAAACTTTGTAAATATGACCAAGAGTGTGCATTTAAGACCGGAAGAAACTTGTTTTGAAATGGCAATGAAGCACAGCTTATCTGATGTGGAAATGAGTATGCAGATTAAAGATAGCCTCAACTTGCTCTCCACTGCCCCAAAACCAGTCATTAAAGTATGGATAATAAAGCTTTTGCTTAACATAAAAGGAACCCATGGTTTATTTTTGTCAAACATAAAGGAATATACCAATGGATGTGTTTGGCACTTTACTGTTTGCAGAAAAACCAACAACGGCCGCATCACTACCGTTCCCCACATGGTATGATGGCTTCAAGTGTCCAAATCCTTATTCTTCAAATGAATTCAACAAAGTTTTGGTTAATAGGGTGGCGGCAAAAAGTTGGTAACATTTACATGACAGGTTTTATTATCATTTTCAGAACTTTTATAATTCACTTCTACAGTAGTAATCTCCAACTTACCATGTTGAACACCCCTAGAAAAGTCTTAAATTTCTCTTGAAAGAAAAAGAATAAATGATCCATGCTTTTAGCAGCAGAGCAATAGAGAATATACTGATCATCGACCAACACCAGCTAGAATTGAGACTTGGGGCCACCTTCAAAAAACTTGTGCCCCTCAAAACATAAGCTTGTAACTAAGCTATCCAAATTGAACCATCCCCTGCAAGATTTTTTTTTTAATTATCATCAGAATACAAGCCTTATTCCAACTACGTAGCTCCTTTAAACCAATCCATCCTTCGGCCTTTAAGGAGCACACTTGATCCCAATTTACCCAACCCTCAACTGTTGCCCCTTCCAAAGAAATATAGCACATAATTGGATCAGTTCTCTTCAGAACAGTCATAGGGAGAACAAAGTGTCTGCTCCAAAAGTTTTGAGAATTAAAACTAACTGATTGAATCAGTTGTGCTCTACTAGCAAAACTCAAGTGTCTGGCAGTCAGACTAAGAGTTTATTCTATCTTTTCCCTTTTCATGTCAGTGATGAACAACTTTTTGCAGTAAGTCTGAGTGATCAAAGGTATACCAAGATACCTGACAGGGAGAACTCTAATTTTAAAACCAAACATCTGCTTATGAGGGTCTACATCAGGACCTTTAGAGCACTTGTAGGAGATAAAGCCTGTTGGCCATGCCTTCTAACAAGCTCTTGAGTCACGAATATATTGGCAAAAATGCACCTCGTCGTCTCAGAAGGAGGAGCAACATGAGCTCCAACTCAGGGCCCCCATTTTCTAGCTTTACAACTTCAGTAATTTCTCAAGTGACAATTTTGTAAGTTAGTGGTTGTACCTCATTGTTTTAGTTGTATTTAAGATATTTTCTTAACAAAACAATGAAAATAATGTGTTTGACAAAGTTTGATTGTGTTTCTATGGTTTAAAAGTTCTTTTTACACAGCTTATCTATCAAAATATAACTATTTATTAATTGTACTCGTTAACATCCCATCAAGTATTAGGATTGGATTCATACTAGTAATCTCAATCAAGGATTTATAATCAACATTTACTACATTTAGTTGAGACTCTACTTGACCTGGTAACTTTTCCTTTCCTAAACTTTAATTAGAAAAAGAAGAAAGAAGACATTTTTTACAATTGTAAGATTGATGGTTTTTTTCTACATTTCATCAACAAGAACATCTTGATGAAACATTTGTAAGCCACCTAGAAAGTGACTTGTAGTAGTCTTTGGGAGATTGCTTGCTGAAGGTACTTGAAAGCTTTCTGATGATTCAAGAACCCCATAAACCAGAAATCAAAACCGTCTACCGTCACAATTTCCATGTACTTTTGTGATGGCTTCTTCATGTTTTCACTCTCATTAACTCCCTTTATTTTCTCAAGTGGAATCAATACCTGCATATCAAAATTGACACACAGAAACATCAGAATTGAAGAGTGCAACATGATTAGATTTGAGAGGGGACAAAATAGACGAAAGATACAAACCTTGTAATGGACTCTAAGCAATTCACCATTAGGAGATGGGATTTTGATTGATCTGTCACTGCAAAAGGCGACCTTTTGAGATGAGATGAAAAGCAAACCAGCTATGGGACCTGATGTTGTTGATAAATAGCATTGGCATGCCTTCATCAGCTTCTCTCCTTCTCCAACACTAAATAATTGTTTGAATATCTTATTCACACCTCCTACTTGAAGAATTCTTGCCCCCAAACTCAACTTTCCCTTAACAGTTTCGGTGATCTTTGGTCCTAGCTTCACTGCATATTCGAAGGTAACTTAACTTCAGTATTCATATACATACACACATACATATTTATGTTTAGACTTTAGAATGTATCATACCATGTTCTCGGACTCCATGTGCGAAAGTATCAGCCTTCTTCCCAAGCTTGTTCACCCTTTTAAGTACAAAATTTTCTTTGCCTGCAATTCAGAAACTTTCACATTAGTATTGTAAAACATCATCATTATGAATTCCTAAGCCCTTTACAGATTAAATGAGAGCACATACTTTTTCTAAATGTGTTAGGCCCTTCATCAGATGATGGAATGCAATACCGGCCGGCAGTGTCCGGTAAATATCGTCTCGGTGTAAGCTCGACTTGATATATTGTTGATTTCATGGGAACTCCAATGACTTGTTCAAGTATCTGGCTCTTCATTTTTTTGGATGAATGAAATGGATTTTTTTTCTCTTTCAGCTTCTATGATCAAGGAATAGATGTTTTTTTGTGATGATTGATGAATCTTTGGATTTGAGAACTGGTATTTAAAGGGGTATAGATATGGTGGTTGAATCTAACTTTTTTGTTTTCATGACTCACCTCTTGCTCATACAAAAAGACTAAAAGTAGAGCCTAGGCTTGTGAAAGATAATTTTAAAAGAAAGGGTGATGACTAGATTCCAAGTTTTCTGAGTTGGCATTATAGCTTTCTGATGTCTGCACTGCTCTATTACTAATAAAGAAAGGAAAGATGAGATTTGGGAAGCAAATTGCATGGTGAAAAAGATGTGATAATGCAGTGAGTGACGATGGAATGTTTTTGAGAGAAGTCAGCCATGTGAGATCAACTATCATCTTTGTTTTTAAGAAGACATGTTTTAGGTAGCTCCACTAGTAGCTCTATCCAATGTTATTGGGAGCAAATCTTGGTATTCCATATCATTTTACAATAAAGGGGGGGGGGGGGGGGATTTTTGTTTTATAACAAAATAAATTGCAGATTGGAGATAAAAAAATATTGCAGATGCTAAGATTCAAATTCCGGACCTGCTGAGTGCATTTTAAGACCGACTGTATGAACAGAATGGTGTAAACAGCTAAAAATGGTTTAAAGTTTCTCTCATCTTTTTCACCATATTTCATTAATTTAAAAGTCAAGGACTGCAGTGATGATCCTCATTTTCTTTACATTTGTTATGCCTTTCCTTCCTCTTCTATCAGTCAAAGGATCATGAAGAACTGATAAGCAGACTTCAGAATTTGTAAAAATGAGCAAGAGGATCCATTTATGACCACAAGAAGCCTCTTTTGAAAAGGCCATGCAGGTTAAAAATCTTCATTTTCTTTTCCTTTTTTTCTCTCAGTCAAACTTGAGAAACTTTCTAAATATGACCAAGAGTGTCCATTTATGACCAGAGAAGAAACCTCTTTTGAAATGGCAGTGAGGCACAACTTATCTGATGTGGAAATGAGTATGCAGATTAAAGATAGACTCAACTTGCTCTCCAATGCCCCAAAACCAGTCATTAAACTATGGATAATAAAGCTTTTGCTTAACATAAAAGGAACCCATGGCTTATTTTTGTCAAACATAAAGGAATATACCAATGGGTGAGTTTGGTACTTCACTGTTTGCAGCAAAACCAACAACTGCCGCATCATGGCCACATCACTACCATTTCCCACATGGTATGATGGCTTTAAATGTCCAAATCCTTAATCTTCAAATGAATTCAACAAAGTTTTGGTTAATATGGTAGCGGCAAAAAAAGTTGGTAACATTTACATGACACGTTTTATTATCATTTTCAGAACTTTTATAATTCACTTCTACAACCGTAATCTCCAACTTACCATGTTGAACCCCTCTAGAAAAGTCTTATCTTTCCATACGCTATAAACGTAAGCACTCCAAAGTAACTTCAAAATCAAGATCAAAAGTGATATACTTTTAAGCCTTTGTTTTTCCCTCTCCAATTCCTGTGACCAACCCGAAACCCTTTTGTTAATCTTGCAGAGTATAGTACACTGCAGCAAGCCTTTTAGCATCTCAACTGAACCAGCAAGTGTTGGGTGCAATGGGGCAATGGCAAGGCACATTGAAGACGACATTGTTGGAAGGGAGAGCCACGAATCCCAAACATGAACTATACAAAAAAAAAAAAACATCTCAACTGTAGTATCACTGACTCAGAATCCTTGGTGGCCAACAAATTGTTATAAGAACACAAAATCTCATTCTCAATATGATCTTGAGTATCAAGCTTTCACCCCTCATCATCAATTAGACCTCTAGTAGAATTTGTATTCCTTTTAACTGTCACCACAGAATGAAAGAACGTTTAAGCCCCCTTCACAAATCTACTTAACCTTAACTCTTTGCTTGTAAAAATCTCTTTCAGCAAGTTCCAATTCCTGCAACTCCTTCCTCAAATTATCCTCCTTGTTTGGATTATTTCCCGGAGTTACAATAGATTATCTTTTATATATAATACCATATTGTTATACTTGCAAGAATTTGCACGTTCAAATATGAAAAAAGAAGAAAGTTATGTATGATTAAAAATGGCTTAAATATACTAACAAGGGTTGTGTGCAATGACAAAGCACATTGCTCTCCCAAGGAGAGAACCCGGTTTTAAACCTTGAAACGACATTGAGGAGAGGTAAAGCCACGAATCCCAAACATGGACCATACCATAAAATGTTACATTTATTAATAGAAAATTATTTGATACATATGTAAATTTTAATTTACATAAATTTAGGATATAAGGTTTAGCTTAGGGTTGATTTAAATTTTAGATTTTAAGTTTAAATAGGAAGAGTTGTATAAATTCTTTTTACAAAACTTAAGTATTAAAATATAACTATTTATAAACTGTACTTGTTAACAACTCATCAAGTATTAGGGTTGGATTCCTACTAGTAATCTCAATCAATGATTTATAATTAACATTTACTACATTTAGTTGAGACTCTACCTGACCTGGTAACTTTTCCTTTCCTAAACTTCAATTAGAAAAGGAACAAAAAACATTTTTTGGATAAGCTTTGTGTTGTATTTATCCAAAGAAGCAGTAAAATGGACTGCTACAATTCACCTATGCATGCACTTGGGCATCCATCCCTCTAGGGAATTCCCCAAGCTGCACAAATCTGCCTATTTACATCATCATATTGTATACATTTATTTTGAACTCCAATGTAAACAACCTCCCTAATACAGCCCAACATTGTTTACAATTGTAAGATTAATTGATGGATTTTTTTTTCCACATTTCATCAACAAGAACAACTTGATGAAACGTTTGGAAGCCACCTAGAAAGTGACTTGTAGTAGTCTTTGGGAGATTGCTTGCTGAAGGTACTTGAAAGCTTTCTGGTGATCCAAAAACCCCATAAACCACAACTCGAAACCGTCTACCGTCATGATTTCCATGTACTTCTGTGATGGCTTCTTCATGTTTTCACTCTCGTTAACTCCCTTTATTTTCTCAAGTGGAATCAGAACCTGCATACCAAAATTGACATACAGAAACGTCAGAATTGAAGGGTGTTATTCAGTCTGAGAGACAAAAGAACAGATGAAATATACAAACCTTGTAATGGACTCTAAGCAATTCACCATTAGGAGATGGGATTTTGATTGGTCTGTCACTGCAAAAGGCAACCTTTTGAGATGAGATGAAAAGTAAACCAGCTATGGGACCTGCTGTAGTTGATAAATAGCATTGGCATGCCTTCATCAGCTTCTCTCCTTCTCCAACACTAAACAATCGTTTGAATATCTTATTCACACCTCCTACTTGAAGAATTCTTGCCCCCAAACTCAACTTTCCCTTCACGGTTTCGGTGATCTTTGGTCCTAGCTTCACTGCATATTCGAAGGTAACTTAACTTCAGTATTCATATACATACACACATACATATTTATGTTTAGACTTTAGAATGTATCATACCATGTTCTCGGACTCCATGTGCGAAAGTATCAGCCTTCTTCCCAAGCTTGTTCATCCTTTTAAGTACAAAATTTCCTTTGCCTGCAATTCAGAAACTTTCTCATTAGTACTAAAGAAACATCATCATTATGAATTTCTAAACCCTTCACAGATTAAATGAGAGCACTTACTTTTTCTAAATGTGTTAGGCCCTTCATCAAATGATGGAATGCAATACCGGCCGGCAGTGTCCGGTAAATATCGTCTCGGTGTAAGCTCGACTTGATATATTATTGATTTCATGGGAACTCCAATGACTTGTTCAAGTATCTGGTTCTTCATTTTTTTTGGATGAATGAAATGGAATTATTTTTCTTCTCTTTCAGCTTCTATGATCAAGGAATAGATGTTTTTTTTTGGTAATGATTGATGAATCTTTGGAATTGGGAAGTGGTATTTAAAGGGGTATAGATATGGTGGTTGAAACTAACTTTTTGTTTTCATGACTCACCTCTTGCTCATAAAAAAGACTAAAAGTAGAGCCTAGGTTTGTGAAATATAATTTTAAAAGAAAGGGTGATGACTAGATTTCAAGCTTTCTGAGTTGGCATTATAGCTTTCTGATGTCTGCCACTGCTTTAGTACTAATAAAGAAAGGAAAGATGAGATTTGGTGAAAAGGATATGATAATGCAGTGAGTGATGATGGAATGTTTTTGAGAAAAGTCAGGCATGTGAGATCTTTGTTTTTAAGAAGACAGGTTATAGGCAGCTCCACTAGTAGCTCTATCCAATGTTATTGAGAATTCTTTCAAGTTTGATTTCAATTTAAAGGAGCAAATCTTGGTCATTTTACAATAAAAAGGGTTTTTTTTGTTTTATAACAAAATAAATTGCAGATTGGAGATAAAAAAATAAGAAAAGAAAAAGGAATGCAGTGCTGATCTTCGTTTTCTTTACCTTTGTTATGCCTTTTCACCCTCTTAGTATCAGTCAAAGGATCATGAAGAACTGATAAGCAGACTTTCAAAACTTGTAAAAATGAACAAAAAAAAATTAATTTATCAAATCCAAAACTATATTAAGAATGGTAAATTATTCAATACAGGAGCGGTGAAAAAAACTTTTACGGGCGGGTTAAATTTGAGTGTCGTAGATTTAGTTTAAGCTTAAAGGTTTAGAACTTATAGGTTAGCGTTAGAATTTAATGTTTAGAGTTTAGTGGTTAGGGTAGCAAGGTTAGAAGTTTAGATTGTAATCTTAAATCCTAAATTCTAACAGTAAACTCTAAGTTTTAACAATAAACTTTATATTCTAAACCCTTAAATCTAAACTCTAAACTAAATTCTTAATCTCTAAATCTAACCTACTTGTGAATTTTTTCAACATCAGTGTGTTGAATAATCACTCGTTAAGAATTTCAAGTTCTTTTGTGTATTTTATTACTAAGTTACACTATTTTTAAAATCTAAGTTCCCTCTTTTATTATCTTTAATACCCATTTTATAATCTAGAGTTTACCGTTATCCTTCTCAATAATATATTCTCTAAACTTTTAACATTGGAATTTACTTAAATGAGTTTACCGTTAACTTTAGTTTTAGGATTAGAGACTTTATTTATAGTTTAGAGTTTAGGGATTTAAATGTAGTAGTTTTGAACTTATGGGTTGTCGGGTAAAATTTCAAATTTAAGGTTTATAGGTTAAAACCCAAATCCCTAATCATATTATCTTAAAACCTAAACTATAACCTTAAATTCTAACCATAAACCCTACATTCTAAATCCCTACAATAAAACCCATAACCTCTAAAACTTAGATTAAAATCTTAACCCTTAAAATTAAGACGCTTGAAAAATTAAAAATTTTCGGAGGTTATAATAATAATAATACTACTTAAATACCAAACATTTGTTGGCTCAATTTACGTTTTGAATTCTTGCTATGCGCACACATTAAAATTGGTTGCCAAATTTCATTAAAGGCCAAACTTTTATTTTCTTCTTGATTTAGTCATTTTTCCAAAAAAATTTTAAATCTTTATCTTTTAATTTTTAATTCTTACACTTGTCTAATTCCAAATCCATGATCAATGTTTAAATCTTGGACTTCCATAACATAAACAAATAAAAAAGATTATTATCCTATACAATAACGGTGGAAAACAAAATTTTCACAAGCGAGGTTATTTAGGGGCTTAGGATTCTAGTTTAGTGTTTAAGTTGTATGGTTTAGAATTTAGGATTCATGATTAGAATTTAGGTTTTAGAGTTTATGGTTTATTGTTAGAATTTTTAGGGTTTTAAGATTAGAAATTTAGATTTTAAATTTTAGATTTTTAGGTTTTAAGAGTAATTATTTCATGTTTGTGGAAATAAAGCGTCTTAGTTTTAGGATTTAGGATTTAGTGGTTTAGACGTAGTAGTTTTGAATTTAGGGGTTGTTGATAGAATTTCAGGTTTATGGTTAAAATTTATAGGTTAACACCTAAATCCCTAACTATATTACCCTAAAACCTAAACCCTAAACTATAAATATTAAACTAAAACCTTAAACCCTAAATTTGAGGCGCTTGTGAAAACTTTCCGCTTATGTATGGATAATAATCATAATAGGAAATGCAAACGACGATTAATGATTAGATTAAGATTTTCAAACCTGCAAAGTAAATGATCAAAATTACTTCAATCACACAATATACCTAAAAGTATAGAACTATTCATACAATTTAAAGTTCACAAATGCACTTCAGTCGCCAACAAATATGTATGCAGAAATCATTGCCAGAACAGTTGTTATATACAGGTACATGTATTATGTATACACCATCCACATTGCGTATTTGATTAAACAAATGATAGACACAAAATTTGTTTGTGCTTGCAAATAAGAAAATCTTAATCTGACTAAATTGGAAAATCCGGTAACCCGGTACCTGCATATGCTAGTTGTCATATGCAGTATTCGGTATGTCGCAGGACTTATGTTCATCAGTGCACCCGAGCCACTGCTCCTGGTTCAGGAACTCTCACTCTGTAAACCACAAGTGCTAGAGTAGGAAGATTCACAGGCGTGCCAACCGCTGACACAAGGGGACCTCCTATCGGCTGCCCTATAGTTGGAACACCATACATGCCAGCACCAGCCGGAGCAGCAGGATGTTGAGGGGTTGCTTGTCTGATTTTCTAAACGAACCTCCAGCTTCAGTACCATTTGAAACATCTCCATTTCTGACACTGGTGATATCGCGGAAGCTGGACCACGGCAACGCGATTGTAAGCCACCTAGAAAGTGACTTGTAGTACACCATGTAGTAGTCTTTGGTAGATTACTTGCTGAAGGTATTTGAAAGCTTTCTGGTGATTCAAGAACCCCATAAACCACAACTCGAAACCGTCTACCGTCACAACTTCCATGTACTTCTGTGATGGTTTCTTCATGTTTTCACTCTCATTTACTCCCTTTATTTTCTCAAGTGGGATCAAAACCTGCATCAAAATTGATGCACAACATGAGAACTGAAGTGTGAAAAATTATTCAGTCTGAGAAGGAGAAAACTGATAAAATATATACCAACCTTGTAACGGGCTCTGAGGAATTCACCATTAGGAGATGGGATTTTGATTGATCTGTCACTGCAAAATGCAACCTTTTGAGATGAGATGAAAAGTAAACCAGCTATGGGACCTGCTGTTGTTGATAAATAGCATTGGCATGCCTTCATCAGCTTCTCTCCTTCTCCAACACTAAACAATTGTTTGAATATCTTATCCACACCTCCAACTTGAAGAATTCTCGCCCCCAAACTCAACTTTCCCTTCACTGTTTCAGTGATCTTTGGCCCCAGCCTCACTGCATTTTCAAGAATAACTTAGTTTTCATATACATGTACATATACATATGTTTAGACATTAGACTTAGAGTGTATCATACCATGTTCACGGACTCCATGTACGAAAGCATCAGCTTTCTTCCCAAGTTTGTTCATCCTTTTAAGTACGAAATTCCCTTTGTCTGTAATTCCAGAAATTTCTCATTAGTACTATAATAATCTTCTTTATGTATTTCTAAACCCATCACAGATTAAAAGGGAGCCACCTACTTTTTCCAAATGTGGATGATGGAACCCGATACTGGCTGGCAGCATCCTGTAAGTGTCGTCTCGGTGTTCTCTCAACTTGATATGTAGTTGATTTCACTGGAACTCCAATCACATGATCAAGTATTTGATTCTTCATTTTTCTGATGAATTAATGAAATGGAAACCTTTTCCTCTTTGAGCTTCTATGATGAAGGAAGAAATGTATTTTGGTAATGGTTGATGAATCTTTGGATTTGGGAAATGGTATTTAAAGGGATAAAGGTTGAGCATAGACTTGTAGGAGATAATATTTAAAGACAAGATGATGAAAGGATTTTGTGGAAAGGTCCAACTTCTTTGTGACATCCCCCAACACGTTCAGCAACCGAAGTTGAGTCCAACTTTTTTATAAAATAACATCCACAGTATCTTTTAGAATGAGATCACCTTTGAAAACGAGAAAAGATCCTAACAGACATCATGGGTTACCCTTTTTTTCTCTAGTTCTGACCATAAGTGGGTGTGTATTTCAACCTTTCTGAGTTGGCATGGTAGCTTTCTGATGTCTGCCACTGCTTTAATACTAACATAAGAAAGATAAGATTAGGGAAATAAATTGCATGGTTGAAAAGATATGATAATGCAGTCATTGATGTGGAACATTTTTGAGATATGTCTCTATGTCAGCCATGTGAGATCCACTGTCATATCCATGTGAGATTCATTCTTATTCACCATTTGATCATTTAAAAGTCAAGGACTGCAGTGAAGATCATCATTTTCCCCGCCTTTTCCCCGCCTTTTCCCCCCTTCCATCAGTCAAAGGATCATGAAGAAACTAAAAGCAAAGTTCAAAATATGAGCAAAAGGGTCCATTTATGACCATAAGAAGCCTCTTTTGAGAAGGCAATGAACCATGGCTTATCTGAGGTGGAAATGAATGGGCAGTAGGCCATGCTGATTAAAGATTGACTCGACTTGCTTTCCAATGCCCCCAAACACAGTCACTAAACTATGGATAATAAAGCTTTTACTTAACATAAAAGGAATTAATCCATGGCTTGTTTTTGTCAAAGCTTAAAGGAATATACTATTGGATGCCACATCAGTATCATTCCCCCCATGGCATGATGACATTCAGTGTCCATATCCTAAATCTTCAATGAATTCAACAAAGTTCACTACAGTACTTCAGTCTCCAACAATATTTATGCAAAAATCATTGGAAGAGAAATGCTTACATATTTTTGGGAAAGAATTCAATACACCTATTACATGTATGGGAATTGTGTGGCTACATATCTGAGATCATGACTACCTTCATATTCTGCAGCATAACATAATTCAGTTCAACTTCTTAACAGATCAGCCTCATAGAATGATTGCCTCATTGAAACAAACAATTGTTCCTTAGTAATATAACACTTTTATTAGATTCCATTAGACCACATTACTCAGACTTGGTCTAAAGGTGGATATGAGTATATGTCCTCCGCCTATATCCAACCTTTTACTTTTTATCATATTCTTTGCTACCCACCAACTGATTGGAAATGGTTTTAGTTATCTGCTCATGATATCAAAATGTGTCAGCTTATTTTCCTTTTTAACTTTTTCTCCATGAAACTTCTGAGCATGGACAATTCTAATGTTAATGGATGCATCAGAGAGTGGATGTGGAAACGAAAAGGTGCCAGAAAGCTGTTTTTACATTTTCTTCAATGTGCTTGGTGAAAAATTATGTCCTGGATACATACAATCTTTATATGGTTGTGAATGGTTGAGGGTTTGGTATGATTTCTTGAAGTGGTGGAATCTATCATGGTGTCTCCCTCTTAAACTGTCATCTTTCTTGTTGAATTGTCTTGAGCATCAATTTTCTGGTTTTCTAAAAATCTCCAGATGGAAGTTTGAATTTTAATGAATTTTAATGCGGCCGTCTCAATGCTACTCACATCCCACACTGCAGGTATTGGTGGCCTTATGAGAAATAAATAAGGTATTGTTAATGCCTTATTCTTTGGTCCTGTGATGACCATGGACCTCAGATTTTGTAAACTTTATACTATCAAAATGGCTTTAGATGTTTTTCCTTGAGACCAAATGCTTAAGGTATTAACTAGATTCTGAACTTGCTGTTTTCTGGTGCTAAAATCCGATGAGAAACCTTGGATGGTCATGGAGCTTTGTAACAGGATTGATTTTCATTTCTGCTCTTTTGAGTCAGGATACAGAGCTTTTTGTAACATTGCTGACTTTGCTCGATTAAACCAGCTAGGTTTATTAATAAAATTATCCTTTATTTAACATTTTCCTTTTTTTCACATTGGCCTATACAGACAAACATATAAGTACTATCCCTATGACTAATTTAGATTAAACAAATGACAAACACAAACTTGTTTTGTGCTTGCAAATAAGAAAATCTTATTCAGGCTAAATTGGAAAGCCCAATATCCGCACTAGCTAGTTGTCTTCTGTCCTTTGTACATTTGGAAACTAAACAGAATATTACCTACAAGCATGTGTAGGCAGCATTAGGCACCTTTCAGGATCCAAGTTCATTGTTGCACTTGGAACCACTGCTCCTGGCACAAGTGCTCTCACTCCGTAAGCCATGTGTGCCCGGGCAGGGAGATTCACTGACTAGCCAAATGCTGAGAAAAGGGGGCCTCATATCAGTTGCCCTATAGTTGGAGCACCAAACATGCGGCCAAGACCAGCTGGGGCAGCAGAATGTTTAGGGAGATGTTTGGCTGACTTTCCAGACGAACTTCCAGCTGCAGCGCCATTCAGTTGTCGAAACTGGTGAAATCGTAGATGCTAGATTGCCTCCGATCTTTGTTCATGGGTTTAAACAGAAGAATTAAATACTTTTTTGCATGACTTGCCATTTGTATCAGCATCTTGTGATGACATACTTCCGGGATATTCAATTAAGAAAATCCTATTCCATATTTCTTGAACAAAAACAATCTGATGAAACGGAGAAGAAATATGTTAGCCACCTAGAAAGTGACTTGTAGTACATCATCTAGTAGTCTCTGGGAGATTGCTTGCTGAAGGTATTTGAAAGTTTTCTGGTGATTCAAGAACCCCATAAACCACAACTCAAAATCATCTACTGTCACAATTTCCATGTACTTCTGTGATGGTTTCTTCATGTTTTCACTCTCATTGACTCCCTTTATTTTCTCAAGTGGGATCAAAACCTGCATCAAAATTGATATACAACATGAGGTTGAAGTGTGAAAAATCATACAGTCTGAGAAGGAGAAAACTGATAACATATATACCAACCTTGTAATGGACTCTGAGGGATTCTCCATTAGGAGATGGGATTTTGATTGATCTGTCACTGCAAAATGCAACCTTTTGAGATGAGATGAAAAGTAAACCAGCTATGGGACCTGCTGTTGTTGATAAATAGCATTGGAATGCCTTCATCAGCTTCTCTCCTTCTCCAACACTAAACAATTGTTTGAAAATCTTATCCACACCTCCAACTTGAAGAATTCTTGCCCCCAAACTCAACTTTCCCTTCACAGTTTCAGTGAACTTTGGCCCCAGCCTCACTGCATTTTCAAAAGTAACTTCAGTTTTCATGTACATACATACATACATATATATGTTTAGAATTTAGAGTGTATCATACCATGTTCTCGGACTCCGTTTGTGAAAGTATCAGCTTTCTTCCCAAATTTGTTCATCCTCTTAAGAACAAAGTTCCCCTTGACTGCAATTCAAAAACTCTCATTAGTACTATAAAACATCTCATTATGAATTTCTAAATCCGCCACGGATTAAAAGGGAGCACCTACTTTTTCTAAAAGTATTAGACCCTTCGGCAGATGATGGAGTCCAATACTGGCCGGTGGCATCCGGTAAGTATCGTCTTGGCATTCTCTCAACTCGATACGTTGTTGATTTCATTGGAACTCCAATGACTTGTTCAAGTATCTGATTCTTCATTTTCAGATGAATAAAATGGAAATCTTTTTTTTTCTCTTTCAGATTCTATGATGAAGGAAGAGATGTTTTTTTGGTAATGGTTGATGAATCTTTGGATTTGGGAAATGGTATTTAAAGGGATATAGATATGGTGGTTGAATCTAACTTTTTTGTTTGCATGAGTCACATATTGCTCAGCAAAAAGGAATAAAGGTAGAACATAGACTTGTAGATTTTGTGGAAAGCTGATTAGTTGAGACAACCTTTTAAAATGAGATAAGATCCTAACAGACATCATGGGTTACCTTTTTTTATTGTTGTGAGTGTAAGAGGATGTGGATTTGAAGCTTTCTGAGTTGGCATTGTGAAAAGATATGATAAAGCAAAACCTCAACAGCTAAACAAATTGCATGGTGAAAAGATATGATAAAGCAGTGAGTGAAGGTGGAACATTTTGAGAAATGTCAGCCATGTGAGATCAACTGTCATATCCACTATCATCTTTCTTTCTCTAAAATAGAGGGTATATGTAGCTCCAGTAGTAGCTCTCTCCAATGTTCTGGGGAATTATTGTAGAAAAGTGGTATGTGCAGAGAAGAAAGATTATTTCTCTGTATTTCTTGATATCTTTTATTGATAAAGTAGTACCTATTTATAGATTACAAAAGGAGACTAATCTAGGAAAATTACATAAAATCAGCAACTATATTATTGCTAAATCCCTAAATGTTAGCAGCTAAATATTTGGGAATATAATTTCCTAACTTTATGTAATTTACAATCTAATCTTTATTTTAAATGCCAATTATCTACACTCCCCCTCAAGCTGGTGAGTATATATTGTAGAGTCCCAGCTTGGATATGAATTCGTCAAAGGTAACTCTTGGTAGTGCCTTGGTGAGTACATTGGCTAGCTGCTTCTTTGTAGAGACAAAGTTAAGTTTAACCACTCCATTGTTGACCTTTTCTGAAATGAAGTGTCTATCGATCTCCACGTGCTTTGTCCTGTCATGTTGGACTGAATTTTTAGCAATACTAATAGCTGATTGGCTATCAGTTTGCAATTCAAATTGACCGCAACTATCAAGTCCCAGTTCTGCCAAAAGTCTCTTAAGCCATATTCCCTCGCAAATTCCCAAAGCAAGAGCTCTATATTCTGCCTCAGCACTGCTTCTTGACACAACTGACTGTTTTTTACTTCTCCATGTCACCAAATTTCCCCAAACAAAGGAGCAATATCCACTAGTTGACCTTCGGTCTGTTAACTCTCCAGCCCAACTTGAATCAGTAAAGATTTTTACTGTTCTGTCTTCATTCTTTCTGAAAATCAAACCATGGCCAGGAGTCATTTTTAGATACCTTAAAATTCTGTAGACTGCATCAAGGTGCTCCTCTCTCGGGTCACACATGTACTGGCTTACAATGCTGACAGAAAATGCTATATCTGGTCGTGTAAGTGACAAATAAATTAATTTCCCCACAAGTCTTTGGTACTGTTCCTTGTTAACAGGAATTCCCAACTCATCTTTCCTTAACTTCAAGTTGATCTCCATAGGAGTTTCTGCTGGCTTACAACCCATCATTCCAGTTTCTTCAAGTAAATCTAAAACATATTTTCTCTGATTAATAACAATGCCCATCTTGGATCTTGCTACCTCCATTCCCAAGAAGTATTTGAGATTTCCAAGATCCTTGGTTTCGAATTCAAAGGCCAGTATCTTCTTTAGTTGTTCTATCTCATAAACATCATCTCCTGTAATGATAATATCGTCTACATAAACAATTAGAATTGCCTTTTTTTCCACATGGAGCTGTTTTTACAAACAAAGTGTGATCAGTTTGACATTGCTTGTACCCATTTTTAAGAATGACTCTAGTAAATTTATCAAACCAGGCCCTTGGAGATTGTTTTAATCCATATAAAGATTTTTCCAATTTACAAACCTTTTGATCATTACGATGTAGTTTCATACCTGGAGGAATTTTCATGTAGACCTCTTCTTCCAGAATCCCATTCAAGAATGCATTCTTAATGTCCAGTTGATGAAGTTCCCAATCTTTATTTGCTGCCAAAGATAACAACACTCGAACTGAATTTAGTTTTGCAACAGGAGCAAAAGTTTCTTCATAATCTATTCCATAGGATTGTGTAAATCCTTTGGCCACAAGTCTAGCCTTAAATCTCTCCACACTACCATCAGAATTGTACTTCACTGTAAAAATCCATTTACAACCTACTGGTTTTTTACCTGGTGGTAAATCGACAAGAGTCCATGTTTTATTACCTTCAAGTGCACTAATCTCTTCATCAACTGCCCTCTTCCATTGAGGATCTTCTAAAGCTTCTTCTATTGTTTTAGGGACAAAGATTCTGTCAACATTTGCAGTAAAAGCCTTGAATGAAGGATTTAGTTTTCCATATGCTACAAACCTTTGAATTGGATGGTTAGTGCACTTTCTCACACCTTTCCTTTGAGCAATGGGCAAATCAACAGTATCAATAATAGGAATAGGAGCTGTATTTTGAGAAATTCCCATACCTTCCAAGTGTTCTGAGGCTGTAGGGCTGAGTTCCAGTTCTCGGCAGTCTCCAGGTTGTATGTTGGTCTCTTTAATAGGCTTTTGTCTCCTTTTATAGACACTAAGTTCCCTCTTCTCAAATTGCTCAGGTTGGGTCTTTTGAGGAGTTTGTGGTGAGCTAGGAACTGGAGATTGTGTGAGTCCTGAAGATGGTATAGGTTCTGAAGGAGAAGTTATAGTTATGAAGGGTTGAACTGTAGGTTCTGAAGGAAGTATGGGTTTTGAAGGAGAAGGTATAAGTATGATAGGTTGAGCTATAAAAGGCTGAAAATCATCAATAAACTGAAAATCATAAAAAAAACTGAGGTTTTCTTACACTCTCCCCCTGAATTTCAGCCTTGGAGTAAAAAGGATTGTTTTCCAAGAAAGTAACATCCATGGTGGTATAGGTTCTTTTAGTGACAGGTGAGTAACACTTGTAGCCCTTCTTAGTGGAAGAATATCCTAAGAAAATGCACTTAAGAGCTCGAGGATCAAGTTTAGACCGAGAATGAGGATAAATATGGACAAAAACGGTGCACCCAAAGACTTTTAATGGCAGATTGGAAGAAAGTGGCTGAAAATTAGAAAAATGATGAAGAAAAACATCTCGAGGTACCTTAAATCGCAAAGGTTTACTAGGCAACCTATTTATAAGGTATGTGGCTGTAAGAATGGCTTCCCCCAAAAGAATTTAGGAACATTTGTGGAAAATAATAATGACCTTGCTACCTCTAAAAGGTGCCTATTTTTTCTCTCGGCAACCCCATTCTGTTGAGGAGAATCAACACAAGAGCTAATATGAAGAATTCCTTTCTCCTGAAAATAGGATCCTAGAGTTCTAGTGAAATACTCACTGCCATTATCAATGTGAAAAATCTGAATTTTTGTTTTAAACTGAGTCTCAATCAGGTTCTGAAATCTTCTAAACACACTCTCAGTTTCAGATTTTTCTTTCATTAAAAAAGTCCAAGTGAGTCTAGATTGATCATCTATAAAAGTAATGAACCACCTAGAACCATCTATGTTTTTCACTCTCGAAGGGCCCCAAATGTCACTGTGAACAATGGAAAAGGGATGAGAGGATTTGTATTTGGATGGAGGGTATGAATTTTTTGTGTGTTTAGCAAGCGGACAGATTTCACGAGTAAAAAAATTTGGACTTGTATTTTGAAATAAATGAGGAAACATTTTGGCAAGGTACTGAAAATTAGGATGTCCTAGTCTGTAATGCCATAATAAAACATTTGGAGAAGAATTAGAACCATGATTAGGAAAAACGTTTGGTTGAGAACAACTTGAGTTGGCTTGTCTATGTAGAGATGGTTGGCCTTGAAGAATGTAGAGGCCACCACACAACCTAGCACTTCCAATCACCTTCCCCGAGTCCATAGCCTGAAATTCACAAACACGTGGAGAAAATTTAATAGTGCAGCGGAAATCAGTAGAGAGTTTACTGACAGAGAGAAGATTGCAAGCTAAATTAGGCACATATAACACATTCAATAATTCAATGTTTTCAGAAACTCGAATTGAACCACTCCCTTCAGTGGGTGATAAAGAGCCATCTGCAGTCTTTATGTGAGAGGGAAAATTTAATTTCTGAAACTTCTGAAATAACGTCACATCTCCTGTCATGTGATCTGATGCCCCTGAATCCACAATCCATGATGTGCAATTATTATCAGCCAAATTTGTAAAAATTGTACTACCTTCATGAGTCTTAGAAGTCACATTGGTTTGCTGAAAGGATGAATGTGGCTGTAGATTATCAGCATCAATGGGCTGCTGGAAGGTTGAAGATGGCTGGAAGTTATCAACAACATTGAGCTGCTGAAATCTGTTGTAAGGCTGGAATTGCCAACAACAGTGGGCTGCTGGAATTTTTTTAAAGGTTGAAATACATCATCTGAAATATTTTCTGAACTGATTGCAGAAGATGTATACATCTCGTAAAATTTAGGATCTAAAACCTAATCTGATACCATCTGTCACGGGGTCAGAGTCTTCACGCAGGGACAACTCCCCCGTGCGGCAACCCAGGGCTCCCATAAGCCCGGGGCTCAGCCTTTTCCATTCGATGCTTACTGGTTTCGCCCTCCCATGGGCTCATCAGGGAAGCGGGGACAGCTCCCGACCAGTGTGGTGCCTAACCAGCACGCCCTGTCCCTAGGACCGAACGGCTGTACGGCACGTACTACACCCTTAATGCTATCCCGCATCCCGACTTAAGCACAGCCAGCAAGCATCTCGTCACGGTCTTGCCTATCACGCAAACGGACCGTGACAATCTCCCCCACTCAATTCATGCACGCCCTCGTGCATGGGGAGAAATCTCGTTCCCACTTCTATGGGGAACCAACCCAGATCGAGTGTGCAATTCCCTGCCTGCTCGCCCTCATTACCGAGGTTCTGCGAGTGCTTGGCGAACTTTCGCTGTAGCTTCCTGCCTACCCTACCCTACCTCGTCTCAGTCTCTTTCTAGAGGTCCCACTCGCGGACACCACTTCCGGGTGTGAGGCTTCGCTCGTCCACTTGACCCGCTACGCGCAGCACATGGAGCGCTTGGTAAGCTCACAGCTAGCACACGACCTGCTCTGATACCATGTAGAAAAGTGGTATGTGCAAAGAAGAAAGATTATTTCTCTGTATTTCTTGATATCTTTTATTGATAAAGTAGTACCTATTTATAGATTACAAAAGAAGACTAATCTAGGAAAATTACATAAAATCAGCAACTATATTATTGCTAAATCCCTAAATGTTAGCAGCTAAATATTTGGGAATATAATTTCCCAACTTTATGTAATTTACAATCTAATCTTTATTTTAAATGCCAATTATCTACAATTATTTCCAGGTTTGATTCAATCTAAAGGAGTAAATCTAGGGATGGCAACGGGGCGGGGCGGGGCGGGTTTTTGGCCGCCCCGAACCCGCCCCGACCTATAAGATACTATACCCGACTCCGACCCGCCCCGAATTAAAATATTAATTTACCCGCCCCGACCCGCCCCGATACAATAACCCTTAAACCCGACCCCGCCCCGACCCGCCCCGAAAAATTAAAAAAAAATTAATCTTCGTCGACGGTAAATGTTAGATTCGATCAATCTTTCACCACAATCACAAATTATGATTTCAAAGGACTTCAAACTTATATAAGAAAATAAAATAAAACCAATTTTAAATTATCACGTGTTAAACTACATATTTAAAAGAATAAACTTGAATCATTGACCGTTAGAATCGAATATATTAAAACTTGAACAACATCTAAACAAATTTTACAAAATGTACGAACCAAAACAAAAACAAAAAACAACTTTAAAACACATAAAAATGTTTAAATATAATGATATTTTTTATAAATATAATAAAAATATATATAAAAATATAAAAATATACCGGGGCGGGGCGGGGCGGGGAATTTCTATCAAATACCCGAACCCGCCCCGCCCCGACTTCAAGCTTTTCTCGCCCCGCCCCGCCCCGCCCCGATCCCCGAAATTTTAGTAAAAATACCCGGCCGGGTCGGGTCGGGGCACCTCGGGTCGGGTCGGGGCCGGGTATTTTTGCCATCCCTAAGTAAATCTTGGTGTTCCATATCATTTTACAGTGAAAGGTTAAAAAAAACAAAAGAAATTGCAGTTTAGAGATAAATAAAGGAATACAAATGCTAAGATTCAAATTCCAGGCTTATAAGTGCTTTTTAAGACTGGTTGTATGAATAAAATGGAGTAGGGTTGTAAATGAGACGAGACAGATCACGAGCTGCTCAAGTCCAGCTCGGTCAACTTTCAACTCGAATGCCGAAACTGGTGAGTGGTGATTTACACCCCTAGAATGGAGTAAACCCCAGGTTTACTTTGGAGTTTAATACTAATAGTTGTTCTGTAATTTGATGGTAAACAGCTAAAAATGGTTTAAAGTTTCTAAATTCATTAGGTACTTAAAATACCCTGAATTTATCTACATGTAATCTCTTTGCCCTCTTCTTTTTTGTTCACCATTTGATCATTTAAAAGTCAAGGATTGCAGTTATGATCTTCATTTTCGTTGCTTTTTTGCGCCTTCCATCAGTCAAAAGGATCCCATTTATGACCATAAGAAGCCTCCTTTGAAAAGGCAATGAAGCATAGCTTATCTGAGGTGGAAATGACCATGCAGATTAAAGATTGCCTCAACCTGCTTTCCAGTGCCCCAAAATCAGTCATTAAACCATGGATAATAAAGCTTTACTTAGCATAAAAGGAATTCATGGCTCGTTTTTGGTCAAAACTTAATGGAATAAACCAATGGGATGAGTTTGGTACTAAAATGCTTGATGGAAAACCAACAACAATCACATCATGGCCACATCAGTACAATTCCCCACACGGCATGATAGCATTAAGTGTTCACGTCCTGAATCTTCTAATGAATTCAACAAAGTTTTGGTTCATAAGGTGGCAAAAAAGTTGGTAAGATGACATTTTTTAGGCTTTTTAAGAACTTTAAAATCATGTACAGAACTTTAAGCATAAATATTGGCAGAAAATGCTTACATGTTTTTAAGAAGAATTCAGTACACCTATTATGTGTATGGAAATTGTGTGGCAACATATATGAGATCATAGCCACATTCAAAATCTGCAGCATAACATAGGTCAGTTCATCTTCTTAGCAGAACGGCCTCATATAATGATGTATTTACCTCAAGGAAACCAACAACTGCTCCTTAATAATATCATTAACACTTTATTATTGGGATATGTTACTCGGATTTGAGTGAGAAAGCATATACAAGCATATATCCGTAACAGTTATATTAAATTTTATATTTTTTAAGTTTTTCATATACTATCATGTTCTTAGATCTGCTGTTCGATTCATAATAGTAAAATGTGTTAGTTTTTTTTTTACACTTTTCCATGAAACTGCCGAGCATTGACTATTCTAATGCTAGTGGATGCATCAGAGAATGAATGAGAACTGAAGAATGGAGTCGAAATGTTGTCTAACCCATCAATGTGGAATATTTAACATTTTCCTTTTTCCACAGTTTCCTATACAGATACATTTAAAAAATGACAGACACAAACATGTTTGTGCTTGCAACTAAGCAAAAGTTATTCAGGCTAAATGGGAAAATCCAGTAACCTGATATCTGCACTAGCTAGTCATCTTTCCTTTGTATGCCTATGAGAAGATGCATACAGCGTTTGGTATGTTGCAGGACCACTGCAGAGATAAGGGGGGTCTCCTATCCGTTGCCCTATAGTTGGAGCACCATACATGCCAGCATCAGCTGGTGCAGCAGGATATTGAGGGGGCTGTTTTGCTGATTTTCCAGACGAACCTCCAGCTGCAGCACCATTCGATTTACCAGTGATCGGTCCTTGGGGTGCTGAAATATCTCCATTGCCGACACTGGTGATTGTGGATGCTAAATCACCTCCTATCTTTGTTCATGGAGTACAATTGAATGAAAATCATTTTACATTTATAAAACTGATGGTTTTTTTCCACATTTCATCAACAAAAACAATCTGATGAAACAAAGGGCAACGCAATTGTAAGCCACCTAGAAAGTGACTTGTAGTACATCATGCAGTAGTCTTTGGGAGATAGCTTGCTGAAGGTATTTGAAAGCTTTCTGGTAATTCAAGAACCCCATAAACCAGAAATCGAAACCGTCTACCGTCACGATTTCCATGTACTTTTGTGATGGCTTCTTCATGTTTTCACTCTCATTAACACCCTTTATTTTCTCAAGTGGAATCAAAACCTGCATCAAAATTGATATATAACATCAGGATTGAAGGGTGCAAAATTATACAGTGAGAGGGAGGGAAAACAGATGAAATATACAAACCTTGTAATGGACTCTGAGCGATTCTCCATTAGGAGATGAGATTTTGATTGATCTGTCACTGCAAAAGGCGACCTTTTGAGAAGAGATGAAAAGCAATCCAGCTATGGGACCTGCTGTTGTTGATAAATAACATTGGCATGCCTTCAACAGCTTCTCTCCTTCTCCAACACAAAACAATTGTTTGAATATCTTATCCACACCTCCTACTTGAAGAATTCTTGCCCCCAAACTCAACTTTCCCTTCACAGTTTCGGTGATCTTTGGTCCTAGCTTCACTGCATATTCAAAAATAACTTCAGTATTCATATACATACATATATATTTATGTTTAGACTTTAAAGTGTATCATACCATGTTCTCGAACTCCATGTGCGAAAGTATCAGCCTTCTTCCCAAGCTTGTTCATCCTCTTAAGTACAAAATTTCCTTTGCCTGAAATTCCAAAACTTTCTCATTAGCACTATAAAACATCTTCATTATGAGTTTCAAAACCCTTCACGGACTAAATGAGAGCACCTACTTTTTCTAAATGTGTTAGACCCTTCAGCAGATGATGGAATCCGATACTGGCTGGCAGCATCCAGTAAGTAGCATCTCGACGTTCTCTCAATTCGATATGTTGACGGTGTCATTGGAACTCCAATGACCTGATCAGGCATCTGGATCTTCATTTTTTCTGATGAAAGAAATGGAAATCTTGTTATGTTTCAGCTTTAATGATCAAGGAAGAGATGTTTTATTTTGCGATGGTTGATGAATCTTTGGATTTGGGTAATGGTATTTAAAGGGATGGCTGAACATAACTTTTTTGTTTGCATGAGTCACCTATTGCTCATCAAAAAAGAATAAAGATAATATTTAAAGAAAATCTGTTGACAAGATTTGGTTTCTTTAAGGAAAGATGATGTTGTGGAAAGGTCCAGTTTCCTTTTGTGACATCCCCCAACATGTTGAGGAAACTTTTAACTGATCAGTAGAAAATAATAGAATAATTTATTTAAGAATGCTGACTGACATACATGATGAGCCTCCCAGGAAAATTAAAAGTAGAAAAGAAAAGGCTGATTAGTTCAGACAAACTTTTAAAACCAGAAAAGATCCTAACAGACATCATGGATTGGGTTGCCTTTTCTTCTCTTGCTCTGAGTGCAAGAGGATGTGGATTTGAAGCTTTTCTGAGTTGGCATTGTAGCTTTCTGATGTCTGCCACTGCTTTAATATTAATATAATAAAGAAAAGAAAAGAAGAAAAAAAGTAGAGATTTGAAGAATAAATTGCATGGTTAAAAGATACTATGATAATGCAGTGAGTGAAGGTGGAACATTTTGTAGATATGTCATGTGACATGTCAGCCATGTGAGATCAGTTGTCATATCCACTATCATCTTCAAATGGTAGTGATGGCATTAAGTGTCCAGGTCCTGAATCTTCAAATGAATTCAACAAAGTTTTTCTTCATAGGGTGGCAAGAAAGTTGGTAACATGACATTTGTTTTGGTCAAATTGTATGAATAGTTCATATACTTTAAGCAGGTTGTGGAATTGGTCATCTACTTTAATACGAGTAATTTCGGTTCTCTACTTTGTGAGTTTGGAAATCTCAATCCAAGACATACAATCGACAATGCCAAATAACGGAAAATGCAAATAGTGATTACTGGTAGGATTGAAATGTTAAACCTGTAACGTAGACGGATCAAAACTACTCAAATTAAAGTACAAGAACTAATTCCGCAATCTGCATAAAGTACAGGTACCATCCATAAAATTTGACTTATTTTTTAGTTACTTACAGTACTTTAGAGTTCACTATAGTACTTCAGTCTCCAACAAATACTTAGGCAAAAATCATTGACAGAAAAATGCTTACATATTTTTGGTAAGAATTCAATGCTGCTATTATGTGTCTGGCAATTGTGTGCATATATGTGACATCATAGCCACGTTGATCAAAATTTGCAGCATAACATAGTTCTACTTCTTAGCAGATCAACCTCATATAATGATATATTTATCTCAAGGAAACCAACAAAAACTGGCTCCTTAACAATATCATTAGTATAGAACTTTATTCTTAAGCTATGTCTGCAACAGTTATATTCAGTTTTTTTATATAAGTTTTTCATTTAGTATCATGTTCTTATAGATTCTGCTCATAATAGAAAAAATATGGTAGACTTAAGAGTTTCTTTATCCCATGAAACTGCTGAGCATTGACTATTCTAATGCTAATGAATGCATCAGAGAATGGATGAGGAAAGAAAAAGGTGCCAAAATTCTATTTCTACCCATAAATCTGCCATATTTAACATTTTCATTTTTCAAAAGTTGCCTAAACACATACATGTAAATACCATGCCTATTGCTTATCTAGATTGAAAGACACAAACATGTTTGTGCTTCCAAATAAACGAAACTTATTCAGGCCGCTAAATTGGAAACTTCGGTAACCAAATATCTGCACAAGCTAATCATCAGTTGTCCTTTGTACTCCTATGACAAGAAGTATGCAGCATTGAGTACATTGCAGGACAACTGCTGGGACTAGGGGGCGTCATATATCAGTTGCCCATAGTTGGAGCACCATACATGCCAATACAGCAGGATGTTGGGGTTGTTTTGCTGATTTTTCGTACAAACTTCCAGCTGCAGCACAATTCAATTTCTTGTCCTTGGGGTGCTGAAATATCATGGATGCTAGATCGCCTCCTATCTTTGTTATGGAGTTCAAATGAATGAAAATCTTTTTTACATTTGTAAAACTCGGGGTTTTTTCAATGTTCCATCAACAAGAACTGTCTGATGAAACAGAGGAGAAACATTTGTAAGCCACCTAAAAAGTGGTGACTTGTAGTACAGCATCTACTAGTCTTTGGGAGATTGCTTGTTGAAGGTATTTGAAAGCTTTCCGGTAATTCAAGAACTCCATAAACCAGAACTCGAAACCGTCTACCGTCACAATATCCATGTACTTCTGTGATGGTTTCTTCATATTTTGACTCTCATTTACTCCCTTTATTTTCTCAAGTGGAATCAAAACCTGCATCAAAATTACTAATATACAACATTTAGGCCAAGATTTGTGGAAAGGTCCAATTTCTTCTTTGTGACATCCCCCAACATGTTCAGGAAACAAAGTTGAGCCCAACTTTCATTATCCCACGAGTTTCGAACTGACATTTAGGCCCCTTGGCAATGTTTTTCAGAAGCACTTTTGGTTAAAAAGTCAGTTTTAAACGTAAAAGCATTTTGAAACGAATAAAAATTAAGTGCAAAAGAGTTTGTTTTTTTTAATTTGGCTTAAAAGTGTCGTTCAAAAGCTGAAATTTTTAGCTTTCAATTTTTTCAAAAGCACAGAATTACTCATATGTTCTCATTTACATCGCTAATTCTATTATATTTTTGAAACAAAAGACTAAAATAGACATTTTATCAGCTTAAAAAGCATTTTTAACAGCAATCACCAAACAATCCAAAAACACTTTTTAAAAGCACTTCTCAAAAGCACTTTTTCACCACATTTTTTAACCCGGTGAGATTCGGGAAACAAATTGCATGGTGAAAAGTTACGAAAATGCAGTGAATGAAGGTGGAACATTTTTTAGTAGTGCAGCCATGTGAGATCAACTGTCATATCCACTTTCATATAAGAAACTGCTGAGTAAACTTCAGAAACTTACTAATTATGACCTTGGGGTCCTTTTATGACCAAAAAAATCTCTTTTGAAAAAGCAGTGAACCTAGCTTATCTGAGGTGGGAATGACCCTGCAGATTAAGGCTATTACTTAACATAAAAGGAATCCATGGCTTGTTTTTGTCAAAGCTTAAAAGAAATATACCAATGGGGTGAGTTTGGTACTTCAATGTTGGCTGCAAAAACAACTGCTGCCATATCAGTACCATTCCCCATATGGAATTGTGTGGCTACATATATGAGATCATAGCCACCTCCAAAATCTGCAGCACAACATAATTCACATCAACTCCTTATCATATCAACCTCATATAGTGATATATTTACCTCAAGGAAACCAGCAACTGTTCCTTGATAATGTATCACTTCATCCTTGGACTCGGGTGCAAGAGCAAGAGCAAGAGCAGATACGAATTTGTCAATCACAGCACAGGTATCTTCAATTTTTTTCACCTAGGCTACCAACTAACGAACCAACCAACTTCTGAGCATAGACTGATTCTAATGCAAATGCATGCATCAGAGAAAGGATATGGAAACAAAACGGGGCAGAAATGTTGTTTCTAAAATCTGCCATATTTAACATTTTCCATTTTCCACAGTTGCATGTACACATACATGTAAACACTCTCCCTATGGCTTATTTAGATAAAAGAAATGAGAGACAAATTTGTTTGTGCTTGCAAATAAGCAAATATTATTCAGGCTAAATTGGAAAACCCGGTAACCCGATATCTGCACAAGCTAGTTGTCTTCCTTCCTTTGTACATTTGGCAGGTAAACAGCACATTACCTATGAGAAGATGCATGCGGCATTGGGTATGTCACAGGACCCATGTTCACTGGAGCCCCAGGAACCACTGCTCCTGGTACAGGAGCTCTCACTCCGTAAGCCATATGTGCTGGGCCAGGAAGATTCACTGGCGTGCCAACCGCTGAGATAAGGGGGCCTCCTATTGGTTGCCCTATAGTTGGAGCACCATACACACCAACGCCAGCTGGTGCAACAGCAAGTTGAGGGGGCTGTTTCGCAGAGTTTCCAGACGAACCTCCAGCTGCAGCACCAGTTGATTGACCAGTGATCGGCCCTTGGGGTGCTGAAATATCTCCATTGCCAACACTGGTGATATCATGGATGCTAGATCGCCTCCTCTCCTTGTTCATGGAGTTCAATCGAATGAAATACTTTTGCGCATGACTTGCCACTTGTGTTGGTGTTCTTGAGACCACATAGTGCCGGGATATGCTTCGCCAGTCTCCTTTCCCATATTTATCCAAACCGAGAAGAAATAACCTGTTATTCAAGATAAAATCATTACAATCATATCATGAAAAGCCTATTGGTCAAATGAAATATCAAAATACATCTGAAAATTCATAGAATAACAATAAAGACTATTCATAAAACAATAGCAATTTCTTAAGTACGAGTTATCCCAGTTTATGAATATTTCCTATGCGCTAGGAGAAGCATTATAGACCAACTAAAGCTAAATAATATGTTCGGTAACAATCAAATTGAGGCATAAAAAACTCATCAAGACAATGGATACTAAAACATCAAAAACTTAACCTGCGTAACACCCTGTTTTAGCCATATGCACTTTGGGCGGAACATACATTCTGATATTTACTTGAGCAGTCAATTACAAATAACTGAGACTAAAATTCAAGCCATCATGCTACTAAAAGAAATATATAACAAAGGAAAAGCATTCAATAATCAATATATATACATTTACAGTGCACAAGCTCTAAGACACCAAAATATCAAGTTTATATTACCACCACAGTAATCTACGTCTGTTACAGGCCAAAAAGAAACCAAGCCTCTTCAATGGTATCAGGTAGCAATGTTTTACAGCAAATGAAGTTTTTTGTAGCGCATAAAAAGTTCACCTCCAGTAAATTACAAGGAAGTGCGCGATTAAATCTTAAGCACAGACACAGCATCAATAACTCACATAGGAACCATCAGATAAAATCAACACAGTAGCATGCATGTATATGATATATCATAAATAGTTCTTACTCAGAAAGGCATGGTTTTCCACCATAATGCAAGCAATATGTGAATCAAATCACCCAAATGAGCCTACGTGGCTATATAACCTAAGCACCATTTCCTTGGACTTGATTGATGAAATAAATCACATATGTTATTATGATTTTTCATAAACTCTTTTCCTATACGGTAGCCGGCTGAAAGGTTAATTTTCTAACATAAACCTTCTCAAGATGTCCCTGACCTTCCCTTCCATATTAGAACCAAATTTTGGCAAGCATTTTAATCGTGGAACCATAAACCGTTATACCAAAAAACATGTTGAACACGATAGACATATGCCAGCAGAAAGCAACAAAAACCTAAAATACCGGTTTGAAGTAAAAAAACATATGGCTATACGGCGGTTTCCAAAAGTTCAGCACACAACATACAAGATTAAACGGTTAATCTGCAGATAACAGCCACAAGTGCCATACAAGTAACACGTGACGATAGCATAATTATTCTCTCTAGGATGGAAAATCATGTATCTTCCACGTGTTAACATTGAGATTCGATTTTGACTTCAATTATGTCGCATCATTTCAGGACATATTATCATGTGTTGACCGTCTACTGACTGACAGGCGTCAAAAGCTTCAGAGTAACGCACAGCAGTAAGAAAGCCGTAGAAGATCTAATCTTTCTAACAACTAACCAACAATAAGCAACAAATAGAATTTTCGAAACGTGGAAAGCAATTTCTGAAAAAGATTTTGTTAAATAAAGATTCTAAATACGAATAGGATACGCGATGCCAAAATATAATAAATGCACGTAGTTACTAAATATAATGCATGAAGAATACCAAGTATTGAAGTTCTTAAGGGCAAAACAAAATGAGCATAAATCAATCAAAATAAAAACAGAAAATAAAAAAATCTAAACCAGAAGAACTAATTCACCTGTGCTCCTCCTCTGTCCAAGCAGTCCCCTTGCGACGTTCCTGATCAGACCTCGAATTCTTACCCCCATGATTTGACAGTGACTCACTGTTATTATGCCCTGAACTTCTATTTCCTTTCTTACCAGTTCCTTCGCCACCGGCATAGCCTGCTGAACAATCAGAATCATAAGGAGGGAGAGGCACACAACCCGATTCAATCTGGTTAATGTCTTCCACTAGAAGCTCATAGTGTGCTTTAATCTCTTCCAAAGTTTTCCCGGGTACAGCAGCTGCAATTTTCTCCCACCGATCAGAACTGTCCTCGGGATAAATTGCAAGGGCATTCTCAAATGCCTTATCTTGGTCTCTACTCCACTCGGAGCTATTGCCAGGTTCATTCACAGGCATCTAGGCTCGTCTCAATTCACTGTCTAGAATATCACCTGCGGGAAGAATGAACTGAATTCACTAAGCTTGTAATGCATATCCAAAATCAAGGATTTTCAAGAACAGTCCCAGGATTATTTCAGTAGTGAATTTCACTAACAACAGGTTTGATGGAATATTTAAACAATGGGAATGAAGAGATTCAAACAAAGTTCAATAAATCCAAAAAACTTAAAAATTGCAGCAAATTCAAATGATCTCCCTATCAAGTTTAAATCAGAACCAAAAAAAGATCAATTAAAACACTCTAAAGTACAAGTTGCATTTATGAGGTTACATGAAGTTTCATTTCACTGTTTTATATTTTAAAAAATAAAACAAACTGCAAAAACAAGGCAAAATAATTTTTTGGAAAGCTAGCATAAATAGGAAACAAACTTCCTGAAAGAACTTTTAATGATACCAAAGTAAGTCAATTCAAAGGGTTTCTTCAGAAGAAATGTATGATTTTTCGTTTATACTCCTCCTTGAAGATTCCTACCCAGAAATCAATAATTTGATAATTTAAAGATTTCCAAGTCTAGAAAATAGGACGACTAAACGAGAAAAAAGCTAACCTCAGATTCCTTTCTGTCTAACTATTCAAACCTAGAAAGCAGCTCACATTTACTGTAGAAATGGCCATATATTGAACCACCACCACCAATTAATATCAAGATTCTGACACTTTAACGGATAAACTTTTTCTTCCGAATTATACAACCAACCAAAACATAAAAACCTAACCTTGAATGGTGCCAAATCCTTTTTCAAAACCCTTTTTTTTCTTTTCAAAACGTAAAAATCCTTGGGAAACATTTCTGTTGCAAAGCTTACATTTTCGAAGTACATGTAATGGAAATAACAACAAACAATTAGTGTGCATAAAATTCAAAGGGAAAGAAAAAGAATCGAAAACCCAAAAGGAAAAATCTAAAACCCGAAGAAATTGTTGACAAATTTATCTAGACATACGAATTATAACTGATGTTGATGGATTATCCTGAAAAAATCTGCAAAGGAAGTTGCAGGATGGGTCAATTGTCCCATCACCTCCAACAACAACAACAACTTTGCTACAAAAAGGACTGAAAACGGCTCACTCCGTTCATTTCAAGCTGCTCAAACACCATTACACTTGAATCCGCCATTAGTAACGAAGAGAAAAACTAAACCATTTTACTGTAAAAATGTTCAGAAAGAACACTCCTTTTCTTCAGAGAGAAAAAGAGAAGCAAAGAACAACAAATTTAGATAGTAGTAGAAGAGAAGATGGGATACTAATATTTTAAGGCATCCGTAATGATTGACTACAAATCATTACCTTTCTCTCTTTTTTTCCTTTCTGGGTGCTGCTTGTTGCAAAGGTGGAAAACAAAATGAAAAAATAAATCAAACCATAGTTTGTTTTTTATATCGAAGCAAAGAAAAGTTTCAGTATTTGAGTTTATACAAGGTTGCTCTTTGTCTTCTTCTTCTTTGTTTCTCACCTCATTTTAGTTCTTAAGCTCATATATACATATTATATATATATATATAATCAAGGGAAAAACTTAATTGTTTTTCATTTTAATATTAAAGACTGAAGTGGACCCTTTTCAGAAGCTTAATTTGGAAATCTAACGTTGTAAACAAGTATCTGAATTTGGTATTTTTTTAATTTGGTATTTTAAATTTAAATTATGTCATGTATTTTATTTTATTTTAGTTGTCGTCCCGGTTCCTCAGGGCTTTGTCTCAACTAATTTGGATCGACCCACGTTGCACAATTAAATTTGGTGGGTGAGTCTCACCGCGGAGATTTTCTGCATACACAAGGCCTCGAACTCGAGACTTGCTTAAGTAATATCAAGTTGCTTACCACTTGGATCAACTCGTTGGTTAATTTTTTATTAATTAAGGAGGAAATTACATTTCCAAGATAAATGTCAAGATTTGAATCTACATAAGATAAGATAATATGAACACCTTTGACCACTTGATTAATTAATGAATATTCATATATTTTAATTTAACTTTACGTATTTAGGATTAATGTGACCAAAAAATCAGAATTAAATTGAAAAATTGACAAGTTTAAGGAGTTATGTGGACCCTTAAAAGACTTATGTGGACTAAGTTGAAAAAACATCAAATTCAGTGACTGAATATTAGTTTATCCCATAAATAAAATTAAAAAAAAAAAAGTGAGAGTGTCTAGATACAATGGGCAAGTTGGCCTGTAATAATGAAATTATGAACCTACCATTTATTGCCACGTAAGCAATAGGTCAAAGTTCAGGAGTCTAACAAACCACATGCTCCGTGGCCCATGGTTTTAATATTACAGTTTAATTGTGCTTCCACTTTCCACTCTTTCTCGCACAATTTATTCGATCAGTTACCAGTTTAGTTACAAGAGTCATAATTTAGTCACTAAAGTAAAATGTAATTATTATAAACATGTCACTTTATCGATAAAATTAAAACAAACGTTTAATGTTCATTCCCTTGTGTCTTGGTGGCAAAGGTAGATATTCATCATCCCTTGCGACTCGGGTTCAAGCACCAGTAATGCATGATGTGTGCGTCGTTTTTAAAATTTGAAAGATGTTACCCTTGCATCACACCAGATATGAAGCTTTTTACTTCATTTTTCTAAGACAAAAAAATGATTATTTTCCGTTATTTGTGATTCACCTTTAATAAAAATATGGTTTTATATAATAATAGTTTTAGTCCTTAAAACTTATACTCTCTCCATCTCTTCTTAAGTTTATCTCTTATTTAATTTTTTTTGTTATTTTCTTAATTTTAACTCATTATTATTTAAAAATTATTAGCGATAAAAATATAAAAAATATATATTTTTAAAAAAATATCTAGTCAAGTGGTTTTTAAATATATACTTTATCAAATTTAGTTATTTAAAATATTTAATATAGTTATAGTCAAAGTTTAAAAAATTACTTTCAAAAAGTTAATAAGGGACAATTTTCGTGGGACGGAAGGAGTACATTCTATCATTTTGATCTTAATTCAAAATATTCAATAAATCCAATCCTTAATATTTAGAAATTCCATCAATTTAACCATTCTTTGTGTTATTGTCAAACTAAGTGATTCCATCGGATCAAATAATATCTAGATAATTGCATTATACTATAAAGCAACAACAAATTATCATTAATTGTTATTATACCATGAAAGTAATATATCATTTCTAAGAAAATAACAAATAATTTAGGAGAAGAACAAAGAGTAAATTGATAGAAGTTTTAAATATTAAATGTTAAATTTATTAAATTATTTCAAAATGTAACCAAATTGATAGGATGTATATGTTTTTTTATACCAAATTTAACAATTTAACTCTAAAACCTAAACTTTCATCCCTACTTTCAAAACGCTAAAATCCAAACTCTTAATCTAAACACATAACCTCTTAAATAAACTTGCTTGTGTAAATTAAAGTTTACACTAAGAGGGGGTAAAAATCATCTGCCCCTAATCATGCCTCACACTAAAAATCACTTAAAAATTAAATTTTAAACCATAATCTTAATTTTCACGTCCTAAACCCTACACCCTAAAAAATACACCCTACTTATAATTTCACAACCCTTAATTTTAAACCCTAAACTCATTATTTTAAAGTAAAAATATAAAATAGGGCATGATAAGAAAGTGCGTCAAATATTATTTTCTATTTTAAATTGCCTTATAAAAAGATTTGTTAGATTTTAAAATATGAATATTATAATAATTTCCAATTGAGTTGGTGTCTGAAATGACTGGTGACGCCAAATTCAGTTAAGATTTTAGTAAGTAATATGTATATATTATTTCAATATTGTTATGGTTGAATAACATGGAACGAAATCCATTTTATTTTTTCATCCACTATTTTGTTATTTTTATTAATTTTAGTCTCAAAACTTACATATTGTATCAAATTGATTTTAATTTAAAATAATTTAAAAGTTCTTTTTATTTAAAAATTTCATTAATTCAGTCATTCTTTTAATATTGTAAAACTAAGGAAGTTTATCAGATCATAGCAACAATTGGATATTTGCATTTTAACATTAAACAACAACATGCTAAAGTTAAGCTTTTATTATACCTTAAAAGTAAAATAATATTTTTAGGAGAAGAATAAAGAGTAAATTGATTGATTTTTAAAATATACATTGTTAAATTTATTGAATTGATTCAAATTATGACCAAATTGATAGAATGTATAACTTTTGCTACAAACTTGAGAGAATGTACCGAGTTCAGATATCAGCTTGGGAGAATATACCTAGTTCATATACCAACTTAGGAGTAAAAAATTTTAAGTACCAACTTGGAAGAAGATGTCTAGTTCAAATATCAATTTGAATGTAAAAATTCTTTAAATATTAATGTGAGAAAATATATATAGTTCAAGTACCAAATATATATTTAAGCCAATAAAAATAATATAAGTAAACAAATAATTAAAATTCAAACTAATTGGCTCAAAATATTTGGGTCCAAACCCATTAGACATTCAATCAATGGGTTAGTCCAAAACCCAATTAAAAAGTAACTCTTTCATTGTAAAATTTTATTATAATTTACGCTAGTAGTTTTTTTTTTAATTTTTTCACGAGTTAATTAAAAATGTTTTAAAATTATTTCTATATTTTATAAATTTGAACTATTCAAAAATGTTTTAAAATCATATATAATTTAGAAAAAATTTAGAAATTTTTTATATATTTTCTATTAAAAATTTATTTCGCCCCCTAAACTTTTATAAGTTCGTCCCCCTAACCTAAAGTCCTAGGTCCGTTGGAGAGGCAATTGCGTCCTTATGTAACAGATCAAACTAAAAAATAACAGAAAATTTGGAAGAAAAGAAACAAAGGTAGGATTGAGGCAGGTCAGAATTAGAACAGAAGAGAGAAAAACGACAGTAGCAATGAAAATGTATTCTCATTCATATTCAGCCCTAGAAAAATCAGAGTTTTAACCCCTTACAAACAACCAAAATGACATAGTATTGAAATAATATAAAGGGTAAACTACACAGTTGACCACCGAACTATGGGGTTAGTGTCGATCTTACTATTATTTTTTTTCGTCTCAAATACACCACACAATTATTTAAATGGTGCCACGTTTGCCACACGCTGTTAAAAAAAAACGAAAAAATTGACGGAACTGTTAAAAAATTGGTATAATTACACATTTGGTCCTCTATATTTATACAATATATCAAAAAAATTAGTATAATTACACATTTGGTCCTCTATATTTATACAATATATCAATTTAGTCCTAAATTTAATCTAATAAAATAAATTAATTATTCAATAAGATGGTGACACGTGTCACCTAATTGGAGATGGAAAATTGAAAGGAACAAAATCGCCCCTACCAGGATTCGAACTCAAGACCTCTAGGTAAAGAGGTTGTCTGCTTGCCACTAAACCAAGCACACTTTCGTGCTATAGAGTCATTAATATATGTATTTAATGATTGTTAATGCCCAGAAAATTAAAGAGAAGAAAATGCAATTGCAAGGATTCGAACCAAGGACCTCATGGTTGAAAGGACATGTGCTTGCCACTACACCAAGTGCATTTTTTGTGATATAAAGTACAACATTCAATATATGTTTTATATAGATTTTAATGCTTGAGAAAATTATTATTTTCACGATGTGCTTGCCCTCGAATTCGGTTAATATTAAAATAAATTTAACCCAATTAAAAAAATCTAATAACTCTAATAACTAATAACTAAATTAATATTAAAATTATTATTTTCACGATGTGCTTGCCCTCGAATTCGGTTAATATTATTTTCACGATTAAATTTTTAATAAATATTAAAATTATTAATTAAGTAAAAAAAACTCAATTCAACAATTATATACGTGGAATTATAAAAATAAATCTAAAATTGAAAAATATATTAAATTTAGTTTAAAATATAAAAATTTTAAAATAATATTAATTTAGTTATTAGATTTATTTAATTGGGTTAGATTTTTTTATGGATCGTAAAAATATTACATTCGAATTTCTTAAAACTACATTTCATTTCATTCGAATTTCTCAATTCAAGCATTAAAATCTATATAAGACATATATTAAATGTTGTACTTTGTATCACAAGAAATACACTTGGTGCAGTGGCAAGCACATGTCCTTTCAACCATGAGGTCCTTGGTTCGAATCCTTGCAATTGCATTTTCTTCTCTTTAATTTTCTAGGCATTAACAATCATTAAATACATATATTAATGACCCTATAGCATGAAAGTGTGTTTGGTTCAGTGGCAAGCAGACAACCTCTTTACCCAGAGGTCTTGAGTTCAAATCCTGGTAGGGGCGATTTTGTTCCTTTTAATTTTCCATCTCCAATTGGGTGACACGTGTCACCACCTGATTGGAGGTGGAAAATTAATTAAATAAAAATAATTAAAGACTTCCAATAAGGTGGTGACACGTGCCACCATCTTATTGAATACTTAATTTATTTTATTAGATTAAATTTAGGACTAAATTGATATATTGTATAAATATAGAGGACCAAATGTGTAATTATACTAATTTTTTTATATATATTGTATAAATATAGAGGACCAAATGTATAATTATACCAATTTTTTTAACAGTTCCGTCAATTTTTTCGTTTTTTTACGGCGTGTGGCAAACGTGGCACCATTTAAATAGTTGTGTGGTGTATTTGAGACGAAAAAAAAAATAGTGGTAAGATCGACACCAACCCCATAGTTCGGTGGTCAACTGTGTAGTTTACCCAAATATAAAACAGGTGTTAAAACGTCACCGTTTCAAATTAAAATGAAGCGCAACACCTTAAAGTTCATGGGTTAATTATATTTGAGACTTTAATAATTTGGGAACCATTGCAATTAAGCCCTTATCCTTCTTTGTCCCTCCCAAAAATTTATGGTTTACTATTTTTTAGGAGCCTATAATCTAAAATTAATAAAATTAAACTTTGCCACTTCATTTTTCTTGTTTAATTACTTTTAAGACCTTTCAATTTTAAAATTTAAATTAAATATCGTAAAAACTCGTTATAAAAATTAATATTCTAATTTAATTTTATTTCATTCACAATCTCAATGTTTAAACCATTACCTTTACGGAAATTATCTGGTGCCAACTCATAGATAGAAGCGAAAATTATAGGATTTTTTTAAACATAGAAAATCATAGAGTTGACAAGATCATGCCCCTAAAATGGTTAAATTTTGTTCAAATCCTTTGAAGTTTCATAAATTATAACCCAATAACAGTGATATTGTATTTTGACCCCTAAAATGAAAATTTTTAATCTGGTCCTTCACAAATTGTCAAGTTAAAAGTCAGTATAGTAATAATTTTAATCAATTTGTTGGAATTTATGGCTAATAATGAACAAGTATATTTTTGATCACTTTAAAAGAAGAGATTTTTCGGGATAAATTAGTCGATCGTTACCTAATATGAAGCATGTTGATCGTGATGACGATTATAGTATAAAAATATAATATCTCTATTTAATAAAAAAAATCATAATTGAAACCAACAACATGATAGTGGTCTAAATTATTAATCAAGTTTCTAATGGATTGCGGCTTGCGGGACAATATAGTAGTGACTATAAATTGTTTAAATTATTGTCTTTCGTTTTGTGTATCAATACAATTTAACCGATTTTTTTAAACAATGTCAAAATCTGTATATATATATATATAAAATATATAAATAAATTTAAATCAGTCGAATTGATAAAAAAATAACATTTATTTATAATTGTGTTTGACAGTCATATTAATTTTTTATTTAATAAAAAATTAACGAAAAATATTGAAATGAAATAAAAGTAAATAGATAATTACTTATTAATTAATGTTAATAATATTAAATTATTTGTTAATAAATATTATATTTGAAAAAAGTATATTTTTAATGAATATTTAAATTATTATAATTACATTGTATAAAAAGTGGTTTAAATAACATAAAATAGTATATTAATAATTTTAAAACCATAAATAAGGATTTTTTATAAAAAAAAAAAATCAAATTTTCACTATGATCTAATAGCATAAACATTACTCAATATTTAATATAATTAATATACCAAATAATATACTATAAATCTAATTCTAAAATGTGTCAACAAAATCTAATTCTAAAATACTAATATTGTTATGAATATTTATTTATGTGGGTGTCTATCATGATTAGAACTTTATCAAAGGAGTTTGATTTATTTATTATTAGGAATATTATCTCTATGAATTAGAGTTTAATGTATTATGTACTTCTTATGCCTATAAATAGATGATTCATTGAAGGCATTGTATACAATTCTATATTTTGAGAATAATACAAATCTCCCTCTTCCTCTCATCTCTTTGTTCTTCTTGTTCTTCTTTATTTTATTCACAACACGTTATCAGCACGAGACTCTAATCAACTGAGGTCTTCATCGTTATAATTCAAAAGAAGTTACCGGGGAGAATTCGATTATAGAATAAACCAAAGATAAGTTTTTTTTTCTCCTTATTTTTTTTAGTTACCGATTGTCTTTCTCTTTATATTTTAACTTTGTTTTAATTTTTGAAAATTTTGGAAGTATGTTTGATTTTATTCGAACATTGGAAAGAGATAAATTTGTGGCTTCTCACAAACCAAAAGACGAATCGACAGAGACGAAGAGGTTGCGTTTGGTGTAAATTACGTGTATTTTCTCTTATTCCTAAAAGGGTTAATTAGCGGTATGCTTATTCATACTTTTACTTATATGATTATATTTGATATTTTTCATATTATTATTTATGTCATTTTATTTGGTAAAAGTTAATATTTTTAACCGTGTTTTGAGTTTTACATGATATGCTTAAATGGCTTGGAAAGAGATGTGATATAAAGGGATTATGAGAAGCTATCTCGGTCATATGCTATGTCTCCATTGTCTACGAGAGAAAAATCAATATCGGTAAATTTTGGTTTTATTTTTATTATTTATATTATTATTTTAAAGTGCGATAAATCATGATGATTTTGGATTTACAAGAAGATTATTATAAAGTCTATATTTGCTTGAAAGCAATATTTCTTCTTCGTCAAAAAACTCGACCATAGACTTCTCCCAATTTCAAGTTACGAAAATTCGTCTTGATCCAAAAAGTTTTATGGGAGGCATTCCTTGAAGTGAATGCAAAGCATGATGTTTATTCCATGCGATTATCAATGATGGGGCATTCCCTGAAGTGAATGCAAGCATGATGTTTATTCCATGCAATTATCAATGATGGGGCATTCCCTGAAGTGAATGCAAGCATGATGTTTATTTCATGCAATTATTGGATCCGTTTCATTCTCTGAAGTGAATGCAAACATGGTAAATCATTATTTAATTAAAGACATAATTTCGATATAATCCAAGTATAATTAGCTGAACATCCCGTTTTGCGAGGCTACTGGTCTCAAAGGAGGTTTTTAAAGGACCTTGTGGACAGGTTTAACAATGCCGCGTACGAGGATTAAATCTTTGTTCTCTGTGATAAGGATATGAGAAAAAGGTTTTAAAGGCCCACTGGCTCTACTCCATTCCCTGAAGTGAATGTGAGATTATATTATGGAAGGAATAAAAAATCACATTAAAAGTTGTGGTCGTGGTCGAGGCTATGAATATACACATGAAAAATATAGTCATTTTAAGAATACTTCTACCCACTGGTAGCGAAGTTATAAGGATGACAAGAGTGATAAAGATCATTCTAAGGAAGTGAAATCATTTTACCAATGTGATGTTATAAACCATTGGTTTCGTACTTGTCAAACGCCAAAGTATTATGGACTTTATCCATAATCATGAATGATAAATGAAATAAAATATAAACAAAATTTGTTTATGGTGAAAATAATTATGGCGTTATTGGTCCAACTCAATTGGATATTGTTAATTTTCTCATAACCTTTGAAGGGAATAATTTACCATTTATTTTATTTCCCTTATAACCTCTAACAGGAATAATTGGTTTTTTATTTTTTTTTATTTTTTTATGTTAATTCGTTTTATTTATTATTTATTTATGTTAGTTTGCTTTATGTTTATTTATTTCACATATTATTTATTTACGTTTTTATGTTAATTTATTATTTGAAGAATATGATTACTTCCGGAAGAAAATATACAATGAATTGCGGCTATTTATGCCTAGAATTGTGGCTATTTATGCCTAGAATTGTGACTATTAATGCTTAGAATTGTGGCTATTTATGCCTAGCAGATAATGCAAGTACTCATATTGTACTTAAGCATAAAAAATATTTTCCCCATTTAAATGCAAGGGGAAATATGAGTAGTATTTCTCAAAATACTAAAATATCAATACTCCGGAAGAGCACTTGAAAGTTTATCTCTGATAGATAATCGACTTGATATGATGTGCTATATTTTATATTTTTCATTCCTCGAAGTGAATGATATAAAGTACATATTTTCATTACCTGAAGTAAATGAAACAAAACACATTTTGAAAGGTGCACAATTATGCATTTCTCGATTAAAATGCAAGGGAATAATGTGAGTACTATATCCGGAAGTACTAATATCACAAAAGGCTCTGGTTGAGCAAATATGTTATTGTCAAATGGAACTTTATTCCATATTCACAGTGCGTTATACTCGTCAAAGTCATAAAGAGAGCAATATGAGTTCGCAAACTATCCCTTTGGAAATTATCTTATCAATTGGCATTTGAAATAAGCCAATATTGATATAAGTTTTGGTAGCCAAAAAGTCAGTTGAAAGCTCTAGAAGAGCTATATATTACTACCAAAAGATGACTTCAATTGAAAGCTCCGAAAGAGCTAAATATATTCCTATTTAAAGGAACAATTTTGATGGTCGTACTAGACATGTACGAGTAAGATTGAATTACATGTTATGATAAACAAGAAGTTTACAAATTCAGAGATATATACACATATATATAGTTGGCATGATCGGTTAGACCATCCTGATCAATAATGATGCAGAAATTATTGAGATTTACATGCACATGTATTAAAAGAACCTGTAGTTCTTGTGGTGCTTATTCTCAAAGGAATGGATTAAATTCCACTTATTAAAGAACGTGAAGTTCTTGTGTTGCTTAAAGGAATTGATTAAATTCCACTTACTAAAAGAACCTGAAGTTCTTGTGTTATTTGTTCTCAAAGGATATAGATGATCCCACTTACCAAAAGAATTAGAACTTAAAGTTCTTGTATTGAAGTTGAGACTGTATGTCTTGCATATCTGAACGAAATATGGGCCCATATATCCACAAATGTGGAAAGTTTTATATGATTTTAGTAGATGCATCTACATTGTTTTATCGACTTACAACCAGAAGTTTGTGAGATTGATTCTAAAAATATTCAGATTATGCAGTTAGACTATTCGTCTTGAAAAGCTAGTGGATTTATATTTTAGGCTATATCAGTTGTTACAAAGCCTATTGATTATGAAAAATATAGTTTAGCAAAATTTCAATTGGATGCCTCCTATTTAATAGCTAAACTATGAGAACAAAAGAGTTATTATTTATATGGTGTTTTCATATAGCAACACTTATACGCATCAAGCCAACGAGTTATAATAAACTCCCCGTTATGATTGGTTTCTGGTCAGAAACCATACATTTCCCATTTTGTGATTTTTGAATGTGCGATATGAATTGCTCCACCACAACGCACAAAATGGGTAAATAAAAGGGTTGAGAATATATATTGAGTACGAGTCTCCTTTTATGTTTAAATTCTTAAACATTAATTGGAGAATCATTTATGCCATGATTTTTCTCAACATCAGGGGGAGATAATAATCAGCTGGATAGAGGAAAATGAATTATCATTATCTAGATCCTCGTATATGAACTAGAAGTTCATAAGATAATTCATGTTATTACATGTCAACTGCCAGACATATTTACTGACCCAATGAGAGTAATTAAGTCTTATATACCAGCTGAAATACTCTAAGTTTAAATTACATGTTAGAGCGAGAGAATGTAAATCATGCCTGAAGCATGATAGTTGAAATGGTTCCAATGATCAAAATTCTCGTAAATAGAAAGTAATATGAGATGGTCATATATTGGAGGCGGGTGCTCCTGAAGAGACCCAAGACATAACAAATAATAAAACTCTTGAAGAGTTTCAGGTACCTGAAATAAAGATTGAAATCTTGAAGAGATCTCGATGAGTTATGTCATTACGAGAATGGAACTAGAAAAATTGGAAAGTTGTCGACAACGATTTTACAAACAATTTTACATAAAATACTTCTATAGAAGTAAAGAAAGAAATCGAGGATCTTGTATAAAATCTATCCAGAAGTATAGATATTGAATTGGCCAATGTTGAAAGACGCTTTGAACTTCTAAAATAGAAGTATTTGGACCACCAGTCCAAACACCTAAAGGTGTAATGGAAGTGAGGCACAAATAAGTAGTCGTAAATACGACTTGAACTGTGATTTATGAAAAGTTTTAATTACTTCATGGTGGATGCAATTACTTTGGCAGTTTTGAAATTTTTACATGCGTCTAATTATTTGTGGATCCATATTTATCCTTGAAGGATCTAAAATGCTATAAGCATTTGGAAATTTCTGAGGAAATTTATTTAAACATGTCTCATGAATATTTTTGGCGCATTTGGTATAATCGCCTTAGTGAATACTAATTGAGAAAATACTATAAGAATGATCAGATTTCCTTATGTATTTTATAAAGGAGTTTGGATCAAGATCCATTATGATAATTTTAGAACTCCTAAAGAGCTTCAAAATGGAAACTCATGAAGTACTTTCAATACAAGTACTTGAATCTTGACATCAAGTTTATCTCGACCTGAAGATCGAGCATTTTTATATATTTCTTTTGTCTATGAATATACATAAGCTGAAAGAATCTTAAAGAAGATTCAATATGAATAGAGCATATCTATTGAGTATCCCAATAGTTAAAAAATTGTTGGATGTGAATAAAGATAATTATATCTTTTCTTGGTCTTGAAGCACTATATATTAGTTGGTCAAGAAATATCTATGAATATACAAAGATCATTACATTTAGATCTTCAAATATTCGTTGATGCCTCCTCAAATGTCGTAGAAATAATTGTTATGCACGAGGCAAGCCAAAAAATGTGTTTGGCTAAGATTATTGACCCAACATATCCAAAAGATATGTGGATTTACTTTTAAAAGATACGATAAAAGCTATCTTGTGTGAAGATAAAGCAAGATGTATATCTCAGTTTGAAAGTTGATACATCATGGAACATATTACTCCAAAGTTTCATCCCCCGCGATCTTTAGAAAAATGATATTCAAGATTAAATTATGAAGATTCAAAGATCTTCTGTGATGTTTTCATGAGGGGAAGTAAATACGCGTTGCACTCTTTTTCCCTTAACCGAAGTTTTGTCCCAATGGGTTTTCCTGGTAAGGTTTTTAATGAGGCAACAAGTTATGCGTATCAAAGATGTGTGTACTCTTTTTCCTTCACTAAAGAATTTTTTTCCCACTGGGTTTTTATCTTAGTAAGGTTTTAACGAGGCACATTATCTTCATAGACATCCAAGGGGGAGTGTTATGAATATTTATTTATGTGGATGTCTATCATGATTAGAACTTTATCAAAGGAGTTTGATTTATTTATTATTAGGAATATTATCTCTATGAATTAGAGTTTAATGTATTATGTACTTCTTATGCCTATAAATAGATGATTCATTGAAGGCATTGTATACAATTCTATATTTTGAGAATAATACAAATCTTCCTCTTCCTCTCATCTATTTGTTCTTCTTGTTCTTCTTTATTTTATTCACAACAAATATTTAATTTTTTTTATGCATAATTCTTTAAAGAAAAATAAATTAAAACTTTATATATATATAGTAGGAGTAGAGTTCAAATGTCCACAACCACACCAAACTGATTGATACTAAAATTGAACTCTCTTTCCTTCAGAATTCTGAATATCAACTTTTGTTTACTTCCCAGAAAATGGGAAAAGATTCAGTCATCGTGTACATTACAGTTTCCGTTCTAATCCTCTATCTCATCTCTTATCCCCCTAACAAACACTCCACCCACAACCGCCACCGCCGCCTCAAGCTCCGCTATTCCTCCACCTTCTCCAACCCCATCCATCACGACCCCGTTGCTTTTGACCCCCTCGTCGCCGAGATCGAGCGCCGCCGTGAAGACAACCAATGGGAGAATCAGTACTTGGAGCATTCCCGTCCCGAGTTTTTACACCACCCCGCTCCCGCTGAAGAATCGCAGCCCGATTTGGATGATTTCTTGAATGCCGAAGATTACTTGAATGATGGGGACAAGTTTAACATTACTAATAGGTTGGTGGATTGCGTATTTGCATTTAATTTTAATTTCATGTTTACTACTTTTATTGGTTACTAAGGGGTTAAATTTCGCAGCTTTAGTTAATATTTTAAATACCGATTTTAGTTTAAAACGTTGTACTTAGATGATCAATTTTAGTAAATGTTTTATATGCTCTATAGAAAGTATGCCAGGTGTCTTCATGATTGCAAGTATATGTGAGTATGCTTAATTCTTTGTAAATGTCTATTAGAATGAGTATCAATGCTAGGCGTCTTCATTGTTGAAAAGATTCAGATGTTAGTTTGCTTAATTCCTTTGTGAATGTCTTCTACAATGAATATATTGTGTTAATTTGTTGGAAATGTAAGCATTATGATTTATGGGTTGTAACATTTTGGACGATGTTGATTGAATGGAGGTTATGAACAGGTTGGTATTGCTGTTCCCCAAGATTGATGTAGATCCAGCAGATGGTTTTTTGACTGAGAATGAATTGGTTGAGTGGCATCTGCAGCAGTCTACGAAGGAAGTCTGGTTCAGGAGTTTGGGGGAGATGGAAATTCATGACAAAAACAATGATGGGTTCATTTCATATGCTGAGTATGAGGCTCCCAGTTGGGTGAAGAATGGTATGTTGTCTCTACCATTATGTTACTAAATTGTAGATCATGTTGTGAAACTAATCCTTTGTGCTTGCCCTTTTCTTTATGCGATCTTGGTTTTTGTGTGTGTATGTGTGTGTTTTCACCTAAATTCTTAGTTGGCTGGAGTTGTTTGATTGATGGGTTTATACACTTTAGTAGATCCTTTTGACGAATATGTGAAGTCATCCTCTAAAGTGGGTTTCAAAACTTTTGAGAGAGAGAGTGATTAATGCATTAAAACAAAACAACAAACATGCATGATCTGTTCTTTTTGGACTTCTAGTACAGAACTTGGATATGGTAATTGATTTCTGTTTAATTTGCCTAGTAGTGATATTTAGAGGTAGTACCTTATTTGTGCTTCTTTCTCTAGACAACCCATCTTTTGGCTTCAATATGGGCTGGTGGACAGAGGATCATTTTAATGCATCAGATGTCAATGGCGATCATTTATTAAATTTAACCGAGTTCAATGAGTAAGTTCCAACTTATACAGAAAGTTTTACTACTATGCTCCCAGGGAAAGCGGTTATTTTCAATTGCTGCTATTGCTCTTCCCTAAATTCTGCTTGATATTTTCCTAGCTTTATGCACCCAGCTGACAGCGAAAACCCAAAGCTGCTTCAATGGTTATGCAAGGAGGAAGTAAGGTGACCTGAGTTTTATTCCTTTTCTTTTTACCCATGAAAAATTGTATTTATATCTATCCCAATATAAAGAACCAACTCATGATTAAATTATATATTCTGAAGAGGGGTGTAATTGAGCCGAGTAGTGGCAAGCTCGATCTCAATTCAAAACTTGGGGCTCGAGCTCGGTCGAACATCAATTTCCAAACTCGAGCTCAGCTCAAGATATAATCATGCTACTCAAGCTTGAGCTCGATTAAACTCGTATACCAAACTAAAGCTTGAACTCGGTTGCGATTAAGCTTGTTCATATTCAATAATATATATGGTAAGGGTAGAAATTAATAATATAAGAATATATATTCAAATTGAAAAGCTCGATTAGGCTTACAAGCCGCTAGAGCCAGGTATTATTATTACGGTGCTCAAATTTGGCTCGGACGATAACTAGAGCTGCTTGAGCTCGGCTCAGTAATTATCAAATCAAATTCGAGTTTTTTCCGAGTTGAACTCGAATAGTTTGCAAGCGTAGGTGTCTCATCTACACCCCTAATTCCGAGTTCAAGAGATAAGAAAAACAGTTTCCTGTTTTGGATATATTATCCCATTTTCATTTGATCTGTTTTTCTATTATTGCCCTTAAAACTTTGCCTTTTTTCCTCCTTTAGGGAAAGAGACGGGGACAAAGATGGGAAGGTTAACTTTAATGAATTTTTTCATGGAATTTTTGACTTGGTAGTAAACCATGATGAAGAAGGTCATGTTTCAATGGAGACAGAGACCCCTGCTAAACAGTTGTTTAGCCAGCTTGATAAAGATGGTGACAGGTGCTTGTATGAACTTTTAATTTTCTGTCTTATGTTTGAATTGGGAACTTTTTTGGATGATTAAATAAATATCCATTGGTTTAACAGATTCTTGACAGATGAAGAGCTACTACCAATCATTGGGAAAATTCATCCATCAGAACGGTACTATGCAAAACAACAAGCAAATTACATCATATCACAGGTATTTATGACACCAGATAATTTAGCATTACTATGCATGGATGTATGCTTTACTTCTCTAATGTTCCACTTTATTAATATATATATATATATATTGCATTTAGACCAGATAATTTAAATCTGGTTACACACCATGCTAATGTGTTACATATACCATTATTGACTTGCATAAGGAAATTATTTTCTTGCAAGTCATAGTTGCTGCAATGTTTTCGACAACTATTAAATGAAAATTCTAAGTTTGACATCATTCTCAACCAAGGCTTGACCTAGTAGTTTTTACCCCTCCTCTGAAGGCCAAGGATCAAAATAAGCTCTATCATTGAAGATTTTGCTAATTTTAATGACAGGCAGATTCGGATGAAGACGGTCGCTTAAGCTTAGCCGAGATGATTGACAACCCATATGTATTTTATAGTGCCATCTTCCAAGACAGTGAAGATGACTATAAGCACCATGATGAGTTCCGCTAAATGCTAATTTCTCGATAGGTAAGAGGAACCATCCGGAATTTGCTTGCATCTACTTTATGCTGTCTGTATTTGCATAAACCAAGCTCTTTTTACTTTAACGTTGCAGGATGCAAAGGAAGTAATAGAACTCAAGTTCATTTCTAGGAAGTAATAGTTTGTTTCCGACTTCGGACCCTTTTTTGAAGGCCGTTTCACAAATCACAATAGTAGCTGGTCCCTTGGGAATTTCACACTTGTATGTCGTCAAATTCAGGGTCCGTCCGTATAAAAGCAACATATATGCCTGGGAAAACTGAGAATCTGGTCTGGAACTCTTAGAATTGGCAGATTCAAAGTTGTAAATAATTCCATTCCATTGATTTGTTTATTCAACTGCATGAAAACTCTCTGGTATTTTGTAGTTTATTATTGTTCTGGCCATTTAATTCAACTTGGTGATATAAGAAACTATTGCCATGGAAACGGGAATGGTTTTTTCTGAACAAAACAATCAAAGGGAAGAGAACCGTATCAATTGGTTTAAGTATAAAATGGTTAGACTTATTGTAAAGAGGCTAAAACCACTATTTGCACAATCTTAACTATTTTACACCTTAATTTTTTTCTCATGTTAAATTAAAGAAAAATGAAACTTTTTTCTTCTCAGATTAAGCTAGAAAAATCGGAGACTTTTTTTTCTTCTCATTGTTAACGTCATCTGACTGCCCATCAATACTCAAAACTAAAATTCAAAGTTAACTTTGGGCCTGTTTTTGGTTGGTTTAGCAACCTAAAAACACTTAAAAAAGTAATTTTAGTTAAAATAAGTTGTTTTTTATTGGTTTTAAAATTAGCTTTTCTAAGTTAAAAAAGCTAGGTTTTATAGTTTCTTGGGTGGAAAAGATAGTTTGAAAATAAAATTATTTTTTACCATTGATATTTAATTATAATTTATTGTTAAAATAATGTTTATTCATACATAATTGTAAAATAATATATATTTTATAATATTTATATTGAGAATAAAATTATTTTATTTGTAATTTATTATTAATTTGTAAGTGGTATGTTCGTATATAATCTACAATGTACTTTATATTTTTAAATTATTTTTTTTCAAAAAATAATTTTTTTATTATAATTGAAATTGATTTATTTCATATATCATAACATTAACTAATTTAAACACCACCCAAGTTTTTTTTAATTTTCAATATCATGTCTAAAATAGACATTTTATTTTCTCAAAATCACTTTTTAACATTAATGGCAAACACTAACCAACTTTTCAAAACTACTTTTCAACAACTAATTTGAAATTCATTTTTTTCACCACAAGCAACCACAAACTAAGCCTTAATACCGGTTAAGATCGCCGCATACTTTTTTTTTAATAGGGATCCTTTTATTCTCCTTATTAAAATGAGTGTTATTTTGAAAATTAATTTAATGAGTACTCCTATTATTTTATAAATTAATTTTTAAATCAGAATATTGGAGGTAAAAAGAAAAAAAGAAAAGCCTCCAAACGCACCTTAAAAGCCCGCAACCTTGACCCTTGTCTGCTTTGGGTCCGTCAAGAAACAGTTATGAAAACCAGCTTCCCTGCTTTGGTGTATTGACAAAAATCCCAACGAAAACGTTGCAGTTGGCTTGGCTCCCTTCTCACACCGTGCCCGTGCATTGCTGCTCGCCGGCGACCCAGTAATAGAAAGAAAACATGCACGGAAGCACGGGATACAGTGGTTACCACCAAAATAACCAGCAGCGGCCGCGGAAGCGAGGGGGAGGTCGTCGTACGTCACGTCAATACCAACACTACGAGAACACCAGCAACAACGGCGACGACGATCAGCAAGAGCAGAAATCACCTCCCCCTTGTACGGACTTCGACAAGGCCTACTTTCAGTGTTATGCCCACGTTGGCGTCCACGAAGAAATGATCAAGGTCTTAACTGTCTTCATTTTGTTTTGGTATTACTTCTTGATGGACTGTGTGAAGTTCTTTTACTTCTTGTTTTTAAAAACGTCCTCGCGTTCATTTTCGTAAGCAAGGTTGAATCTTGCATTTGTAACCATTAATTTGCCTTATTCTTTCTTGCGGTTGAACATGTGTGTACCTGTGCACTTTCCATTGAAAAGTTCTTTAAATTATGGTTTGTTGCTAAAGCTAACCTTTTTGATTATATGTGCACTTTCCATTGTAACCTTTTTGCCTTCGAATTAATAATAACAATACTAGAAATTAATGACAATTCACTGATCATAGTTTATCTCTGAAGCATACAGGATAGTGTTCGAACCGAAACTTACAAGGCGGCAATCATGCATCACCAGAGTTTTATTGAGGGGAAGGTAGTACCATTGCTGTAGTCCTGCTGTCCTGGTTATAAAACTATATTTGATCTGTTTTCTTAAGAATACTTGGTTGCATTTTGTGTAAGGTTCCTATTTCATGAGTCTCAATGTTATACTGTAGAGATTATAATATCATGCCTAGGTGAAACGCATTTGTGATTAATAGAGACAATAATACAAAGCACCTGCCTCTCAAACAGCCTAGTTGGTTTAAATACTGTTTCCGACTACTATTTAACTGGTTTATTCCTCTTCCTCATTATTGCTTTTGACCATGCTTACAGGTTGTAATGGACGTTGGATGTGGCACAGGCATTCTTTCAATATTTTGTGCTCAAGCTGGTGCAAAACGGGTATATGTTTTGAATTTATTTTTGCATTATTGACATATTTATAACAGTGTGATACGGTCACATACATTTGAGGATTGATTAAATCTCAGTTTTTTGCATATCATGTGGTACTGGTTTCAACTGATTTCAGAGGATTGCATTATTTAATAAGTGCAGGGGTTTGCGTTTGCTAGAAGTTAAATTGTGTTTAACTTTATTTACCCCCTTTAGATTCCTCTATGTTTTCTCTAATTAGCTTTCTTTGTGAACTCTATAATTTTATCATTATGAAGACAATAGGCTTCTATCATCTATCGACCAAGAGAAACTGTAGATAGAATTTAAATTTTGTTCGTTAGTATATCTTTTAGAATTCTCTTGCTGCCTCAAAGTTAAATTATTGTAATGTTTATGGATTCAATTAAATACAACTATCTAATATCTGAAGTGATTATGTATTTTCAGGTTTATGCGGTGGATGCCAGTGATATTGCAGTGCAGGTACTTTGTTGCATTGGTGCTTATGCTTATATGAGGCAATTTTACCTCCTCTTTTGAGAATGCTAAAGTTTAGCACATTTTTGTTCTCTCATCGCCAATTTTGTTTTCATACCGTGTTGGTCACAACAATGAGATTACGAGATCTGGTTAACAAAGCTATTAGAATATGCACGCTAGTTATCAATCAATATTGTGGAATGGTATATATTATTTACTTCTCTAAACCTTCCTTTGGCTGCCTTCTTGTTTAGAAATGAAACTGGCTATTTGGTTTGTATTAAAATTTGCTATTTGCAAGCAGGCCAATGAAGTGGTGAAAGCAAACAACTTAGCTGACAGGGTCATCGTATTGCATGGACGAGTTGAGGTAGGCTTTTCCTCCCAGGCTTGTAGAAGTCTATATATGTATACATATTACTACTTGTATAGTTCTTCTCTGGACTTTTGAATTGTATGGCCTTAAATGGTTGGGAGCAGGGGAGTTGAATTATTGAACTTGAGCCTTAAATTGTATAACTTCTTTATCTTTGAAACTGCAAAGACCGGTTTCAACATTGTGGAATTGGAGATGATTCTTCTGCATTTACTTCATGGTCAACAGAACACTAGCTGCACAGAAAAATTGAGATGGAATTTTATGTGTTGCTGCATGCAAAAGGATGGGGACCTTTATGCGGCATTTTGCTTTCTGCAGACCATTTTAAGGCTTTGCATTGGTGCTTGTGTCGGTGTTTAAATCTCATTATAAACATGGAAAACTTTCTATCACTGTGGATCTTGGACAAAGTGATTGTGAGTTGTGACAGGACCTCTTCTGGATGCCCTCTTTGGTATATGACAGCAATTTCGGCAGCCTTTGTGGATGTATTTGGTTAGATATTCACATATTTCTCATACTTATATACACACCATTCATAGTTATGGTGATCATAGGATAATAAAGGGCGAAAGCTTGCACCTATTGGTCATTGACCCACATAATGTTTGCTGGGTTGCTAGCTTTCATATTGGCTGTTTCAACACCCAGTCATATCAACTCATGGATTAGTGTAGCCTACATTAGTGTAGAAGAATGAGTTAGGTAATTTAGGATAACGAAGAATCAATAAACTTGATGGTGGGGTAGGGGAGGAGTGGACAGCTATGTGCTTTTCACTGTTCTGATAAATGTGTTTCCTTCCCTTGAACTGATTTGTTTCCTTTTGAATGTCTCAAAGTTTTTATTAGTTATAACTTCTACAGGATGTTGAAATTTATGAAAAGGTTGATGTAATAATTTCAGAGTGGATGGGCTACATGCTGCTTTATGAGGTAATTGTTAAAGCCACGCATCATTTCTAAATTATTTTTTAAGAGTTCTGGGAACTCTTTTAGGTTTTGAGAGTAGAACTATAACTTTTATTCATGCAATCCACTCTTATGTATTTTTCTTTTTACTTTTTATTTTCCTTGCATTTTAAGATGTCTTGTGATCATCCTCGTTACATTTTTGCAGAGCATGCTGGGAAGTGTTATTGCTGCTAGAGATCGATGGCTAAAACGTGGAGGCCTTATTCTTCCTTGCACTGCTACGGTTTGTGTCATTTTCATGCTAGTCTAGTGTAACTTTATTTTGCTACAAGCTGCGCATGATAGCGTAATTGAGCTTCTTTGTTCTTTTTTCTCTGTTTATCAGTGCTGTCTTGAATGTTGAGTCCTAGGAAGTTTTATTGTGTTGCAGAATCTGTTTCTCATGATGAAAAATTATTTATTTAGTGTTTATTTCACTCTTTACTGCTTGCAGTTATACATGGCACCCATCACACATCCTGACAGATACAAAGACAGCATTGAATTTTGGCGCAATGTCTATGGAATTGATAGTATGATGCTAAATTAGATCTGAATTTTTTTCATGCATATATGTGAAATTAAATTCCTACTAATCTGCATAAAAAATGCACCTCTCATGCCTTTTGATTGTAGCTTGTTTCTGGGTTGATTGTGTGTGAATTATGACAGTCATTTTGTCTTGCAGTGTCTGTAATGATGCCATTAGCAAAACTGTGCGCGTTTGAAGAGCCATGTGTGGAGACAATAACGGGGAAGAACGTTATGGCGTGGCCACATGTGGTGAGTCTTCTAGTTCTCTTGTTTTATTCCCCTCTGGCTTTTCCAATTGGTTTCTGAAATAATCACGCCGACCAGGGTTAGGTGTATCATACTATTTATGCTTCTTTACCTAAGAACGCACAATAGAACACCAATGGTGTCTATGTGGCAACCTATGAACCTAACGGTTTCTTCATATATTGACATTTTTATGTAACAATTTCTCATTAATGCCATATGGCTGTTCCTTGAGGCATTCCTTTTACCAGCAGCATTTGTCCAGGTTATATGACCAAATTATGAGCTATAAAACATGGTTTATTTCAACATACGTCTAAAGCTGCTCATCAAATGGCATTAAAATTTCTCATCATTAACAGGTTAAGCATGTGGACTGTTACACTATCCAACTCCACGAGTTAGAATCTGTATCAACAAGATATAAGTTCCAGTCAACGATGCGAGGTAAACCCTCCTGTTGATATCTGTCTTTTTATATATGCAATATACCGTCTTGTTTCTGTTTGTGCACTCACAAATGCTGGGTCACGCGTGTGTGAACCGTACAATTGAGATGTCATGTGGTAATGTAATCAGTTTATCTTCTCTTGTTATGATCTTTGGGTTTACTATTGTTGCACACCGTTTATATCATCTCGAGTAGGCCTTTGTTTCATGCTATTTACGCGGTCCTTGCAATTTTTCTCTGTGTCTATCATTTTAAGCATAGTATTCGTTCTTCCTTGATTCCCAGCTCCTCTACATGGATTTGCATTATGGTTTGATGCTGAATTCAGTGGGCCAGCAAGTTCTACAAATAATAATCCTGTTGATGGTTTCCGGGGGAAGAAACATGCCAATCCCAATGAAACACTTGTACTCCCCACAGGACCAGAGGATCTTCCGACACATTGGCAACAGGTACCATACTAAATTTAGTTTGCAGGCAAATACATTACTGCGCACAAGAGTGGTTTGATTCTGTTAGGAAATAAAGTATTTTGGTTTGAGCATGTACAGAAGCCCGAACGGTCAACTTTACTTCTAACTATGGTGTTTGTTTGGTTAATTAATTGGTTTTAATATCTGAAACCTTGGCATGGAGCTACTGGTTTACCCTTTTTAATGTTTGGTATGTAAACTTTGCAGACATTGATATACTATTTTGACCCAATAGAGGTGGAGCAAGATCAAATCATTGAAGGCTCCCTAACACTATCTCAAAACAAAGAAAACCATCGGTTTATAAATATTCGTCTCGTGTGCTCGTGAGTAACAGCATTATATTAATTTTAAGCAAAAGATTTAGCCTTGCTTTCTGTTGGTGGATCATCAACTTTTTTATCTTCACTCTTGCAGCTCAGGTGGCATGTCCTATGTAAAAGAGTTGGTAATGCGATGATCCTGTTACTTTCTACTGAAGCTTTCCGTGCCTGAAGTTGCCGGTGTGATCCCTCACTTTACTTGACAGACAAGTGATCTGACTAACATTTACCATTCAAAGCTATTTTTTGAACTGGAGTTTGTGGAATTTTGACATTACCTCTACTGATGGTGTAAGACTATTTCTTTTTCTGGTTTGTCGGTTGGGATTAGTGTAGACTATGATCTAACTGTAAAGACAAACCCAGCCTTCAAGTTCTGTCTGGTCTGTTTTGAGACCTAATAGAACTTAGTTTTGAACTTCTTAGTGAACAGTTTAACATCCATTTTCACAGAGAAATTAAAAAGTCGAAAAAATGAATTTGAGATATTCATGAATCACGTGTGCATGCAATGAGGTCACCCGGGAATACCATCTAAGAGTTGTTGCACCTAATACCAAAACTCAAAGCATGCTCATCTTCACCTAATAACATGTCTCATTTTTTGTCCAAACTTGGGTGGATCCAAGATTGTGTTATATTGTAAGAAGAAATGAAGTGAGCTACTTCCATATTCCAACATACCTGTCTTCTCTCTAGAAACCTTCATTATTGAGAAAAAGAGACTGTTGGTTTCTTCTTATTTTATTTTAAAAAGATTGGATAGGGTTTATCTCCACCCAAACCTGTCTTGTTCTGCTAATTAAATGCAGCAAATCTATCTCAAGATTTATATACGTACCCCCATGAAACTATTAATTCAACATATTCACATGCTTTCCTACTACACTTTTAAAAACACACACACACACACACACACATATATATATATATATATATATATATATATATATATATATATATATATATATATATATATATATATTTAAAAAAACACATATATATATTAAAACACACACATATCTTCAATTCACTTAAAGTTCATCGTAACATTATGACGAAGAATTTATATCTTAGATACACAACCATGAATAAAAACGAACACAAGAATTTATGTTAGGGGTGCATACTTCTATATTTAATAAAATAGTACGAAATTAGATCGTCAATATAAAAATATATAAGATTTAAATTTTTGAGAGGTGTGAACACCCTAACACCCCTTATTCATCTGGATTCATCCCCATGATGGACATCGCAAATAAATTCAAAAACATAAGGTTTCAATTCTTAAACGATGCACGTGCATGATTTACAACGACACTTGGAAAGAGAACTTTTTTTTATAAAAATCTGTATATATTTCAGTGCCCACAAATTAGAATATAGTTGTGGCATTAGGCAACTTTTAGGTGCTAATAATGCTTCAATTATTGGGAAGAACTTGGGTAGTATGTATTCCCCCACTTTGGCTTTCCTTCATATTTTTCTAACATATCACTTTTGGTTTCTCCTTTGTCGTTTTTCGCCCACCATTAACCTACAATTATATTATAAAAATCCTTCCTTCCCTATCTTAATCTCTCCATTACACTCCAACAAGTTTTAGTTAGATTGACACATTTTAAAAGTTGCAAGTTCGAATACGTAGATTTAAATACAACTGTCTTTTTTTTGGTAAAGTACATGTACATTTTATGATTTATATTCGGCATTCGTGGTTCTTCTTCCAAACAATGTCTTCTCCAAGATTTAAATATAACTATTGTCATTGATTTAAAAAGATTATAAATAATTTATTTAAATATCATAATCACTCTATTACACGCTCTGAAATCATCCGTTATTTTATGGTTTTTCTTTAATTTATAAATGGAGTGACTCTAGAAAAGTTTTAGGCAATCTTCGATATAAAAACATATCCGAAGGGACAATAACCTAAATGGAGTGGAAAGAAGAAAACATGTTTATAATTTTTATATATGTAATTTGATTGCAATTTGCAATGGCATTTAGATTCATTTGTTGTTCCTTTTTCCTTTGGTTAGAGATTTGTTTTTTTTTTTTTTTGAGGAATAGAGATTTGTCTTTTGAGCGTGCTTAAAAGGGTACAATCTACCGCTCTTGTTCTTCCACTTGTTTCTTCACAACACAACGATAGCAACCTCGCAATACTATATTATTATTTTTATCTCTCCGGCATTTTTTCAACGATGAAACTCAACATTATTTATTGAGGAGTATTTGATTTTTTTTTTAATTTTAAAAGAATCAATAATAAATTATATTTTTAGAGGGTTAAAAGAATAGTTTTATCATAAAATTTTTAAATTTTTAAATATTTTCGTGGGAGTCATGCCCAATATTTGCCCACTACTAGTCCTATAGAGATTCCACCCCTTATATTTTTGTTAAGGTTTTGAAAGAAATGTACCATAAAACATTAGAATTTCCAAACCCCATTGTTTGAATTTTTTGATACATGATCCAAATTTAATGTGTTTCGTTTTGATATCATTCAAACTTTTGATTTATTTTGAATTTAAGCGTTCAAACGCACCCAGAAAGGAAAAATTTTCCAAGTTCAATTTGATATGTCTTGAAATGTTGCATAATGTTGTACATTATACTAATTTATACATGGTAAAATTAAATATAATAAAAATTGGAAATGTCTACTTAAAATATGTAAAAAAATGTTAACATGTTAAAGCTCTTATATTTAATTTTATCTAGTTCATTTTAGCTTTGGCCCTAATTTTTTTTAACTTTATTTTGACCCTAACATAATATTCTTGACTTCGACCCTAACTAACGGCATGTTTGGAGATAGAAAAGGAGTCGAAGATATTCGATTTCGGTCGAAATTCTAAAAGAAGAATGCATGAACTAATTAAGTAAAAATAATTTAGGGTAGGTTAGAGTAAGTAGCTAGCTTACCCTAAGGTTGGATTACTTTAGATATATCAGTTGGAATGTTGGCAGTAAATATTTAATATAAGAAGTCTTGGATTCAGCCAAAAAGAATGAGATCAGCCGCCATGTTTGGGACTAAAATATAAAGATTAATTACCAGCAATCTTTGCTTTTAAACTAATCTCCCACTCATATAAGGGGAGAAAGTATATATATATATAAATCTATTCTGAATTAAATTATTTGTGATTTGACAACAAAAGAAACACAACTTTCTACACTATATAATGTGTGCTGATTATGTTTGCAGTGAGAAGAAAAAGGAAAAGAAAAGGAAAAAGAAAAATATAAAAACCTATATTCTAAAGGTGTATAATATTTTTATATAATTATCGATATCTAAATCATTAGTTGATCTGAATGATCCGAATTTAGTATCGTAGACGTTTATTATAGGAGTAATATTTTGGATTTAGTTTATTCTATTAATAACGTAATAATTCAAATTCTAATCTTAATTGAAGAATTTAAATCCAACTAAAGCAATTTGGTGGGTTATTTAAAAAAAACCTATAAATTTAGCACTAAGGTCTTTTCAATGAAGAAAATTTTAAAACTAAAAGTAAAAAGGTTTTTATCTTCTAGAATCCAAAGACTACAAAATTATAGCATTTTCATAGGATATTCAGGTAACCATTCATTTTAATTTAGAGCTGTAAACAAAAAAATAAATAAATGAAATTAACATGTAATCACACTTAAATAATTGAATCCCTTGGTAATCACTTTTTTTATGTATAAAGGAGATCGTAGTGCGAGAATAAGATAAAATATTGTAGATTGTTAAATTATTGTTTTCGTGTTTAGTTTTCTACTTTGATTTTAGTTAATTTAATCCTCCTATTATTATTAACATTATTGCTAAAAGATTTCAATATTGAGATCATGTATAGTTTCACTCTAGAGACGGAGTCAAGAATTTTAGTTTGGATGTTAGAATTTAAATTTTTTATGAATTATTATTTTTTAAATATGTGAGAACAAACATCAGGTTGTTGTGAATAAAATAAAGAAGAACAAGAAGAACAAAGAGATGAGAGGAAGAGGGAGATTTGTATTATTCTCAAAATATAGAATTGTATACAATGCCTTCAATGAATCATCTATTTATAGGCATAAGAAGTACATAATACATTAAACTCTAATTCATAGAGATAATATTCCTAATAATAAATAAATCAAACTCATTTGATAAAGTTCTAATCATGATAGACATCCACATAGATAAATATTCATAACACTCCCCCTTGGATGTCTATGAAGATAATGTGTCTCGTTAAAACCTTACTAAGATAAAAACCCAGTGGGAAAAAAAATTCTTTGATACGCATAACATGTTGCCTCATTAAAAACCTTACCAGGAAAACCCATTGGGACAAAACCTCGGTTAAGGGAAAAAGAGTGCAACGCGTATTTACTCCCCCTCATGCAAACATCACAGAAGATCTTTGAATCTTCATAATTTAATATTGAATATCATTTTTCTAAAGATCGTGAGGGATGAAAACTTTGGAGTAATATGTTCCATGATGTATCCACTTTCAAACTGAGATATACATTTTGCGTTATCTTCACACAAGATAGCTTTTATCATATCTTGTAAAAGTAAATCCACTTATCTTTTGGATATGTTGGGTCAATAGTCTTAGCCAAACACAGTTTTTTTGGCTTGCCTCGTTCATAACAATTATTTCTACGACTTTTGAGGAGGCATCAACGAATGTTTGAAGATCTAAATGTAATGATCTTTGTATATTCATAGATATTTCTTGACCAACTAATATATAGTGCTTCAAGACCAAGAAAAGATATAATTATATTTATTCACATCCAAAAATCTTACAACTATTGGGATACTCAATAGATATGCTCTATTCATATTGAATCTTCTTTAAGATTCTTTAAGCTTATGTCTATTCATAGACAAAAGAAATATATAAAAATGCTCGATCTTCAGGTCGAGATAAACTTGATGTCAAGATTCAAGTACTTGTATTGAAAGTACTTCATGAGTTTACAATTTGAAGCTCTTTAGGAGTTCTAAAATTATCATAATGGATCTTGATCCAAACTCCTTTATAAAATATATAAGGAAATCTTATCATTCTTATAGTATTCACTAAGGCGATTATACCAAATGCGCCAAAATATTCATGAAACATGTCTAAATAAATTCCTCAAAAATTTCCAAATGCTTATAGCATTTTAGATCCTTCAAGGATAAATATGGATCCACAAATAATTAGACGCATGTAAAATTTTCAAAACTGCCAAAGTAATTGCATCCACCATGAAGTAATTAAAACTTTTCATAAATCACAATTCAAGTCGTATTTACGACTACTTATTCGTGCCTCACTTGCATTACAACTTTAGGTGTTTGGACTGGTGGTCCAAATACTTCTATTTTAGAAGTTCAACGCGTCTTTCAACATTGGCCAATTCAATATCTATACTTCTGGATAGATTTTATACAAGATCCTCAATTTCTTTCTTTACTTCTATAGAAGTATTTTATGTAAAATTGTTTGTAAAATCGTTGTCGACAACTTTCCAATTTTTCTAGTTCCATTCTCGTAATGACATAACTCATCGAGATCTCTTCAAGATTTCAATCTTTATTTCAGGTACCTGAAACTCTTCAAGAGTTTTATTATTTGTTATGTCTTGGGTCTCTTCAGAAGCACCCGCCTCCAATATATGACCATCTCATATTACTTTCTATTTACGAGAATTTTGATCATTGGAACCATTTCAACTATCATGCTTCAGGCATGATTTACATTCTCTCGCTCTAACATGTAATTTAAACTTAGAGCATTTCAGCTGGTATATGAGACTTAATTACTCTCATTGGGTCAGTAAATATGTCTGGCAGTTGACATGTAATAACATGAATTATCTTATGAACTTCTAGTTCATATACGAGGATCTAGATAATGATAATTCATTTTCCTCTATCCAGCTGATTATTATCTCCCCCTGATGTTGAGAAAAATCATGTCATAAATGATTCTCCAATTAATCTTTAAGAATTTAAACATAAAAGGAGACTCGTACTCAATATATATTCTCAACCCTTTTTATTTACCCATTTTGTGCGTTGTGGTGGAGCAATTCATATCGCACATTCAAAAATCATAAAATGGGAAATGTATGGTTTCTGACCAAAAACCAATCATAACGGGGAGTTTATTATAACTCGTTGGCTTGATGTGTATAAGTGTTGCTATATGGAAACACCATATAAATAATAACTCTTTTGTTCTCATAGTTTAGCTATTAAATAGGAGGCATCCAATTGAAATTTTGCTAAACTATATTTTTCATAATCAATAGGCTTTGTAACAACTGATATAGCCTAAAATATAAATCCACTAGCTTTTCAAGACGAATAGTCTAACTGCATAATCTGAATATTTTTAGAATCAATCTCACAAACTTCTGGTTGTAAGTCGATAAAACAATGTAGATGCATCTACTAAAATCATATAAAACTTTCCACATTTGTGGATATATGGGCCCATATTTCGTTCAGATATGCAAGACATACAGTCTTAACTTCAGTACAAGAACTTTAAGTTCTAATTCTTTTGGTAAGTGGGATCATCTATATCCTTTGAGAACAAACAACACAAGAACTTCAGGTTCTTTTAGTAAGTGGAATTTAATCAATTCCTTTAAGCAACACAAGTTCACATTCTTTAATAAGTGGAATTTAATCCATTCTTTTGAGAATAAGCACTACAAGAACTACAGGTTCTTTTAATACACGTGCATGTAAATCTCAATAATTTCTGCACCATTATTGATCAGGATGGTCTAACCGATCATGCCAACTATATATATGTATGTATATATCTCTGAATTTGTAAACTCCTTATTTACCATAACATGTAATTCAGTCTCACTCGTACATGTCTAGTACGACCATCAAAATTGTTCCTTTAAATAGGAATATATTTAGCTCTTTCGGAGCTTTCAATTGAAATGATCTTTTGGTAGCAATATATAGCTCTCCTAGAGCTTTCAACTGACTTTTTGGCTACCAGAACTTATATCCATATTGGCTTATTTCAAATGCCAATTGATAACATATGTTATCTATAATTCCCAAAGGGATAGTTTGCGAACTCATATTGCTCTCTTTATGACTTTGACGAGTATAACGCACTGTGAATATGGAATAAAGTTCCATTTGACAATAACATATTTGCTCAACCAGAGCCTTTTGTGATATTAGTACTTCCGGATATAGTACTCACATTATTCCCTTGCATTTTAATCGAGAAATGCATAATTGTGCACCTTTCAAAATGTGCTTTGTTTCATTTACTTCAGGTAATGAAAATATGTACTTTGTATCATTCACTTCGAGGAATGAAAAATATAAAATATAGCATATCATATCAAGTCGATTATCTATCAGAGATAAACTTTCAAGTGCTCTTCTGAAGTATTGATATTTTAGTACTTTGAGAAATACTACTCATATTTTCCCTTGCATTTAAATGGGAAAATTATTTCTTATGCTTAAGTACAATATGAGTACTTGCATTATCTGCTAGGCATAAATAGCCACAATTCTAGGCATAAATAGCCACAATTCATTGTATATTTTATTCCGGAAGTAATCATATTCTTCAAATAATAAATTAACATAAAACGTAAATAAATAATATGTGAAATAAATAAACATAAAGCAAACCAACATAAATAAATAATAAATAAAACGAATTAACATAAAAAAATAAAATAAAATAAAACCAATTATTCATGTTAGAGGTTATAAGGGAAATAAATAAATGGTAAATTATTCCCTTCAAGGGTTATGAGAAAATTAACAATATCCAATTGAGTTGGACCAATAACGCCATAATTATTTTCTCCATAAACAAATTTTGTTTATATTTTATTTCATTTATCATTCATGATTATGGATAAAGTCCATAATACTTTGGCGTTTGACAAGTACGAAACCAATGGTTTATAACATCACATTGGTAAAAGGATTTCACTTCCTTAGAATGATCTTTATCACTCTTGTCATCCTTATAACTTCGCTACCAGCGGGTAGAAGTATTCTTAAAATGACTATATTTTTCATGTGTATATTCATAGCCTCGACCACGACCACAACTTTTAATGTGATTTTTTATTCCTTCCATAATATAATCTCACATTCACTTCAGGGAATGAAGTAGAGCCAGTGGGCCTTTAAAACCTTTTTCTCATATCCTTATCACAGAGAACAAAGATTTAATCCTCGTACGCGGCATTGTTAAACCTGTCCACAAGGTCCTTTAAAAACCTCCTTTGAGACCAGTAGCCTCGCAGAACGGGATGTCCAGCCAATTATACTTGGATTATATCGAAATTATGTCTCTAATTGAATAATGATTTACCATGTTTGCATTCACTTCAGGGAATGAAACAGATCCAATAATTGCATGGAATAAACATCATGCTTGCATTCACTTTAGGGAATGCTCCATCATTGATAATTGCATGGAATAAACATCATGCTTGCATTCACTTCAGGGAATGCCCCATCATTGATAATCGCATGGAATAAACATCATGCTTTGCATTCACTTCAAGGAATGCCTCCCATAAAACTTTTTGGATCAAGACGAATTTTCGTAACTTGAAATTGAGAGAAGTCTATGGTCGAGTTTTTTTGACGAAGAAGAAATATTGCTTTCAAGCAAATATAGACTTTATAATAATCTTCTTGTAAATCCAAAATCATCATGATTTATTGCACTTTAAAATAATAGTATAAAGAATAAAAATAAAACCAAAATTTACCGATATTGATTTTTCTCTCGTGGACAATGGAGACATAGCATATGACCGAGATAGCTTCTCATAATCCCTTTATATCACATCTCTTTCCAAGCCATTTAAGCATATCATGTAAAACTCAAAACACGGTTAAAAATATTAACTTTTACCAAATAAAATGACATAAATAATAATATGAAAAATATCAAATATAATCATATAAGTAAAAGTATGAATAAGCATACCACTAATTAACCCTTTTAGGAATAAGAGAAAATACACGTAATTTACACCAAACGCAACCTCTTCGTCTCTGTCGATTCGTCTTTTGGTTTGTGAGAAGCCACAAATTTATCTCTTTCCAATGTTCGAATAAAATCAAACATACTTCCAAAATTTTCAAAAATTAAAACAAAGTTAAAATATAAAGAGAAAGACAATCGGTAACTAAAAAAAATAAGGAGAAAAAAAACTTATCTTTGGTTTATTCTATAATCGAATTCTCCCCGGTAACTTCTTTTGAATTATAACGATGAAGACCTCAGTTGATTAGAGTCTCGTGCTGATAACGTGTTGTGAATAAAATAAAGAAGAACAAGAAGAACAAAGAGATGAGAGGAAGAGGGAGATTTGTATTATTCTCAAAATATAGAATTGTATACAATGCCTTCAATGAATCATCTATTTATAGGCATAAGAAGTACATAATACATTAAACTCTAATTCATAGAGATAATATTCCTAATAATAAATAAATCAAAATCATGATAAAGTTATAATTTTTTTAAGGGTATCAATATTCATTCATTTAAAATTGTGTTAAGGGTGGCTCCGCCCATAGTTTCACCCTTAGTAAAAAAAATCTAGTAATATTTAAGTTTTTAAAATTGTTTTTCATATGCACGAACCAACTTATCTTGGTGGTTAAGAGAATAGTTATTGTTTTTAGAACTCACGAGTTCGAACATTAACAGCTACAGCTTGCTCTAGAGATTGTTGACGTGGTGGAGTCAATGATTATGCATTTCCATTTCCCCTTTGTGTATTCTCTTTCAGTTTTTTGCATGGCTTGCCAACAACATCATGCGTGAACAGCTAAAGAGGCAATTTCTTCATCAATCATATAACCATGGGGAAAGCAGTCACTTCATTATCACGATTCATACATCAAATCCTATTCTCATCTACCCATTTTCACATATATACTGCTCCCCTCATTCATCCATACATAATACATTCATATACCGATAAAATTTTGGCTCAACCATTAAGGGGTGTTTAAAGATATTTGACCCGAATGACCTGGTCCGTTGACCTGATAAGAAAAATTCGGCTAATTTTTATAATTTTGTTCACTTTTTGAGTTAGGCATCTGGCCTGTCAGTTCTCAGGTCGTAAAATCTAAGATTTTCGGGTACCCGAATACCCCGGATGTATTTGACACTCTTGGCACTTACTATCGAAGATATTTGTTTTAAGCATTCAGGAAAGCATTTGGGACGTCAGGTGAAAAATATTTTTTTTCATAATCTAATTAATATACAAAATATTGATAACTAATAAATTATTTGAACAAGTATCGAATATAATCACATCTTCACATATCATTTTGCTTGTTTAAATAATCAAACAACTATCAGCTATTAGTTAATTTTACCAAACAATTTTATATAACCAGCTAATACAATTCATTAGTCAAACCAGCTAATACAATCAGCTAATACAATCAGCTATCAGCTAATATAATCCGCTATCCGCTAATTGCCAAATAGAGCCGTAATATGTTACGTAAACATATTAGGTTCTAAATTTAATTAAAATTGGATAAACTGCTAAATAAGTCCTTGAACTAATTTACTTTCCCTAAATTAACCCTTGTACTTTGTTGTATTAAAATAAACTCTTATGTTTTGATTTGTACTTTAATTAACTCTTATATCAAATGAAATAATGGTTTTCGAAGAGTTTTATTTTGGAATAAATAAAATGCTAAGGTTCATTTCTGTTTGAATAAAAGTTTAAGGATTTATTTATTTAAATGTATTAATAATATTTTGGAGTAAAATCTTGACTGAATTGATGTCATGTCATGACTTAACATGAGTACCGGTTCAATTAGAAAATAGTTAAAGTATTTTTGTTTTAAATTATAGTTTTTTTTATCTTGTTATATTTTTATATAAATTTTAAATAAAACAGCTAAATAATTTTTTAAAAGAAAATATCTGAATCGGGCTAAACCCAAGACAGCTTGCGTGAAGTTCTCCTTTTTAATTTTCATAAGCATTTTTAATCTATCAGTATATTTAAATCAATAAAACAATATAACTACAGACCAAAACAACTTGTGGAGTTAAAAAAAGTTTATTGTCATTGTATCAAATAATATATATAATTATTGTTTGATATACTAACAATTAAAGCTTTTTTCTCCACAAACAACTTTAATTCATCGTGCATATTCTTTAGTACAAATTTAAATGAAAATTAAGGACGTATGATGGTGGATTAAAAATTATTTGCGAAAACTCAATGTCTTTGTTTAGCAATTAACGAATATTGAATAACTGATAGTGGATTGCATTAACTGATAGTTGATTGCATTAATCAGTTTGACTAATTGATTGTATAAGAGTGATTGATAAAATTAACTGATAGATGATATTTGTTTGTTTATTTGAACAAACAAAATACATATAAAAACATGATTATATTCAATACTTATTCGAATAGTTTATTAGTTATCAATATTTGATATCTATTAATATGTATTAAATTATGAAATTTAATATTTTTAATATAATATTACTAAACATATTTGAAAGATGTATACATTAATTTTTTATTTATTGAATTATATTTTTAATACATTTTGATTAATTAATTTAAAGAAAAGGAAAAGGGAATGACAACTTTTTCTAATTAACATCTTCATCATGGGTGGATTGATGTATGGTTGATTTCTAATCAATTGTATTCCTCTTTAATGATATATATATTTTATAATATGAATATGCTTTTCAACGTTAACATTAGAAAAGGCCCCCTCTAAAAAATTCGGTATCTTTTGCTCTCAATGCAATTAATAATTAATTATCTCATCTATTGTTAGTGGAATTATTAAAATTTAATGTTTTAGATATATTATTCGCTTTTAAAAAACTTTTAGATGTATTATTTAACTTTTTAAATTTATTAGTACGTTGACATTATAAATAAAACAAACAAATTGAAATGATTGTTTTTATAATAAATTTTTACAATATTTAATTTAAATTAAATAATTAATGAATCAACTATTAATATATATATATATATAACTGATTAGATATTCAAGCAGTAACTTTATCCTTACAAAGGAAGCATACCCGCAAGTTAAATTGCAAAAGATGTTCCCATGTCCTCTAAGAACATTCAAATTCATTTAAATGAAATTATTATTATTATAACATCAAATTCATTTAAAAAGTGTATAAATTTTGTATAATTTAATAAATTGTACTCTATACTAACAATCACTACACTTTTAGGATGTAAGTGTCTAAAAGTTCAACGAACATTAATCTAGTAATTAAGAATTATTTAAAAATTAATTAAGAATTTAAAAGGTTACATTTAAAAGAAACCTAAGAATTTATCCCCGAAAAGACATCTGTAGAACTAATGTTTTGATATAATAATTGAAAAATAATTTGGACTGATTTAAAAAATATTTAAAACATTTCCAAAGTCCAAACATGTCTTTAAAAAAGGTTTTTCATGTTTTCAAAGGCCAATTTTCACAAAACTGACCATGTGTTTCGAAACACCTTAGGGCGTTTCGAAACAGGTGCCTCCAGTGGCTAAAACGTTTCGATACGAGTATCGAAACGGGCCTTAGCGTTTCGAAACGGCTAGGCCGTTCCGATACGCCCACGTGGCACTGACCACAACGGTCATAAACCCCAACGGCTCTTTCCCAACTAACTTTTGAATGCAGGTCGTTTCGATACGGGCTTATAGCGTTCCGATACGCGTTCCGAAACGGCAAGGGGGCGTTCCGAAACGGATGCTCTGACAGACTGCAACGACTCTTTCTATATTGAGAGCGTTTCGAAACGGCTTCGAGCGTTTCGAAACGGGGAGCTGCAGAACTGCATTTATGGAGGGAATTAAAGGCTCCAACGACTCTATTTCAACCCCAACGGTCCTAAACGGCTATAAACTCAATTGGGAGTATAAAAGGGACCTCCAAGCATCAAGAGAAGACTAATGCTCATATTGTCAAACATCAAATGATCAAGAAATTGTCTTAGTGCTTAATTTGTCATTTCTTGTATAGACAAACACTAGTGAGCCAAAATTGTCAAATTTGCTCAAGTGTTTTAGGTTTTGGGTGAGTGCTTCATTGTGCAAACAAACACCTATTAGAGGGTTTAAGTTTGCTTTCATTATCTCTTTGTAAAAGAGGGTTTGATCAAGGCTTGGGTAGAAGCTTGATCGGTTGTAAGGGTTTCCTCCTAATCCTAGAAAAGGGGACGAATCAATTAGTGGATTGATTGTGAAATTCTTAGTGGGGAGCTAAGGTAGTGGATGTAGGTGCTTGTTAGAAGGCCGAACCACTATAAATCTTTGTGTCAATATTCTTTCTAGCTTCCACAACCCTTCCACCCAAATATCCACTTCTCCACCACTTGGTGAGCAAAATCGGTTGAACGAATCGAGCCCCACACATCCCAACAATTGGTATCAGAGCTTGGCTCAATCGAAGGGGATTCACATCCTATTGAGAAGATCCGGCAAGCTCGATCACTTTTTCATCAACCGGCTCAATGGCACAATCAATCGACAAACCGCCTTTCTTTGACGGAGCTCACTATGCCCATTGGAAGACAAAGATGAAGTTCTTCATCAAGTCAAGAGATTACAAGCTATGGGATGTAGTTGAAGATGGCCCGTTCGTACCCCAAAGGAGTAAAGCGGAGTGGAGTGCCGACGATCGCAAGAAGATGGAGCTAAATTGCAAAACCTTGCACATTCTATTTTGTGCATTTGGTCCATCCATCTATGAGAAGATGTCTTCTTGTGAGAGTGTCAAGGGGGTATGGGACAAGCTTGAAGTCACATACGAGGGGACAAATGAAGTCAAGGAGACCAAGATTGGGCTCCTAACCTTGGAGTATGAGAACTTCAAAATGGATCCGGAAGAGAACATCGAGAAGATGTTTGATAGGTTCTCCACCATCACCAATGGTCTCAAAGGATATGGAGAAGCCATCCCGGAAGAAAAGCTTGTTCGAAAGCTCATCTACTCACTTCCCGAGTCTTGGGACTCAAAGAGGACCGCCATCATCGAAGCCAAAAATTTGAAGACTTTGAAGCTTGATGAACTCATGGGGTCTCTCCTTACTCATCAAATTATGAAGAAGAACCAAGAGGATGAGAAGAAGAGGGAAGAAATTAGAGCTATGAGAGAGAAGAAAATCAAAGGGCTTGGCATTAATGCTAGTGCCATGGCTCTCAAATCCTCCACTTGCCATCATGTCTACTCAAGTGAAGAGGAGGATGAAGATGAAGAGATAGTTCATCTCTTCAAGAAGTGTGCCCCTTTCATGAAGAAAGCCTTGAGAGAGCTTGAACGTGAACCTAAAAGAAATGAGAGGGCAAGCACTTCAAGCCATAAGAAGAAGGCACAATTGGCTACTTGGAGTGATGAAGACTCCACCGACGATGAACAAGCCAACCTTTGCCTTATGGCCATCGAAGAAGATTCAAGGGTAACTTCTAATTCATCTACTTCATGTTCTTATTCTTTTGATGAATTACAAGATGCCTATGATGATTTGGTTTTAGATTTTAAAAGCCACATTTTGAAAAACAATAAATTGATTTCAAAGTTAAAAATTCAAAATGATTTGCTTTCTAAAACCAAACTTGAACTTGAAGCAAAACTTGAAGAGTTTGAGTTAAAATGTCTTGATTTACAAAAATTGCTTCAAAAAGTTCAAGGAGAAAAGGATTTGATTTCCAAAGAGCTAGACAAGAAAAACAATTTTGGAAAATCAAATTTTTATGTTAGACAATCTAGTGCCCCTAGATTTATAAATGGTAAATGTTTTAGAAGTGTTTAGGTCCCAAAAGGACTTAATACTTCAATTAAAAAGGATGAAATTGAAAAATGGATTCCTAAGGGGACTAAATTTTGTGCAACTAACGTTTATGGATCCAAAGCAATTTGGATACCAAAAGTTACTTGATTGTCTATTGTAGGTGTGATGGAGATGTTCAACAAGTCAAACATTGAGGGGGAGCTCCATACACACAAGGAAGAACACTTGAAAAAGGAAGGCTTCACATCCTCCCTTGGGTTCAAGTGTTGGTAAAATTTCTAGTTGTTTTTGAATTTATTTGTCTTATTTTCTATTTAATTCAACTAGATGATCATATATGTTTGACTAACATTTCAATGATGCTTTGAGTAAGGGGGAGCCATTTTAAAACCAAATTTTCATTTTTATCAAATTTTTTACCTCTATTGTTATTTTTGAACTTCATGTTTTAAATTCTTTTTGATATAACAAAAAGGGGAGAAATGGTTTGAAAAATTGATTTTTCAAATGAATAAGGGGGAGCTTTATTTGAATTAAAACTTTTAATCTCTTATTCACATTTTAAGTTAAATGGGGAGAATCCCAAACAATTTTTCAAGTAGTTTTATTATATCAAAAAAGGGGAGATTGTAGAACTAATGTTTTGATATAATAATTGAAAAATAATTTGGACTGATTTAAAAAATATTTAAAACATTTCCAAAGTCCAAACATGTTTAGGGATGTCTTTAAAAAAGGTTTTTCATGTTTTCAAAGGCCAATTTTCACAAAACTGACCATGTGTTTCGAAACACCTTAGGGCGTTTCGAAACAGGTGCCTCCAGTGGCTAAAACGTTTCGATACGAGTATCGAAACGGGCCTTAGCGTTTCGAAACGGCTAGGCCGTTCCGATACGCCCACGTGGCACTGACCACAACGGTCATAAACCCCAACGGCTCTTTCCCAACTAACTTTTGAATGCAGGTCATTTCGATACGGGCTTATAGCGTTCCGATACGCGTTCCGAAACGACAAGGGGGCGTTCCGAAACGGGTGCCCTGACAGACTGCAACGACTCTTTCTATATTGAGAGCGTTTCGAAACGGCTTCGAGCGTTTCGAAACGGGGAGCTGCAGAACTGCATTTATGGAGGGAATTAAAGGCTCCAACGACTCTATTTCAACCCCAACGGTCCTAAACGGCTATAAACTCAATTGGGAGTATAAAAGGGACCTCCAAGCATCAAGAGAAGACTAATGCTCATATTGTCAAACATCAAATGATCAAGAAATTGTCTTAGTGCTTAATTTGTCATTTCTTGTATAGACAAACACTAGTGAGCCAAAATTGTCAAATTTGCTCAAGTGTTTTAGGTTTTGGGTGAGTGCTTCATTGTGCAAACAAACACCTATTAGAGGGTTTAAGTTTGCTTTCATTATCTCTTTGTAAAAGAGGGTTTGATCAAGGCTTGGGTAGAAGCTTGATCGGTTGTAAGGGTTTCCTCCTAATCCTAGAAAAGGGGACGAATCAATTAGTGGATTGATTGTGAAATTCTTAGTGGGGAGCTAAGGTAGTGGATGTAGGTGCTTGTTAGAAGGCCGAACCACTATAAATCTTTGTGTCAATATTCTTTCTAGCTTCCACAACCCTTCCACCCAAATATCCACTTCTCAACCACTTGGTGAGCAAAATCGGTTGAACGAATCGAGCCCCACACATCCCAACAACATCTCTCAAATATTTTTTTGTTTAATTACTTTTCTCTCGCAGGTAGGGTTAGGGGTGATAATGAGTATGACCGGCTCGCGAGCTATTCGGGCTCGGTTCGGTCAAATTTCGATCAAAGCTCGACTCAAGCTTAGGATTGGCTCAAAACCTTAACCAGCAGAGCCGAATCTACCTAGGCTCAGCTCAAAAAGCTCGTGAACAGGCTCAGAAGTAATATGTTTAGCAAAAGAAAAACAATAAAATAAATTAGAAAAAATCTACTAAGAGTAAATTAACTAAAATAAATTGGGCATTTTCTTTAGTTGATTGTTGTTTGATTTTGTATTTTCTTTAATTATGTGTTTGTATTATAAGAATATTTATTGATTATTTGAATTAATCTAATTTTTGACACTTTTCCCCTTCTCGGTTATTGAATTTCATTTCAGTATTGGTTATAAAAGGAATTTTTAACGAATCTTTTATATAAAAAAAAACTATAACAAAATTTTTGATTCCGAGTCGAGCTCGAGTCTAAAATTCTGAACTCGGCTCGTTATCACCCTAGGCATCGGTGATCAATAAACAAGGAAACGGCTATTGTACAAACACTAATTAAATTTTTAAAGTAGGTGGTTGAAATTTATAAGTTGAGACAATTTTCTTTTTTTAAATTGCGAGTTCATTAGTTATTAAGATCAAATTTCTCTTCTTCTTCTCCTATTTAGGAATTATTTTTAAAAATAATACCTTCAATGTATTTCTAGTGTATAAATAAGTAATATTGTGTGGTTTATTTATATCAAATACAAATACAATAAATATGCATTTCAATTTAATCAATCAAATTTTAAGAGTAGGAATCATCTGCCCTTTTTCAGTGCTTCTATTTGTGCTCCACACTAAAATTAAGTTTAGAATTTAGAGTTTAGGGTTTATAGAATTTGGGGTATATGTATTTTTATGGTATATAGTATAGAGTTTATGATTTAAAATTTAAAATTATGGCTTAAAATTTAATTTTTTTAATATTGAGGCATAAAAAAAACATCGAAAAAGCATAAAATTTTTATAAAAAAAAAATCTAGATTTTAGAGTTCATATGAACTCAATACAAAATCAATCAAAATTGGTGAATAATATAATCAATTACTTGGGGTCAACATAACTCACCACTCATAAAAGCAAAAGGAAAGAAAGCTGAAAAAACAAGCCACAATTTCCCCCTCAAAAACAGTGATACAACTCAGTCCAAAAACCAGAACAGAAACCGCTTTAAGCCTTTAACCTCAATTTCCAAACCCCACATGTCTCTTGGGTAAAAATATCTGGTCCCTAACTATGACTCCTTCTATGGCCATGTCTAAAAAATAGTTAAAAATTAAATTTTGTCTCATAATTTTAATTTTTATATCCTAAACACTAAACTTTAAACCCTAAAAGTACACCACCAGCCCTAATTTTTTACACCCTAACCTTAAGCCCCAACCTTAAACCCCAAACTCTAAACCCACTATTTTAAAGTGAAGTGACAAGACATACTATGATTTCCATCCCATGTCTCTTTCCTACTACGCATCCCCAGGCCTATACCCGACTCAAATAAATCCCCCCACCCCCTCCTCCTCTTCCATTACCATCCTCCTCCACCATGTCATTAGCTTCACCGGCGATGTTAACAATCCTGGCGGCGGCGATGCTACAATTAACTCTATATAGCATCAGCGTCGCCGCTATCTCTTACCCTGACTTCCAACTCTTGAACGTTAAACAAACTCTTATGGGGACCAAAATGTTTAAGCCTCTCAAAGCATCTGAATTTCACCAACTTTCCAACGTTAGCAAAACTGATCGTCCAGGGAAATGGGAACTGAAACTTGTACATCGAGACAAGTTATCTTCTAACGTTAGCTCTACTTTTCATGACCATGGCCGCCATTTTCATGAGCGTATGAAAAGGGATGTGAAAAGGGTGGCCAGCCTCCTCCGTCGTCTCCCCGGCGGCGGAACCCACGACGGTGACGCTGCTTACGAGGTGAATGATTTTGGGTCGGGTGTTGTTTCGGGAATGGCTCAAGGAAGTGGAGAGTATTTTGTGAGAATAGGCGTTGGTAGTCCACCGAGAAGTCAGTATATGGTTATTGATTCGGGTAGTGATATTGTTTGGGTCCAGTGTCAGCCTTGTAACCAGTGCTATCGACAATCAGACCCGGTTTTCAACCCATCTGAATCCACTTCTTTCGCCGGCGTCTCTTGTGGCTCCTCCGTTTGTGACCGGATTGAGAAATCGGGTTGCAATGCGGGTCGGTCCTGTCGGTACGAAGTTTCGTACGGTGATGGGTCTTACACGAAAGGGACCCTGGCGCTTGAAACGCTCACTTTTGGTCGAACCGAGGTTAAAAACGTGGCTATCGGATGCGGGCATGTTAACCAGGGAATGTTCATCGGGGCAGCCGGGTTGTTGGGTCTCGGAGGTGGATCCATGTCACTTGTGGCTCAATTGGGTGGTCAAACAGGTGGTGCATTTAGCTACTGTTTAGTGAGTCGGGGCACCGATGCATCCGGGTCATTGGTATTCGGTCGTGGAGCGATGCCCGTCGGGGCTTCATGGGTCCCTTTGCTACGCAACCCACGGGCCCCGAGTTTTTACTATGTCGGACTTACCGGTCTCGGAGTAGGAGGTATTCGAGTTCCGATATCCGAAGAAATTTTCCGACTCAACGAGTTAGGGCACGGAGGAGTTGTGATGGACACCGGCACCGCCGTGACAAGGTTCCCCGCCTCAGCTTACAATGCCTTTCGTAACACTTTTATCTCACAAACGTCTAACCTTCCTCGTGATCCAGGAGTGTCTATATTTGATACGTGTTATAACTTATCGGGTTTTGTCTCGGTTCGGGTTCCGACAGTATCGTTATATTTCTGGAGCGGGCCAACCCTGACCCTACCGGCGAGGAACTTTCTTATTCCGGTTGACGAAATGGGAACTTTCTGCTTTGCATTTGCGTCCTCTGGTTCAGGACTTTCAATAATAGGGAACATCCAGCAAGAGGGGATCCAAATTTCGTTTGATGGAGCCAATGGGTTCGTGGGGTTTGGCCCCAATGTTTGCTAAGTCTAATGATGTAATTGTAAAGTAATATATATATATATATAGTTTCTTCAAGTATATTCATATAGCTATAAATACGAGTCTGATGTCACTAATAATGTCATGTGCCACTTGTTTTACATGAGATGAGAGCACCCTTTCACTTTTACATTGTGCATATCATTTTCATGTGCGAGTTTAATGTGCGTTATGTTTAGGGTGCGGTTAAAAGACGACAAGTTTTGAAATTTATTCTCGAACCAAAAATGTTAGACTTTTCGATAATATTTTCGGTTAGTTTTTTGAGGTTTTTTTTGCGAGAATTTATATTTATTTTCCAAGTTTCGATACTTTGCCTCAAACTAAAATTTTATAAAATAAAAAAATTAAGTATCGAAACTTACAAAATAAGTATCGATACTTGCAAAATTTAAAAAAAAAGCAACCGAAAATGTTATCATGAATTCTAACATTTTCAGTTCGAAGACAAATTTTAAAATTTGTCGTCTTTTAGCTGCACTCTAGACATGCCGCAGCTCATACCTACCCAATTTCATCCGAAATAACCCTAAAATGATTCAAAACTTGAAGTAATTCCATCCAAAACTTACCTGACATGACTAATTGGACATGTCTAAAAGTTGGAGAGTGGATCTAAGGTGGCACTTTTACACGAAAGTAGAGTAGTAGAAGGTGTGGAAAGACATTGATTGAGCGGCACAATGCTGATTAATCAGCCAGCACCTTCAGTTTCTGCACAATCATCTTAACACAATGTCAGATTCCTTAGGGCTGTGTTTCTCACAAGGCCTTTAGTGTTGAAATCTAGGTTGTGTGTTATGCCCTTAAGCTATGTTGAGCTGTGATTTTTTTTTTTATAAAATACATGTCTAATTTATAATTTATGTTCAAGATTTATAGTTTTCTCTCTTAATAATGTTAGTTTTAAAAATTTTAAGAAAATTTATATTAATGTATATTTTATATGAAAATAGGAATTGACACTATTGAAAAAAGAGGTTGACACCAATTTAAAAAATAATTGAGATCTTTTAATAAAAATTGACACCCATTATTTAGTTCTATCAATTTTTAACAAAATATGAGTTAACACTTAAAATTCTGACACTACAAATAAAATTTTCAAACTCTGCTTCTGCTCTACTTGGAAAAGTAACGTGTCTTGCCATTACGTCTTATTTTTGTTAGTTATGTTAAGCTATGACTTTTACAAACTCATCTACTTCTATTTTCTTTTCAATTTTCCCCTCTCTCTTTGGCTGTGTAATTTTTTTTATAAATCTCGAGTGTTTTCTGCTCATTTTACCGAGTCAAGTAAAATTACAAGAGTGATAAAACTTTTTCATCAAATATTTAAAGTTATTCACTACAGCAAAATAGATCTTTAGCGGCGTTTTTTTAGGCCTATAGCGGCGTTTTTTAGCGCCGCTAAAAACTCTCCCGGCGCTTAGAAAAGCGCCGCTGAAAGCTGCGCCGCAACAGTTCGCGGCGTTTGTGAGCCAAAAACGCCGCAAAAGGTCAAGATATATAGCGGCGTTTTGTATATCAAACGCCGCTAAAGGTTTCAAGATATAGTGGCGTTTTACTTTACAAACGCCGCTATTAACCTACTTTTAGTGACGCTTTTCTTTGCAAACGCAGGGAATGACCTGTTTTTAGTGACGTTTTTCCTACAAACGCCACTATTTGTTGTTATTTTTTATTCATATTTGCACTACTATTTTCTTTAAGAAATACTTTTCATAATTTAATCACTTTGCACATATGTTGTTCTTAACATATTCATAATTGTTATGATCATGAAATTGAATAATTAAAACCAAAGGAAAAACACTTTAGAGGAAACAAATGAAAAGGTTTTATTCACATTCTTTGTTCATACACTGGAGTTATGATACAATAATTGGAAAGCAAAAAAGATAAGAAAAATAACTTTTTTACAATGCTAAAATACCATATTTTAGTCACATGTTCTTCTCTTCAGATTTATGTCTCTTTGAACCCGACTGTTACATAGGAATTGAGCCTCCGACAGACATGATCTGTTGTTCAAGCTGCAGTCAATGAAATGGAAAATCAATCCTTGGAGTTAACAAATGATTAAAATATGTTTGACATTGTAAGGATCCATAACATTTTCTGAACTAATCAGTATAAATATATAAAACTTTCATGCCCAAGTTGTTAAAATTTCTAAAATGATTAAAATCTGTTGTGCAACAAATAAAAAAAACTGCCAACCTGAAACATATCGATAATTAATAGATCGTCTCACCTCAGAGTCTGCTTGCCTTTATTCACAATGCTACTGATAAATCATGTAAAGTTCACCATTAAACATATCTTAAACTGCCAACCTGACAAAATAGATTGCTTGAATGCATTTTACATAGCAAAAAACTTCTTTTCATTAAAGCCTAAATCATTGGAGAAGGGGGTATACACAAGTTAACAAAACCTGATTCTATTATCATAACGCGTTAACAGCTGAAGGCCTGTTCCTGAAATCAGCTTAGTTGTCATGTATGTTTTCCATGGGATATCCCTCTTCAGCACCTTTAAAAGAGTAAAAGACAAAAATCAAAGTAGAATCCCAGCAACAAGAAATCATTCATAATTAATTATATCATTGAAACAGTTAAAAAGATAAAATAGTTTAAATTCTTTGGACTGGTAAACCACAGGAACAACATAACAATTTGAAGCATTGGTAATTCACAACTAAGGCATTCAATAACAAAAAAAATAGAAAAGAAGCACCCACGGAAGTAAATCAAATCAACCAGAGAAATGAAAGTTTAATGCTAATTCACAATTGTAACGTCTAATCCTTTAAATTTATCTTTTACTTCTATATTCAACTGCACTTTCTACATTTTGCTGCAAGAAAATAATAAAAGCAACGGCCAAAAATCCCTAAAGCTTTCAAATTCCAATGCCAAAACTTGAAACTAAAAAAACCTCAGTTTAATGTAAAATTATAACTAATAAAGTAAATGAAGTGATTAGATCACCAACATGTTCAATGGTTAGTTCAGCAGGGTCCATTGGTGCTCAAAAAACACTTCAAATTCCACAAATTAAAGCCCCAATAAAATTTACCAAGAGATAATAACAGATTTAAAATCAAAATTCCTTGCATTTTATCTACAAATACACAACAGAAATCTATAATTGTATTTCAACATTTGATCAAATCTGAAGAATCAACATTAACAGATCGAATCCGACTAATTTAAATTCATATTCTAATTCATTTAGCTTAAAATGAATAATTAATTATGAAAATAAATTAACTCAAATCAAGTATTTAACAATAAAAATAAAAACAAAACAACATGCAGCGATGGGAGGGAGACAGAAAATGTAGTTTTGTTTATACTGAATGAAAAATCAGAGGAAATTGAAGAAAAATTGGAAGTATCATCATTACGAAATGGCAACTGCAAACTACAATTCACAAAAATTAAAATCCTTTGTAATGTATACCTGAATAGCAGCACTAGAATGGCAAGTATCATGGAAGACGAATTTCCAACAGCTAGAAACATAGGGAGAGTGGTTGCACAAGAAGACAACACCGGAACAAGGACAAGGCCGGCTACGACCGTTCTCTCCCTGGGTTACCAGCAATTTAGGCGTTTCAAGAAAATCTGTAAAAATGACAAAAGAGAAAAGAATATGAAGAGATTACCAGGTTAGGTATTGCTTCGGATAAACAATAGTGATTTTGTGAATTTGGGTTTAATGGAGAAGAGGTGTCAATCGACTGAATCAAGCGGCGGATTTCATTTGACGCCTGTAAAGAGAATCAGAGAATCGAGTTAAGTAAATGAAAGAGAATGAGAGAGGGAGAATAGAGGGGAACCTGAGTGAGAATGAGATGAATGCTTTTTTCTTCTTGTTTGCTGAAACAGAGATTGTCTAGCTCGACGGCGTCACAAAGGGTGGAGGGCTCGTGAGCTTTCTTGGAGAAAGTCACATGCCTCGACGGCTAGGAGCGACGACAAGCAGCAACGGTGAGCAGCGCCGGCGAGGGGGAGCAGGAGCAATACTTAGGGATTTTATCGTGATGAATTTGGGGATATTAGTGTATCTGAAATTGAGAATATAATTGTGGATAAAACAATGTGTTTTATTATTGTGGCGTTTGTAGACCCAAACGACCGTAAAACTTACCTGTTGCGGCGTTTTTTAAATAAAACGCCGCTAAAACTAAAGCTATTGCGGCGTTTTACCGACAAGCGCCAGTATATGATATTCTGTAGCGGCGTTTATTATAAAAACGCCGCGAAGTGTGCCATTTTGTGGCGATTATACCACAAACGCCGTTATAAGTATAATATTCGTGGCGTTTGTTCCAAAAACGCCACAAAAAGCGCCGCTATATACCAAGTCTGGTGTAGTGATTGTGTTTTTAAAGAATCGAATTCAAAATTTGATTAAGTTGAAACAACCTTAATCAAAACGTAAAATTTTGTGATGAAAGTATATTGGTTAGTTCATAGTGAGGAAAGCAATTTTGGAGGGCCACAAAAGTAAGAAATTGTTTTGGTGAAGCTGGTGAAAGAGGAAGGGAATGAAGAAAAGCAAAGGGCTAAGCTTTTGGCAGCAAAATCAGTCGCATCGATCGATTGTTGGGGATATACTTTAAAAGCTTTTCGTAACACCTCATGGCCCAAAGCCAACACAATGCTTTCATTCAACACTCTCCGCTCGCCCCCTTAGTAAGGATAACAGACGGGTATTATTTTATAGATTTTGTACCGTATTCACTCACAAGTATGGGTATAAGTATAATAAATGGTGGGTAAGTGTGAATGTTAAAAGTTATGTCCACCATAAATAATGTCTAATTGATACATTTGACATTTTAACCGTTTTATATTTATCTGTCATGCATCCGCTCATCTACTATTCACCATATGAATAAATAAATAAATATATATATATATTAGGTGGCGTTCCGTGGGGTGGGTTCATATGTTTGTTATCATTTATGTTGTAAGCACGTGGAAGAATTTGAGAATGATTAATGAAGTTAAAAATCAAGTTTATAAAATTTGTCTAGAATTGTATGCATATACAACGAGTTCAAAAAATCTCTATAAATAATTAAGAAGTGACTTTGAGTAAGTGTAGTTTCATTTAGAACAAACAGAAGTCAATTTCGACACTGATTTTAAAAGATATAAATTTTTAAATGATCGGAGGTCAGACAAATAGAGTAGTATGTTGCTCATAATACTAGTTCGATAATGATTTTATAAATTCATCGTAAATTGTGTAAAATTGAATTAGAAATACCACCTTATATAGTTAGAAAAAAATTTGAGTGTAGATTCTTTTAAAGCAAACGAGATGAAGTTCGAATTATATATTACGAGATAAGTGGATTTCTTTGAAGGTAGTACAGATGGGTACGAACAGGTGCGGACTGGGTAATGGGTACGAAGTGGATTTGAGAATGTACCGCATGAACGAGTGTGGATTTACAAATTGTACACCCATGTATGGTGATGAAAATTTTAAGTAGATATGGGGTACGAAACTCGTCCGCCCTATTTTTCATTCCTACTTTTCTGTGAGTGTTTTAACCCTAAACTAACTAACCAAATATTTTTTTGATAAATCTTAATCCTACCTAAAGGGTGGGAAGATGAGATTCTAGGAAAAAAAAGCGTGCTCATAATGAGTCTAGAACTTCTGACCAAAAAGGATGCGAAAAAATAAAAATAAACGACTTGACCAACTAACCAAATGAGTTTACTTAACCCAAGGAATTCTATAACCCAAAAATGGTTCCCAACCATAATGTTTTAGTTTCAGTTCCGGTTGGAATAATGTTTAAATTTATTGGTTCTAGTTTGGTTTTTGATTCATAAATTAAACTCCGATCCGAGACGAGCCTTATCGGATTATACTTTTTTATTAGTTTGTAATTAGTTTATAGTATTTTTTAAATGTAAAAGGGGGGTAATCCAAATCAAAATGAACTTTTTGATTGAGGCCAATTTAACAACATTTGTTGTTCCATTATTTAAACCTACAAATTGGGCCTTAAAGGACCCAAATTTATGGCTCAAAATTTTCTTTTACAATGGCAAATGACAAACGAAAATCATTAATTAATTTTAAATTCTCATAATTATATTGTGGATGATGAAGCCAACTCATGAATCCAAGTGGGAAAACTAGAGTCAATTTTATGATTTTGGCTTTTATTATATGTAAATTTGAAATTTAGTCCATATACTTTAATCTAGTTATAGGAATTTATGAGATTTCTAAAGGAAAAAATATAAAGAAATAACCACAATCATCTATTTACCTTTATTCAACGGGCAAAAAACGTAAAATTAAATAAGTTTTACATAATGTAAGTGGATATTAATCCTACTAATAGTATTATTAGTTATTTCAGATAGATAATACCATTAATTATTTTAGGTAAAATGATTATACATATTCATATAAATATGGTTTTCAACATTATAATTTGAAGGGTTGTTTTTAATATAAAAAAATTACATCATTGTGTTATTGGAATAGTTAACATGTTAATTATTTGGATTAATTAAAGAGATTATAATAGTAGAGATCAAATTATGCCAAAGTAAGTTATAAGATTAGATATCGAATTTGAACATAACAAAAGGATCAAAACTATAATTTAACAAAATACTCTCCTAAAACCCAAAACGCCAAAATTCAGGGGGGTAAATAAAAACAGGAAAACGCGCGTTTTTAAATCTGCCGCCAAAAACTGATTTTCCGTTACCTCTCATTTTCAATTTCCCCATTATTATTATTGTTGTTGTTTCCTTTTCTTGTCCCCGCCAAGAAAGAGAGCGGCCGCCGCCGCTTCAACCGCTGCCTCCGCGCCAAAGATGGCAGTGTTTTCTCCAAATGGTATACTCTTTTTGCCCCACTTTCAACTTTTATGCTAATTTTTTCCAGGCACTTTCAGCTTTTGTTTTTGTCATGTAAAAGGAATATTGTAAAACAAGCTCAAGTGTTATTCGATAGAGTTGAGCATGCATATGCAAAAAGTTACAGCATTTTGGTGAGGGGCTGGGGAGATATTGGTGAAGCTTGTCGTGCACGAAAGGTATTTGATGAGATGGTCACGAGTTTTTTCTATTGACGTTCTTGCTTAAAATAGCTTGTTGGAATCCTTGTGCAAAGGTGGTAGCATGGATGAAGCTTACAGAATGTTTGGAGATCGGACCGAGTGGGATCGAGCCAGATGCTTGTAGTTACTCTGTTATCATTCGTGCATATTGCGAGGCCAACGATATTCATGTGTCATTTAGTGTGGTCGATGGCATGAGAAGACACAATCTTATTCCAAGTTTGTTCACTTACTTACAATTGCATCATCAGAAAGTTTTGCAAGAATAAGATTGATGAGGCTTATCGGATTTTAACCGAGACAATTACGAGGGGAATCAGTCCAGATACATGGAGTTACAATGCCATCTTGGCAGGCACATTTATAATTTGTTACTCAAGTTGCTCGTCCGTAATTGAAGATTTGGTAGGGGAACAGAGTTATGGGAGAGTATGGTAGATAGAGGAGTTTATCCTTCTGTCTCAACTTATGTTGTCATGGTGCATGGATAATGTAACAAGAGAGGTAAGTTAGAGGCGTGCAAATATTTTGAGAAGATGATCGATGAGGGTGTACCTCCATATGTTTCAACCAATCTGTTGTGGAGGTCCGGATTATCGAAAAACGTTGAGAAGCTTGCAAACAAGATGGAAAGAGGCACTTCTTGTTCAATACAAGAGTTAGCAAATGCAATGGAAGGTAAAACAGCCAATAAAACAGTAAGTGAAGAAACTGAGCTTGAAAGCGAGTAACAAGGACCTCACTTCTCAGTTTGAGGCTTCTCAAATATAAAAATCAATATGAAGTTCATGATTGGTTTTCTAGTCTTATGCCTTAGGTTGATTTTCCTACCACCTGTCTTTATTTTCACCTCAACGGATTCTCTGATACAAGAAACTTTACAGATCACTGAAATTAGCAATTCTAATTGTATCTTGTACTTGTGATTAGTTCTAAACCACCACTCTGGAAAATGCAGATAAAAGATGCAACTCCTTTTATCACTTCTGTAATGCAGCGTATGCGAAGATGAAGTAACTCGGAAGGCTTAATTCACCATTTTCTTTAGAGCTGGCATTTGACTTATCTGGTGGTCCCTTGGTCTTTCATTTATCAAATATGCAGACAGCTGAATATCATTTTGTTGTTTGTTTAGGAGGGAGGTTCGGAGAAGGAAACATATGCTGTTGAAAAGGAAGCTGAACAAGTATTAGATGATTGTTAGTCAGTGGCATGGTTTTTTCCCCCAAGATTTTTTCCCTCATTTTGGGAGGTTAATCCCCTTCAAGGTAATGGATTCCAGTAGTTGTTGGGGTTTGGACAAGAATCTTTTTCCTTTCTTTGGCAATCATGTTTTATTGTCTTCTTTGACATGTGAAGGCTGAAGCAAGTTTTCCACTTTAAAGTAAAGCTTCATGAATTAGAAGTATTGATGATAACAAGATTTGATCTTTAGAGAGGTGGTCCTCAATTTTTTTTTGTGTCGACACTTCAGAAGACAAAAAGTGTTCTTTCAGAGCATTGATTGTCTCAATCACGGTTATGCAAGCTAGTAAGTAGTAAAAAGATATCTTATTTATCTCTGGTAGAGTTTAAACTTCACACTGAAACAATGTATGTTCCTGTAATAGTTATTAGTTAAATTGTGCTTGAAATTACCAATGGAAAATGTAAAAAAAAATGTAGCTGGTACTGTAAAAACATGAATATTTCTACTTTGGGCAGATTTTAGTCAGCATTTCACTGACTAGTCTCTTGTTTCTTTCCCCTACAAGGAGGCATTGGTTGCCCACATAGGCAGAGATTGTGAGCATAAGCAGAAGCTGGGAAGATGTTGTATGGTCGACCTTGTGGGATCTCGCCGCATAGTCTATTTGCCCTGAAGTTTGCATGTCTCATAACCTTAATACCCAACAAGCTTGTTGGGATTTTTCCAGTCAGCCTGTTGATGGAAAGATCAAGCCATTGAAGCTTCACCAATTGTCCCAAACTTATCGGTATGGTGCCGGTTATCAGGTTCCTTGAAATATCCAGCCTTTCGAGTTCAACAAGATTCGAGATTGAACTTGGGATCTGGCCTGCAATCTTGTTGCTCCCTATATTCAACACTTTCAAACCCAACCCTTCAGTGAATTGTGGTATTGTACCAGAAATGAGATTATTCGACACATCTATAACCTCCAAGAAGCTGCTTGTTTGGTTATTTAAAATGCTCGAGAGAGAGCCGGATACCTGGTTCGATTGAAGATCAATAGAGGAAATCCCATCTGGAACTTTGATCTCAGAAAGATCAAACTTCAGCAGGTTATTTGAAAGCTTCAGCTTCTGCAGACCTGTCATGTTTGATAAAAATGTTGAAATGCCTCCAGTGAGGAAATTATTGGACAAGTCTACCGAGCTCAATGAATCTGGTCTTGTAAACTTTGGAAGGCTTCCTCCCAGTTTACAACCAGCTAGGTTTACATCTGAAAGCTTTCTGTCTCTGATCCAGCTAGGAACTGTCCCCAAACTGAGGTTGTTGAAAGACAGGTCTATTGACAAAAGTGAAGGGATGCCCCTGCTAGAGACATCTGGTAAAGGGTCAGAAAACCCATTTCTGGATAAATTAAGGGACCAGAGATTCTGCAATCTTGAAATAGATGCTGGAATATGACCTATAAACTTGTTGCTACTCAATGAAAGACTAGTGAGAGACGTAAGATTCCCTATCTGGTCTGGGATGGTTCCAGTGAGCTGATTGTGGCTCAATGACAGATATGATAGACTGACCAAGTTGAACATGGAAATGGGTAGTTGAGCTGAGAATTGGTTATTAGAGAGGTCGATAAAGGTAACGTTCCGAAACTGTCCTATAAACTCAGGGATGGAACCAGACAATGAGTTGAAGCTGAGATCAAAAGACTGCAAAGACAGAAGAGTTTTGAAACTAGAAGGAATAGGACCTGACAACAAATTTCTTCCTAAATTCATCATCACAAGGTTTCCCAAATTCCCTAAGCTTGGAGGAACTGCCCCTTTTAAATGGTTACCAGCCAATGAGAGTGTTTGGAGATGGGACAACTGACCTAAACTTAAAGGAATGTTCCCTTGAAGTGAATTGTCTTCAAGGACCAACTGTGTAAGCCTGGTTAGCTTGGAAAAGCTATCCGGGATTGGACCTGAAATAAGCTTCATCCCACTTATGACCAACACCTCTAAGAAAGGCAAACTACCCAGAGAAGAAGACAGAGTACCCTTCATGTAGAGGCTACTGTCCCTTACAGGCCTTTGAAGAGTCAATTCAGTGACCCTTCCGGCTGGATTACATTGAACACCTTCCCAATCTCCTCCACAGCAATCCGTTCCAATCCACGAAGATAGACTCTCCGTTGTGTCCTTCACAATTTTGGCTTTGAAACCGAGCAGAGCAGCTCTATCAGCCTCGGAGCAAACAGGTGGAGCTTGTGAGATTGTTTGAGCTAGTGACAATGGTGGAAAGGGAAACATTGAAGAAATGAGTAGAAGTTTAAAAACCCAGACCAGAATCTGCATTTTGGAAGGTGGGTGTTGAGTTTTGATCAAATCAGAGAAATCAGTTGGGAGATTTCTTCACGTAGACAGGAAAGGCATACTGAAGGGTAAAAAACAGATTGAGAGAGTGAAAGGTGGTGAATGGTAAACAATGGCTTCCCCCTCGTATTTATAGTACCAGAAGAGGACAGGAAATGAAAATCTCTCATGCCTGTTATCAAAGTTTAAAGTTTTTCACAAGACGAATTGTGACCGTTCGATTAATCACGTGGATCCTAATTCCATTTTGAACGTTGGAGCGCAACTCATTCAAAATTTCCTGCACCTTTTTGCTAAATCAATTCGCTGGCTTCATACTGTGTATATATATATATATATGGAAAATATTTGGTAAATATATATATGGAAAATATCAAAATATGACAGTCAATTTTTTCGATAAGCGCTTAGTTTTTAGGGTTTAAAAGTTAGAGTTTAGGGTTTATGATAGAATTTTAGTGTTTGTAGTTAGATTTTAAGGGTTGCGAATAAAATTTGTGGTTTATAGTTTGGAATTTAAGAGTTAGAGTTTGGGGCCTCTAAAATAGATATGTGATAGCTTTAGAAGCTCACTTGTGGTAAAATAATTTCTACTGATGGTGCATCAAATAATTTACACACACACATAGGAAAATATTTTGATACACAAATTCATGTAAACTAAAACACAAGCTTTACAATTTTAGGGTTTAAGAGTTTAAGTTGTAGTGTGTAGAATTAGTGGTTTATTGTTATAATTTAGAATTTAAGATGTTAGGGTTAGAGATTTAGATGTTGGATTTTATAGTTTAAATAAAAAAAATTGTGTAATTTTTTACACCATTAACCTCTTATTGCATGGGCGGATCCTTTAAAGGACCAATGGGGCCACGACCCCCAAAATTTTGAGAAATTTAAATTATATCCTTAAAATTTTTGAAAATTTTAATTTGGTCTCCTCAAAATTTTTAAAAATTGATATTAAACTTCAAAATTTTGAATATTTTAAATTAAATTTTCTCTCAAACTTTTTTATTAAATCTCTCCAAATTATTAAAATTTTTAGTTAAACCTTCAAAATTTTCATTTAAACCTCTAAATTTTTTAAAAAAAAATTAAGTTAACCCCTCAAATTTTTACTTCAAATTTTGCCACCGGTTATTTAGCTATTTTGCCACCGGTTATTTAGCTATTGTTTTCTTATTAATACTCGTAAGGATCGGCTCTTGCCCTTCATGTTTTTACAACTAGTATTGAAAGTCATTACATGTGTAAGGACACTGTTCAATGGAGTTGATTCGTGTAGGTATAATTATTGCTTTAGTCCTTCTACCAGGAACATCTCGGATGGAGGAATAACATGAGCGACTATTTGGAGTCTCATATTTTATCTATACAACTTCAACAATTTCTTAAGTTGTAGACTTGTAAGTTAGTTGTTGTTTTTTATTGTTTTAATTATATTAAAGGTGTTTTTTAAACAAAACAATTGTTGGAAAAATTTGATAATTTTGGAGCTTTGAATAAGAAATTGATTCAAATGTTGTTGAGGAAAATATGGAACCAAATGTTGGTTCGTAAATGTGCAGACGTGCACGACGTGGGTAACGCAAATGTCTGAACCGGTCTGGTCCTTCGTGGGCTTGCAGATATTTTGACCCAAATTTAAAATGAATTTTCCTCAAATAAAAGCATAAATTTGCCAAATTTTATCTTGAAATTAAAAGGATAAATATTAGAAGTTACCTTTAATTCAGATAATAATTTTGGAAATTGCTTTATAGGAGAATCAATTGATTCTCAATATTGAATGCTCCATTAGGTCAAAATTTTCACTTATACCCTCATGACACTCCTATAAATAGGGAGTAAACCTTCTAAGTTTTACACAACTCAAAACCACAGAAAATTTTTATTGTTTTACTCTGTGAATTTTACAAGTGGTTTTCGGTGATAGGCGAAGGCAATGGTCAGTTCGTGATCTCCACAGTAGTGCAACTGTGGTTGATCTTATGTTGTTGTATCCTGGGAGACAGACGACCAATGAACTCGAGCACCATAGGAGTGGCCGAAAATCTGTCTTAAGGAAACTGCGTTCGTGCAGGCCTCAACACGTTTCTTTTGGTTCCAAATCGGTTTGATTTATATATTGTTGTATTGTTCTTAATTTTGTATTGTTCATTTAAATAATATTATTTATCTTATTATTTATTCTTGGATTAAAGCCTATTTTCTAACAATCTTAAGACAGATTCTCAGTTTTAATCCAAGACGAACAGATTATTGTATCTAAAACAATGATTCACACGATGAGGAAATTTTTACGCATAGAAAAGGTGAATGCCCAAAGACAAGAAACGTTGAGATCACCAATACCACGGATTCAACACGATGCAAGCGTTATTTCTTGAGATAGAACATTTGGATATTCGATTAGTAAGGTAATTTAAATATTCCTTAATAAGTTTTCTTGTTTATATGACATTTTTAAAACCATAAATTATGGTATTAATAAGTTAATATTCCATATTAAATTTTGACTTCTAATATAGTATGGTTTATGCCATAATTAAACTTTTTTATAACATTGTTAAGATAAAGTTTAAAATTTGGTAATATTTTTGGTAATATTATTATGATAGTGTTACCTTATAACGTGGACATTTTAAATATGGCATGTATATAAATTATACTTTGTCACATTTTTTGTCTTAATTATGATCCTTTGTATTTTTGGAAATTATGTGGATTTTATTTTGTACTAACAATTTCTTTTGAGAAATTTTATAGAGACGAACAGAATATTCAAGCGAAACCGTGATGGTTGTGAAAACAAAGACCTCGTAAATAATTCGTTTCAGGAATTAATTTCTGCCGTTTTAACGGATTTACGTGATCTTTCCAAAACAAGAATAAAAAAAATTAAAGGATCAATTCCTTTGATTTTGTTGCCTTGATATCTTTGGTTTGGGTTTTAGTTCTACTAATCCCAATATTTAACAAAAGATATATGAGAAATAAATCACTGAATTTATTTCTTCGTTAGAATCTTGTGTTGATTCTAATTTTGGAAAAGGAAATAAATCATTGAATTTATTTTCAAGAGAATCTTGTATGATTCTAACGTTGCAAGGAAAATAAATCATTGAATTTATTTCCGTAAGAATCAAGTATGATTCAATTTTTCTAAAAGGAAATAAATCATTAAATTTATTTCTATGCTAGAATCATGCGTTGATTCTAACTTGTTAAGAAAAATAAATCATGGAATTTATTTCCGTAAGAATCAAATATGATTAAATTTGTGTAAAAGGAAATAAATTATTAAATTTATTTTCTATACTAGAATCATGTGTTGATTCTAACTTGTTAAGGGAAATAAATCGTTGGATTTAATTTCGTGAGAATCTAGAATGATTCAACCTTGAAATAAATTGGTGAATTTATTTTGAAAAAAAAATAACTCAAATTTATTATCAAGTATGATTTTATTTTGGAAATAAATTGATGAATTTATTTCGGAAAGTAACATTGGTTACCAAATTTAGAGCGCTGATTCTGACTGAGGTCTCGAATCAAAGCATAGAAGAACTTGATTCTCTATGTCAAAATTAAATTCTTAAAGCCTATTCTGATGCATGCTATGATGTGCACAGTGTTTAAAAATGGCTAAAGAATCGAGAGGGTCGTTGGACCATAAATGGAAGATTCCAAATTGTTGTGAATCAAAGGTAGTGATTCCGATTGATCATCCATGCTTGGAATGATTTCAAGAATAAAATCCATAAACGGTGATTGAAAGAAAATTTAAAAATGCATGTCTAGGATTGGTTCTTTGAGAGACTTGGTATTTAAGCGTGCCTAGTGCACCACCTCTCTTTCATAAGTTACCTACCTGGTGCATTGTTTATTATTGTTCTTTCTATTAATACTGTGTGAACTTTTGTTTGGGGTTTAGTTTACTAAATCTCCGTCGTCTAACAAAAGTTAGAAATTATGTTTCTGTTTCTGGTTTTAGTCTTTGACTAAATTCCTAACGCTTAACAGATTCATAATTTTTGGTTCTGGATTGTGTCTACGTGACACAATGGAAAAAATCAGTGAAATTTATTAGGAAAAAAATTCATACATTGCAACAAAAGATGTTGCATAATTGACCATGATAAACCTAGTTAAATATCTGAAGGATGATCCTCCTATTATTAGAGAGGATAAGGTAAATATTGTTACCACCTTCAAATGTTACTAAGGTAAATATTGCTAAGATAAATATTATCATGGCAAACGTAGTAGAAGTCAAAAACGACTTCAAACCGTAAATTGGACGGTGTGTTCAAGAAGCAAAATTTCATGGAAAAAATACTTCAATTGCCATAAGATGAGGAACAAGTCTTCAGACTATAGGCTTTCAAACGAGGACAGTGTTATTGCCATAACAATTGATATGACAACATATTGGTTGAAGGAATATGTTTATTACCTTCATTGATGATAGCACAAAAATAATGTAAAGATGAAGCTATAGTGAAAATTGTTCTCTATGAGCATGATGTTGAATCCCAAACTTAATTAAAGGTTTAAGATGAGGAGAGAGAAGCTCTATATAAGTAACGTTGGTACTATAATGTGCCTAACATGTGGGGGAAGCTGTTCTATAAGCTAATTACCTTTTAAACAAGATTCCCCGTAATTAAAGAGACTAGACACCATATAAGTTATGAAAGGTAATTAAACATTCCTACAACTACTTGAAAATGTGGGGGTGTCTTGCAAAAGTAATGACCCATTACTAAAGCAACTGAGAATAGATCCCTAAAAATTGTGGATTGTATTTTTATTGGCTATATAGAACATAGCAATGTATATCGATTTCTTGTGTATGCATCGAAGAACCCTGAGATTCACAAGCATACGATAATGGAAGATGTATTCCCTTGTAAAGCTAGGGAAGTTGGTCAAAGTTCAATGAAACGAACTTCGGAGATTATCGATAAAGATGACTCAAATGATCAACAAGGGTTTGAGCTTGAAATAGAGCCGCAAAGAAGTAAATGAGCAAGGGTAGAAAAATTCTTTGGATCATTTTTCTAAACTTTATGTTAGAGGTTGAATCTCAAACGTATAATGATGTTATACATTCACCTGAAGGCATCTTATGGAAGGATGTCATTAAGAGTGAAATTGATTCCATCATGCAAAATCATACGTGGGAATTAGTGGATCTTTCTCTGTAAATTAAACCACTAAATTTTGAATGAATTTTCAAACGGAAAATGAAAGTAGATGGAACAATTGATAAGTATAAGGCCAGATTGGTAATAAAAGGTTACTGAATGCCTTGACTATTTCGATACATAATCTCATGTATCAAGGATAACCTCCATAAGTATGATACTTACAATTGTCGCTTTGCGAAATCTAGACGTATATCGAATAGATGTTAAAAGAGTTTTTTTAAATGAAGATCTTGATGAAGAAATATACATGGAACAACCTGAGGGTTATGTAGTTTCAAGTCAAGAGAGAAAAGTATGTAGGTTGGTGAAGTCCTTGTATAGACTTAAACAAGCACCAAAGTAAAGACATGAGAAGTTCGATAATGTCATAATGACAAACGACTTCAAGATAAATGAGTGTGACAAATGTGTATATGTCAAAACTATTAACATTGGATATATTATTCTATGTTTGTATGTTAATAACATATTCATTGTTGGAAGAACCAATAAAATGGTAAACATACCAAAGACTTGTCAAATTCAAGATTGACATGAAAAATATGAGATTAACATATTTGAGTTTGGGCATCCAAATCAAACGATCACTTGAAGGTCTCATATTGACGTAGTCACACTACGCGGACAAGAGAAGTTTGGCAAGGATGTTTCTGGCATAGCCAGAACTCCAATAAATACATGCCAACTTTTGTCCAAGAACAAAGACCAAAGTGTTGACCAAGTAGATTCAATAAACCAGATATTGTTTCTACTGTGAGCAGTTCAAGTAGATTCACAAGTAATTCAAGTGAAAATCACTGGAAAGCAATTGTGAGGGCATTGAGATATCTTAGATATACTCGAGATTATGAATTGCATTATTCCAGAGATTCTTCTATTTAGAAGGATACTCCGATGCGATTGGATATCTGATATTCAAGATATCAAAGGCATAAGTGGATATGTCTTCACTTTGGGAGAGGAACCGTGTCATGAAAATCCTCAAGAAAAATGGTTATAATCAAATTCATAATAGAATCTGATTTTGAAGTTCTAGACAAGTCTAGAAAAGAAGTCGAATGGCTTTAGAAATTTCTTGGAGGATATTCCTGAACGACCAAAGCCAATGCCCACAATAGGTAGGACATAGAGCTTTGTGTATAATGGTAAGTCGAGACATATGCGTTGTCGACATAATACCGTTAGACAACTGATCTCAAATGAAATTATCTCTATTGATTTTTTGAAATTAAAGAATAACGTTGTGAATCCATTAACCAAAGGGTTAAATTGAGATCAAGTTGAGAAAACATCTAAAGGAATGAGACTAAAGCTCATGTAAATTTAAGGTGCTATGTGAAGGAAAACCCTACCTAGTTGACTGGAGATCCCAAGATCTAGGTTCAAAGGGACAACCTAATTGCATAGACCTGTGCGGTCACTGTAGGGGCTCTTATCCCCAAGTCCATTCTTATGATGTAAACGGTGATCAAAGTGGTTTAGGCTAAGCAATGCTTTTAATGACCATTGTGTGCTTTTGTGAGTCAAGCAACATAAGTCACCTATGTGAGAGTGAAGTAGGGCCGCTTCAATGAGACTATTGGGCATAGTTCTTTCAAACTCTTGCAGAACCAGGCGATGTCCACGGCCATATGGACATACCCATGAGAACTAATACTCTTGTCAGAGAGGTAGTTGTGTGAAGTATATCATCGTTTACACAAACGGCAGAATAGTTCAAGGACATTACGTCTACTGGTCAGCTAGTAAAGTAAATATACTTTCACAAGGGAAGGTTCAAGGGTGGACACCTACCTATCCTATGCAGCTATCGATCGTAGAATCTATCACCACATCGAGTCAAAATGTTTTTGATTAAATCAATTTCATTCATGTGGGGGATTGTTGGAAAAATTTGATAATTTTGGAGCTTTGAATAAGAAATTGATTCAAATGTTGTTGAGGAAAATATGGAACCAAATGTTGGTTCGTAAATGTGCAGACGTGCACAACGTGGGTAACGCAAATGTCTGAACCGGTCTGGTCCTTCGTGGGCTTGCAGATATTTTGACCCAAATTTAAAATGAATTTTCCTCAAATAAAAGCATAAATTTGCCAAATTTTATCTTGAAATTAAAAGGATAAATATTAGAAGTTACATTTAATTCAGATAATAATTTTGGAAATTGCTTTATAGGAGAATCAATTGATTCTCAATATTGAATGCTCCATTAGGTCAAAATTTTCACTTATACCCTCATGACACTCCTATAAATAGGGAGTAAACCTTCTAAGTTTTACACAACTCAAAACCACAGAAATTTTTTATTGTTTTACTCTGTGAATTTTACAAGTGGTTTTCGGTGATAGGCGAAGGCAATGGTCAGTTCGTGATCTCCACAGTAGTGCAACTGTGGTTGATCTTATGTTGTTGTATCCTGGGAGACAGACGACCAATGAACTCGAGCACCATAGGAGTGGCCGAAAATCTGTCTTAAGGAAACTGCGTTCGTGCAGGCCTCAACACGTTTCTTTTGGTTCCAAATCGGTTTGATTTATATATTGTTGTATTGTTCTTAATTTTGTATTGTTCATTTAAATAATATTATTTATCTTATTATTTATTCTTGGATTAAAGCCTATTTTCTAACAACAATAAAATTAATTGTTAAAGTAATGAAATATGCTTTCGTTCGGTCTCATTTTTGAATTTTCGTTCAGGTCCTCGAAAATATCTGAGACGACTTTGCGGCTTCTATTATGTTAAATTTTAGAATTTAATCTCCATTTTAATTTGACAATATTTATTTCCTCTATTTTAATAGTCATTAGTAAGTTTAAATTGATATACTATTCATCAAGGCGATGACAGTAAAAATTAGTCACGGTTACTTGAAATACTACCAATATAAAACTACTATTGAAATCTATAAATTATTCGAGTGAGTAAAAATACTCATATTATCTTATTTTATATGAGTTCGAATCTTGACATTTGCATTGAAAATGTAAATGTTTTTCTATTTAATCAAAATACGGAACTACTACTTGCATTATAGAAGTAGATACCTAGATTATGTCAAACTAAAATTTTAGTGCACTAGAGGGACAAAAACCAGAATTAAACCATTTAATGTAATCATGGTAAATTTTGAAATTGTCTTCCTATTTGAATACTCGCAATCAAAGTATTATTCATTGCCCACTCAAGAAATTATCAACGTCCCAAAAGTTTGACAAATGTAATTATTATTAAAATACGTGCAGATAACTACAAGTGTTGGGTACATTGGCACGACATATTGCACTCTTAAAGAAAGAATCCGAGTTCAGACATTGGAGACGATATTGTTAGGAGGGGTAATTTTACACCCCGAACATAGATCATCTGATCATCCTAAAAAATATGCTAATAGATCATCTGATCCTTTTCCTAATCGGGAAGCTTACTTTTTGCTAATTCCAACTTGTGTAATGAAGGTGGTTTTCAACTTTTTATCTAGTTTCCGACCGGGGAATATATTGTCTTCTAGCTTTGTGTTGCCTGTTGCTTACCCATTTGGTGGCTTCAAGGTTCACTCCCTATCACCTTTCGGTAGAAAAAGAAGCAAATGCAAGCTGGGAAACCCGATCCACGGAATCGAGTCGGTTCGATTTATTTGTTCGCATCATTTCAAAATTTCGACATCTTAAAATTAAATCATTTAGAGTCCGAATATTTTGAGTTTAAATTATTTTTATTTTTTTGTATTGTTGACTTTTATCAGCAAATCGGGTACTATTAAATACGAACTTTAATTTTAGAATCATCGAATCATAATTGATAAATCTAGAAGTAATTTTTTATATAATAGGATTAATAATAAATTATGCTGAGATTGCATGTTTTTGGAGACCAGATCTTTTAGGGTTGTTAATATGTTAGTTGGAAATTGTTGGAAAAGTTTTTGTCAACCAAATCTAATCATTCTTGAAATTTGATTCCTTGTATTTCCCTCAAGTCATGTCTTCTTCACATCACCCATTAATCTCCTCTTTTCTTTTCAACATTAAACTACTGTAATGACTAAAAATCGAGAAATTTGAATATGAAATCGAATCATAATATTTTGACCACTGAAGTTATATATTATTATTACTTTCACGCCCGAAGATTTTTATTCAGTTTCATCATTAAACTTTCTTTACTTGAAACATAATATTTTATCTCATTTTTTGTTAAAATAAATCATGTGACACTCTAAGAAAGCATTGCATAAATTACTACATTACACATAACACAAGTTAAACTTGATAACTTAAAAAGCATAAAAATATTTAAAATATTCAACATGTTAAAAATTGATATTTTTTGGAATTTTATTTTTTTAATATTTTAAGACATTTTTATGAAGTTCTGAAGTTGTTTGAGTTTAATATACGGGATAAACTACACAAGAAATTATGAAATTATTAACGCTAATTCGTTTTTACTACCGAACAACGTTTTGACTCGTTTATGTGAACCAAAACAACGACATTTTAATTCCCATATCGCCCTACACTGTGACGCTTTGGAAGATGAAAAAATACATGGATTTGCATATGAGGGGATTTGAAACCAAGTCCTAAGATAAGAAAGGTAATAATTTAACTACTAAACTAATATGAGATTTGATAATATTCTAACACAAATAATACATATGTTAAATTATACTTGAGATTAATATGATTTTATTTTTGTTTAGTTTGGTCTCTAAATGTTTTATTTAATTCAAAATTAACTCCTATGTGTTTCTAATTTTTATAATCTAGTCCAACATTATTAATATAGTTTTTTGTTCAGTTTAGCCCCTATAGATTTTATTTAATCTGAAATTGAGCCCTATTTGTTTCTAATTTTTATAATCTAGTCCAACATTTTTAGTATAGTTTTATTTTTGTTCAGTTTAGTCCCTAAAGTTTTCACTTAATCAAAAATTGACCCTTATTTATTTCTAATTTTTATAGTCCAGTCCAATATTTTCAATATATTTTTATTTTTATTCAGTTTAGTCCCTAAAGTTTTTATTTAATCCAAAATTGACCCTATTTTTTATATTTTTATAATCTTGTATATTATTAGGGATCAAATTTCGGATTAAATAAAAACTTTATGGACTAAATTGAACAAAACTAAAAATATATTAAAATATCAGACTAAATTATAAAATTAAAAACAAATATGGGTCGATTTTAGATTAAATAAAAACTTTAGGGATTAATCTGAACAAAAATAAAATTATATTAAAAAACCCGTACTAGATTATAAAAATTAGAAACAAATAAATATTAATTTTAGATTAAATAAAAAATTTAGAGACTAAAGTGAACAAAAATAAAACCATATGAAAACTATATTAATCTTAAATACAATTTCACATATATATTACTTGTGTTAATTTGTTACAAAATCTTAAGTTGGTCTAGTGGTTAAGCCTTTACTCTTCTTGTCTTAAGACCTAGGTTTAAATCCTCTAAGGTGCAAAACTCTATTTTTTCTCTTGCAAAACAACCTCGTTTTGAACGGTATGGACATCAAAATAGTCTCATCAAAACAACGTTGTTTTGAATGACACCCGCATCAGCCACCGTTAGCCATGTTATTGTGCAGTCAATGATTAAACGACGAAGTGACATAAATGAGTTGAAAATTAAAGTTTAGTGTTAAAATTAGACAAATTAAAAGTTCGGTAATAAAAACTAGTCTATGCTAATAAAAAAAATTAATGATATATGATATAGTTTATCATAATATATATTATGTGCCGTGTAACATTCTAGGTGACATGTTCTTATATTGCTACATTGTTTTTTTTAATAGAAGAACGAAGCGGGATAATATGCAGAGAATTATTTATTACGAGAATTTTAATATTTATGACTTATCCAATGACTCGGAGAATTCTAATTAATGCCAAGAAGCTGAAAGACTTGAAGAGAGCAAGTGAGTCCACTCCCTTCACATTCATTCACCATTTTGATAGTTTTTGAAATTAATTATAAAAATGAAAAATATTAATATTAGTTGTCATCAGTTGCTTTAAGCATAATCAATGGAAGGAAGAAAGCAACAGAAGGCAAAATAAAACTAATTGATAAATTTCATTAAATTACTTGTCATCTTTTTTATGTTATTAATTTGTAACGTTGTCAATAATTAATATTTGAATATAATTACTTATTATATATTTATTACGAGAAAATCAGCTTCCACCATATTGTTTTCATGTATTTATTTGTTTAACTACTGATTTTTGATTTATTGATCGACGAATTTAGTACGAATTTTGTAGAGGTTCATTATGAGCGCGATACTCCCAATACAGTTTTTTCAATTTACAACGCTAGGATTCAAACTCTTCAGAATTTAAACTATAAATGTTGTTTAAAAAATTTAACATATTATCACGCTAAATTAACTTGTAGTTAAAAATATTTATATATGTAAATTTAAATATTGTTATTTTTCAGTCGGTCACGTGATATCTGTTATATTAGGTTATTTTCTATGCTAAAAATAACATGTCAAATGAGGTTTATTATGGCTTGATAATAACCCATACAAGAGATGATTTGTATTATACTATGCAATATATAAAGATGTGTCTAGAACAGACAACACACACCGTTACACATTATTAATATTATATATTGTTTAGTTTTTAATAATTATTAAAATTTTAAGTACTCAACATATAATTAATCATATTTTAAAACAAAATTAAAATTTGAATTAAATAACCCTTTCACCTTTTTGTTTTATATTATTTTTAATTTTTAAATTAAAATATTTGTATTAAATTCTTCATCCTCCACAGATCCTAAACCGAAAACGTATCTAGGCATGGGCAGGAGGGGCACCTGCCAAAGGCTTGTAATTAAGAAGTCCAAATACGTATTGTTAGAGCTTTAATTTATAAATAAATAAATTTATTTTTGTATATTCTTGAAATTTATTTTTTCCAATACTTGTTATTAGGGGCTCAATGTACAAGTAAATTAATTTATTTTTGTTTACTCTTAAAATTCAATTTTTTTCAATACTTGTTATTAGGGTCCCGATTTACAAGCAAATTAATTTATTTTTGTCCTTTTAAAATTTAATTTATTTTTCAGCACTTGTTATTAGGGGCTATTTTACAAAGAAATTGTTTTATTTTTGTTTATTCTAAAAATTCATTTTTCCTCAATATTTATTATTAGAGACTCGATTTTAAGCAAACTAATTTACTTTTGTATACACTTGAAAATATAATTTTTTTTCCAGAACTTGTTATTAGGGACTCAATTTACAAACAAATTTATTTATTTTTATCTACTTATAAAATTTATTTTTTTTCTCAATGCTTGTTATTGAGAATACAATTTACAAGCAAATTAATATATTTTGTTTACTCTAATTTTTTTTTTCAAAATACTTGTTATAATGACATAATCTACCAACAAAATATTTAATTTTAATTTTTTTTTATTTTTTAATATTTATTATTAGAGACTAAATTTTTAAATTCTCTCTAAGATCATCAAAATCCAGTTTGCCTTAGACCCATCCCTAAACTCTTTCATCCCATCCTTTATGACTTTTCTCTTTCTCTTGGATAGAAAAATATTATAATTACCGTTAAACCATGATTTGGCTTCGTATATAGAGTTAATCAGTTTGATTCACGCAGGCTCTAAATACAGGTAACATGTATGAGCAACAGGGACGGAGACTGCACTTAAAATTTGATGGGTTAATTGTATTAGTTTTAAAATTATTGCAATTATGTCTTTGTCTATCCTAAAATTTTATTATCTATTGTTAGGACCCTATCAATTAAAATTAATAAAATTAAACATTGTTCTCTCATTTTTTGGTTTAATTACTTTTTAAGACCTTTCAATTTTAAAATTTGTACATGTAAATATAAATTCCCTTAATTTTTTATGATTTAATTATTTTTTGTTCATTTCAAAATTAATTAATCCGTTCGCTCGTAGTTCAATCCTGACTCCGTCCCTGATGAGCAACAACATTAATGCAAACTTGCAAATTTCAAACCATCAAGACTCTTTACTGGATTATGAGCTGTATGGAAATATTTGACAGATAATGTATATGATGTTTCGAAGTTTTGGGAATGCAAAGACCTAATGAAATTAGGGGTGCGTTGATTGCGCAGGAAAGAGCAATGGAGTCCACAATCTCACCCTTTCTATCTTTATGCTGTATGTGCCCTGGATTTGGAATTTGGAGTCCCTAACTTGATGTACAATCCCCCAATCATATATAAAGGAAATAAGTTTTGGATTGGTTGATTCTGGCCCCTACGTCTTTTTTTATGATTGGGGTAAGGGGGTGGGGGTCCAACCATGTCAACATGGATTGGAAAACATATCGACCCTATGTTCATGTGAATGTGTCTGTTTAAATATCGTCCCTACTGACCCTCCACTAGTTGATATAGCAGGATAAGATATTGGGTCCTTTAAGTAAGGTCAGGGGTTCAAATCTTGAGGTTGTGAACGAGAAAAAAAATAGAATGGGAGGGTCATCTCATATTGGAATTTTACAAAATTTGATCCGTATTAGTCCACCAATAAATCAGGTACAAGTAATTAAAGAAAAAAATATCTAACGGGAACTTTTTCAAGTTTGTCGTATGCCAACATACGAGTAAAGATTATAGTCTAATGCTAATATATGTCACAGTTCAAAAAAAGAAAATCAAGTTCATAAGAGTTAAATCATTTAACATGATTCGTTGTTAATCAGAGAATAAATTATTTGGAGTTCCACTAATTAATCGAGTGGTCAATAATGGTCATATTATTACATCTTGTGTGACTTCGAATCTTAACATTTATTTTGAGAATGTAATAATTTTTTTTTGAATAAAGAAAGAGAATAAATTACTTGACGCAATAAGTAGTTATTAAACATAAATAAAATATATTGTATGATGAGATCCACTAATTAACCTAGTGGCTAAGAATGCTCATCTTACCTCGTCTTGTATGAGTTCGAATCTCATTATGAAAATATATTGTATGCATTTAATCAAAAAAATATATTGTATGATAAAAAATCTTAAACATCAAAATTGTATAGTTAATAAACTGGTTATTACATTTACATAGACCTGCTCGTTAACCTGGCTAATGAAGTAGCTAGTAAATATGTACCGAGTGCAGAGACGGATGCATGATTTTGTGTTAGAAAGTAAACTTATAAAATTTTAGGACAACAGAAATAAATTTTAAATAGAAAATACATGAAATTTTTCTTTAAAAATAAATTATATACGAATTTTAAATTTTTAGAGGACAACTGTCCCCTCCAACTCTTCGGTATATCCCTCAACTAGAGTAACCTAAAGACTAGGTCAAAAATCTAAATACATTAAATACAGTTCTCTATTTCTCTCCAAGTATATGATTTTAATCCACTGGTTCATTCTCCAAGTATATGACTTTATGTGAACTAACTTCTAATTGGGCTTCCCTGTGGTTAGGTTAGACTCCTGAGTTTATGAAGTGAACCCAAAGCTATTTCATTTTTTTTACTTTATTTTGAATAAAAAATTTATCTCATCTATTTTTGTAGTAGTTTAATATTTATGTAGCGAATATCACAATACACGTCCCTAATTAAGAAATATAGATGATTTTATATGGTTAGACCTTCTTTTATGATAATTAACTGATATTTTCAAAAGTATTCGTAGAGAAAGATTAATTTTGTTGATCACATTTCTTACATCACTATTTATGTGTCTAGTTGGATAAAGACAAAAAAAAATTTATTTGAAAATTTTTTAGGATTGATGAACATAGTAAATGAAAGATTTGGTTTTTGCTCTTCACGCCTTTGAATTTCCATGTTTTGTTTTTCTTTATGTATAAGAGTGAACATAATAGTCAAAATTCTCTATCTGTTTTGAGTTATGTTTTGTTCTACATTTTCTTATTTTAATTAAATTCGTTTGTTATTAAAAAATCTAATTTATATTTAATTTACTACAAATATATACATTTGTTTTTTAACATTAAGTTTGTTTTATACTATCAAGAAAAAATATATCAAACACAATCAACTAAATATTAATTTGATTAACAAAAATTGACTAAATCGTAAAGGATTATATTTTGATGCACAAGTTGTGCAAAAAAATTACATAACCCTTCATATTTAAGTTATAAAATCTAAAATCTAAATCGCTAGTCCTAACACCCTAAAACTTAAACCTTAACTTTAAACCCTAAACTCTAAATTCTAATCATAAACTTTAAATTCTACACTATACACACTAAATCACAAAACCTTAAATCGTGAAATTAAAAACGATCGTACAATTATCTCTTATTTAGGAGAAATTGTTATATGAACCCATCTCATCACGTCATCCATGGTCCACATCCACTAAAAATCAGCCAACTAATCTTTATTTTCATGTCATTTTTCATACATAATTAACTTTTATGTAACCACCCACTACCTATTTACATGGCAAAAAATGAAGATTCATCCTTGGAAACTATAAAAATTAATTGATTGATTTTTAGTGAATGAGATCACGGATGACGTGGTGAGCCGAGACCATATAATAATAGCTTAAGGGCTTGAGAAACCCCTGAACTTTTGGAAAAAAAAATCAATTAAGCCCTTAAAGTTTTTTCGCACTCAATGTCACCCTCAAACCCCAAAAATTAACCAATTCGACCCTTTGACTGATGAAATTTGTCGTTGACCGTGACGGAGCTGACGTTGCGGTCCACGCTAAAAAAGTGATGACGTGGAAGAGGGGCTTAATTGATTTTATTTAAATTTCGAGGGTTTAATTGATTTTTTTTATAAAATTTGAGGGCTTATTTAATCTTTAAGAAAAAATAAAAAAATATTAAAATATTCTAAAAATAAATATTAAATCAATAAAAATAAAAAAAATATATGACCATTGTAATAACAAAATAAGATTAAAATTATGATATAACCTAATAAGTTGTACAAAATCTAAAATATATTGTAATACATATGATGCTAACTCATGTCATGATATAGTTACATAACTTTTATTTGATTAAACCATCAACTTTCATTGAATTAAGTTAGAAAATAAGAAAAATTAAGAAACACACATGCGGCATACAAGGACTCTATGGTGTTTGACTTTATTAAAGAGTTTTTTCCATCCAATCAAACAATGAACTTCGTATTGTTCGATGCATCCAAGCAGTAGTATCATAGGAAAATCAAAGCATTTTTTTATAGTGAGATCACTTCTTTGGTCAAAGAAGAATTCTTTTATATTAGAAAATGTACTTTTATAGTTCTAAAAATTCGTTGATAGTGTTTTTTATTTTAGTATTTTTTACTATTATAATATATATATTTTTATATTTTTAATATTTCAATTTAATTCAAATAATTTCTTAATTTTTTTATAAAGATTAAATATGCCCTCAAACTTTCTAACAAACTCAATTAAGCCCTTAAACTTTCTAACAAAATCAATTAAGCCCCTCTAGACACGTCATTATTCACACGTAGATTGCTACGTCAGCACCGTGAACTGCTACATCAGCACTGTCTCGGTCAACGACGAATTCCGTCAGTCAAAGGATCATATTGGTTAATTTTTTGGGTTTGAGAGTGACATTGAATGCGAAAAAATTTTAAAGGCTTAACTTATTTCCCCCCTAAAAGTTCAAGGGCTTCTCGAGCCCTTAAGCCTATAATAATTTTCCTTATTTAGAGATTTGATTAATACGGAGTATATCTTTCATCATTATTCTTTCTATATTTTCATGAGTAAAAATCATCTGCTCTCTAATCATGTCTCTTTATATGACCTTACTAAAAAATACCTAAAAATTAAATTTTAAAATTTAACCTTAATTTTTGCATCTTAAACCCTAAACCTTAAAAATACATCACCTATAATTTTCTAAACTTTAACCCTAAACTCTAACCTTAAACTATAAATCTTAAACTCATTATTTTAAAGTGGAAACACCAAATGAAACTTAATTACGAGTAGACGATTTTCATACCATTTTATTTTTTTTCACTTAAATTTTTTATGGTGGAATTCAAATTATCAAATCAAAATATGTCTGATACGAAGGAAAAAGTTAGATTCAATTATTACAAACTTACAATAGAACGAGACAAAAGAAATCATTGAATCTCAGCTAACAATTATACAATTTCCCTTCCACTTTAATGGCACAAAACTGGGATCACATATACTTTGATAAAATCCCAAATATCCAACATTTCTTAACAGGTTATGAACCACTACACATAGCTCTTCTAAGCACAGACTCCTTACTTTGCTTCCAATGCCATCTTCTCAATCTCAATACCTCGAATCCCTCTTAGACACCGTACGCCCATTTCTTCGAGGTGAGCTCGAATCCGTCGACAAAAACTTACCTTCACTGATCGCCGTCTTACATTCCGCCGGCGCCGGAGAGTGTTCCCACAAACATGGCAGCTTTTTGGAGCATCTGGTCGACATATACCGTATTCTAAAGATATGGAAAGCACCAAACTCCGTTTGCCTTTGTGGCCTCTTCCATTCCGCTTACTCCAACGCCTATGTAAACCTCGCCATCTTCGATGCTTCGGCCGGTCGAGACGTCGTTCGAGGCCATGTTGGTGATGTTGCAGAGCGTTTGATTTACTTGTTCTGCGTCGTCCCTCGTCAAACCATGATCCATGACAATCTTCTGTTCAAATACTCCGATTCTGAACTCGTCGAACACCTTGAATTATCCAATATATCATTGAAGAATGCCACGGAAAAGGGTATATTCGATCGAAACGAACCGTGGAGGAAGAAACTGCGAACTCTTTTACCCGAGAATGGGATTGTGGTGAAGAATATAAAGAGCGGTGAAGATGTTTTGGTGACCAGAAAAGTGATGGGTGTTTTTCTCTTGATGAGCATGGCGGATTACAGTGACCACACTACAACAATTTAGACTTTTAGTGACAATTTGACAGTGACTAAAAGTAATTCTGTCACATATATTAAACTTTTGTGACAAATTTTTGGTGCGACACTATTAGTATAAATAATTGTGATGTAGTTTTATTTGGTCACTATTATAGTAATAATTGTGACGATTACATTTTTCACTAAAACTTTGACACATATTAGTGACGATATATAAAGTGATCACTATTATTTGATATCTCTTGTGACAATGAAATTGTTTGTCACTTAAAATCTTACTTTTTGTTGTGATAAGTTTTGTCACCAATGGAAAAATAAAATTAATGACAAATTAGATATTGTCACAATAATAAATTTTATGTTTATAACAATAGTAATAATTACAATTATAAAAAATTAAAGTTACCATAAACTAGTTTGTCAAACGGTAAAATAATTCTATTAGTCTCTATACTATGTGTAAATTGTTGTTTTAGTCATTCTATTTCGATCAATTTTAGTCCCTATATTTTCAAAATTTAAAATTTCAATCCTAATCCAAATGGACCACAGTAATATGACTAAATTACAATGACTAAAAATGACAAAATAAAAGAACGAAAATCAAATATGCAACTTATGTATAACAAATAAGCTAAAAACAAATTTTTACTTAACATATTTAAAGACCATCATTAATGTCAAGATCGAAATTTTAAAATTTAAAAAGTACAGAAACTTAAAGTGACCAAATTAAAGTAAAAAGACTAATATGCAATCTTGCCATAATATGTGATAGCAAAATTTTACCTTGTGTAAAATGTTACGCTTATATTTGTTTTAACTTTGCTTGTGAAGTTAAAATTTACATTGTTAATTAGTATACTAAGTAATTATCGCATAAATGATAAATCTATCAATAATTTGAATTAAATTAATTCATGTAATTAATAAAAATATAATATATAAAGTGTAAATCTTAATAAAATATGTTTATGTTTTAAAACCAACACAATTAGTTATATATATATATATATATATATATATATATATATATATATATATATATATTCTTTGATAAACCTATTTCATATAAGAAATCATATAAAATTAATTAAATTATTATTATAATAATTAATGTTATAATTAATACATATTTTTAAAATAAGTATTCAGTTAAAATTTAACCTAAATACTATTTTTTTCTTTCAAAATAGTATTAAATTTCTTGCCTAGCCTAGTGGATAGATATTGCACTCTCTCCCTAAAGGTTCCATGTTCAATCCTCCATGAAGCCATGCATTGTATTTATTTATTATAAATTGACATATAAAAATGTCACATCATCTATAATTAAAACTTCAGTGACCTAATGAAAGGTTAAAAGTGTAAGTGTTTGTTGACTGCAATGCAAATGACCCATTAAATTTCAAGGATATAAATAAGATGCTTACATCTAAAAATATAATTATTATATAATTAATTTTCTATAATTAAAAGTGACAACATATTTTAGACACTATTCCAATATGTATTTGTGATAAAAATGTTTGTCACTAATAAAAATAACATTAGTGTCTAAATTTTAGTCACTGATATTAATCTTTTGTGTCAAAAATGTAGTCACAAATAATATAACTAATTGTGACGAAATGCATAAAAGTTGTTACTGATATAATAGTGACGGAGCTATTAGTGACGAGTGGTGACGACTCAGAAAAATGATCACTGTGAATTTTAGTGACTAAATTTAATACTTTTAGTCACCATTTTCAATATCACTAAAAATGCATTTTCTTGTAGTGCCAGTTCTTTGGCTACCAAGACCTGTTGTTTGATAACTTTGACGGAAAGTTCAAGTTCCTGGGGGATAACTATGCAACATTATGGCCCGGAGATGGGAAGCCAGGCCTGTGGATGAACTCGATATCGAAAATGGGCGCTGTTTATGCTCAAATACTAAGAGACGAAGCCATAATCAAAGAAGAGAAAAAAAGGGTTGATGGTGCCAAGGTGGAGGAAGACATTGATGAGGATCTGGAGCTTGTGGTGCCACCGGTTTTTGAAAACTGTACAAAGGTTTTGGACCCCAGAGAGCAAGTGGAGGCAAGGGACTTGTATTGGGAAGCCGTTTGCGATGGGTCGGAACGAGCCGAGGAGCTGCTGGTGAGGTGCTGTGAGAAGAACCCATTTGTGGGCGAACCACATGTGGTGTTGGCTCAGGTTTATTTGAACAAAGGGAGGTTCGAGGAGGCTGAGAAAGGGGTGGTGTTGATGTTGGAGTGGGGGAGTCCTTGGGACAAGAGGATGTCATGGGAAGGATGGGTTGCTTGGGCAAGGGTTCTGTTACTTAAGGCTAAGGACAAGTCTTGGCCGCGTAGTGCTTGGGGTGTCCTTAGTCTTGGGCAAGCTGTAGCTTGTTGGGTTGTGTTTTAGTTTTTACTTAGAAAGTATAGTGCAATTTGGAATAAGGCATGATGTTAAAAAATAATATTAATGTTCAGTAAAATTGGTTTTTATTTATTTTTAAAGTAATTTCATTCTTAACGTTTTATTAAATGTTAAATGCCTTATGTGATAATCGTTAGTCAACTGATTGTAAACAACTTGAAATGACTTGACATAAAATTATTTCTTGGACTGATGTGACATTCTTTTAAGTTAACACATTTGTCTATATGACACTATCTTGTTAGCGTGCATTATCATATATGTTTAACACCTCATTTCAAGTCATTTATAATTAGGGGTGTTTAAACAGTTAACTCGGTAGATTGCTGAACCGAATTACCCAAAATCGAATTAACCGAAATTTTTAAACCTTTAACCGTTAACCGAACTAAACTTTTTTCGAAAAAAAAAATAACTGAACCGAACAAATTTAGGTTAATTCGGTCGTTTTTCAAATTAACTGAAATTTATCATTAGTTTTCCTAATCAAAATTATTAAACAATAAAAATCATTGGAAATACATTTTAGTTCACAATGATAATTTGTATTTAATTTAAACAATAACTAAACATAGATAAAACATTAGAATTTTAGATAAAACATTAGATTTTTTATTTGGGTTAGAAGTATGTTTTAAAATTTTAATGGGTATGGGCTTAATAAGTATAATATGTATATATATATTTTTTTGTTATATTTTAGTTAATTCGTGTAATTCGGTTAATTAACCGAATTAACCGATAACCGAACTTTAAAAAGTTCTTTAATTGTTCACCGACCGAAAAAAATTCGGTGGCCGACCGTTTAACCGAATTAGTTCGGTTTGGTCGATTAATTCGGTTTAACCGACCATTTGAACACTCCTATTTATAATCAGTTGACTAATAATTTTTATCCGTATCTGAACCATTTTAACCCTAAAATAAAACGTTGATGGTTAAATTATTTTAAAAAAATATGAAACAAAACAACTAATCAATCAAACTTTAGAGACATTTTTTTTACTATATGCCTTGTAATAAATCACTCTGCCTTAATTATTATGCCCACACATTACTTAGTTTCCTGTATTAAGTTGCATGTTTATTAGATCTTGATTCCTCCGAGTCTTAATTGAACTATTTCTTTATCCTGCCGATCACTTCTAATTAGGGATGTGCACGGGTCGGGTCGGGTTTTTGGCCCACCCGAACCTGACCCGAAAATATTAACCCTAAACACGAACCCGACCATATCTTTTAAAAAATCCGACCCCACCCGACCCGAAAATAAATATCTCAAATCCGACTCCGACCCGACCCGACCTATATAAAAAAATCAATTTTAGGGACTAAATTGTAAAAAATAATTTTAAGAGACTTAATTGTAAAAAATAATAAATTTAAGGACTAAATTGTAAATAAAAAAATCAATTTTAAGGACCTAATTATAAAAAATATATATATAAGGGGTATTATTACAAATATCCCTAAAAAATTTAGGGAAAAATTACACTATTAGCCTCGGGTCGAGTCGGGTCAAATTTTTTTACCCTAAAACCCGAACCCGACCCGACCGGACCTCACCCTACATAAAAACCCGACCCGAATCTAATTTTTTCATAAAAATACCCGACCCGATCGGGTCGAGCCGGGTCGGGTCGGAACCCGTTGGGTCCGGGTTCCGTGCCCATCCCTACTTCTAATCAAGTGAAGTAGTAGATTTGGTTGAATTACCTATTGTTTCTCCCACTCCAAATTATATATCCCCTCAATTCTAAATGATTTTGTCACTTGATTATGCATATAATTTTAAAATTTTAAAGCTTTCGTAAATTTAGTTATAAAAAATGTTGAAGTGATAAAACTATCCTCAAAAGGTTTTAAAATGATAAAAAGGAAAATATAAAGATTAACCTTTGTTAATTTTTCAATTCGATTGTTTAGAAATACAAAAATGACAAAATAATTGGATACAAAATTCATATGAATTAAACGCACCAAATTAGATGCATAATGGTAGATTCAATCTATCATTGATGAAAATTTTTATCATTTTCTATAATCATTGATATCCGACTCTTTAGTGTATTGTTGTTGATGAAAAAAATTGTTATTTTGATGTGTTAGTCTCACGTTTTAGTTATGTACTAATTTAATTGAATTTAAGATCGAATTGATTGAATGTGTAGGTGATGAAAACTAAATGTATTATTATAAATATTTTTTAAACCATCACATCAGTAATTCCGTTAATCGTCGACGGTCGGTAACTCAATTGAAACAAAATAAAAATTTAATGACCTAATTGATAAATATTTTATTCAATCCTATAATTTAGTGACTATAAAAGTGGTTTACCCAATACATCTTTGTTCGCCATATAAAATGTGTGTGCAACAAGGCATAAACCCTTTCTGTGTTGTGTTTTGGCACTTTGTCCCTGTCAAGTGTCACCCTTGAGGCAAAGCTTTTTAAGGCTCAAATCCTGGAATTAAACTTCCATTGATGCCCAATGTCCTTTCTTGCTTCTTCCTCTTCTACTTCTCCTTCTTCATCCATCAATGCCCAATTCCCCGCTCGACCCAGTATTTCTCGCCATCCCTACCCTCCTCCTCGTTTGGCCCCAAGGAGAAGACCCCACTTATCCCATTCTCTCACCGCTGCAGCCGCCAAGGGCGCCGGAAATACGATCTCCTCAAATATCCCAAATGGAAATATGGAACATTTAGTCGAGAAAGACAGGGAAGAAGTGGGAGTGGAAGTCGAGGAGGAATTTCCATGGATTCAAGACAAGGCATTGGACCTTGTTGAGTTCACTGGCTCCGTCTCTCAACCCATTCCCGGCCCCAGAGTTGGCACCAGCTCTTTGCCTTGGCTTCTTGCCGTTCCTTTGGCTTATGTTGGTATCGCTTTTGTTATTGCCTTTGTCAAGACTGTTAAGAAGTTCAATTCCCCAAGGCACAAAAGAAAGAAATTGGTTTGTTAAACCATACGCTTTTTTAATCCTTAAATTGTTTGAAATTGATTTTGCACTAATGGGGAATGGATTTTCAGGTTAGTAAAAATGCGATGCTTTGCAAATCAATTGATGGGTTGTTTCAGCAAGGAAGTGTTGCGGTCGATCAATCTGCGGTGAAGGGGTTAGTGCAAAGGGTGAGAGCCATTCTGCAAATTCTCTAGAGACTTGTCTATTTATTTTAGATTTTAGATTCTTATTGATAGGAGAAGAAAGATGTTTAGGTCCACTAGGTAAAGCTTTAGGAAAATGAGTGATATGTTTATGCCTTTATGGAGATGTAAGATTTTGTCTATGTTTTAATAGCAACTGTGAATATATATATATATATATATATACATACAGACAGATTTTAGCGCGGGAGAGATTTTGCGCAAGTACATTAGGTATTCGTTGAATGAGAAACCATGGAGTGCAGATTTGGTTGCCAGGTTGATTCAGCTCAGGAAAGCTTCAATGCTCGATGATTCCGAGATTGCGGAAATTTTAAATGAAATCTCAAGACGGACTGTGCGTGTAAAAGGTAACCTTCAACACTGCTGCTTCCTTTGCTTGTGTGTACTGTGTATGATTCTGGTATGGACCATTGCATTTTGCCCGATATGATAATGATCTAGTAACTGACAATATGTGTTATGGTTTTCCTTTTCATATCTGGTAACTATGAATGGTTGATGATATAGGTGATTCAGATAATGTTACCTTTTGGAAAATTATTTCTTTTGCCATTGCCTTGAAGTGATCCAACATAACGTGTTTTGAAATCGACCAGTGGAAAGTTTTACATAAACCATATTTTCATGGGAAAGCTTTGTATCGGATGCCGATCAATTTCTTTACTTTTCAGGCCCAGTTATCATGGACATGTCAGGGTTTACAGAAAATGGGTTTAAGAGGAAACTTGCTGTGCAGGGCCTTTTCGGGAAGGTTTTATATCTATCGGAGGTATGTTGTTGAACAGTTTAGTTGCCTCTTTCTTGATGCCATGTTTTCTGTTGGATCTTGTGTGCATTTCATACTCAAATAAATATATGCTATACAGTTTAGTTGCCTCTTTCTTGAAGATTTGCTGTTACTTTGAATGACTTGCAAAGTACTTTGTGCTGTGAAATGGCGTCTCTGAATCTGTGTCTGAAATGGTAAGAGAATCGATCAGTCTTGAAGTCCGATGACTATTAAAAGTTAATGTATGAGAGAAGAAAATTGGGAATCTGAAATGCACCGAGAATAATGAATGAAGAAACATCTTGCACCAAACATGCATGTGGCATTGTTAAATACTCTTGTTACAAGCCTGCACTAATCCGCTTACATTCTGAGTGATCGTTTATTTATTTGTTTAGTTCTTTTCTATGTCGTTGTACATATTTGCAATGTTAAAAAACTAGGTTAACATGTTTAAGCTTGACATTTAATTGATTATGCTTTTCTGTCGAATTTTTGTGCCAGTTACCGGAGTTCTGCACGAGAGATAGCTCATTAATTGTAAAGGAAATATTTGGGGTTACAGAGTAAGAGACTCATTCCATTATATATTTAGTTTCTGCAAAAATAATGGATAGGAATTGAAACCTGAAATATTATCAGATGCTGTTTATCTGTATCCATCTCCATGGAACAGTTGAGAAATATCACGACTTTACCTGTATGATACAGATACACTAAAATTCTCTCTTTCTTTCCCGGTTTTTTTAGCGAGGATGCAGACAAACTACGGGTACACACTTTCTCCGAAGCTGGGGATATCGACTCACTTGAGAAGATGGTTGAAGGTTCAGATTCCGAACATTTCAGTTTGGATTCATCGGATGCTGCTTGATTCCATAAAGATATTGTAACTCCAATGTATTTAGGTGCAAAGAAACCCCGAAACGGAACTACGGAAGGTGTTCATAAGCAACGGTGTTCCGGGATTAAGTTTATTCTAAAATTTTGATGAGTTAAACCCTTATATGTTAGGTTGATTTTTATAGAGTTAAAATGAAAACTTCAAACTTGTGGTAGTACTTTGATAGTGTTGTTTTGAAATTGCTAGACATGCAGCACTTGTATATGGGGCAATTTGATTACAAGAAGCATTCTATGTCATAACCTTCTATCTCAGCTTCAAACTTCAGTTGGAAGTGTTAAAATTATATACCGGTCGAGTATAATTCGACTGACATTGTTGTTTGTACAATATACAAAAGTATGTGGATGAGCATGTTTAAATATTTAACATTATTGTGTGGTGTTGGGAGTCTCCGACAGTTGTCGTCGACTTTATACCATTTTTTTACGTTTTAGGATTAAAATGAAAATTTTTAATTATAAGAAATGAAAATGAATTTCAAAGAAATGTCCAAGTGAAACGCACCGTTTAGTGCTCAATCATATTACTTTTGAACTATAATTCTAATATCATGTAATTTTTATTTACTTTTAATTGAGTCTTGTGATTTTACCACTATGACAAGGATAAAAATGAAAATTTTTAGAATGCAATAAAATTACATGTATTGAATCCTCGTGAAAAAAGGATATATTTCTATAAAGAAAAATCAAAAATTCTATTCCTTATAGCTCATCCCCTTGTGTTCTTGTGGTAAAGGTGTTCATCATCCCTTGGGATTCGGGTTCGAGCACCAGTAATGCACATGTTGTGTGTGCCGTCTTTGAAAAAGATTAAGAAAGTTGAACAGATGTTACCCTTGCATCATACCAACATATTCAAAAAAATTCTAATCCCGAATTAACCAATTTTTTTGAAAATTTATATTATTTCTCTTTTTTCTGTACCAGAAAAATTGTTGGATATAGATATAGTGAGAGAGACGGGCTACAATCTGACCTGCGCTTCCTATGCATTACAACGAGTCTAATATCAACTACCTTATCCGATTAGCACCCCCAAATTTTGGGGAAATTTGTTCAGTTCAAGATTTTACTATCTATTATTTTCTAAAAGGTTTTACAGCCATATTAATTCCTAAACTATAACTTTTTTTAAACATGTAATTGAATAATATTTTGGATCGAATAGGTGCCTAACATTTTATTACGCGATTTATTAAAGAAAATATGTCTACGATTGTTAAAAAAAATGGTCATCCAATCAAAACATGACACATGCTATGTTTATATATATATATATATATATATATATATATATATGTTCAATTTTTGAATTTCTTTAACCCTAAAGTTTTAATTTCTTTCTATCAAAACTTCAAATCATATCTCTTCACTGTTCAACATCTCCCACAAGTCGGTAGTTCACTGTTTAACGCCTAAAACACCGTGTATCTCACCGTTTGACATCTGTCATCCTCTATCGTCGGTAGGAACTCAAAAGACATTTTTTTTTTCATTGTTGGGTGTTTATCGAAAGTGCAAAACAGTGATTCATTCGTCGATTTTTGACAACAAGATATTTGGGCTTTCGGTAAAGGGGTCCGATGAAGACCTCTAGTGATTGGAGTGGAGGAATTTAGGGATTTAGGGTTAGGGTTAGGGTTAAATTTTTTAGATAAATTATGGGTTAATTAATATATTTTATTATTTTATTTTCTAATTTTAATTTTAAAAAATAATCAATCATGTCACATGTTTGAATTTCATTAGATAATAAAAAAATAACGCTTATCACGAAAAAACTTAAATAAATCATATAATGAACCGTTGGACACCTTTTAGGTTTAAAACAGTGACACACCTATCTAAAAAATGATTATTTAACTGTTAAGGCTTTCTAAAAAAGGTGAGACAAAACTGAGCATAAAAAACCAAAAATTGTTAGAGTTTCTACTACATGCTAAAAAAAGTGAGACAAAACTGAGCATAAAAAACAAAAAAACAGTCAGGCACCTATATAGGCGTAATAATTTTTCAATATCATTTTTCCTTAAATTGTGGGAATATTATTTACACCAATTTATTAGGTATTTGTTAATTTTCTTCCCTTTAAATTATATTATTTTCGAGTTAATAAATTTTATTTATATGATTTCTTTATTAAATTTTTTATTAGATAATTATTATTTGTCGCATAAATTAATTAAATACTTTTATTCAATATCAATTCTATATTTAAATGACGATAGACATATTTAAATGTTGTTTTAGTACTTAATATATTTTTATTAATATTATATAATTATAGGTAATATGTTGGGATTGTATATTGCTTAAGAATCAATAAGTTAGTAATTGATGTTTTTAATTTTATTCTTTGATTTATAATATTTTAGTAGGTTAAACTTATTATCTAATTTTTTTTGTTTGACTACCAGTATCTGACTCATAAGAATTAATAGTTTGGTTGTACCTGGCGTAGTTTACCCTTTATTTTATTATTTACTTTAATTTATTTGACAATTTGTCATAAATATAAAAAAAATTGAACATATTGAATATTTAACGTTTAAAAATTTACAAAAAAAATATTAATAGAGAATAACGAGGTATGCAAATAATTTTTTTTAAAAAATATATTTAATATAATAAATATATTTTTTTTTATAAAAAATAATGTAACAAAAATAGCGTTATGACTTTTTATGCATATATTTTAAATTTAATATTTAAATGTGAACATGTTAAAAAAGCTTAATACACATTTTCTACCTAAATTTTACATGTTTTTTCAACTTGCTCCCTAAACTATGTTTTGTCCACTTTTGCTTCTTAAAGTATTCGTCGTTACCCATTTTGCCTCATTCCGTTACCCTTTACTGTTAAAAAAAATTCAGCCAATAACATCTTGTCACGTCATCAACTTATTGACTAAGTCAATCTACCTGGTTTTATTTAAAGGGTAAATGACATGTCAAGTCTATTAGGTTTGTTTTTTGTTCAATTTACTCACTAAAAAGTCTATTTTCCTTAAATCGACCCCTAATTATTTCTAATTTTTATAATTTAGTCCAATATTTGTTAATATTAATTTATTTAAATGTTAATATTTAATAAAAATAAATAAAATCAAATATTTTAATATTAAATTAGTAATTTTTTAGATAAATTACCTCAAATTGACCCCAACAATTACTTATTCGAATTATATTCTTTTTTAGAAAAATTTGAAATAATATTTCAATTATATTCGATATTTTCTTCAAATTTTTCTAAATTTGAATTATATTCAAATCATATTCCAATTATATTCGAATTTCGCTATATTCGAAATATATTTTTTGAGTAAAATTCAAATTATATTCTATACTCGAATCATATTCGAATTATTAATTCAAATTTTGCTATATTAGAAATATATTTTTAAGCAAAATTCAAATTATATTAGAATTATATTCATATTATATGTGAATTATATCCATATTATATTCGATCATATTCAAAAGTGGGCAAAACGTAGTTTAGAGAGAAAGTTGGGAAAACATGTTAAATTTAGTGGGGAAATGTGTATTAAGCCTAAAAAAATAACATATGAACAATTTAATAAATCTTACTTTCAGATAATCTTATATTTCTCCAACCAAATATAATAATTTTACATTCCTACTAAATAAATTAAACAAGATAATATTATTTCCCAATAATGTGTCAGATAATGTTACATTTAATGAATCATATTCTCAGAAAAAATATTACATTCCTTTGACCAAACAACCTTAATGGTCAATCAAATGGAAAGTCCAAAGCGGCACACATAGTGTTTACCAACATTTTGGGTTGATTATCTATTGTTTTGGCTGAAAGAAATTGTTTTGTTTTAGCTTAAGGGGTATTTTTGACACTAAATTTTTTACCAAGTAATCAATTTAGCTATGCCGCAAAAAGTACATTCAATTAAATTTTTAACTCTCAAAATATATCAATTTAACTCTTTAATTAATATTAAGCGTTAATGTGCTGATGTAACATTTAACAAAATTTATAAAATAAAAGTTGGCCTATATAATTTATGTTTTATAATTATGTTAATGTGGATTGAAGTCTGCCCCTCGTAAATGGGGCAGCTTTCCCACGATTCCATTTTTTTGCTTAATTTTTATTTGAAATTAACTTGAAATTCGATTTAATACTAACAATTTTTGTGATCAAATTTCAAGTTGACCATTTTAAATAAAGTCAAACAAAAAAAGAGATGGAATCATGGAAAGCTGACCCATCTACAAGGGAGCAGATTCCAATCCATCCCGAGAAGCCATGGTGAAGTCTCATCCTGCATGTAATGTTTTGGAAAATTATCAAACATGATAAATGACATTTCATCAAGTAAATTGTTGATGTGTCGGCAGAACAAATTCAACATTTTTAAATATAAAATAATTTATATGTAAAAATTTCATTAAAATTATGACCAATTTAATAAATTGTTTAAATGTTCAGAGTTGAATTATATTTAATTAGGAAAAAATAATTGAATGTATAAATAATGAATATTATATTGATAAAATATATAAATAATAAAAGTTAAATTAATTGAATGTATAAATAACGAAGACAAAATGTGTAGTTAAATAAATTAAAAAAAACAATGGTATATAGCAAAGTGTGTCACTTATTCTAGAATTTTTTATATTCGTGATGTGAATTAATGTTATATTTAATCCATACAAATTGTATTGGATCAATCAAAATATATCACGAAACTCAACAAGTAATTCTCGTGAAAAAACAGATGATATTTATCCTAGGAGGCCCGAGTTCAATCGTTATGTCTACAAGTAGAGATGTTCATAACTGGCCCAATGAGTACCCAACGACTCAATAAGTCCAATATCATTACCATAGTATTACTACTATATTTCATCCTTCCTTCCACTATATTAACTTGCATTATGAGTTTATTGGACCTTTGAGTACTCATTGAGTCACTTATGAACATCTCTATCTGCAAAATGTGTGTACATTGCTAAAAATATTAAAAATAAATATAAATAAATACTATTTTATATTCACTTTTTTAGACTATTAAAAAATCGAAATATATCCCTACTTTACTAGCCACCTTACAAATCGTTTTCAATCTCTAAGATCTAAGCTATCCGATGAGTATTCTTATTTCTATTTTTTTTTTCTGTAATAGAAAATTTGTTGGATACAGTGAGGGAGGTGGGCTACAATAACCCTGACCTACACTACATATATTTTCTCAATATAATGTGGACCGTAACGAATCTAGAAATTTAAAAATATAAATCTAAAATATATTTCCTCATTATATACATATATTTCATTTTTTCCTTCTATACATTAAACTAATTTTTTTATGAAAAATATAACACAAAACTAAATACTTTCTGGAAAATGAGAATGCAGTTATTCTCCTTTGGTGCTTCTTGTATCTGCCACAGGATGTCGATGACCTTATCCCATTAGTGACCCAAGATTTGGGGGCGATTTTTTCTGTTCAAGTTTTATTTCATTTTATTATTTCCTAAAAAATGGGACGAAACCGGGGGGGGGGGGGGGGGGGGGGGGGGGGGGGGGAAGCCAAATAAAAGGTTGTTAGCATTTTTTCCTGTTCAAATTTTATTTTATTGTTTTTTAAACAAATATGAACAAAACTGAGCATAAAAAGTCAAATTAAAAGTTGTTAGGGCCTCTACCTAGAAAAATGGCTTTCTCACATAACTGTTTTTTTAAGTCTCAGTGTACTTAGACTCGGAGAATACCCTAATATCGTGGAAATTCGAACTAATGAGATGAAGAATAATTAAAATTTTTATCTATAGGACTGAGGACGGGAATTTTTTTATCACGAAGCTGAATTGGAGATAGAGACAAGGGTTGCTATATCCGAATTGTAAGAAAAACCGAACTATAATTGTATAATTAACCGTGAGGATCCCCAAAAATATCTACAAAGATCCCGATATTTTACAAGATTTTTAAAATATATAATTGTTTATCTATATACTCCTAATATATATCTTAATAAAAAACTCTAACTATATTATTATCACTCCAATTTTCTCTCAAAGACACTTAAGTTTCTCAATATGTTTCTATCTTAGTTTTTAGATATAAACTAAAACCTTTGTCTAAATCTTCCCTCAACTCAACACACTTTCGATCTTCATTATCTAGTAACTGCTTTCAATCGAAGTAATCAAACTTTATATTTTGAACTGAATTCGTCATTTATTTTGATAAGTAAAATAGTAATTTTGTTGGGGGTAGGAATTCCGACACACTTACTGTTCACCTACATTTTTTATTAAAAAATATTATATAGTCACGCTAAGATTCAACTCATACAAAATGAGATAATATAAATATTTTTTATTCACTAGATTAATTAGTAGATCACATTGTTTACCTACATTTAGTCCGGTATTATGTTATAACGTTAACCACCGTATAACTTAATTTATACATATTTCTCTTAAATTTTATAAAATCAGTAAAATGCAATTTCGTATTAGTTATGATAATAATTTATATTTTTTCATTTTCAAGGAAAAATAAGTTCAAAAAAATTAATAGGTTTATTTCGAGTCGTCATCCAGTTTAAGAGGCGAGCTTGCCGTTGTTTTTACATGTTATTTTGGAATTGTTGACAAGAGATTGAGAGGTTCAGATTTACCATATCCGTCACACGAGAAATAGAGTTGTTGATGGTCTTGCTAAGGTGTCTCGAACTACTCATGTATCGTCTTTAGGAGATGCAGATTTCTCTTGTAGAGTTTACTTGGCCCCTCCTAACGGGATTTTAGTTTTGTTGCATAAGGATCTGTCGATTGTGATGGATGGTGGTTAATTGTTCGCTTGTTTGCTTGTAAAGATTACCAAGTACTTTTTATCTTTCACCTAAGTTTAATATTTTTTTTAACGAGGCACTTAGTAATTTGGTTTGGCTCTTCTAATCATTTATAAAATAAATCTCATCTAACTATAGCAATTAATATAATAAATATATAATTTTTTATAATGTTTTAGTATAAATTATGTCATAATTAATATATTTGATACATGTCTAGGAGGCAAAAAGCAATTAATTTTAATATTTTAAAGAGATCAACTTTTAGTTAGCTTTCTAACACATTTTGAAACGTCTCAATCCAACATCAAAAATTAAAAATATATTAATTTTATTAAAAATACAAGATTTTGTAAATTCAATCCAAAAATATATATATAAAACTTTAGACGAATTACACTTATCTCAAAATGTTTATTATCATTTAAACTTATATTTTTATGGTTTTTATGCATTAAGAACCAGCCGCCAAACATTAATCCTCGTCTTTACTATCTTTCAATCTCAACCGTTCTGTTTAGGTTAAATTCAAATTAGCTTAGATTTTAAGCACTCCTTAGCCTATATAAAGGATGTTGATTGTTGCCTCCAGGTTGATTGATTATTCTTATACCTCCAAAGCTTTCTTCAACACGATTCTTAGTTTTCGTGATGGATATCATCTTTACACTTCAAATTATTAATATCACTACAGCAAAACAAGTTTTTAGCGACGTTTCTTAGTGCCGCGAAAAACTTTTTCGGCGCTTAAAAAAGCACCGCAAGAAGTGCCGCTTAAACCAGCGTCGCAACAGTTCGCGGCGTTTTTGACCTATTGTGGCGTTTGTTAGAAATACCACGAAAATTGTACCTATTGCGGCTTTGGTTTCACAAACGCCGCTAAAACTATATCTATTACGACGATTTCATAGCAAACGCCACCATATGTTATTCTTTAGCGGCGTTTATACTACAAACGCCGCCAATTTTGCCATTTTGTGGCGATTGTGTTGTAAACGCCGTGATAAGTGCAATATTTGCGGCGTTTTCCTCAAAAACGCCACGAAAAGCGCCGCTATATACCAATTATGGTATAATGTATAATCTCGTCTTGGAGGGTCGATCAAAGCCATATTATAAATGGTGTTCAATTAATTTTCGTTGAGAGGGTTTCATAAGACAACACCAATTATCTTATTGTTTTTTATATCAAAATCATATTCTCTTATCGATTTGTTGAAATTGAAGTTTTGAGGTAAACTAAAATTAATAATATTTTTAAAATATTATTAAAAATTGAAAATAAGAGACATTTTTAAACTAAAATTAACAATAAAAATGTAATTAAAAATTAACCGTAGAAAATAAAGATAACATTACCAATTCAAGAAGAAAATGTAATTAACTATAAAAAATGAGAGACACAATCAAAATAAACTAAAATTAAAATTCTAAGTAGGTAAATATTAATATAAACAATAAAAAAGGAGGGTAGTGACCCCAAGACAGAATGTAGCTTATTTTTTAAATAAATAAATAAATATTTCAACTAATACTAATAATATTTTAAAAATGATTTGAAGTATTGACGGTTTTTTACAAGTGAGGCATTTTTAGAGTTTATGATTTTAAGATTTATTATTATTATTTCATGGTTTAGAGTTAGTGTATAAAATTTAAATTTAGGATATAATTTTTAGCGTGTAAGGTTTAGTGTCCCTAAAATGACACGTGACATCATTTGAACTCTGATTGTGAAACGGATAAACTCCATTGAAGGTGCATCAAATATTAACCCATAATATTTTTATATTCCCTTTGTCCTATTAAATTTTTACTTATTAACTTTTTAAAAGTCAATTTTAAAAAAAATTGATCATTATTTAAAATATTATAATTAATTAAAATTTATAAAAAAACATATTAAAAAACTACTTGATTGAATATTTTTTAAAAAATACATTTTTATTAATAATAAATTTTAAATTTAAAAATCAGAAAAATGTTTATATATGGGAAATTTGATGAGACAAGAGAAATATTTTTTTTTGGTTGGTGTAGGAAGCCCTTAAATTTTTGAAAAAAAATCAATTAAGCCCTTTAAAGTTTTCACTCAATTAATTCATTAAACTAATAAAATAAATCAAATAAGTCTTTTGACCAACAAAGACCACTAAATCTTGATAATTTTTTAAATATTATTATCACACAATACATCATTTAATTTAAAAAAATACATTTGTATGATTTTTACAAGTTTTTAAGTAATTTTAGTTCTTTTAAAGATTTTTTTAAATAAAACATTTTTTTAAATATCAAGTGATAACACTGTAATACGTCGTCACTGACCGAACAAAATAACTGTGAATATTTGAGAGAAGCCGGAACGGCATAGGTACCTCCGTCGCTGTTCACAATAACACGTTTGTAAAATTAAAGAGCCGGGTAAAATATTAGAGAAGCCTGATTGTTTACCGGGGACGGGGAGAGCTCTATATAAAGCAACCAAACCTAAGCAACGAATCACACTTCCACAAACAACAACAAAATTCATTAGCAAATTAGAGCTCAAAACTGATGGCTCTCAGCTCCATTGCATCTCGCTGGAAGGAACTGAGCGGTGAGAAAAACTGGGCGGGTCTCCTCCTTCCCCCTCTGGATCCCGATTTCCGTCGTTATCTCATTCACTACGGCGAGAGAACCTTGGCCGTTGAAAACCTCGTCAACAAAGACGACACTAGCCACATCTGTAGTCTGTACCCAGAAGACGAGTTTTTCACAGGGGCCGCTCTTCAAAACAACAACACATTCAACTACGTCGTCACCAACTTCTTCAATGTCGCCATCAAAACTGATGAATCGGCGTGGATGGGCTATGTGGCGGTGAGTACGGACGATGCAAAAGTGGCTCTTGGCCGGAGAGATATCTTGGTTGCTTGGAGAGGAACGGCGACGGATGCCGAGTGGGAGTATAATCTCAGCTTCGTTCAAACACCGGCTTCGGAACTGTTTGGTAGTGGCAACGACGCTAAACTTCACTTGGGCTTCTATTCTCTTTACAACGGCACCAACTCCGTAACCCCTATTAGTGCTCGAGAACAGGTAAATAAGTATGGGTAAACTATACTAATGGTCACTAAACTATCACACAAAAATATAAAACAATCACCAAACTTTCAAAAATTTATATATATGAATTAAATTTTAATTTTTATTACAAACAATTATCCAGCCGTTAAGTGAGTCACGTGACAATTATGAAAATTTGTATAATATCACATTTAATTATCTATATTTACATATTCAATCAATTTAGTACTAATCGGAAAAAAATCAGTAAACTTAGTCATCATCATTTAGACATTCTTTTAATTTGGTCTTATCTATTAGAAACAATTTAATAGTTTAAGGGAGATGATATCGAATCTGGGTGGGGAGGGGAACTTGATGCGTGTTTTTGACCACTAGGCTAAATAAATTTATTGAATTGTTTCAATTAAGATTTTGGTTGAATGTATAAATATGAAGGATTAAAGGTGCTATTATACAAATTCTTGTAACTGTCATGTCAACGCTTAACCTCAGCTAACGGCTCAGTGACCTAGTTGATTTGCAATTCTCTAACTTATCTACGTATATCTATGTTTAGATTTTAAAAGCAGTACGGGAACTGGTGGACAAGTACAAAGGGGAGGAGATGAGCATAACTGTAGCAGGCCATAGTTTAGGGGCAGCAATGGCGACGCTGAACGCAGTGGACATCGCCTTCAATGGTTATAACAAGCCGACGGGCAGCTCAACACTGTCTGCCGGTTGCATGGTCACGGCGTTCTCGTACGCCGGTCCGCGTATCGGGAACAATGGTTTGAAGCAACTGGTCAACACAATCCATGACCGTCTCCATGTCCTACGGATCACAAATGCTCAGGATATTATTCCTATGGTTCCATTCGACAATTTCATATGGCATTACACCCATTTAGGACAGGAGCTGAAAATCGATAGCAGCAAGTCGGAGTACTTGAAGCCTGAGATGAAACAAACAGCGCCGGAATTAGTTTACGAGATGGAACAAGATCGTAAAATACACTTATCGCCGGCTCATAATTTGGATATTTATCTGCATACACTTGCTTTGGACCAAACTGGATATGGTCTGGAAGTTGATCACGATATTGCACTTGTGAACAAAAGTTTGGATGGCCTGAAAGACTGTTATATGATACCTCCAAATTGGTGGGACAATGGGAAACACAGCAATATGGTTCAAAAGGACAACGGCCACTGGAAGGTTATTGTTTGAAAATTGAAACACACATGCATGCATGTCTGCGTGTGTGTTGTTGTGTTGGTTAAGGAACAATGTTATAATATTAGTAATAATTAAAGAATAAGATGTTTTTCAAAGCCAAAGCTCAAAATGGCGTGTGTTTAGGTGTGAGCTACGTCGGCTGTTTGAGAGTTCTATATGTTTCAATAATTCCTAATAAGTACTCCCTCCGTCCCACTAAAACTGTCACATGTTAACTTTTTTTGGTCAAAATTTTTCAGCTTTGACTATAATTTATTTAAATATTTTAATTAATTAAAAATTATAAAATATATATTTAAAAACTAGTTGATTCAAAGTTTTTAAAATATATTTTTTCATATTTTTATCAATAATAAATTTTAAATTATAAGAGGTCAAAGTTGAAAAAGTTTGACCCAAAAAAATCAACATGTGACAGTTTTAGTGGGACAGAGGGAGTATATAATAGGGTTTGTCTAATTGTCTTGTCTTAAATAATGAATAAATCCTCTAGGGCTTGTGTAATGTGATCATTAATAAACAATGTATATCGTTGTATTTGGTCTAAACCTTTAGGCTTTGTTCTAGATTTTTCAGGCACCTATAATTTTTTGGTTCAAGAGCTTAATTGAGTGTAAAAAATGTTAGATGTTTAATTATTTTTTTCAAAAAATCAATAGTTTCTTACACCTAGGCCTAAAAAGAATATAAGACGGTAAAACATCATCAATAGGATTCAATTCACTAAATTCAAATAAAACAAACTTAATTTTATGTACATACTTTGCCACTAAAATAGCACCCACTATATCATATTAAAACAAGTAAAATAAATTATAATTTAAAATTCTACAAGAAACAAATTAAAAAAAATGGACCGTAAAGGTGGACCACGGGGCCTGCTCTGCCAGCTCCCCACGTGACTTCGCCTATAAATTCTTTTTATCCTCCGCCGATTAAAATGACTTTAGTTCTGTAAATAATAATTGCGATAATATCAAATCTTGAAATAATTCTCTGTAAAAAGAAGGTTTAATACTAAAACAATTGTTCAAAAAGAGATATACATTTGAAGTTTTTTTTTAGCTTTAATAAGTATCTAAAATTTCATTTTTGACGATTTTTTTATAAAAACATAAAACGTTAGATACCTATTTCAACCAAAATAAACTTCAGGCACCTATCTTAAAAAATATAGTTTGTACACTTATTTAGGCATTAAGCCTAAAAAGAAAGGAGGATAAACTACATTAGAGGTCCTTCAATTATTAGTAAAGTTACATTTGAGTCACTCAATTATTAGAAGTTATAATTGGATCACTCAATTAAAGTTTTAGTTATGTTCGGATCACTCATCCATTAAAGTACAAATGAACATCTAAAAAAGTTTGGTACAACAACATTTTTAGTCCTCAAAACTTACATATTCTACCAATTTAGTCTTAATTCAAAAAATTTAACCATTCATATTTAAAAATATATAAATTTAGTTATTTTTCTTCTCTCAAATTACTTGTATACCCTCATTAACACCAAAGTACTTCATTTAAAACCATTAATCAATCTAATGCATAAATTTATAAATGTAAATATATTTATAATTATTTTTTAATGTTAGATATATAATTAGTATCTATATTAAAATTAAATACATTGAAATCTATATTAAAACTTTCTACAAAAAGTTCAGGTTTTCATATTATTATATAATTTTTTTAGTAATTTTTTTCGAATGACTTCATTATTTCCCTTTTATTTTAAATAAACAAATAGTTAAACCTTTTAAATTACTGAATTTTTATGATTAAACAGATTTCAAACTATCAAGTTCGATATAATTCGTGTTACCGCGAGTACCCAAGTAGGAATGATGATGAACGATGAAGAAAAAACAATTTGAGATAAGAAAACTGACAAAAAATGATGTATTTTTCTTAAATATGAATGATTAAATTTATTGAATTATTTTGAATTAGGATTAAATTGGTAAAATATATAAATTTTATCTTTTTAGGACCAAAAATATTATTAATCCAAACTTTTTGGATGTCTGTTTGCATTTTACCGGGGAAATGACTTGATCGTAACTAAAATTGTAATAAAATGACCCAATTGTACCTTATAATAATTGTGTCACCATACTATATGTAACTTTATTAATAACTTAGTGACCTACGATGTAATTTACCCAAGAAAGAAAACCCTTTTGTTTGCATTGGAAAAGAAATCAGAAATCTATATATATATAAATCTTAACGAAAAGTCAGTAACCCGCGTATCTTTCATTTCCATTTTTTGTTTTCTTCTTCTCGTTGTTTTTAAAGACTGAAACAGGGAAATCCTTGAGGAAGGAAAACGGAAGAGCAATGGGAGGCGCGGCGGCACAAATTCCGACGAGCTTCGGGCACGAGCTCAGGGCTTGCCTTCGTTGCCGCCTCGTCAAAACATACGATCAGGTTCTTTTCCTTCTCCCGTTTTCAGTCAGGGTTTTCATATCCGACGAGTTGTAGTTACTGCCTTTTGGTTTTTTAAATTTACAGTTCAGAGAATCAGGGTGCGAAAACTGCCCATTCTTTAAGATGGATGGAGATAATGAGCGCGTCGTCGATTGCACCACTCCTAATTTCAATGGGTATCTTTCCTTTTCACAAACATTTGTGTTAAATGTAACTTTCTTCTTTATCTCTTTCAGCATTGTTTTAAATACCATTTTCTGTTGGGTTTTCTTTAAGGATGATCTCTGTGATGGACCCGACTCGGAGCTGGGCTGCTCGCTGGCTGCGAGTTGGTATGCATTGCTCAACCCGCAACTTTTGATTTTTTTCGCCTATATCTTTTCAAAGTTTTCTGTTTCTTGTTCTTTCCTGTTGCCGTGGGTGATTATTCCAGTAACTATTTCAAAGTTTAAGAGGCTTTTTTGAATGCATAATCGAGACTAGTATGATAATACTCTAGTTCTGCATTGTTGTTGGAAGTGACTTACAAACTGCATGTGTTGAAAGAAACATGCTTGGTTAGAGAAACAATTGCTTATATTGCCTATTGTTACATCTATCCTTGCTTTGGTGCCTTTCGAAACTATATGATTATGGTAATTTGCTATATTCAATTCTTATATAATCATGCTTATGAAATTTCTTTAAACCCTTTTCAGGAAGATTTGTCCCTGGTTGTTACACTCTTGCAGTTTCAGAGGCACTTCCGGAAGATATGCAGGCATGGTTTCTCATTTTGGGTGGAGTTCATTAATTTCTTTTATTTCCTAGTGTATTAGCATGGTAGACTTTTTTGGCCTTGGTTATTTTGTGATCTCTTCAAGTCTCTTTTATCAATCATTAGATCTATGATGATAATGTTCAGTTTCCTCTCTCCATTATTAGTTTGTCGTCGTCTCTGTTAAGTTCAAAATATTTGTTCGTCGTATTTAGTCTTTTGTTACATATATAACTAGTAAGGTATTATTATCCATTTGCACAAGAAAGTATATTGTTGTAGGAATATCTATTTGCTTGACATATAGTATAAATTTGATGGTTTTGGTGCTGGCAATGGCAACTGGAATGGGCAGATGAAGTTAAACATACTGGCTGAATTTTAGCCTCGAGCTATCTTTTTTCTGGTATTTATGATGATACCGCCAAGCAACTCAGCAGTAGCTAATATTGTTATTGTATCAAATTTTACTAGAATGCAGTTTAACGACAATATATCTGCTCACAACTATTTTCGTTTATGTCAAAGTTTGTTTGTTTATTAAAGTTTATGCTTTAGAGTTGGTTTCTTTTGTGGTTTAAGAAATCATGCATTTCGAACATTGATTGTTGTTGTTTTCCATTGTGCAGGCTCTATGCGAAGAAGTGCATGTGCAGTATGTGCCGCCCAAACGGGTATGATGGCGAGTGTCGATAACATTGTAAGGATCGTAAATTGCACTTTGTGAGTAATGAACGAGGACTAAAGGTTATCATGTAGGACAGTAACAATGAATTGTACCAGTTTGTGGGTTCGAGTTCGACAACTTTTTCAACATATTAGTTATCAACGAGAAAGCTTTTGCGTGAAATTAGGTTCTGGGTGTTGAAGAAGACTTTATATAAATTATGTTTCAGACTTTAGTTGGAACCTGGAAGAACCATGAAATCTGGCTATTTGTGTTCTGCGGCCGTAAATTAAAATATTTGAATTTGACTTCCAATAGGCAATAGCTCGAGCTGCTTGAGCGTGATAGTCGAGTCCAAGTAACTTGAGCCTAAGTAAAGATCTTGTTTATATTTCTAAATACAAATACATTTAGAATGGAGTTATCCGATATGAAAACACAGTTAATTGTGGTATCATCTATGGCAGGACACACCATTAAAGGTGCGTTCGGGAACGGTTTTAGAGGTGCAAAAGCTCGTTTACACCCATAAGCTGAGAAGAACGAAAACGAGATTATTCAACCAAACGAAGAACGCCCGCAAATCATCTTGAGATAAATGACATATCTTTAAAAACATATTTAAAAATTTAAAGAGTAAATAAATAAGACATTTGTCATCATGAGATGCCGATGCTTGGTGAGCAGAAAAATGTAAACCTTCCTGGTGTTGTGGTTGATCTTCCCACGCTCACAGAGAAGGACAAGGAAGATATCTTAGGATGGGGAGTTCCCAACAGCATTGACATGATTGCTCTTTCTTTTGTACTTGTTAATGTCCGTAAGGTTCTTGGTTCCCATGCAAAGCAGATTCGATTGATGTCGAAGGTATCTTCTTCTGTTTCACTGTTGAATTGTGATTATTGATAAGATTCTATGTAGTTTCTATATGTTATGCAAGTGTTAGTTCAACTAGAGTAGGGGCTTCATACTTGTGCTAAGTAACTACTTTCTTTTTACAACTTGAATGCCTTCATTGCCTGCTTTGTTGTTTTTTTGCGTGTCCGACAGCACATGAGTTTCATCTTAAGAGAAGAAGACCTAGACTGATATATTTGTGCCTATGAGAAGCAACTTAAGTTTATCTTCAGCTGTATATTTTACTGTTCTAATGTTGTTTATAAATTTCCTAAACTTGGATGCCATTGATTGCCTTTTTGACATTATTTTTCATTGGCTATGATGAGTCTTCCTTGTTTCTCTTTTTAGACTAACAAGCACTATGGTTATTATGGTTCTTTTAGGTTGAGAACAAGGAGGGTGTCATCAACTTCGATGAGATCTTGCATGAGACCGATGCATTTATGGTGATCTCGGAATGGAGATTCCGGTGGAGAAAATCTTCCTAGCCCAGAAGATGATGATATACAAGTGTAATCTAGCATGCAAGCCAGTTGTTACCGCCACTCAAATGCTTGAATCTATGATCAAGTCTCCAAGGCCATCCCAAGCTGAAGCTATTGATGTTGCTAATGCTGTCCTCGATGGTACGGGTTGTGTCATGCTCAGTGGTGAGAGTGATGCTGGGGCATATCCGGAGCTTGCTGTAAAGATCATGGCTCAAACTTGTATCGAGCCATAATCCTCCCTTGACTACGATGCAATCTTTAAAGAAATGATCCGGTCAACTCCGCTTCCGATGAGCCCATTAAAAAGCCTCACGTCTTCCACCGAACGAACAGCTAACAAGGCTAGAGCTTCGTGGTGGAACAACAGCCAAGTACAGACCAGCTGTTCCAATCCTGTCAGTGGTTGTCCCGGTATTGACAACCGATTCATTCGATTGGACCTGCAGCTACGAACGGCTGGGAAGACGTAGTCTGATAAATAGGGGCTTGGTTCCTAAACTGGCAGAAGGCTCAGCAAAGGCAACCGATGCTGAATCCACGAGGTTATCTTGGAAGCTGCACTAAAATCAGCTACCGAGAAGGGGTTATGCAATCCAGGTGATGCCGATGTTGCACTTCACCGCATTGGTGCTGCTTCAATTATTAAGATATTCTAAGTTCAACTTTATTAGCGGAAAAACTTGATTTTATGATTGGAAACATGTTGGTGCATATTCATCTTTATAAAATTATACTTTTATGATTACAGATATGGTCGAGAAAATTGGATCGAAAGTCGAATTCGTTAGACTGCCGTCTTCAACGTTTAACTTTACGATCTTAACTAATTCCAATATTGGCATCTCTTTTAATATTTCAGCTTGTTTACTTCAATATTCCCGATCACTTTCGGAGCTACCTGGGATTCCAGAAGGAATCTTGTTGCATACTTCTGCATGGGTTTTGTGCGTCATACTGGCACGACATGAAAAAAACAGAAACATGGGATTATTCCAAAGAGAAAACAAGTCAAATAAGTCATTTCACGCTAATATTTTAAAGCATATCCATGGCATATCCGTGATATGTTCTTTGTTCCAGATGATACAATATATTATTTCCTAACAGCTACAAGTATTATAAATCTATATCGACGAGGCAAAAGTTCAAGAGTATCTTCAAGAATCAACACTTCCCACCTACTGGCCGATGGCTCCGAAAACCCGCGTAGAAGAGAAGAAAAAGGAAGTAGATGAAGAAGAGAAGACGATTGGAGAGGTTGCTAATAAAGTTCTGCCATTTTATATGCTTTTGAGCTATGCAGATACACTCGATTGGACTCTTATGGCATTAGGGACCTTAGGGTCCATAATCCATGGCATGGCTCAACCCGTGGGATATCTTTTGCTAGGAAAAGCTCTCGATGCGTTTGGGGACAACCTCGGCGACAGACATGGCACGGTTAAAGCACTCGAGAAAGTATACATACTCACGAACTGCATGCACCAGCTTAAAATTTGAAGGCCACTTCACATTGGATTATGAACATTCTTCTTTTTTTTCTGTTTGTGTAGGTTGTTCCCTTTGTATGGTACATGGCTTTTGCTACATTCCCAGCTGGCATACTAGGTATCTTACCCTCAGCTTAATATATATATAATATCATAATGGGTCCCTAAATATCCTTTCTATTGCTTCATCCTTATGATTTTGAGCTTTCTGCAGAGATTGGTTGCTGGATGTATACAAGTGAACGACAGATGGCACGATTTCGGTTAGCATATCTGAGAGCAATGCTCGGTCAGGAGATTGGAGCATTTGATACAGATATAACAAGTGGGAAAATCATTAGTGGAATAAGTTATAACATGAGTATCATACAAGATGCAATAGGAGAGAAGGTAGTATGTATGTTTATGTGTGTGTGTGTGTGTATGTATGTATTGCTAACTTAACTTTTGACTATCAGCTGGGCCATTTTCTCTCGTGCTTTGCAACATTCTTTTCCGGAATCTTTATTGCTGTCATATGCTGTTGGGAAGTGTCCCTTCTTACCTTGGTGGTTGCCCCTACTATTCTTGTTATCGGAGGAACCTACACTAAGAGAATGAATACTATTTCAGCTACTAAGACGTTTTACGTATCGGAAGCTACATCCATGGTGGAACAGGTAAACCATTCTCATTCCATATGTTTAGGTTTTACCAGTAAGATGATTAATGCATATGAAACATAGGTGTATAATTATCTCGGTTGATAACAAGCAAGGTTTATTTGCGACAGACTATCTCTCAAATAAAAACAGTATTTGCATTTGTTGGAGAAAATTCGGCTATTAAATCATTCTCCAGGAGCTTGGAGAAGCTGTTCTCATTAAGCGAAGGAGAAGCACTGATAAAAGGAGTTGGAACCGGCATGTTACAATCTGTGACCTTTTGTGCTTGGGCTTTGATCATATGGATTGGAGCTCTTGCAGTGACTTCCAGGAAAGCTAAAGGGGGAGATGTTATCGCTGCAGTGATGAGCATTCTCTTCGGTTCCGTGTAAGAAAAGATCCCGAGTTAAACTGTTTCAATCCGGCCTCCATGTATTTATACATATATGTGATACCAGGTTGTTTAACTTGCAGATCACTTACTTTTGCTGCACCAGACATACAAATATTCAATCAAGCAAAGGCTGCAGGGTACGAGGTTTTCAAGGTGATCCAAAGAAAGCCGTCTATAAGCTATGATTCAAGGGGGAAGGAGGAATTTCAGAAGATCAGTGGGAACATCGAACTACATGATGTATACTTTGCTTACCCTTCTCGGCCAGAAAAACCGATCCTTGAAGGATTTTCATTGTCAATTCCAGCAGGAAAGATGGTTGCTTTAGTAGGCAGAAGTGGTTGTGGAAAGAGTACTGTTATCTCCTTAGTTGAAAGGTTCTATGATCCCTTCGAAGGTTTGCCTTTCCTTTTATGCAAATACCTGCAGTTTTCATTCAAGCAAGGTTTCTATCTAACAATCTGTGCTTACACATTGTAGGGGAGATTCTCATTGACAATCGAAACATTAAGGATCTCGATTTGAAGTTCCTCCGAAAGAACATCGGAGCAGTATCCCAAGAACCATCACTCTTTGCCGGTAGCATCAAGGATAATATCAAAGTAGGAAACATGGATGCAAGTGATCAACAGGTCCGGGATGCAGCCATAATGGCGAATGCACATAGTTTTATCACTCAACTTCCAAATCAGTATTCAACTGAGGTTATCCATCTAGCCTCCGTTTTCTCTACTTTGCATGGGTTTTAGACTCTATTATGATGTAAAATCCATGCAGGTAGGCCAAAGAGGAGTCCAGTTATCAGGGGGGCAGAAACAGAGAATTGCAATAGCAAGAGCGATTCTAAAGAATCCTCCGATTCTTTTACTCGATGAGGCAACAAGTGCGCTAGATTCCGAGTCAGAGAAACTGGTTCAAGATGCCTTGGAGAAGGCTATGCGAGGGAGGACTGTTATTCTGATTGCACATAGGATGTCAACCATTGTCAATGCTGATATAATTGCAGTTGTGGAGCACGGACAAGTAACCGAGACCGGTACACACCGCAGCTTGTTAGACTCTAGCAAGTTCTACAACAATTTGTTCAGCATTCAGAACATCGGACAAATTCATGAGTCAAGGTAGTTTCAAGTTTCAAATCTTATGAATTAAAATCCAATAGGTCTGAAGTTCGAAAATCGATATTTATGATCTTCCCCGTACCCTGAGTTACATCCATTTTTATAAAACTCTAACCTACTTGGAATGTGTGGGACATGACAGGGCTACTAAATTCTCTGAGGAATTTGTTAGTGCAAGTGAGCAGTTTTCATCACTAGACACCGAGGGAAAGGAGGAAACAAGATATTATCTTAGTGATTATTCCGAGTACGAGGGAAAGAAAAGGAGAAAAACCACGATTACGTTCTTCAGAATCTGGTTTGGCCTAGGAAGAAGAGAGTTTGCAAAGATCGCAACCGGTTCCATGGCAGCAGCTTTGGCTGGTGTTTCGAAGCCTTTTTTCGGATTCTTCATCATAACAGTGGGACTAGCATACTACAACAAAGATGCAAAGCTGATAGTTGGAAGGTATTCCATTGCCTTTTCTCTAATAGGATTGCTTGCTTTATTCATGCATACCCTGCAGCATTATTTCTATGGAATTGTTGGAGAAAAGGCCATGGGAAATCTCAGGCAAGCTCTATTTTCAGGTACTAGTTTCCCATCAACAGTATCAAAAAATACTTCATTATCATCCACAAGCTAACATCTGTTGCATTAAATTCTTGCAGGTATACTACGAAACGAATTAGCATGGTTTGAGAAACCCGAGAACAATGTTGGTTCACTTACGTCAAGGGTCATCAACGACACCTCCATGGTCAAAACTATAATTTCCGATCGGATGTCAGTTATTGTCCAATGTATTTCCTCGATACTAATCGCAACAGTTGTTAGCATAATTGTTAACTGGAGAATGGCTCTAGTAGCATGGGCAGTGATGCCTTGCCACTTCATTGGCGGACTCATCCAGGCCAAATCTGCCAAAGGATTTGCTGCTGACTCTGCTGCTAGCCACTATGAAGTTGTCGCCCTTGCTTCCGAGTCTGCTGCCAATATACGAACCATTGCATCGTTTTGCCATGAAGAGCACATACTGAGGAAAGCCAGGATGTCCGTCGAAGAGCCTATGAAAAGGAGCAGGAAAGAAAGCATCAAATATGGGATCATTCAAGGCTTTTCCCTTTGTTTATGGAACATTGCTCATGCTGTTGCTTTATGGTATACAACGGTTTTGTTTAGTAAAAACCAAGCTCGGTTCGAAGACGGTATACGATCTTACCAGATTTTCTCCCTCACGGTACCTTCAATCACTGAACTGTGGACATTGATCCCTGCAGTCATTTCCGCAATCAATGTCCTATCTCCTGTATTTGAGATCCTCGACCGCAGAACCGAAATCGAACCTGATTCACCCGAGGATACACCTCAAAAGAAGATCAAAGGGAAAATCGAATTCCAAAACGTTGTATTCAACTATCCTTTAAGGCCAGAAGTGATTGTCCTCAATAAATTCAGTTTACAAATTGAACCAGGGACAAAAGTAGCACTTGTTGGACCAAGTGGAGCCGGAAAATCATCCGTGCTAGCCATTTTACTAAGATTCTACGATCCGAACCAGGGAAGGGTTCTCATGGATGATAAGAATATAAAGGAATATAATCTGAGGACATTAAGGAGACAAATTGGATTGGTGCAACAAGAGCCACTTCTTTTCAGCTCCTCACTAAGAGACAACATCTGCTACGGGACCGAACATGCTTCCGAGGCCGAAATCGTGGAGGCATCAAGGGAAGCAAACATACATGAGTTCATAAGCAACTTGCCTGATGGATATAACACACTTGTTGGGGAAAAAGGGTGCCAACTTTCAGGTGGGCAAAAGCAAAGGATAGCCATTGCTAGAACCTTCCTAAAGAGGCATGCAGTCTTGCTTCTTGATGAAGCAACGAGTGCACTCGACTCAGAGTCCGAAAGAACCGTAATAAACGCCCTGGAATCAGTAGATCAAAGAAAGGGTAAGTTTGGGTTCATTTCAAGACCCACACAGATTATAGTTGCACATAGATTATCAACCGTTGTGAACTCGGATGTGATTGTTGTGATGGATAAAGGGCAGATTGTGGAGATTGGTTCACACTCAACATTGATATCAGCAACTGATGGTGTTTATTCAAGATTGTTCCATATTCAAAATGCGAGTATATGATCCCACTAGTTACAACTCTTTTATTCTCAAACCTGAAGTTTTCTTTGTACTCGTTCATACATGGTGCGAGTAAAAAAATATAAATAATTATTTAATACACAGGTGATGAATTCTTAATTTTTAATTCTGCAAATTGTAGAGTTAAAATTCCAGGGTGTATAATATAATAATTCAAAGAATATTAATCCATCAAATTTGTAGATAAAGGACGAGATTTACAGGAACCCTCATTGTATGTAATGGCACAAATGGGAGGGGTTAAAATATTATTAAATAAATAACGTGGCAAAGGTTTTCAAACAAGCGACGCTTTGGCCGAGTGGTTAAGGCGTGTGCCTGCTAAGTACATGGGTTCATCCCGCGAGAGTTCGAATCTCTCAGGCGTCGTTGACTATTTTTATTTTCATCTGTCGGGAGATTATCGAAACAGCCGCAAAATGAGAAGGGAAAAGGATCATTGCAGTAAAAGAAAACCGAAGGAGATATAATATGAGACGGCTGAATGAATCGGAAGCATCTCGAAATTAGAAAACCAAAGAGAAAAAAAGTTTCAACTTTTTTTCTCTAACTTATAAATATTGTGTATAATGTCATTAATGACAATGAATCGGAATTTATAAAGTTTAAATTTAATTTAATTAATAATCAGACTTTAAAAAAAAAATCGACTATATAAATTCGAGTCTGATACAATAAAATATCTAAAATTCAAATTAGAAAGTCATAATTTATTTTTTAAAACTAATAACTCAAACAAATATCATTAAATAAAAATAACAAATAATTTTCATCAAACGAATTGTGGTGATTAAGGGTGAAGTCTATAATCCTAAATTTGGAGAAGATAGATACCCAATCACTATTCTACGACGTCGATTCCTAAGCTGCAACGATAACGCTCCCACCTCTACGTAGTTTACCAGTTGAAACGAGCGTATAAAACTCTTTAAACTATTTAGAGGGTTTTTCTAAAAAAGCATTAATGACCGCTAGATCTCCCATGTCCCTTTGTAATCCTAATTCAACTTTAATTAGGATTTCAATATGAGATAGGATCCGTTTACACAGTGTAAAACTCTTTAAGTTTTACACGTTTTTGCATCATTGAATGAGCGAAACGAATGGATGAGATTAACAGTAATTATGTCGTTTTTTGCACTGTTGGATGAGCGAAACGAATGGATAAGATTAACAGTAAATATGTGAAGATTATCACTTGAAAAAAAAGAGTAAGAGTTAATCTGAGCCATCCATTCCCCTCATCTAACGATCCAGAAAACGTGTAAAACTTAAAGAGTTTTACATTGTGTAAGTTGATCATAACTCTTTCAATATATATATATATATATATATATACATATATATAATCTCAATTCAACTTAATTAGGATTTCAATATTTATCTATCTTAATATATATAATTTCAATTAAATTTAATTATTATTTCAATAAATATCTATTTTTTAAAAATATAAGAGTTTTAAATGTTTGTTCGGATTCATATATGGATTTGATCGAATTCAGATCGGATCATGGCAATGTCCATATCTGATCCACCTCCTATTAGGACTCTGACACTTTTTCGGATTCAAATTCGAACTTTTTTCGATCAAATTTGGATCAAAAAAATTTCTTCGGATCCAGATTATATTGCTATCCCTAATTACTTTAACAAAAAAATATATTAGTGAACTCAACAAGTGTTCTAGTGGAAAAGTAGATGATATTCATGCTAGGAGACACGATTTCAATCACAAATGCTACAAAGTCTGTACTTTGACAAATGATTAAGAATATTTTTTTTTCGAATCTTCAACAGTCAATTTTATTGCTATTTACTAGAGGAAGACCACTAAACCGGGCCTCGTTAAAAAACCTCCCTAAACCTAGGTGGAGGAAAAAGAGTGCACCGGTTTAATGGAAATACACGGCGTGAAGACAATATGGCAAATGATTAAGAATATTTATAAACAAATACTACATAAATTGTCCTCTGATTATGCGTAGTTTAGGATTTAAGGGTCTAAATTGTTGTAATATTTAAATATTAAGAGATAATATTTTAAATTTATGATATATTAAAATAAAATATAAAAATTAAAAGTTAAATTTGTTATTATACAAATTTTATTAATTATCATATCATCAGCTGTTTATTTTATAACAAAATTTATTAATTAACTGTCAACATATTTATTTGTAACTTCTTTACCATTTGTGATAGAGTAGCGCAAACTTGGATTTGGAAGCCTTCAATCAAGTTGTTGCAAGAACTAGGGGCTCTAGACTCAATCAAGAAGATTAGGAGCAGATCTGAAAATTCAAGAGAAAAGAGAAGGGCTTTTCTTGAAAAATTCAGATTCAAGGCTGGAAAATCAAAGAAACAAAGAAAAGAAAGAAGATTAGGGGATGAATAATAAGAATTAAAACAAAAAGATTGAAAAAAATCAATGGAGAGGTAGATAAAACAAATATGAAAATTCAGCTTTGTTTATGGCTATGGAGATGGCATGAAGTTGAAGATGGAGATGGCTTGATGGATTTGTGATGGTTTTGTCCTCGGCACCCTCTTAGACGCAATTACCTAAGCAAGCAACCTCAAGCGGCTCTAACCCACCCTCCTAGACGCGATTACCTAGGCAAGCAGGAGCGTGAAGATGATCTCCCTCACAAGAACTCGTCGAACTTATGTTGAAGAAGACTTCTAAGGCACAAGTAATCAGCACTTGTAAAAACAAACTCACTAAATATTTCATTAATCAAAGAAAATCTCAATAATCTGAATTACAATGGTGGAGGCTTCATCCTTTTATAGGTGAAGGATAGCCAAAGTAATCTAACTTCCACTAAAACAAGGAAACTCTAATTTAATTTAAAAAAATAAAAGAAAAACAACCTTTAAACTTCTTGTGCTTGGGCTGCAAGTGATAAGCTGATAAGTGCAAGTGATAAGTTGATAAGAGTTGCTTGGGAGAAGGGTGGCTGGTTCCTAAAGTATATAAAACCCTAAAAACATAATTTAAATGTTAATAATTAAGTTGGGCTAAGTCTAATTCGTCCAAAAGCCTTATATAATAGCTTCTGGGCTGAATTTTACAAATTCCCGTAATAATCCCGTATCCAGTTTTCTGCATGCGCGGTCTTCAGTAAAATGAACGTATCTTGAGTTCCCGATGTCCGATTGATGCGTTTCAAGATGTGTTGGAAAGGTAACTGAATCCCGGTCAATTTGTTAGAAGACAACTTTGCCCAGAAATGCCAGGATCCCATCCGAAATGTCGTCTCAAGTAGGCTGACTTTCCAGACTTCACAAACAAATTCAACTTCTTGTCCAATATGCATTGCTTTAGCCCTCCCATGCATGTATCAATTTGGGTAAACTACTGCAGGGGTCACTTATGTTTAGCGTCTGTACAGAGTTAGTCACCACTTTTGAAAAGTGCCAATTAGTAGCTCTCTACGTTTTCGATGTGTAAATACTTGGTCACTCCGACATTATACTCCGTTAGTCTCCTAACGGATTGCTGATGTGGCGAAATTAAAATAAGGATAAATTACTGCAATAGCCATTAAAATTTATCTCATGTACATTTTTTCTCCTCAATTTAAAAAAGTAAACATTATAGTCACTAATAAAAATGTTTCTTTATAATTTCACCCTTAAATTTTTAAAAATTCATTTTTCAATCCTAAAACTTTACAATCAATTAACACAATATTATTATAAATGCTTAGATGAAAAATAGGTGCCCAAAGTATACCCTTTGAAACTTAGGTGCCCAAATTGCTCCTATTTAATAACTCAAACTTAAAAATTTAGTCCACTAACTACTAAAAAATTCGAGTTATTGGAATTTCTATTTTATAATTCAAACTTTATTTTGAATTTTTGAGTCGAGTTTATGAAATTATGAGTCGAGTATTTTCACATCAAACCAAAAAATTTAATTTTTTCGAGTCAAGTCGAGTTATTGGAATTTCTATTTTATAATTCAAACTTTATTTTGAATTTTTGAATCGAGTTTATGAAATTATGAGTTGAGTATTTTCACATCAAACCAAAAAATTTAATTTTTTCGAGTCAAGTCGAGTTATTGGAATTTCTATTTTATAATTCAAACTTTATTTTGAATTTTGAGTCAAGTTTATGAAATTATGAGTCGAGTATTTTCTAATCAAACCTAAAAATTTAATTTTTTTCGAATCAAGTCGAGTGTTGCACTTCCCTACATATAATTTTTAATTTTAATCTGTGTTTGTCCCAAGAAAAACTTCGAATCAAGTCAAGTCTACTGTTGCTTGTTCACCTTCCCGATCGGTCGTCGTCGATCTCCGTCACCGTCGGGCGGTGGTGGTCACCGCCTACATCGCTAGAGGCGCCACGTCGTCGCGATCTCATCCATGGACACCACGCGCGTCGTCGGGCTGCCTTCCGCCAGCAAATCTCGATTGAAGCTCTGGCAAGAAACCAATCGACGCCACTGTTTCTCGCACTTTTCGGCATCGGTTGCCGTCCATTCGCGAGACGGACACCAGATCCGGGCTCCTGACGTGGCGGCGAGAAAAACCCCTAAGGTTCCGAGTCCAACCGACGTCGGCGGAGCCTCTATCGGAGCTACGTAAGTTCCGACGACGACGGCGACGGCCGAAGTTTTTCTTGGGACAAACACGGATTAAAATTAAAAATTATATGTAGGGAAGTGCAACACTCGACTTGATTCGAAAAAATTAAATTTTTAGGTTTGATGTGAAAATACTCGACTCATAATTTCATAAACTCGACTCAAAAATTCAAAATAAAGTTTGAATTATAAAATAGAAATTCCAATAACTCGACTTGACTCGAAAAAATTAAATTTTTTTGTTTGATGTGAAAATACTCGACTCATAATTTCATAAACTCGACTCAAAAATTCAAAATAAAGTTTGAATTATAAAATAGAAATTCCAATAACTCGACTTGACTCGAAAAAATTAAATTTTTTGGTTTGATGTGAAAATACTCGACTCATAATTTCATAAACTCGACTCAAAAATTCAAAATAAAGTTTGAATTATAAAATAGAAATTCCAATAACTCGAATTTTTTAGTAGTTAGTGGACTAAATTTTTAAGTTTGAGTTATTAAATAGGAGCAATTTGGGCACCTAAGTTTCAAAGGGTATACTTTGGGCACCTATTTTTCATCTAAGCATTTATAATAATATTGTATTAATTGATTGTAAAGTTTTAGGATTGAAAAATGAATTTTTAAAAATTTAAGGGTGAAATTATAAAGAAACATTTTTATTAGTGACTATAATGTTTACTTTTTTAAATTGAGGAGAAAAATGTACATGAGATAAATTTTAATGGCTATTGCAGTAATTTATCCTTATTTTAATTTCGCCACATCAGCAATCCGTTAGAGGACTAACGGAGTATAACGTCGGAGTGACCAAGTATTTACACATCGAAAACGTAGAGGGCTACTAATTGGCACTTTTCAAAAATGGTGACTAACTCTGTACAGACGCTAAACGTAAGTGACCCCTGCAGTAGTTTACCCTTACCATTTATATAGTTTAACATAGAAATAAGGGTAAACTACACAGTTGACCACCGAACTATGGGGTTGGTGTCAATCTTACCACCATTTTTTTTCGTCACATATAGACCACTCAACTAATTAAATGGTGCCACGTTTACCACTAGCCGTTAAAAAACTAACGGCGTGTCTGATGTGGCTGTTAAATGCTGTTAAATGTCTAACGTTTTTGCCACGCAGGATATGAATATGGCCACGTCAGATTTCCAGGTAAAAAAAACACATGCTCATTTGCCTATTTAACTTAACATGAAACCCTAAATTCATAAACATCCCATTCCTTTTTAAGATTTCAAAGAAAGAAGGTGTTCTTGGAGGAGGCTAAAGTTTGATATGGATGCAGAAATGTATCGAGTTTGCTACTGTGGAGCTCGTTCGATGATGAAAACAGGATGGACCGATGAAAATCCAGGTAGGAGATTTTGGGGTTGTGGAAATTATGGAAAAGGGGTAAGGGGATGCAAATTTTTTTACTGGTATGATCCACCAGTGAGCCCTAGGTCGAAAGCTATTATTCTTGGTCTTCGAAGAAGGGCTGCTGTTATGGAGAAACAAAGGAAAAAAGAAAGAATTTTGGGAATTTTGGTTGTTGGTGTGGTGTTTGTCACTGGGTTTTATTTGGGAACAATGTTCTCCTAATTGTAAGGGTTTAATGGGTGTTATGGGAATTTCATTTTGTGAGTTTTAGGTATTATGTACGGATTTAGGGTATTTGTGATGTAAATCCTGTATGGATTTAGGGAATTTCAGTTTGTGTATGAAGAAATGGGATATGAAATTTAGGGTTTAATATGTAAGGGATCAATGTAAGGGTTTAATGTAATAGAATGAAAAAAATCAGTTTTATAAAGTTGTGTTTGAACAATGTTTGATCAATTGAAATACTAACAGATAATGTAAATATTTGGTACAATGTAAATAAGAATACATAACTTTATAATGCCATTAAGATTGAAATGTTATTCATACATTACATACTGTTTGACCACTTTGACCAGTACACATCATTTTCTGTAAAACTATTCTAAAATATTGACCAACTAAAGAAGACCAATCAAAAAGTATTGACCTATTACAAAAGGTCAATCAAAAATATTAAATTGTGTGATACATGTTTTCACAACAACATAACATTGTTTGGTCAAATGTAGGTCTATGCTTCAACAAAATAACAAAAAAGAAGTTGCTTCCTTCCAACAGATTCAAGGATCAACCCTTGGAGATGATTGACTGACACAACTCTCTTGACTCATATGGATAGAAGGGGTGGGCATCCATCTTACAGTATGGACTTGTGAAGGTGAAGTTGGCCTTGGACTTGACATTGAATTTGTAGTAGGGGTAGTTTGAGCATGGCTTGTAGTTGGGGTGGGCATCCATCTTACAGTTTGAGCATGGCTTGTAGTAGGGGTAGTTTGAGCATGGCTTGTAGTTGGGGTAGTTTGAGCATGGCTTGTAGTTGGGGCATTTCCATGTCTTCTAATCTGCACAACAAAAGAAAGTCAATTAATCAAGTGAGAAAAGAATGTTAATATACATTTATTAAAAAATTTCAAAACTTACTGGCAGTTTTGAAACTCTGGGAGCTCTTGCATTTGCAGAAGATGTGGATGTTTGTCTAGGTGCAGGCCTTTTGACATTGCCACCAACTTTTCCCTTACATGTCCTAATATTGTGTCCACTCCCCCCACATTTTTTGCAGTAAATTTTGACACCCCTTTTTGAAACTTTACCAGAGTGAGGTATTGTCTCATCAGCCTCTCTTCTTCTTTTCTTGTGTGGTCTTCCTGGAGGCCTTCTAAATATAGGTGGTAGGACAGGCTCAGGTGTTTCTTCAACATTCCATTGGTTTTCACCCCTCACTGGACTGATCAAATGTGAATAAATTTGCCTTTGAGTTGAGACATGATAGCAAGGGGCCACATATTTTTCTGGCCTATCTGGAAGTGATAAAATAACAGAAATAGCATGCACACAAGGGATGCCTGTATAAAAGAAAGTAAACAGTAAAAACCTATACTAAACAATAATCAAACATATATACATTAAACCAAACACATGTATCCAACAACATTAAAAATCAACCTAAACTAAACTGATTAAACCAAACAACTATATAAACATAAACTAAACATATGTATGCAAGCATATATCCACCAGCATTAAACATGTATATACAAATTAAACCAAACAAGAAAAGAAGAAGAGACTAAACATGTATATACAAATTAAACCAAACAAAATAAACCAAACAGATTAAACATAAACTAAACATATATATACAAATTAAACATGTATCCACCAGCATTAAACCTAAATTAAACCAAACAGATTAAACCAAACCTGTCAGTTCCCATTTTCTGCAGGAGCATGTCCAGGCTTGGATATTAACTGCATGCTGATTTGAAGGACCACAAGACACTTGGTACATGTGTCCACCAACATAAATAGGCCAACAACTGCACAATAAAACAAATAAATAATTCAGTCAATTTTAACAGAAAAAAAAATAACTGATTTAATAATTAGTCATACCTATGTGCTAGTGAAGTTGCATGGTCGAGTTTCTTTTGAATTTTAGGGCATAGAAGTCCGTTCCACTTTTCAGCAAGTTCTTTTCTTTTTGCAAGCCTTTGCATCAATTTTGTCCTAACTAACTCCAACAATGTGATGATTGGCTTGTCTCTAGCTTCGAGTATTAACTGACCATATAAAAACAGTAAAAGTTAGTACAATTAGACAAACAAACAAATTAAAGGTTGGTGATCAATTTACCTTATTAAAACATTCACAGTTATTGTTCAGAAGCATGTCTGACTTGCAATTGATGAAAAAGTGTGACTTTGACCACATCCTTGGGTCTTTAGGTGCCAACCACTTCCAAGCAGTTTCTGATAAATCTTACAAAGTTTAAAAGATGGTGGTCAATTTTAAAATACAAATTTATGAAACTAATTTTAAAATACAGTACCATACCTTCAAGTTTGACATTGCAGATTGAAACTCCCTTACATATGTTGCCCTGGCAGCTTTCCACAACTGATCTTTTAGTGCTTTTCCAACAAAATCATTGGTTTTAGAATTAAAGTACAAGTGCCTCACACATGTTCTGTGTTCAGCATAAGGGAACAGTTCTAGCACAGCATCCATTAGTCCCTGCATCCAACAAATAAAGCACAAAATTAGAAAATTAAATCATAAATAAACAAAAATTAAATTAGCAAATAAAAGCATGCATACCTTCTGTCTATCAGTCATGAAGGTGAACATGTGAGAGTTGTTTATCTCCAAATCAGCAGCTAAGAGTTCCAGAAACCAACACCAAGCTGATTCACACTCACTCTCTACTACTGCAAAAGCTACTGGGTAAATTGAGTCATTTGCATCTATCCCAACTGCTGCTAGAAGATGACCCAGATAATACCCCTTCAAGTGACATCCATCCAAACCAATAATAGGCCTACACCCTGCCTTAAACCCTTATTTCATTGCTTGCATACAAATATAAACCCTCTCAAACTTCCTCTCATCTAACTTACATACTGTTGTTGTCCCTGGATTTGAGTACCTTAGTTAACCTAGGTAACCATATAATTTTGCATACTGCTCATTATGGTTCCCATGCATCATTTCAAGGGCAAAATTTCTGGCCCTAATACACTTACCCTTGGCTACTATTAGACCCCAATCTTTGTGTACAGCATGTTTTAGAGAAGTACTAAAAAATGTTGGATCAACATAGAAATTGTTTAAGTACTTCCTAGCAAGCCACCTTGAAGTTACATTAGCATTCACAAACTCCCTAAGGCAATTATGTTCACCCTTTATTGACCTAATCTGCCAAGTACCTCTAGAAGGATCCTCACCTTTAATAGGAGTTGCCCATAACACCCATGGACACCCTTCCTTGCATGTCACTTGAATCCTTTTGTTGTCATTTCTTTTTAACTTGACATTGTACCTACTATTAACACTATACATCCTAATTGCCTCTTTCAATATATCCTTACTTGCAAATATTAAACCAACTTTTAGTATAGGGTTTAACATGTCTGTGTCAGCATTAAACTCAGGAAATCTAGGTCTATGTTGTGGACCATCTCCATCTGACTCATCTACACTGTGTAGTGAGTCAGAATGTTCACCATCACTCTCAACCTCTACTTCTTCACTGCCCAACCCTACATTCACATTATTAGTTTCATCATCTGAGCTGAAAAATTCATCATCACTATTAGAAAACCTAGACACATCAGTGGTTGACTCAGACTCAGAATCTACCCTACCATAATCTTCATCTTCTGAGTCAGACTCAGAATCTACCCTACCCTCAGCCTCAAAAGCAACATTATCATCACCAGAATTTAGTTCAGGTTCAGATTGAGGTTCAGGTTCAGGTTGAGGTTTAGGTTGAGGTTCAGGTTCAGGTTGAGGTTCAGGTTGAGGTTCAGGTTCAGGTTGAGGTTGAGGTTCAGGTACTGCACACCCTACAATTTCTTCTAAAAAAAGGTGAACATAATGATCAGGAGGTATATTTCTAACCATTTCAAGAACATCACTATCATTCACCAGTAGTTTTACTTCTAAGGGATTAGATGCCACTTTCCAGAAAACCCTAACCCCATAAGTGATTTCTAACTTCTCCACTATACCAATAATTTCAAACATTGACATGGTGTCAACATCTAGATAATCAAAAAAGCTGACTAATCTTCCACTATATTTCACCCTAGGTTTCCTAACAATAAAACCATCATGATGTACAACACAGCTGAATTTATCTGAATTAACTCCTGTTAAAATAACACAAACATTGTTCAGTATATGTATAAACTAAACCTAAACACAATATAAAAGTCAGAAACACGTGCAAACCATTTAAAAACAGTATAAAATAGTACATTCAACCCACAAAATAGGACCACATAATACACGTGCAAACCATCAATGGAACATTCCATATAGAAACCCAAACATCCAAAAGTCAGTAAATGGTTTGAAGTAGGACCACATAAAAAGTCAGTAAAAGTTTGGTGTCATTTATAAAGTAGGACCACATAACATTATTCTATTCTATTAATCCTAAAACATGTGCACCCCACAAAATTTCAGTAATGTATTAATCCTAAAACAGTACATTATACTATATTAATCCCAAAACAATGATAACATGAACCTTAAACCAATGTAACAGTACTTTATATTTTGTATTAATCCAAAATAAAGTGATTGTATTAACCCTAAACTAACATACTGTTAATCCCAATCAATCACCCCAACTACCTTAATCTCAGTATTATATCGCAAGTTTCAACCCAAATATAAACCCCAACTACCTTAATCTCAGTATTATATCTCGTATCAACCCAAATATAAACCCAAAACCTAACTAGTATCGTTAATCGTAATCAATCACTCCAAAATAGTAACCCTAATCTCAGTATAAACGATGACCCAAATCATTAACCCTAATATCATTATTAGCGTTAATCGAATTCATTAACCCTAATATCAATTTTACCACTAATCGAAATCATTAACCCTAATCCTAATTTCAATATTAACGATAAACCCTAATCCAAAAACAAGCAAAATACACTACGAAATTAAGATAATTAACCGTAATTTGGACTGTGATCCCCTTTTTGCCGAAGAAATCCACTCATCTTCAATCTCTCTGGAGATTTTTTCCTACTTGAATTGTCAGTTTCGTTGAGTCCTTGAGAGAGTTTTGGGTGATTTTGAATTGGGTTTAGGGTAACAGAGTAGATGGTGTCGTTTTACTTTTTTTTAACCTTTTACTTCTTTCTTTTTCCACGGTGGAATATGTTTTTTATTTAATTTACACATCAGACGTCCGTTACACATTTAACAGCCACATCAGACACGCCGTTAGTTTTTTAACGGTTAGTGGTAAACGTGGCACCATTTAATTAGTTGAGTGGTCTATATGTGACGAAAAAAAATGGTGGTAAGATTGACACCAACTCCATAGTTCGGTGGTCAACTGTGTAGTTTAACATAGAAATAAAAAGGCAGTGTTTAAAGAAAGTGAGAGGTGAGAGCAATCCAAAATCCAAATGTAACCAACACCACACAACTCCCGCATGAGAACGGAATGAAATCGAGGGGATGCCAAACCACTTGAGTGGAGAAGAAACATAAGATGACAGCCACGGCTCTTCCCCATGTGCTGGCTTGTCTCCGTTCGCTTCATTCGCCGCCGCGGACGACGGAGAAAGAACCCAGAGCCAAAAGAGGACCCGCCTTCCCTCAACTTCACAGCAACAAGCTTCCCATTCTTGGTCGTTGCTATGGTAATGGTAACCGTTGTTTCATCACGTGCTACCGTGACCCCTCCACTGAGTCCGGTAGCAGCGTGTTAGGGCTGAGTCAGATAAAGGAGAAATGCAGTAAGTGGCAATGGAAAGACCAGTACTCCATCAATTACTTTGTTTCATCTTCTTCCTCTTCGAATCCTCCTATGCTTCTCGTTCACGGTTTTGGTGCCTCCATTCCTCATTGGCGAAGGTACCCAAAGTGGAAACATCGTTTCTTTCCAATCATTTTGGTAATTATAGTATTTGAATTAAGCAAACAATTGTTGTACTTGTAGGAATATTGGCACATTGGCTCAGGATTACACTGTTTATGCTATTGACCTTCTGGGTTTTGGTGACTCGGATAAGCCTCAAGGGTTTTCATATTGCATGGAAGCATGGGCAGAGGTAAATTAACCACCCCAAGCTCACAAAAAATGGCATTTTTACTATTTTTAGTCAAAATTCATCCTTCTAATCTAAATAATTTTGTACACAGTTGATATTAGATTTCTTGAATGAAGTTGTTCAGAAGCCTACTGTCTTGATTGGTAACTCTGTTGGAAGTCTTGCTTGTGTGATAGCTGCCTCAGGTAGTAGAATATAAACATTGAATGTTATTGTCTTGTTTTTGTGAAACAATGTTGGAAAACCCATGTTTTGGTTTTTGATGGTATGCTCTGCTTGGTACAAGAATCTAGTGGAAACATGGTTCGAGGGATTGTTTTGTTGAATTGTGCTGGTGGGATGAACAACAAGGCAATTGTTGATGATTGGAGGATCAAGCTCTTGTTTCCTTTGCTTTTGTTGTTCGATTTCTTACTGAAGCAAAGACCGATTGCCGAAGCTGTCTTCGAGCGTGCCAAGAAAAGGTATTCCATTCGGTTCATCCATTTTTTTTCCTACTGAAATTCGTTGTCACTCATCCGGCTGTGTTTAATGCAGAGATAATCTAAGGAACATTTTGTTATCTGTATATGGAAATAAAGAGTCTGTTGATGACGAACTGGTTGAGGTATGGCCATTGATCTCGTTCCTTATTAACACAAAGTATTCAACTTGTTATTGATGTTCTTTTACACTGCAGATCATCAATGGACCAGCAAACGATGAAGGCGCTCTTGATGCCTTTGTATCGATCATAACCGGTCCACCAGGGCCGAATCCCGTGCAATTGATGCCAGGAATTAACATACCTGTCCTAGTTTTATGGGGTGATCAAGATCCTTTCACCCCTATCGACGGGCCTGTAGGTAAGTACTTCTCTTCCTTACCGTTGAAATCATCGAATGTAAGCCTTTATATGTTGGAAGGTGTAGGGCATTGCCCCCATGATGATAAACCTGACCTAGTGCATCATAAGTTGCTTCCTTGGTTGGCTCAAGTTACTGCTTTGTGAGAGCCATTGATGTAAATTGCTAGAAACTGGTTGGCATTTGTATAGTATATTTTTCTTAAGAGCCTATATAGATATCCCTTGTAAAATGATACAAGGAATATAGCAATGATATGCCATTTACCCATGATGTGTATATGCTTATTTTACTACTTTGATTCAATCATTTGAGTATTTTTCAATTTTTTCATTAAGATGCATAAGTAAATGAATCAAGAATAGACCCGGCATTCGCATATTCGTATTATTTTTACGGATTTTGATACATTCTTTGTTTTTTGTCTCATGTATTCGGTTTTTTTTTCTTCTTGAGAAGTCAAACGATACAGTTTTATGTAAGAACTAAGTGGCGCATTTCGATTTCTTTCTTGCATTTTTGTTGATAGTTATGCCATGAATTGTTGTTAGATATTAGTTTTGATAATTAAATACAGGTATTTGAAGACAAACTATCTTATGTTTTGTTGTGAGAAAGAGTGAAACCATCAAACCAATGGTTTTGTTCTAATTTTAAATCATTTTAAGTACTTCTACTTCTACAACATTGGTTTAAAAAATCTTGCCCATGAGATCAATGTATTTTCCTATGTTGTCGACGATATGGCCACTGATTTCAGAAGTGAATGTAACGTACATAAAGGAAATTTTTCTTTAGGTACTAAAGTGTGAAACATGTTCAAGTTTGAGGGTTAAAATGAGAGTTTAATCCCATTATAAACTTGGTGATTCAAGTTTTATGATAACTTTAGGTTATTGAGTAAGATTAAAAGTTTGGAATCTTGCAAGTGTGAATGAAACAAATTGAATTGAAATAATTGTTTTATCATAATTCTTTGTAACATCCTATGTAGATTAATCGATTAATAAATTAAATATTAATAATTATATATATATAATTTAACCATAAGAAAAAGGCTCAAAAGTTGGGGAGCATTGCCATTGGCCCATTTGAAACATGGGGTCGAAAATAGAAATCTAGCCCATTTACATAGGCATATAGAATCGAACAGAAGATGGTCTAGCAGGGACGGAGTCAGGGTTGAACTTCAAATGGATAAAATTGATTAATTTTGAAATAAATAAGACCTTAAAAAGTAATTAACTCTTAAAAATTAAGAGAGTTAAGGTTTAATTTTATTAAGTTCCAAAATGAAAAGGTCTTAAAAAATAATTAAACTAAAAAAATTGAAAGGTTAATATTTAATTTCATTAATTTTAATTAGCATGGTCTTAAAAATAATAAACCATAAAATTTTGAGAGAGACAAGAATAATTTCAATGATTTCAAAACTATTAAACCTAAAATCAAATTAATCTATCATGTTTTTTTTTTTTACTCTACATGTGCCTTTCGTCCATGACCCACGGCCACCGTATAATAAAATCAGGTTAAATTATACTTTTAAGTTTAATTCATGTATTATACGTAAGTTTAAGAGTTTAGTTCATATTAGGTACAAACACATGATTTTATGTTAGGGGACGAAATTATAAAATTTTAAATGGGCGAATTTATAAAATTTTAAGAGGGACGAAAATAAATTTTTAATAGAAATACATAAAAATTTCTTAAAAACATTCTAAATCATATATAAATTTTAAATTTTTAGGAGGACGGCTGCACCCTCCAGCCCCAATAAGCCCATCCCTAGTCCATATTATTTAATTTGATTTCTTTTATAGTTCTAATATTTTTCAAAGTTTAACATCGCTAAATTATGAAACTTGAAACGATTAAATTAAAGAAAAATTAATTAAATTCATAACTTATACATAATGCATAAACTAGCTACAAAATTCAATTTAACTACTATTATGTTTGGATACATGCTTAAAAGTAATGAAACTCGATTACAAGAATTAAAATGATAATTTGCACATATCACAAGGATTAATAGCATAATGTGACCATATAATATAACAAATATAATATAATATAAAAATACGAATATATATATATATAGATATTAAAAATGGTAACAGAAAAAATCAAGTTATTAATAATTAAAATTTATAAATAACACCTCCAATAATATAAAAATTGAATATAATTACACTGATTTTCCATTAGTTATTTTTAGTTGATTTATAAATCCCTAAGCCTTTGATCCTTACCTTCCTATCCTCATACTACTGTGCCTTACTTGTCAGAAACAAAAGGAAGAAAGGGTTTTCAATTCTCTCTATTTATCTTTTCCATTTTTTCATCACGAATATATTATAAAAAATTGGAGACCATCATCGTCATCGATGTTTCAATCTGATTTCTGATTATTTTTCTGCTTTTGAATTACTCATTTCTACAACTTATTTGTTGTTTTTCAGCTATTCCACCATGGCTTCCAATTTGAAGAAGGAACCCACTGCTGCCGGTGAGCTTAATCTCAGATTTCCCTTTCTTTTCTTTCTTCATCGGTTTTTGGAATTTGTTCTCAGATCTATTGAGCTGTTCATGCTTATATCTTAATCGGCGCTTAATTTACTGTTTTAGGTTTCACTACTAAGTTTAGGTATCGGGTTGATCTGATTTTCAATTCGGAAATGCTGCCTATTCCTTTTCATTTTACTTTGTGTTCTAGCAATTGTGTTAGGGATTGAGCAATTTCAATTTGCTTGTGGTTAATGTGGATGGATCCAGATATGGCTTGGTTTGGAAGTTGGTGAATTGATGGATTGATTATTCTTTATGTTTCTATTGTATTTATTAGATGAGAAATCGACTTTGAAAACCGAGAACAAAAGTTCAACGCCCGAAACATCCACCATTGGCGGGCCAACACAAGCACAGGCAGGTACTGCCCCTGCCACCACTATGCCTGGTCCTGGGTTTGCCCCACCGAATCCGTTTGATTTCTCAGCCATGAGTGGCCTTCTTAATGTAAGCATCTCTCTTTTTATTTTTTTAATTATTGTTTGGAAAATTGTGAACTTTTTGATTTGATTGTTGTTTGGGATGTGTCCTTGGCTCCTTGCTAATGCTGCAGTAGTAGAGCATATTAAGGTTTCTGCTTTATCTCATTGATTGACTGTTTCAGCAAGGAACGAAATTGCAGAGAACTGGCAGTCAAATTTATATCTTATGGACGTTAACCATCTTGGTTTGTTAGGATCCAAGTATCAAGGACCTAGCTGAGCAGATAGCCAAAGATCCTTCATTTAATCAAATGGCAGAGCAGCTCACTAAAACATTTCAAGGGGCAGCATCCGAAGACAGCATTCCACAGTTCGATCCACAGCAGTACTATTCAACTATGCAACAGGTTATGCAGAATCCCCAATTTATGACAATGGCTGAGCGCCTTGGTAATGCATTAATGCAGGTATATGTGGACTCAGTTGCCACTCTGAGTGGATTAATGATTCTTCTAGTCTTTTTCCCAAGTATTAAATTACATGAATCACTTCTGGAAGATGAAATTTTTGTTTTCCTTCTTCAGGATCCAGCTATGTCTAGCATGCTTGACACTTTGGCTAATCCTCAGCAAAAAGACCAGATTGAGGAAAGAATGGCTCGTATAAAAGAAGATCCATCCTTGAAACCTATTTTGGAAGAAATAGAGAGTGGCGGTCCTGCAGCAATGATGAGGTGAGTGATTAAAATGGTAAAATACTAGGAGATTGGAAACCATAATATGATAAGCTTGCGGACATAACATTTTCTTCTTTTAGATATATGATTTTGCATCCTACAATTTGTTCAGTAAATTAATCAAGAAAGGTCTTATGGTTTAGGTATTGGAATGATAAAGAAGTCCTGCAGAAGTTGGGTGAAGCAATGGGTCTTGCTGTTTCAGGAGATGCAGCCACTTCTGCTGGTAACTCTGCTGCAGGTGAAGAGGACGAAACAGGAAATGAGGATGAGTCAATTGTACATCATTGTGCTAGTGTTGGTGATTTTGAGGTATAGTAGAATGAATGTTTTCTACTTATGTTTTCTCCTTTGACAGATAATCTAAAATGTCTAGACTGTATTCCTGGTTTAGGGCTTGAAAGCTGCACTATCCTCGGGTGCTGACAAGGATGAAGAAGATTCAGAGGGAAGGACTGCATTGCATTTTTCTTGTGGTTATGGCGAGGTATTAATAATTTTATATCCGAATCCCTCTTCCTCCCCCTCCCCCGCCCCTCTCGCTCTACACTGCTGCATTACCTGACAAATGAAGTAGTTTCATTTTGCGAGGATAAAGTTGGTGTGGAAGTCAGATAGTTTTAATCCGTAATAGAAGTATCCAATACCAATATCTAATTGCTTACTCTCTCCCTCTCTCTACATCATAAATAGATAACCACAATTGTTAATGCACTAAGTGCCTCTTAAGAGCCTCATTGGGTGCAAGTTTTAGGACGGACAAATATCGACCGGCCCGATATAGACTGCCGAAAGCAGTTTGGAATGTAGGACTTGGATTAAAGCAACCTTTTGTTTGTAGCATCTCTTGGGATCTTTGTCGCTAATGCCTAATACATATTCACCCAAACAAATCAATCAGGCTTTTCTTTATACTATTTTATTTGGTATTAGTTTATCATGGAATCTGTTGGCTACAAAGCAATGCTCGCTACTTGTTTTTAGAGTACTTATTGCCATCTAGTGAGCATAGTCATTACATTTCCTTTAATAAATGATGGATTTATTTCTTTTGAGAGATTTAACTACCAAATTGGGGTGATGCATGACAAAACAAGAAAAAAGATAGATATAATCTAGCAGCAGTTTATATGAGCTTGTCGGAGATTAAATTATTGGTTGTTTGGGTTAGTATTAGGTTTATTGTCTGTGGGATAACAGCAAATACAATTTTGGTTTTTTTTTTCAGGTGAAATGTGCTCAAATTCTTCTTGAAGCTGGGGCAAAAGTGGATGCTTTGGACAAGAATAAGAATACTGCACTTCATTATGCGGCGGGTTATGGAAGGAAAGAGTGTGTGGCCCTTTTACTGGAAAACGGAGCTGCTGTGTAAGTAACGAAGTGTCTTCGTTAAACATTTATAGTGACCTGACCTCTTACAAGTGAGTAATGACTATTTTCTTTCATGTCGACTGCAGCACTCTCCAAAACATGGATGGCAAGACTCCCATTGACGTTGCCAAGCTCAACAATCAGAACGAGGTACTAAAATTGCTGGAGAAGGACGCCTTCCTTTGAAGTGTGAAGTGGGGAAGGGACATGAGAGGCAATGCCAATGGTACGTGTATGTTCGGGTCATAGCATGTTTGTTATAGGCATTCGATCTTACTTTTGCTATTAGACAAATTTGGTTGTAATCACGGCTCGATGCCTTCTATGCTGTTTTTGTTTCTGCCTGGTTGCCTACATTCTGCAAATTTTATAAATTTGGTTAATTTGGTTGGGGGGGGGGTCGAATTTTCTGGAGTAGTTTCTACATGAGGAATAACGGGACAAATTGTGGAGCAGAGAAATTTATATAAGAATTCTTTCGAGTTTTGTAGGTTGAGACTTGAGACTGCAGAGTCTAATATAATTTGGGACGGTCTCAAGCTCTGGCAAGCTTTCTTTGCTTTGCATCTCTCTTGCGTGGGTTCAGATTCTTGTCTTCTGTGTTTCAATTTTTTTCGGCGAATTTTACTTAACGCATTAGCTAGATGCGATTGCGGACATTCTATTTATTTAATGTTATGATAGATGGAATTATTCAATTTTATGGTTAAGATTATATTATTATAGTAAATTATACAAAATGAGCATAAACACGATACGGATGAGGTATTTGATGCAATAGGAAAAAATATATCAGTTAAAATTTACATAAATTAAGTTTTATATCTAACAAAATTTGAATAAATATAATTGTAATACAAGTAGATAACACACGATTATAAATATAATATAAATGTATACATTTTTGAGGTTTATTATAAATATAATATGAAAATATTTTTAAAGGTTACGAGTTTGAATTTTGGCATTATGGAAGAAAGGAGGATGATCATCTTATGAGATCTGAGTTCAAATCGTTCTATTTATCGTGCAATCGCTTAAGATTATTAAAAAAATATTTAATTTTTATAATAATTAATACTCTTTTCGTCCCACTAAAACTGTCACATGTTGACATTTTTTTGGTCAAATTTTTTCAACTTTGATTATAATTTATTTAAATATTTAAATTAATTAAAATTATAAAAAATATATTTAAAAATCAGTTGATTCAAGGTTTTTAAAATATATTTTTATCAATAATAAATTTTAAATTATAAGAGGTCAATTGACCCAAAAAAAGTTAACATGTGACAGTTTTAGTGGGACAGAGGAAGTATTATTTTAAAATCTAAATTTATATATTTTCTAGTGATGATTCTAAGTAATATTTAAAATAAATTGAGTCAATGAGATTTTAAGTTTTAACACATCCTAAATTCGAATCTTATCTTTTCTTTTGTTACAATAAAGTAATATTTAAATTTTTAGTGCAAATGTTTATATTTGAACCCACATAAGCGGACGAGCGCCAATTAAAAGATCTCGGATTCGAATCTTATCTTGTATTTAGTCTTTACTCTGATGTAAAAAGAAGGTAATCTCCGGTAGACATTATACTGATTTTCTTTGAATAAAATCACTAATTATTACCAAAAAGAAGGTTTGGGGTTCCACTTTCTTAATCTAAATTGCCAGTTTTAATCTGCAATCACTTGTTCAGCTTGCAGAATGATGTTGGTATCGGCATTTCATGTTGCATCAGTTGTGGCGATGGTGATGGGTATAAAATGTGGATTCTAACGAAACCAAACAAATGTTAATGCTGTGGTCCTTTGATCATTTGTCTTCTCCCTTGATCATATTCCTAAAACAAAAATCCATTTTTGCCCGTATCTGCCTCCCAAGGAACATACCAAAATTGCAGACAGTGAAAGTGAGAGTGAAATTTATCTTCATCGAATTTCGACGCATAGGTCCTTCGCATTGCAGCCTCACAAATCCGCTACTGTTTTCTTGCTCCCGTGACGATAAAAATCTTCAAACTCATCCAAATGTGACAAATTTCAGGATAGATTTGGTGGAAAAATCGACGATTTTGATGTATCTGTACCAACTAGCCACATGTAAAAATCTCAAGGCCATTGGAGCTTGGGAACTAGTATATATGAAACATTATCCTGCTATGGTATTCAGTAGAAACCAGAACCAGAAACTTTAAAAACTAGAATGGATTTACAGAATGACAGGAGCTTGTCGGACTATTTAGAGCAGTGTCACCGTCTCCATTGCCATTAAAGTAGGTATAATTCTATGCACAGTTTCTGTTGCTAGCTGCTAAAATCATGTATTCTTCATGTGTGCTAGAGTTCATGTAGGAGATACTTTTCCCGCGCCGAATTTTAGTAGATGTTTGATAAAATGTTACTTGGATTGATGAGCATTTCTGACTTGGTTAATGTATGCAGCCTTACCTGCATTCACCGGAGAGAAGTCGGAAATGGAGAAAGGAACGGCCATGGGGCTGCAGGAATCATCTGAATCAAGTTTTAGTCCCTCTTCATCAAATAATCTATCAAGAAGTAGGGAACAACAGAGATTGATTGAGTTATTTGAATCTTTGGGAACACGGAACTTTGAGCACGGAACAGCCACGAAAGTCACTACTGCTACATGGAAAGGGCCTTTGGACAAGTGGTTGGCTTTGGAAGGAGAGGCTTCCAACAATTCTAAGATCATAAGGTCTGATGAGGACTCCATCGAAAACTTGAATAGGGGTAGCACTGCAGGGAAAGATTCAAATTCGATCGAAGCTAGTATAGCTGAAAGGACAGCAGAATGGGGTATTGCACTGAAGTCGGATGTTGGTGAAGGTAGTTTCAGAGTGATTGGCAGAGGAATGACAACGGGGGAAGGAAATCGGAACAAAAGCTCATTAGACAAAATTTCAGTGGACTCAACAAGGACATCAGAGGAAACAAATTACGGATTGGATCGAGGAGCCTTTCCTAGGGTGTCACAAGAGCTGAAAGATGCTTTAGAAACTCTGCAACAAACTTTTGTTGTATCTGATGCCACCAAACCGGATTGCCCTATAATGTACGCCAGCAGCGGATTTTTTGCCATGACCGGTTATTCGTCGAAGGAGACCATAGGAAGAAACTGGTAAGCTAAAGCTTTTAGATATGTAGAGGGGCAATTTAGAGCTGTTCCAAAGGAACTGCAATCATTCTGCAGCTCAGAATGACTGCAATTTTCCACTGCTCATCTCACACGACAGTATAGAGTGGCCATACACTTGTCTGCATTCAATGAAATTAGCACATCGATAATACTTAACATCCTACTATATCGTTTTGTGATTGATAATATCCCCATACCTCCTATTTTACTGTTTAGTAAAGCTGTTTCTTTTCAAATACTACGAATTTGAGAGTTCGAGGGTGTAATGCAGCCGGTTTCTACAAGGACCAGAAACCGACACGAAAGAGGTTGCCAAGATTAAAGATGCAGTTAAAAATGGAAAAAGCTATTCTGGCAGGCTACTCAACTACAAAAAAGATGGAAGTCCTTTCTGGAATCTCCTCACTCTCAATCCCATCAAAGATGATCAAGGAAAAACGATCAAATTCATAGGGTTAGTTTTGCTTTACTTCTTTTTCTTTCATAATGTTTCATGTCAATATTCAAAAAATGGAGGCAAAGCTATGTGTTGTGCAGGATGCAGGTGGAGGTCAGCAAATACACAGAAGGTGTCAATGAAAAGGCACTGAGGCCTAATGGATTGTCCCAGTCGTTAATACGTTACGACGGTAAAATTTTTCGAATATTTTATAGCTTGAATTCAATTTTCTTATGTAACAAGTAATCCTACTTTGTTGAACAGCTCGTCAGAAGGCTAAGGCTTTAGATGCCATCACAGAGGTTGTCCATACTCTGAAACATCCTCAATATCACATTCGAACAATAAGTAATGATGTCATAGACAAGCTTGAAGATCAGGAGAACTTCAACCTCGATTACCCTCTGACTAAATCTGCTGGCATCGGAAACATTAGTACCCCTGGAAGATCTTCTCCCCAATCAGACAACAGTACTGCTACTCCAACGCATGAAAATGGCAAGAAAAGTAGAAAATCAGCACGCATTTCGTTGAAGGGGTGAGTCTTTTTGGTTTAAGCTTTCAGCATTTTGCTACTCAAATGAGAACATTTTGTTCCTTATCTGATACATGATCTCCCCCCCCCCCCCCCCCCACCCAAGGTTTAAGGGCAGGTCTTTCAGCTTTGCAGCCAAGCATGGAAAACAACCAGTTCTTGAACCAGAGGAGTTAATGACCAAAGACATAGAACACGTTGATAGCTTGGAACACGGTGAGAGACAAACGGACATACGCCAAGGGATGGATCTAGCAACCACATTGGAACGTATTGAAAAGAATTTTGTGATCACAGATCCTAGACTCCCTGATAATCCCATTGTAAGGAAGAGTTTTAAGTTTTTCATTATTGTTCTTCTCTCAGAAATCACAACTTTTTACACTAATCAAAATTCAAAAGTCTGAGATTACTGCATTTGTTTCTTGAAAAGTGTATCCTTCTACACTATATTTGATACTTTTCGACGTTCTGCAAAATCATTGAGAGAGTCTAGCTTGTCGGAGCCTGTTTTGGAACTGTACTAGTAATTTTAGCCTGGTTATATATGTATCTGAAAAGCCACTGTAATGTTCAAATGTATGCAGATATTTGCATCTGATAGCTTTCTGGAATTGACAGAATATACACGTGAGGAAATCTTGGGAAGGAACTGTAGGTATGGAATTCACACTACTGCTTCAAATGTCAAAATTATGGTAACTATTCTGCGGTTTGGGTTGTTTTCGGTATTAATATTTGCCATCGATATTCATCGCAATTAATCACATTTGTATTTGATACATTGTGACATTATTAAAAATGCATCACTGCAGCAATTTAAGTTCATGATATCAGTATCTAACTACTTCAATCAACTTTCTAGGTGGTGTTTTCCAGAATCATATAAAATCAGCATAACATTTTCTTTTTTCACAGGTTTCTTCAAGGACCAGAAACTGATCATGAAACCGTGTCAAAGATAAGAGATGCAATTAAAGAACAGAGGGAAATAACTGTTCAGTTGATCAACTACACAAAAAATGGTTGGTAAAAGAAAAAGAAAAAGAAGAAGAAGAATATGTATGCTGTCGGAAACATTATTTCACTGAATTGTTACAAATTTATGAACTGCAGGCAAGAAATTCTGGAATTTGTTTCACTTGCAACCTATGCGTGACCAAAGGGTAGTTCACGGTTAACATTTTCATGTGATGTGATTATCCTGCAGATCATACTCATTTTTCACAAATTCCTTGTTATTTTATAGGGCGAGCTTCAATATTTCATTGGTGTTCAACTTGATGGAAGTGATCATGTTGAACCTCTAAGAAGTCGCCTCTCCGAGACAACAGAGCAACAAAGTGCTAAGTTGGTTTGTAATCTCTCTCTTCTAATTATATACATGAAAAGTTGTGGCCATAAACGCATTTTCAGTTTTGTTGTATTCATTGCACTTAAGGACATAATGTATGTTATCATGATCTTGGCCAATATCAATTCATTTGATGTGTTGACATCCTTTTATATATCAGGTCAAAGCTACAGCAGAAAATGTGGATGAAGCTGTTCGAGAACTTCCCGATGCCAATTCGGTAAGGTATTCTTTCTTTCTCTTAGAATCAGGGATGAACTGAGGGGGGTTGGGGATCGGTCGCCCCTGGAAATTTGAAATCCGTATATAATTTAGAATTTTATAGGTTCGCCCCCCTAACTTAGTTGAATTGTTCAGAGACCAGAAGATTTGTGGGCAGCCCATTCTCAGCCTGTCTTCCCACGGCCTCACAAAAGAGATACTTCTTCTTGGCTTGCAATTCAGCAGGTATGGTTTTCCAAACTGAGATATAAGTCGGTTATTCAGATGAGACACATAATCATGGTGATATATATTGTAAACAAACAGGCCCTAGTAATGCATGCCTCTCAATTGATTTCGCTCTCCTTTTCTAACTTGTCTTTTTGGCTTCTCTTTAGATCACTTCTCGTGGTGAACAAATTGGTTTGCATCATTTTAGGCCTATAAGACCCTTGGGTTGCGGTGATACCGGCAGGTATTATTATCTGAATTTCTTCATTTTTCTTATAAAAGTATATTGGAAGTATTGGTGGACACAACACAAAATACCTTGATTTCTTTCGCACAAACTAAATTCTAAATTCTAAAATATAAACCTAAACTTAAAAGGTTAAACCTAAAGGCAAAATGACAAAAGATGCACCCAACGTTTGCATGTTTTGTCATTTGGCCCAGTATTCTTTTTTTTGTCCAAATATGCCCCTAACGTTTACTTGTTTTGTCATTTTGTCCCCTATTCTTTCTTTTGGTCCAAATATGCCCCCAACGTTTTATTCGTAGTCCAAATATGCCCCCAACGTTTCAATTTGGTCCAAATATGCCCTCGTTAGATGGAAACTGTCAGTCAACTGACATTCAACAGCTGATGCTGACTGGACTTGCCACGTATTAAGATCTGCTGATGTCACGTCAAAATTTTTTTATAACTCGTCGACCGTCAGATGATTGACATTTTACATCCAACAGGGACATATTTGGACTATGAATGAAACGTTGGGGGCATATTTGGACCGTAAGAGAGAATAGGGGGCCAAATGACAAAACAAACAAACGTTGGGGGCATATTTTGACCCAAAAAAAATAGGTGGCCAAATGACAAAACATGCAAACGTTGAGAGCATCTTTTGTCATTTTGCCAAACCTAAACTCTAAAAAAACACTGCTGGTGGAATATATATATATATGAAAAATTTAAGATGTTTCAAGATACTTGAATTTATTACTTGTCTCTAAACCCGAGTAATATAGTATGTAACTCATGCTTCCATGCCACTTTTTATTTTACATCTCTCACTTTTCTTTGATGGTTTTCAAGTGTTATGATATTGTTTCTCTGATACTTTTAACCCCTTAAAATTATTATGATATTTATGAATTCTTGATTCCTTTTAATACCTAGATTATTTGACATGCAGTGTTCATTTGGTGGAACTGAAAGGTACAGGAGAATTATTTGCTATGAAGGCAATGGAAAAGTCGATAATGTTGAATCGTAACAAGGTCTATTAATTGTTTAAATTATTTTAATCAAAATACAAAATTTTACTTTTGATGTGATTCATTTGACCTACAAATTTGTATATGTCTGTTAGTGTTGGACATAAATATGTCCGACACATGCATATTCTAATTTTTTTTAGCTTTTTTGTATCGAATAAGAACACTTTAAGAAAAATATATTGTTAAGCAAATAAATCATAAACATTTGAATTTGTCATGAATATGCATTTTGATATTTCGAGTAGACATGTTGAGACCTGATTTCCTTTACAGGTACATCGAGCATGTGTTGAAAGAGAAATCATTTCACTTCTTGATCATCCCTTCCTTCCCTCGTTATACTCTTCCTTTCAGGTTCTCATTTTTCACCCTTTATTCCTCCAATAACTTTATACTACAACTTTTGGGCTGCGTATGTGGGGTACATTGGAGTCAGGAATGGATCTAAAGGGGGCTGGAGGGGGCGGTCGCCCCCTAAAAATTTGAAATTCTTATATAATTTAATTTTTTTTAGTAATTCTCTATGTTTTTCTATTGAAAGTCTATTTTCGCCTCCCCTAAAATTTTATAAGTTCGCCTCCCCTAACATAAAGTTCTGCATCCGTCCATGATTGGAGTACTCGGCTGATGTGGAATTGATTGATCTTTGGATGCTAATATATTAAATCTCATATTCTTATCTCCACAGATTCCAACACATGTTTGTTTGATAACAGACTTTTGTGCTGGTGGAGAGTTATTTGCGCTGCTTGATAAGCAACCTATGAAAATGTTCAAAGAAGAATCTGCAAGGTAATAATCACAATATAAGCATTAAAATCCCATTTTTCTTACTTAAAAAACATGAATCTCATCTCATAGAAAGTGAGCACTAGGATCTTTTGATTGATTCCTAGTGTATGTTTCTTTTCAAGTTTTATGTTTGAATTAATGAAACCTCTATTCTAGTGTCTGATGTTCTTACTACTTTGTTATTGGTTTTCCAGGTTCTATGCAGCTGAGGTTGTCATTGTTTTGGAATATCTTCATTGTCTAGGTATCATTAATAAACTCAAAACGGATATATTTGAGAATGTTAACACTTTTTTTCCCTTGTATCTTGATTAACATGGAAGTTGCAATAATATGATATCACTTTTTCCTGGTTTATAACAGGAATCATATATCGAGACCTGAAACCAGAGAATATTCTACTTCAAAAGGATGGCCACATTGTATTAACTGACTTTGATTTATCTTTTCTGACTTCTTGTAATTCCAAAGTATGTCTATTTTTATTTTATTTTTATGTTTTTACTTGATATTTGATAAGATTGTTTGATAAATAATGATAGTTTTTGCATAAGATTAAAGTTTATGATGATTTACAGGTTTTAAAGCATCCCAAGCATAACAAGAGAAGAAGATCCGGGAGTCAACCACCTCCAACATTTGTTGCAGAACCATCTACAGAGTCTAATTCATTTGTTGGAACAGAAGAATACATAGCTCCAGTAAAATGGCTCTATTCAGTTCATGCTTAATGTTCATAAGTTCACCTCCATCTATATCTATTAATGGTGCAACAGATAATATGTTCCTTTCCTGTTTCTTGGTTTCAGGAAATTATTACCGGTGTGGGACACAGTAGCACCATTGATTGGTGGTCTCTTGGTAAGTAAATGGTGTTTTTTTTTTTGTAATTCCTTCTAAACTGGTTCTAGAGCATTGCTAATATTCTGTTAAACATGACATGCATGAATTTACATTCGGAATTTAGGTATTTTGCTGTATGAGATGCTCTACGGCCGGACACCTTTTCGGGGTAAAAACAGACAGAAGACTTTCTACAACATCTTGAATAAAGAACTCACCTTCCCAAGTAGCATTCCGGTACGATTCTAATCTGTCGAGGACGGATGATTTATAGCAGTAGATGATATAATTTTCACCATCTTTTCGAATATTGCATAACAGAATTGCTCGGCATTATGTTAGTCAAACATAATCTTTATGGATTTTGAACTACAATCAATATGATCTACTCCATGCAATTTTAACTATTTAGATTCTCCATTTGTTCTTATATTTTTCTAGATGCATCAGATGAAGTACAAGAACCAGATTCTGTGATATGACTGTTTACCTGTGCTGCTAAACTGAAATGCAGGTTAGTCTTGCAGCTAGGCAGTTTATTAATGCATTGTTAAACCGAGACCCCTCCAGCCGTTTAGGGTCGAGAACTGGCGCCAGTGAAATTAAACAACACCCTTTCTTCCACGGCATTAATTGGCCTCTTATTCGCTACATGGTAATAACACTTCATGCTACATCAGAAAACTGAAACCAATTCAAATGATAAGAAGATACCTTGTCTTTAACTCTTTTGGAATCTACCTTGTCGCTGCTTCTTCTGATACATTGTTTTGTACATACAGAGCCCTCCGCCATTGGAAGAACCTCTTCATTTATTCAAGAAAGATACAAACACAAAAGATGTAAACTGGGAAGAAGTGCTTGTTAATTCTATTGACATGGATATTTTCTTCTAAAGGTTCGTTAAAAAATCTTTAGTTTTAAAAAACCATCAACATTTTCATTAGCAATGCAAATTTACCATGCTTACAATAATTTCAAAGAGAATGATCCATAGATTCTACTTACTCATGTCCTTCGACTAAACAGGTATAAACTCTTAAAATGGGACATTGCAGTATGACAACAAACAAGATGATTCCCAGTGCTATTCAAGATGAAGCTGGCTAGGGGGCAGTACACTTGCTGATAACTAAAGATCAATGAGTCAGTACTTATTAACATATAGACTATTTTGGCTGGTTAGGCTGGGAGACAGAAGTGAAAGGTAGATCGACGTCATATCTTGAAGTCAGTTAACTAGGAGGAGCCTCGTGGTGAAAAACTTCATAGTGAAGCTGTACCATGAATTTGACTTGATACTGGGAGTTATATACTAAATAAAGTGCTATGAGATTTGCTTAATGAAAAGAGAGGTTGTTAATGTGAATAAACTACCCTTGATGTTGAACCCCGAGATTAGCAAATCCGAAACCCTAACAAGTCATATGAAGATAGTTTGGCCTAATTCCGCTGGGATCAAAGACATAAATTCGTTTCAAAGCACTTGATACGGAAATCCGAATTTTGCCTCTGAAAATGGTTCTTGTATTCACATCAACCCCCTTTTCACCTTATTTTTACCTCAATCTTATCATCATTCCTTCTAGATTTAGCAAGCATTAATATGACATGATTGCTTCAACAATCCACCAATTGCCTCTTTCAGATCTCCTCAACAAAAAAAAAAAGAAGAAACAAATGCAAAGAAAGCAGGATTCAATGATTCATTGCTCAAAAATGATGCAGTTGCTCTTTATCTGATAATAGTCAAGACTCGTATGGTTAAGCATGTGAATCAATTAAAGGAAAAAACATTAAGCTAATAATAGCTAATCAACTACAAATCCCCAGAACGTTATCGTCATTTTCTTTATATCTGGCTAGTAGCTAAGGCATTGTCCATAGCTCCTGCTGCCTCTAACATTTGCTGTCATTCTTGACATTTTATTCACTAAACCTCAACATATAACATTGCAGAATAATATAGCTATATGTTATGCAACAAAAAGGGAATAACATGAGAAATACGTTTATCTGAAATTATCAAGAAAGATATTGAGGAATGCCCATTTGAAGATTATAGAACGCCTGACCAGAAAATTTAAGACTTTTTGATAACCATGTGATTCTATTAGTAGAGTGCTGGGCTATTAGTTTCTGTAGTGAGGGATCAAACCTTGGCAACCTCAAAATATATAAAGAACAGAAACCGCAACCTGCTTCGAAAAGCAACGCTCGTCTATGTAGATCAACAGCACTTGCAAGACAGTACTAGATGCTTATGCAGGTATAAGGTACAAGTGCTATTTATGAAGGTAAGGGATAACAAATAGGATCTCTATTTGCAACGGTTTACAGAGGTTAAACAATAAACAAAATTCAAACGTGAATTACATTAGGCATTCTTATCACTGGAACAACTGATATGAAATGAAAAATCTGAATGTGGAGTTTTTTATTCAAAGAATCTGACAAACTGCATGATACCGCCCTTTTTCCCTTGAACCGGAGAGTGGTAATATCTTTGTCAACAATTTTTTGGGGGGATAAATTTGGTATTATTAATTTATTCTCCAAGAAAGCAAAAAAACTGCTACAGTGGCGCTGTTTTACATCATGTACAAATACAAATCAAACAGTATGCTTATAAGCCTATATTCCAATCTATACATAATTGATGATTCACCCTATCAGAACTATTATTCTTGGTTCATGTGAGTCTAAAACTAATCAAATCTTTAACATTTTAAAAACTTCCTCTACATTCGATTGCTGAGCTTTAAAGGATCTGTTGTTCCTCTCTCTCCATAGCAGATATACATATGCTGTCTAGGCAAGCCACAGAATAAGGATGATTTTCATGTTCCCTTTCCTTTTGTTTCTCTTCATACAGTTTAAGGCTAACTAGTTTATCAAATCATTCTGCCACATATATTCTAGTATGATTTTAGTTTTTTTCCTGCAATGTCTACAGTTTACACCACAACATACCAGCAATTATCTGCAATAGCTACTCAAATAAGAAAGAAAAAAACACCAATACTTTTGCTTTGATCTTATCATGCAGATAAGAGTTGAAAAACATGCCAACCAACACATTCAAGCAGCAAAATACGAAAATAATAATAATAATAATAATAAGTTGTAAGAAAATAAGAGGTAACATCCATTCATTAATTCTAAAAACCTTCCATGTTGTAGATGTGAATAAAGAACAGGAAACCAAGAAAAGGGGGCAGGAGAAAGGGACTTACAAATTTCAGGAACCTAACAAAAGAAGATACACATAAAAAAGAGAGTTAGAATGTTTTCTGAGATGTTTTCTTCCCAAATATTGCTTCCCAAACCAAAGGAGAAAAGGGGGCTTTCTTGTCCAGAAACTGTCTTACAGCTTTATCATTAACCAAAAATCCCTTTTGTTTTAAAGTTCCAACAACCTTCTCTGCTTCTTCCACGCCCTTCTCCTTACACAATCCCTCAACCAAGCCCACAAAAGTGGTGACATTTGGAGAATGTCCGGCATCAAGCATTTCCAAACAAAACTCAATGGCATCATCCAAGTGATTACATTTATACAATCCTTGAATCAAAACAGTATAACTAAAGGCATTGGGAACCACACCTTTCGATTGCATCTTCCTGAAAATTCTCTTTGCATCATCAAGCTTGTGTGCTTTGCTGAAGCCATCAACAACAGCTGTGTATACAACAACTTCCGGGATTGTACCCTTTTCCCTCATTAATCCGAAAAGCTTCATTGCTTCTTGGATAAGCCCATCTTTACATAGACCATCAAGCATGGCTACAGCATTGGGGATAAGACCATTTTCTTTCATTTTCTTGAAAATCTCATCAGCATCCTGTGGTGGGGAAGCCTTTTCTTCATGCTCTTTCCTATGTATTGCTTCTGAATCTGAGGGCAGTTTTTCTCTCTTGTTGTCAAGCCCAAGCTTGAACTTTTCCAGGAAGTTCACATCAGATTGAGAATCTTCTCTCTTCTTTATAGGATCCGAAGCAAATTTCGCATTGGGGAGCTGAAACGAGGAACCATTACGATCAAAGTTGGCTCCTTTGGTTTCTCGAGAAGAGGGATTGAAAGGCCTTTGACCCCTTAAGGGCCTATTGGGAATACGTCGAGGAGCCTCATCGCCGTTCGCATTGCCATTAAAACCGATGGGTTCGTTTTCTCTGATGGGTCGTCTTACATCGCTGAAAAGGCGCGTTTGCAAGAGACATAACGAAGGAGATGCTCTTGAAATCTTCATCAGCTTCGTGAAAACCCCCCGAGCTTGTGATGATTCCATATCGTGGCACTGGTTTCGAGAATCAAAGGATGTTCTTTTCTTCTTCAATTCAACGAAACAGCTATGGGTTTGACAGAGAATGAGGTTTCAAGCTGAGAGAAGTTAGGTTTTTGAGCCCAGAAGTATCAAAGGCTGATCTTTTCTTTCTTCAATTCAAAGGAACTGCTATGGGTTTGACGGGGAGTGAGGGTTTAAGGTCAGATAAAGTTGGGTTTTTTGAGCCCAGAAGGAAACAAAAGGGGAAAGTTTAGAACTTTAGGGGTAAAATAGAACTTTTAAGTACAAGCATGGAGGGCAATAGAGGCAATATAGGGAGCAAAAGTGAGCAAATCCTAGTTTTTATTTCAGCGGTAAACTCAGACCTCAGAAGCAAAGAGACACTGGACATTACTAGATAAGGCTTCCCAATACCCAGAGTCGGAGCTCGAAGCCCCTTTTCATCGCAGTAGCTTATGCAGCTTTAATGCCCCTGCAGAGAGCACTTGGGTTTTCCCTTTGGTTTTCGCTATTTCAGTTTCAGTAGGTAAGAAATAGTCCTATTTCAGCTGTTAATCAACACCAATTGAATTGGAAATCCAGAGTGTAAAATTGTCTGTGTTTCTTTCATTAAAAGAAAAAAAGAAAATTTTTGTTTGAAAGTCTCTTGGGAAGCCTCTGCTTTGTTCCTTGGTGTCATTCACTGAATTATTCTGCTTGGTCTTCCATTGGTTAAGTTCTATTATCAATTGTTTGTTTGTTCCAGCCCCTGAATCCATCTTCTGTTATTCTTTATTCGGCAGTGATTACTTGTAAGAGTTTTCCTTCAAGAGGCTCCATTTACTCATTGCTCGCTTCTTAACCATGCATTTTCTTTTCGGCGTCTTAACTATGGCGCCATTGCAACATATATACTTGGGAGTCTTCAAGCTGTCAATGTGAATCTATGACTGTTTCTAGAAATTAATGTTCTGTCTCTGCTTATGCCTTTGTTGCAGACATGGAAGTTGCTAGCGGTCAAAATGGTGGTAGCATCATGTGGTTCTTTAGAGACAAAGGTTTCGATGATAAAAGTATCAATGAAATGTTCAAGAAGTGTAAGCGCCTTCAGGGTGTGCAAAAGGAAAGAGCCTCCGAAAACTGGTCTTACCTGGAACTCCTTGGCATTCAAGAGAGAAAGCTGCCTTCTATTGTTTCCAGGTGCCCCAAAATTCTTGCTCTTGGTCTAAATGAGAAGCTTGTCCCCATGGTAGAGTGCCTTGCTACGCTGGGAACTAAACGCTGCGAAGTTGCTTCCGTTATTGCTAGATTCCCCCAGATAGTCTCTCACAGTGTGGAAGAGAAGCTTTGCCCACTCCTGGCTTTCTTTCAAGCATTGGGGGTCCCTGAAAAGCAACTAGGCAAAATGATATTGCTGAATCCAAGGCTCATCAGCTATAGCATTGAATCTAAACTCACAGAAATAGTTAACTTCCTTGCCACCCTTGGCCTTACTAGAGAAGGGATGATCGGTAAAGTTCTGGCTAAATACCCGTTTATAATGGGTTATAGTGTCAACAAAAGGCTTCGTCCTACATCCGAGTTTTTGAAATCGATTGGTCTGTCTGAGACAGATCTTCAAACAGTGGCCATGAACTTTCCTGAAGTCTTGTGTAGAGATGTTAGCAAGATTCTAAGACCCAATTTTGCATATCTGGGAAGAAGTGGATTCGGTGATAGACAGATAGTAGCTATAGTAACCGGCTATCCCCCAATTCTTATCAAGAGCATCAAGAATTCCTTAGAACCTAGGATTAGGTTCTTGGTTGACGTGATGGGGAGGCAAATCGATGAAGCAGCTAATTACCCTGACTTTTTCCGGCACGGTTTGAAGAAGAGAATAGAGTTGCGGCACCGGCTTTTGAAAGAGAAAGATGTCAGTTGCAGCTTAAGTGAGATGCTAGAATGCAATCAGAAGAAGTTTCTGTTGAAGTTTGGTATGTTTAAAGGCCTTGCCTGAGGTAGTATAAGTCATTAGCCACATTCCCATTCTCTTTGATTATCATTTTTCATATTGTAGCTCGACTGTCACCATGGTAAATGAAGTGAAAGTTGTATGTGTTTTTATCATTGGGAAATTAAGATCAGCTAAATTTTTGCCATGTTTTTTCTACCTCCAGTGTTACTGTGAGTATATATAAACTATCATTGCAATGCAGGAGGCGGTTATCCGGAAATCTTCGGACTATATTATTGACAGTGTCAACTAATCTCTGCAGTCTGCTAAAAGAAACTAATCACTCAAACTGACAAACCGTGCACCTAAATGGCTAAAACATACTATCAATTATACTGTACATGGCTACAATCGCTGACAGCATTCAAAGGTGAAGAAAAGCCTATGGTCGAATTGAAGACAAAGACTTGAAAATACGAAATCAGACTGGATTAGATCTAAACTACATAGGAGAAAGGTGTTGCAGCGTCACATGCCATCCTTCATGCTGATCTTTATATTTTGCACTTTTATTGACAGCTGTAGCTTATGGTCTTCAATGTCTTTTAAAACAGAAAGCAAATTTGACCGGTAAACTTCACATTTTCGACTTGCATACTCCAGCTCATTGGTGAGTTCTCGGATTTTCTTGTCCATATCATCCTGAAAAACAATGAATCACCCATCATTTTTTGCCCTTTTCTCCTTGTATATGCATATTTGATGGTCTTTTATAAGTCTAACATAAAGAAAATGATAGCAAGTAGAGACATTGTGAAAACCAGATCGCCTACATTCTAAGAATCATTGAACAAAGTCCTGAAGACAGTATACAGAAAATATCTAAAAGAATGCATGATTTAAAGGTAAAATAGGAGGGAGAATAGTCAAATTCACCATTCAGCATGAACATGTTATGCCTTGCATAATCATGGAGCAGAAAACCTTAGGCAAACAAAAGATACCATGCTTTGACCAAAACTTGGAACCCAATTGTCAAACAAAAATATGGAATTAGCAGGATATGTGATGGAAAAAATGGTCTCTAAGAACTGTTAAAGCAAAAGAACAAGGAAACGCAAAACAAGTCTTATCATAGCTAAAACCCTAAGAATGGTGATGAATATAACTTACAAATTCATCTAGCAGATAATTCGTTTCACTTCAAAGAAACATGATGAAGAGAGAAAAGAAACAATAACAGATGGAATAAACCTTGAGACATTTGCTAAAAAATGAACGCTGGAATACGTGCTGTAGTCTCAGTTGCTGAACCTTCTGAGGTAATTATACACCTTATCTATTCCCACTGAAACTAGTATTTGGGTGGTCCCCATTAAGTTGATCATGCAATAAAAAATTCTACAAGTTTACAACACATTTTCTAGACCTAACCATATCATCAATGACATATCATGGAGCAAGTTTGAACAGAAATAATTTCTCAGAAGGCTTACTACAATAAAAACAATTCCAAACGCAAGCAGCAAGCTACATACGGGAGACAATGAGAATGCAAAAATTTACAGAAAATTTCAATTAGAAGGACTGGTGTACATAGAATTTTCATTCAATATGTCATGTGTAGAACAAGCAACAGGAGTTACTGAATAATAGTTCAGACCTCAGATAAAGGTTGACAGGGCATTTTGTGATTAAGAGTATTTGCCCGACTGCCATCACGTGCAGAATCCCCCCTGATACGCCCATTAACCAGTGTCGTCCTGCCATCATTCTTTGTCGCAAGTGCAACTCTTTTTGCAGCCTGTTGGAGAGCATCAATTGCCACATTACAATCGTCTAAAGACTTTGATCCTTTTTCAACAAGCTTGAAAGCCTCATGACGTAGAGTACTATACCGGACTGTATGAGATTCCAGATAATTAGTATATACATCGCTAGAACGCTCTTCTAGTATGACACTACTCCTTGCATTTTTCGTCCATCGTTTCAAAATATAATGAGATGGGAGAGTAAGGACATTGGTTACTCTGAAAACTGCCAATACATGTCTACAGAGAAGACCAGAGAACTCAAACATCTGGCAACTACATGTGGCTTTCATTTCTAAAACATTGAACTTAACATAGTAGAACTTATGATCCTCTCCGAACTTCGCCACCTGATATGTTATAATATCATCATCATCATCTGATTTTGATGCCATGAATGTCAGAGTCCCAACTAGCTCCTCTTGAAATCTCATAAACAGTTTTCTGGTATAAAGCTCAGACGCCTGTTTCTCCATTGGAGATGGGGTCTTCAGAGCAGGGGAAGTGTTCATTGTATCATAATCTGCTTTCACTTCTTTCTCATTTCGACTCTCCAGAGCTTTCTCATAGAGCTTAAAGAATTGATTCAGATTGGTTGAAGCATTCACAAAGCCATCAAAGTACGAGTTCATGCTATCACTTCGTTGGGTTATAGACATTTCGGCAAAAAAGGTGTCCCGCAGATATACAGGGATCCAGTGCCTTCGGTCATTGTACATCATCTGAAGCCATTCATGATCCCTGAGTTCATATCTATCCACAAGAGACAACCAACATGACTCAAACTCCTCAATAGATTCAGGCAAGTTAACACACTTATGGAAATCTACCTCAAAAGTTGGATGTGTAAGGAACACATGGGACAACTTCTCTTGGCATTTCTTGAAGATGTGCCATTTGCAGAAACGGTGCCGGGTCTCAGGGAAAACCTGTGTAATGGCTGACCGAATAACAGCGTCGTGATCAGTGGTGATAGACACCGGAGGGCGACCAGACATCGCCATAAGCCAAGTCTTGAACAGCCAAACAAACGATGCTTCAGATTCATTTATTAAGAAAGCACAACCAAACAAAACTGGTTGTCCATGGTGGTTTACTCCAGTGAAAGGTGCAAAAGGTAACCGATACCTGTTCGACCTATAGGTAGTATCAAAGGTAACAGTATCCCCAAAGTAAGTATAATTCATCCTAGACTTGGGGTCAGCCCAAAACACATTACTTGTCAAAGCTTGATCCTCATCACCCTGAACAGCGAAAAAGAAATTCGGGTTCTCGGCTTGCATTTGCCTCAAATAATCCAAAAGTAGCTGAATATCTCCTTCTAAGCTCCTCTGCTTATTATTCCTCATATAATTCCTACAATCCACTTCTGTAAATCCAACCTTACTGATTCCACCATATTCTTTTATCAAAGCAGACATAATCCTACGAGGCCCCATCCCAGCAGCCTGCAATGTATCAATCAAAGTCTTAGCAGGCCCAGATATTTGCCTATGAGACCGAAGACAATGAACCTGGTCAGGAGGAACAAGCTCATGATTATGTTCTCTAACAAATCCAGACACAACCCATTTCCCAGAATCCTGCACTTTCACAGACAAAGAAGCCTTACATCCCACTCTAGTAATGGTACGAGGACGCTTAATCTCCCTATCTTTCGTTCTTTTCTCATTCAAATTCCTAAACCCTTCTTTAGCACAAACAAACTGTCTCTGAATAATTGCTCCATCGCGCCTAGAACGACGAGAAGAACTTACACGCGTGCTAAAACCGACGCGGCGAGCATAAGAATTGTAAAAGGCCTTTGCGGCTTCTTCAGACTCAAACTCCATACCTTCATATGGCTCAAGATCCAGTAGGTCCCCTTCCGGAAGGTAAATTTCGCCGCCGCCGTTTCCAAAGCCACCTCCATTGCTAGTGAGAGCAAGAAGTGAAGACGGGGCAGGACTATCAGCCATGTCCTCGTCAACGTCTAACCCTATATTGACATCGTCATCCCCGTCCCGACCGCTGCTACATCCCCCGCCTATGCCAATATCGAATTCGAGAACCTCTTGGTCCATTTAATTGATCTTTTTTATTATTTATTTTACGGAAAAAAAATTAATTTCGTGAAAGTGGAATTGAAGTGGCCAAAAAGGAAGTAAGCTTGGACATGAAAGACATTAAGAAGAGCAAGGGAAGAGCTGTGTTTTATGGAGAAAATGAGAGGAACCCTAGAATCGAGAAATAAAATGGGGATTTTATGAAGAAAGGGGGGTTGGAATATAGAATAGAAGAAACAATGGGGAAAAAAGTCTGCAAATAGCGAATGGGTGAAAACTAGGAGTGTGGGATTGGGAATTGGGATTACGGAATCTGGGTTTGGAAGCCGGGAGGTGGTTCTACTTAGGCTTAACGTTCTATATGTGCTCAATTTTTTTTTTTTTTTTTAATTTTCATCCGTGGTCCATTTTATTTGAGTTTTGTTTTATTTTGATCATTCGAATTAAAAAAATATATTTTTATCACTTACGTTTTAAATCGTGTCTATTTTGGTCACTTGGTTGTTAACCCCGTTAATAAAAATAATAATTTTTAATTTAACCCTCAAACTTTCAAAACTTTATTTTTCACCATCTTTCCAAAAAACTTAAAAATTTTATTTTTTCCCCACCACGTGATTTCGAACCTCTTTCTACCGACATGGGTCTGCCACTCTCATCCGCCCTCAAAGCGTTTTTTTAAATAAAAATTAACTTCATTGTTTGAAGTTATCGATTAATCTTTTTCTGCAAGGAATATTTAACGAGCGAACATCATTGAAAATGATTTAACTTCAACAAAAACCAATTTACATGCTCATAGTTGTCCTTGTGTTTTTCTAATTCTGTCATGTTTGTTTTATGAAACAAAGATTTCAATTCAAGTTTGTTTTTGCGTCTTCCTTGTTCTTAAGGATAAGTAGGATTCTTTATACATTCTGAGCATATAGTAATAGTATATACATGTGCGTTCTTATTTACAAGATGTTTTAGATTTCATTTACTGTTTTCAACTTTTCCAAAAAAAAATTGATTAGAATGCTTCCATGAATTCTTTGAATAGGGAAGAAAATGAGCTGGTTTAGTTGGATGAAGAAGATTTTTGCTTCAGATGCAAAACTTAAAACTGAAAAAGTTCATTTGCAGATATATATTTTTTTCATTTTCGCTCCATTTTTGAATAATTAATAGCTTTTTCTCTTGTTTTTGTTCTGTTTTCAAGTTTTGTTGTTGTTTGTAATATGATTGTGTTGTTGTTGTTTTCAGAAATCAAAAAGGTGAAGATGGATTTTTGGAAAACTGAAGCTCAAGCAATACCAACCTGCACTGGCGGCACCTCCACAGAAATCATTGTGTCAAGCAACGGAGGAGCAAAGAAAGCATGCTTTGACTGTTGCCATTGCGACAGCCACTGCAGTTGCGGCGGTCGAGGTCGTTCGTCTTACGGGATTAGGTGGAGGACCCATGGCGGTGAAAGAGGGTCGGGATTAGGTGGTGGGTGGAGAAATAAAATTTTCAAGTTTTTGGAAAGAGGGTGAAAAATAAAGTTTTGAAAGTTCGGGGTTAAATTAGAAATTAATTTTTTTTATTAAAGGGGGTTAACAGTCAATGGACCAAAATAGACACGATTCAAAATGTAAGTAGCAAAAATGATCTTTTTTAAATTTAGGTGACCAAAATAAAACAAACCCCAAATAAAAGGGACCACGGGTGAAGATTATCATTTTTTCTTCAGTTAAGTGTTTAAATTTTATTTCAGGTTAAATTGATGTTTAATGTATATTTTATAATTTAAATTAGACTTTTTATCAGTCGTCGAAAAAAATCATTCTATCAGTTATAACATGACATGCGACATGATGTTTTATTTATTTACTTTCTGCGATTCTTTAAAAATATGAATTTCTTAAAAAGACTCTAAAATTTTAATTTTTTTCAATTAAATCTTCAAATTGTATTTCTCTCACCGTCTGACATCCTTCAAACGTCATTGGTTCTTTATTCACCACTCAACCATCGCATGCTTCACCGTTTGACATCCTCACTCTCTAGTCGTCAGTCAGAAACTCAATCATTCTTTTATTGTTGAAAGTTCGTTGATGGAGTAATCGTTGTTTCATTCGACGACTGTATGATGAGATTTTCAGTAGTGGTGATCCAACAGAGGTAATAATGGTTGGTGGTAGTTGAATCGGTGATGGGATAGGATGAATCTAACGATTTAAGGTTTGGGTTTGAGGGTTTTTAGATAAATTAAAGGTTATTGTTTTTTATAAAATTATTTTTTTAAAAAAAATAAAAATTAAAAAAATAGTAAAAATATATCATGTGTCGTATTTTTATTGGATAATAAAAAAACTTAATGACTAACACAAGAAAAAAATTAATTTACGTTACGGAATGATATGTTAAACACAATTTGACCTAAAAAAATTTAGACATCTAACTAAAAAAATAGTATAGCTTAGCACATTTCTGACTATCAAGCCTTGTATTTACTATGGGCTTCACTTTTTGGAGTCTACAGTTGCTCCAAAAATTATGAGATTAACTCAGCTTATTACGTCATTCGTAGTTTCAGCCAATAAAATATATTTATCTCATTTTAACTCTCAAACACTACTTACTTTTTATTGACATGTATGAAAGAGGTGATGATTCACCTTAAAAAATAAGATGGATAGACCTTATTAATTGAGATCGCGGATGCCGTGATGAGTCGAGTACATCTAATAACTTTTTCGGTTGCTCTCACTCTTACGACCGTTAGATTAGAATACCATATTGTATGTAATTATAATCGAGCAGGAAAATGTAATTATTAGACAAGTAATTATGTTCTTTTGTAATTTCATGTGATTTTAATTACGTACTCCATAATAATTTAGTAGGATTTATTGATTAAAGAAGATTTAAATATTTTATGATTTTTTTACTATTTCAAACTTAAAATTTAGTATCAACTATTAATTGGGATCAAAATTTTAATTTTAAGTTATGAATAAAATAAATTAAGTTGAGACAATTAATTGTATAAAAAGTCTCTAATCTAATTTAGATTAATGTCAATAAGTTAGATATTGATGATTACATACTTGAAACTTAGTACTTATACCTTAATTTTAGGCCATTATGTTTTTGTACTATTTTATTTGAAAATTTTGGTTTCTCACAATGGAATGAATTTTTCCTAGCACTACAAGAGTTCCGACCGAGCAATTTAACGAAAGACTGGGTTTGTTGGTAGCAGGGACAGAGTCATGATTCGAGATTGGGATAAATTATAAATATTTGAAATTGGATCAAATTTATAAATAAACTAATTTTAAAAAAAATAAATAGGAGGACAAAAGTGAAAAAAAAATCTTTGGGGGTGGGTGGGGGGCGATTGCCCCTCCCGAAGCCTTAATGACTCCGTCCCTGGTTGGTCGGAAAATTCTCAGTCAACTCCCTCAATCATCGATCGCAGAATGAGGACTTTGATTAGAAGAAAAATAGTTTGGCACGGGGTGGCTCCTCCAAAGGTTGAATTATTCACATAGTTAGTTATTCGCAATCAAATTCCTGGGAAAAACGGAACTTACTAAGAGAGGTTGTTCCTTGATAACAGAAATCGTATGTGTAGTCTTTAAACAACATAGTTTCCAAATCATATACATTATAAAAATTTAAGAGTCAGAACCTATTGAATAGTCATAGTGGTAAAGGATGGTGTTGTTCATTCTAAGTGATTCGGGTTTGAGTAATATAATCTGCTGCAAGTATGTGTTAGTTTATCTAAAGATAAACCAAAATTTTCAACATAAAAATCCTACAAAAACTTAATATTGCAAAATTAAAATATGAATACTAAATGTTAAAAGTGAAAATAATATAGAAACCTTGACATATTTAAATTCATTAAAACCAAATAAAAGTCATTAAGATTAATTACATGCATAATTCACTCCATTCTCAATTTCAACATAAATTTCCAATTTCACCAGATCCACCAATCATACTGTTTACCAAAAATGTTACAAATGTGTAATTACTTGTAATACACTCAAATTTAATTATGGGTGACTTTATAGACACACCTAAAGTTTTATATCATTAGTGTACCATGTAGTACTTTTTGGTAAATTACATGTTTAGTTATTAAGTTTCAGTGTATTTTTGTTTTTGCCATTCAACTTATGAAATTTTTAATATTTTCATTACTTTTAAATTTCACTCTTTTAGGTTGCTCGACCGTTAATCTTTAAAAATATTTTTTTTGGCAAATTTATGCAAAAAAGCCCTAAAACTTTCCTCTTAACCCCATAATTTTGGAATCCCTTTTATTCACCCACGTTGGATTATTCACCTATGTTGGAGTATTTTCCTTTTAAATCTAAAAAGTGGAGAGGTCGAGAAGGAAAAGAAAAATAATGGTCTTGTTTGACAATTAGCATATAGATGATAGCGGATAGCGGAATACATTAGCTGATAGCTGATTGTATTAGCTGATTGTATAAAACTGTTTGATAAAATTAACTGATAGCTTATAATTGTTAGATTATTTAAACAAACAAAATGACATATAAAGACATGATTATATTCAATACTTGTTTGAATAGTTTATTAGTTATCAATATTTTGTATCTAATTATTATTAATTAGATCTATAAAATTATTTTTAATATAACTTTTCTAAACATATGCAAATGATTTATATATTAATTTATTATTTATATAATTATTTTAATATAATTTAATTAATTAATAAAATTAAATACACATATAAATATGTGATAATAAAAAAATAAATAGGATTAGCTGATAAATAGGGTGAAAAAATATTTAATTTAGGTTATTTTAAAATTTTAGTATCTAATAAGTGTAAAAGAGTCTTTATAACTCTAATATCAAACATCTAATTTCAAAAACTCATATTATGAGCTTTTTCAAAATTAGCGATTTTACCCTAATCCGCTCTTTCAATCCGTTGTTTACCAAACAACAATATTAACGGATTTAATTAGTCAAACCTCTAATTATGCCTCAAATCTTTAATTTTTGATCAAACCTCTCTTTACCAAACAAGCCAATATATTTTAATTCCATATTGATATGATGATTGAGATTGTAGATCGAACGAAGATAATGTCAAAGTTTTGATTGAGTATTGTCAATTTTGAGGGAAATCAAGAATGAGAAAAAGGAGAAAAAGACTGACATATTTGTACTAGTTACATCTCAAGTGATGGTTAGCGATGATCGATGTTAAAAGTTTAGGTCAATTGCAAGAATAAAAGCCGTAGCGTTTAGGTGCTGACTTTAAACACTTAACGAATGAAAAATAAAAGATTAGTGATAAAATTGAAAATTGAATGACCAAAACAAAACACATTGAAAGAAGTAGTTTATACATGCCAGATTGTGTGTTCCTTTTCTTTTGGCCAAAATCATAACATTTTCCACTGTTTTCTCCGCTATAGTTTGGTCAAAAATCATAACATGTAGAATCAATGAAGTGAAAAAACAAAAGGTTAATTAACAATTTACATAATTCTAAGAGTACATGGCTGGCTTCTCATCTTCTTCTTTTTTCTTAGATATAAAACAATAAGAAAGAAAAGAACAAAGTGCAAAACAAATGAAGGAAATTACAAAGAGATGGTCAGATTCAAATCAATACATTTATAGCATGGGAATTGCAACAAACAACTACACGATGACAATGTTCATCTAGGAAGAAAGCTTGGAAATATCCTTACTTGATCTATTGTACTTCATATGGCTCTTAACCAGTTGACCCGCTGCAAGGGCCGACATGAGTGATAGCTCCCCGGCAAGGACGGCACCCGCTACAATGGTTGCAAGCATCCTAGAGTTTGCTCCAGCTACCTCTTTGCTTGCACCTTTGACCCCAAGCAGGTTCAAACAGGCTGACTGAGATGCAAGCTGAGTTCCACCACCAACGGTGCCAACCTAGACAACAAATCAGACATCAACAAACATAATCAGACTCGCAGTGCTTAGAAGAAATTTGTTAAGGGCTAGTTTAGCATTGTTTTTTAAAGTACTCAAAAAGTGCTTTTCAGAATATAAATGGCCATTTTCAACCCAAAATAACTCAAGTCCAAAGTAATACAAACCCGAAACTGACCCAAACCAAAATTAAACGAATATTTCAATATCAACCGACCCAGCCTTGATAGGACTAGTTTTGAGACACTTCTTAATCAGCCAGAAGATTTTTGACATTGAAATTGCTTGTGTTTGATGATCAGACAAAATATAATCAATTACCTCAATGGAAGGCATTGTGACAGAGACATGAAGGTCCTTTCCGTCATTAACAGCTTCCATCATAGTGATGCAATGAGAGCTTTCGACATTTTGAGCCGGATCTTGGCCAGTAGCTATATAGATTGCAGCCACAATGTTACTCGCATGGGCATTAAATCCACCCAGAGCTCCAGCCATAGCAGAACCAGTAAGGTTCTTAAGCATGTTGAGCTCCACCAGAGATTCCACACTAGTCTTCAAGACCTTCCTCACCACACCACCATTAATGATGGCCTCGCAGACAACAGATTTGCCTCGCCCATCAATCCAGTTTACGGCAGCTGGCTTTTTATCAGAACAGAAATTTCCTGCATCCATCATAAATCCACAAAATTCTCAAACAAAAGACAAATAACATAATTGTAAGTATAGCAAATGAAGCTTACCAGAAATGCCGATGACATCCATGTCAGCAAAATCAGTTTGAAGGAAACCCAAAACGTTTTGAACTCCCTTGGAAACCATGTTCATCCCCATAGCATCACCGGTACTGCAAGTGAATCTCAAATATAGATTCTTCCCAGCAATTGCACATTTTATGCCTTGAAGCCTACCAAATCTACTTGATCTGCAACCACCCGGAAACTCAAAGTTCTCAATAAACCAGAGCACAATATTAGCTAGAATTCAAACCGCTCAATCTGTAATCCAAAAATATTCAAACAAACCTGTTAAAAACAACAGCCAAAGTATCGAAATTGTCAGGATCTTCCAAATACAACTTCAGCTCAGCTGCCCTTTTCGCGGTGCTGAACCTTACAACAGGAGCTCTAGTCATGCCATCTTTCAATAGAATACTTGTAGCTCCACCAGACAAATGAATAGCCTTACAACCCCTGTTCGTACTAGCCACCAAGCACCCCTCCGTGGTTGCCATAGGAACTGAGAACTCTCTTCCATTAAGCAACAATGGCCCAGCAATTCCCACGGGGATCTGCACGTACCCAACAGGCATCTCACAACACTGCCCCAAAATCGAATCGTAATCAAATCCATCCAATGGCAAACCCGACAATGACTTCCCTGTTAATCTCTGCAGCGCCTCACGCCTGATCGCAGCCGCTCTCCTGCAATCACCTAACTTAGACTCTAAAGAATATGACGGGAGTGTTCCAGACAGAACGGAATTAATTATTTCTTCATCTTCATCTGTTGCAAGAATAGCAGGCTTCCCATCCAACAGTTTCTGGGTAGTTACACTTACAACCGGTATCTGAGGTGGCAGTGGAGGAAGAGAGCAATTAACAGCTTGGATGCAAGCGACTTTACGGGCATCTTCCTCGGTTGTAACTCTAACAGGCTTTTCATCGAACAGTTTCTGGGAAGTTACAGTCGGCGCACGAGGAGGCAGTGAAGGAACCGAGCCATCAAGAGCTTGGCCGCAAGGGACAGTACGGGCATCTTCTTTACGAAGCAATACTTCATTGTCCTCTTCCTCGTCCTCGGCACTCCAAGCGTCACCAGATGGTCGAAGAATCAAAGACTGCACAAAGTCGATCCCGAAGAATCCCAAAAGATAAATCAAAGAGGCGACTAAAGCGAAAATCGCAACGATCTCCGGAAAGGTGACGACGTGGAGAGGAATTGAAGCTCGGATCTTTTCGCGCCAACGGGAAAGAAGAAAGTAAACCACGGAGAAGAAGAGCGTGAAGAACACCGCATTCGTTAGATACAAAGGAAGAGGTAATGCGTCGGAAGCTTTGGCGGTATCTTCCACTACAGAGATCCTCTTCGCTGGTTTAACATCATGAACCGGTTTAGTCTCTGTACGCCGGCGGGCTTCCATTTTAGGCGGCAGTGGAAACGGAAGCCGGCGGTGACGGAGGATGAGGAACGAGAGCGTGTGAGACGATTCCGATCCGTGCTGATAACGGTTTCCGAGGAGGTGGAGTGGGTGAGCGAGAGTTTAGGGGAAGGAAATATTTATAGGATTGTTTGTTGGGGGAGTACACGTGTGGAACAATTTAATCGAAGGTGAGTGGCAGCGCGTGGAGGAAAAGAGAGATAAGAAAAGGCGCGTGGGGGGAAGACAGAGTAGTTGGCACGTGTTACACTAACAGGTGATTGATGAGTCAAAAAGGACAAAAGAGTGTAGGTTTGTTTGATTTTAGAGTATAAGGCATTGCAATTTGTTTGGCTGATAATAACAATGGCACCTGACACTCCATGTTCCACACATGGTCTACCTCATAATATACCATGTCTTATTTTCAAAATGTTATTACCAAGTTTAAATCAATAACAATATTTAAAAATCCGATCTGAATTCAACAATATCTAGAGCAAGTGGCTAAAACTCTCAATCGACATTTTCTCCTCTTCGTTAAGTTGTGTCTTTGAAACTCATTAAGAGCAAATTTTTCAATCCCCTCTCCTGAGTAGAAATTGTTCAAAAAAATTCGATCTGAATTAATTTGTTAGTGGTCAAAAAAAAATAATAAGGATTATTGTTCTCTATATTTTTAGAGAGAAAATTACAAGTGTTTTTAAAATGATGATAATAATATTCTTATATAATTAATTCTTTTGAAAAGTGTGGATGAGAAATGGGAAATATTATTACCGATTATTGAACTTAAGGCCTAAAAAACGAAAGAGATGTCAACAGAAGACTTAACTATTTGCTCTAACATTTGTTGGTTTATATAATTAAAATTTTAAATGTAACAAAAATTAACCAACAAGTGCAACATGGTGATTGAACATGTATTGTCAAATAGTTGAAAATATATTCAGAACAGATACTACTTATAACCACCTTAGCTTTTAAAATAAAATATTCGTTATTGTTTTAAATATGTTTGTAAATTTTTTTTAAAAAATTAAAGTGTATTAAAGTGCTTGTAAGATAAAAATAAAATATTTCATTGTCAGTAAATCAAATGAAATCATACATATTGTCACCTTTCGGGCAATATGTGTTCATGGAATCTCATGGTGACATTGCTGGTCTGGTTCTACTGGAAGGAGCTGACAATGCACCAGTTAGCTTGAATCTCTAGATTAAGTCTCCTTTTCTTATTATTAAAAGCATGACATTTGATACATATTTTTTTTTTATAAAATAAGGGTCAAACATTTGATTCACATATATTACCTTTGTTTCTTTATATATATATATTTAAAAATAGATAAATTATAAATTTACCTCTCATTTTAAAAATTTATATTTTATCCTCAACTCAAATCTTGATTCCGTTTCTGAATATAATATATAATAAAATGAATACACATGCATATAAATTTGGGAAACAAAAGGAATGTTCCTAAATTCAAATGGAATAACCTTCTTGAAAAAAGAAATCAATTTTGGTTTTTATGTAAAATCATAATTGAAAATTCATCCAACATTCTAAAAAATGCAACCAAATATGGGAATAATGTGGGATTGATTCTAAGGGAAGAACATGTGGAAAAATCCAAGAAAATGGCCTGCAAAAATGCAAATGCTAAAGCCTTGAAATTGAGACAACAATGGAAACTATGGGAGAGATGCCTCTGAAACCGCACTCTTGGATTTGAAGACCAATTCAAACAAAAATGTTAAAACAAATGACTAGTTGAAATAATGGGATAAAATGCTAAGTTCTTTAAATTATGTCATATTTTTTAAATCTAAACGTTGTGAAGGAAGAAACTGAATTGGGAGAGTCACTCCCATATTAAATCAACGTAAAATTTGATTTGAATTAATCGACAAATGAATCGAATATATGTAATTAAAAAAATTATTAAAAACCACTTGAAAAGTAGTTGAGCCTTTTCTGCTCCTTTTGCTACTCACCATTTATTCATTTCTTGATTAGTTTTAAAATTTCATCCAATCAGCATTGATTTTTTTACGAAATAAATCTTATTTATATTTTAAAAGATTTTAAATAAGGGTAATTATTCAATACACTGGCGGTAGAAATTAAAAAGTTTCTACAAGTGTCTTAATTTTAGGGTATAACGATTCAATTTAGGGTGTATGATTTATGGGTTTAGGTGAATGGGATTATAATTTAAAGATGGTGATTAAAATTTACTGTTCAGGGGTTAGAATTTGAGGTTTATAGGTTAACATAAATCCCAAAACTAAACTCTAACCTTCAAACACTAAATTCTATCCTTAAACCTTAAATTCTAACCACAATCCCTAAATTATAAACCCCTTCACCTAAACCCCTAAACACTACACCCTAAACCCTAAATTCGAGGCACTTGTAGAAACCTTTAATTTCCACCGCTAGTGTATTGAATATAACTCCTTTGAATATTTAAATTTATACTTTAAACTTACCATTAATATAGGATTTGTATTCAATACGCAGGCGGCGGTAGAAATAAAAAATTTACACAAACGCCTTGATTTTAGAGTTTAAAGTTAGATTTTAAGTTTTATATGTTAGGGGTTTAGGTTTAGGAGTTTAGAATTTAAGTGTTGCGGTTATAAAATATCCATTTATCTCCTTACGAATTATAAAAACATACAAATTCTAGGATGTTTTTTTTTATTGCCCTTCCTGTTCTCTAGGATTTTGTTCTGACTAATCTGGACCGATATGTATCGTACACTTAATTTTGATTGGTAAATCTTTTAGCAGAGATTTTTTATATACACAAAATCTTAAACTCGACACATACTTAAATAATATCAGACTATTTATCACATGGACTATCCTATTGAGATTTTTTTTGGTTCCAACAATGTTGCATTATTTCTAGTAGTGTAAGTTTTCGGTATGTTATTATTGCCTTTAATTTCACAACATTATCTTATTATAGTAATGTAAGATTATCATTTATCAATAATAAATACTATTTGATTGATAAAAAAGATACTTTTTTGAGAATATATTCTCTGAGATAAATGTCAGTTTAAAGAATTTTATATAAAGTGAATTCAAATAAAATGATAATTGCATCCTTAAATATGATAGTCAATCGTATATTTAACTTTGATATGAATAAACATAAAAATATTTATAAAAAACATACGAAAAATGCATCTCTATAAATGAGATTATATTGAAAGTGAGCTTTTATCTAATAATTCGGAAAGCATATTTTATATCCTTGGATCTATTTAAGGGAAGAAATAATGTTAAAATTTTATTACCAACTAAGCTCGTGATGGATAGTAAATAAATTTTGTTAAAATAAAATTTTGATTGAAATTAAACCATATGTTTGGCCCCAAATATTGCTTCCCTTATTCTTTATAGAAAAGAAATGCTAGCACTTTGTTAATTAAAATAATATTTGTTTAACTTTTGCTTTAGAAAATAAAATGTTGGGTTTTTATTAATTAAGTTCTTTTTCCAATAAATTATCATTCAAGTCTTTAGTAAATAAACTTTTTTATTAAGTAAAGATAATTACATGGAAAATACTTTAGTATTTAAATTTATTTTTTTAATTTTAGGGTATATGTGTTTAGGTTGGGGTTTAGGTTTTAGGTTGTATTGTTAGAATTTAGGGATAGAATTTAGAGTTTAAGATTTAAGCTTTGGAGTTTAGAATTTAGGGCATTAAATTTAAGTTTTAAATTTTATAGAATGAATATGAAGGGGGTGTAATTTTTTTTACATAGTTTATGTATCAAAATATAACTCTAATTATATTTCTAAAGTAAATATCAATATTCAAACTCAGATGAGACACCATAAACATCCTTAACTAGTCGACCAATTAGTGGATCTTTTTAATAAATAAACCTGAATGCTTAGTGCAAGTGAGTATTTATTTTTTTAGTTTGGCAACAGACATTAAGGACTAGTTCAGCAATACTTCTTCAAAGAGCATAAGAGCGCCAAACGAAAAAGTAATGCTGAACAGTTTGGCCGCTGAATGAGTGTTGGCATCTATTTTCTCATTTGATTTGCTGCCCAAACATGCTTTTTCGCTACAGTTAAAAAATTCAACTTCTAATAATAGGCCGTTTGACCCTTAACGAGCATTCAAATTGCTTTGCTGAACGGACCCTAAGAAAAAGATGAGAAATACAATGGTAGGGGCAAAGCCAACCTATACCATTACTAAAGGTGTTTTCTTTTTTGGTCACCGCTAGTGCTGGACTGCCCCCATCAAAGATGAAAATAATTGTAAAAGCCAGGGTAATGATGGGGGCAGAAGCCAGCCCTGAGCCAACCCAGTGCCTTCACTACCTTCCTCATCTTCCAGACATATTTCTTAATTAATTAATTAATTAATAATAATAATAAAATTAAGGGTAAGAAGACAACCAAAAAGATGGATTATCAAGGTAGTGAGTCACATAAATTCCAGATACATGTGATTCCAAAGAGAAATCAACATATGACAATAATGACATTTTATAAACTAGATGATAGTAACCTTACTCACAAAGCTACAAAACTAGATGATAGAAATCCAATCAACAAAACTAGATATTAGATTATTGCATTATTATTGGACCTATACCTGACTGGAATATGTTGCTTAGAGCACGTTCGACTTCGCCCGACCTATGCTCGACCCGGACAAGATCTACCAACAGCTGATACAAATTTTCCATGTGTTTTCTTAAAGAATCCCTTCCCAAACCGCTCAATGCTTTCAGTGCTAACACGAGTAAACGATTTCTAGCTGCCAATTCTCCCTTTCTACCTAAAGCCAATGGAAGAGTCCAATGCGTAACCGGAGGTTTCGTCTCGGATTTTGGCTGCATGTAGTGGTGATGGGCATGGTTAAGATATATATGGAATATTTTTTCACATACATCCACGAGTAGTGATTCTAGGTTCATCTCTGCGGAGACTGTCCGGTTGTTTTTTACTGAATCTTGGAGGAAGTGGAGATAATTTCTGTATGCCTTGTTCTCGAAGCGAACCGTTGGAGGATCAGTGAGCTCCAAGATCGAGCATGCTACACGTATTTTCTTTTGAAGGGTAGTATCAGAGTTCAGTTGCTGAGCATGTGATGCGATGGACGAAAATATCTCTAGGACGATATTGATGTTAGCAGCTGACAAGAACTGTATGTGTTTTTTGGATGTATCTTTCACAACCTGAAATGGTGAAAGCCAAAACAAATATGATTGTCACATGTTTCTATGGCATTGTAAAGTCATCAATTATTAGCATGCAATAATATAGGGTGTATGCAGAGAACCTGCGAAATGAGCAGCTGGAGTGCGATATGACTCTTCATTCTTGAAACCACGGAAGACACGGTTTGCAGATTATCATTCTCGAGATCCTTAACAACATCATTGATCAATCCATCATCGGAGCTTGTTTCGGTATTAGCATAGGATTGAGAATTTTCAGGCAATTTGATGTCATCCATGGTTCTCAAAAGCGTCATAAGCTCTGGCACTGTTGATGTGGCTGCTTCTTTTAAAGCTAGAAAAAATTTTCTCCATTCATCTTCTGAAAATCTGTTTCCCAACTCTCTTGTCAAACGAAATATCGCTGTAACTGCAATGTTTGCAGAACTCTTCGTTGAACTTGTCAAGTACTCTATCAAAATAGATACCACATTTGATATCTGAGGCCTTAGAACACTGTGGTGACAAATAAAAAGATCTACTAAACAGCGTGCGGCTACTTCAGAAATTTCAGTGTCCCATGTACTTCCATCAGGATGCGGCGATTTCGAAGTTGGTGAATCCTGCTTGTCTTTTACTGCCATGTCTATCTTTTCGCATGCGCCACTAAATATGGGTAGAATGATGGAACTAAAAACACTAATCCAGAATGTCTGTGAGAAAAGATGACCATGATCTTTCAGGATGTCAAAAAGCATTTTCAATGAACTCCTCTGGATAGCTGGTCTTGAGTCTGATGTTAGTTTTGATAAACCTGAAACAACATATCAAAATTCTATAAATTGGAAACGGGAACGGCACTTCAACTTTGTAAAATTGAAAAACCAAAGGTGATAACGATAAATTTGCCATTCATAAAGATGCAAACGAGATATCTTGGCATTCAAGAAATAAGAGTCTAACGTAAACTGGGTGTAATTTGATGGAATAATAAATATGATCCAATCAGGAGTGGCATACAAAGACCTCAGTGCAGAATAAATAGTTGAAAGGTACCCACAACAGTGGGATGTAAGCAAAGGCAATCACTGAAGAAAGATCCTGGACAATGATTTTTTTTTTGGGGGGGAGGGGGGTAACCACTAATATCCGACTCATTGATCAACTAATCCGGATCGGGTTTTGCAGAGGTCCAATAAAGATCCTGGGCAATGATTTAATCAACTATATTTAGCACTTGGGACTTTAAGAGAGATTGTGATGGGGCAAAAGGAAAAATGCAACAAGTGAAAGGTCGCATAGATACGTCGAACTCTATTTCTAATATTAAAGTATCCACCAATCATATAATCTGCTTGGTTTGAGTGCTGACGTGTCAGTCACACAAATAGCCTATTATCCATTGGTTCATGACTGCCAGCTAGGTTTTAGGATTTGCAAGCAACTAAACTAGCAAGTTACCTGTTAGCAAAGGAACCCAACAGGATGCATGATCATCAATATCAGTCAAGTTTTGTACATCTGAATCATCCTTATCCACAATTGAAACATCTGAACCATCATCCGAGTTCTTGCCAGCGCAACCAAGTTCTCCGTCAGCAAGTTTGAGGGCACAGAACCGGAGAAATGCAACAGCATTGAGGCTAATATCCCTGTTAAACCTGTTATTTGTGAACGCGATGAGGCACCTTACACATTCCGTAAAAGTGGTTGCCTCTGTCTCAGTTACATGAGGAAAGTGTACTCGAACTATTTTTTCCATTGTCTCAAAAGCCAGCAAGGCAATATTCTTCTGCTCATCAGCAGCAGCAGCTGTATACACCTGAGAAAAAAGACACAATTGAGAGAACAGAAAGGATATCAGAGCTGCACAACAATAGATATCTTATATGAGCCCTTAGCATACCATAAAAACACTTCTCCATCCAGATTTCACATTTCTAGCGCGGTTGATGACCATCTGAGAAATGCAGCGAACAATTAATTCCCTTATTTCTATAGAATCGCTTTTCTGCATAACAATCACAAATGGTCTCAAGAATTCATTCTGGAAGTTGTAATTTGCTAGTTCCTCGCGTTCTAAGAATTTCATGGCAAGCTGCCACAATGAATCCATCACAAAACTTGCTACAGACAAATTCTTGGACAATCCAACTGAAACAAAAAAATCAGAGAGAACATTCCACATGCGAGACCAAACTAATCTGATGCGGTTCATATTGTAATGCCTGCAGTAGAACATTTCAGAATAAGGGATCTCCATAGGCACACAAAGGAGGAGGGTGATAGAGAGAGATGGAGAGAGAGAGAGAGAGAGAGAGAGAGAGAGAGAGAGAGAGAGATGCATCAGAGATAGACAGCAAATTTATCAGTGAGGCTAAAAACTCGAGATCTGTTGGAGCTAGCATTAAAGGAAATTTATATTGAAAGAAAAGGTAAGACTCTTACGCAATTTCAACGAGTTTTGTGAAGCTAAAAACTCGAGGATCCGTCGGAGACAGCAACTCTGACATAGAAACTTTGCAAAGGGCTTTCACAAATGCAACTATTCCTTCACTATTTAACCTTTGGCTATGTGCAAAAACATGGTTCAACTCAGAATTTCCTATCTGGTCTAATAAATTCAAGTTTGCAATGAGTTGATTAATCTGCTCCGGAGGTACAAGTCCAGAACTATTGACTCCAACAGTGGTGCTATCATATGAACCCCCTCGAACAACTGCCATTACAGCTGGATTCCGGATGCTTCCTTTTTTCTTCAGAGATTGAAGACCAACAGGTTTTGCTGTCTTTTCATCTGTTTCAGTGCCGGACACAGATAAAAGGCCTGCGTCAGCTGGTGCACCTTCTCCCAACAGATGTAAGCGCTCAATTCTGGACAGGCATGTCAATATATGCTCCCAGGCTTCCTGAAGATGGTTACCATCTTCAATGGCCATAGATATTATTGCCTGTATAAAATGAAATGTTTCAACAAGTGAGATAAGAAAAGAACATTTCACGGAAAGAAACTTTTACCATACACATACACATGCAACATGAAGCACTAACAAAATTTGATGCCTTCATTTTCCACACCTACTTCTCTAACAAACAATTGGAGAACTTTTATTATTCGACCATCGCGGCTTATGTTAATTGGTTGTACTTCAACCTACTTGACTATCAATGTTGCACAACCAAGTAACACCAAGAAAAAGGAACAAAAAACATATAAGTATTATGCAGGTAACAAATGATTTTTTTGGCATCTGTAGTGGAGGGCTGGAGACTGTATGTGCAGACATTCAGATGCAGCAATTCTAATGTGTCCACTGGTGTAGCATATCAGAAAAGCAGGGGGAGATTCCATTATTTGTTATTATTATGTGCAAAGAAATACTACTAACCTTCACAGCATCAACATTCTTTTGTTTCATATCTGCAGCACAGTGGAGAAAAGTGAACTTCGCCGCAGATGTGACAAAAGCATCTCTCTGCGTCTGCATGCCCATTACTGCAGTTACATGCACAGCATATCGAAAGCCCTGTAAGCATTGAGTGGTAGCAAGTCTATCATCACTTTGGTCAAGAGTGACACTAAATGCAGCCAGCATAGGTCCCCAGCAGACCTCCACCATAAACCTCAAGATTCCTACATCTGAAACAACATGATAAACAGACCTGCAATAGCAAATAAAATAACGCTACAATTAATAAACATTATGTAATATATGTAGTAGGTCTTCGAGGGTTTTTGGGATGATAAAAGAACAAAGATCAATTTGAAAACAGAAGATGGAGAGGATATCTAGAGGGCCATACAAGAACTAAATCCTTTTGGGTTTTTTTTTTCTTTAAATGCATGTTGTTTATTTATCTGACTTGTATGCCTCGGATCAATTAAAAACAAATGAAATCCAACCATCATATCACAATCAATGGCATGCAGAAGAATTTAATATAAATAGCGACCCCAAGGCAATGAAACAATTGTTATTTTTTGGTTTCAGCTCCCTCTACTACTAATATTCACCGCAATTTGGGTATGAATGATTAGCATTCCACAACAATTAAACTCACAAGAGTGAATCATATGTATTATTGTATTTAGATTCAATTTACAACCTGTGAATATTTTTCTTCTTTTATAAGTATATGACTATAGAGTGTCCTAAAAATTACCATGTTTTATAGTAAGTCAAGCAAAATGAAAAGAAAAAAAAATCATGACTGCCATAGCTTCTGTTGCATCACAACTATGAAAGACGCAACTTGATTGAAAACGCATCTGCAGTAGCTATTTGAATCTATTACAATAACATATCTCTCTAATCAAATGTGAAAACTCATCTGAAGTGCACAGATAAATGGTACAAATGAAGAATACACTATCAAAACTCAAAACTATCACATTGAAACAATGATCCAAGACAGACTGATATGACCCATACAAGTGGCAAACTTCTACTATTCCTTGCACACCAATCAATTTCAAAAGAGTAAAGTTTGAAAGTTAGATTAAACTTACTCGGATTTTCCTGTCTTTGCTTTAAACTGCTCTTGGATGTGTCTTATAAGAAGCCCATTTGCACCCAAAGGCTTTTCTTCTGTTTGCTTCCAGCTGACCAGATTGAGTATACCATCCAAACCCAATAACTTATTTAAGCTGTTTGCTTGCTTGCTTTGAGGAGCAGAAGAATCAGCATTCATCTTAATTTCATTTTTCACAATCTGATCATAGAGAGCCCCCAGATATTCCTCAGGTAAATCCTTGCCATCATCTATTCCTCGATTGTTTCGGATGAAATCGGACTTCGTCATCTGACAGAAGCAACATGTAATAGAAATGAGAACATAATCATGTCTACTATAACTTCATCCATGTAAAACTAAAAACACAATTTGTAAGAGTACAAGGAAAATCAATACTATTGACAGGAATATTTTTGAGGCAAGGAATGGCTTATGAGCCCAAGAATAGATAAAAGAGGTTCTTCGTAGGACCAATATATATGTAAGCAGTAAGCAAGCATGTCAAGCAAAAGTTCATAATTTGCTGATAAGCTAAAGAAACAAAAACAGCTTTGACAAGCAAACCTTATCTTTGACCATGTTATTATGGGCGTCAGTGTTGAGCATTATGACAGAGTATGCCAATACATAGGCAGTATCTGCACTTGTAAATGAGTTTGGATTGCATTTACAATAGCGCTCAGCAAACTTCTCCATAATGCGGTCAATTTTCTGTGCCTCTCCAGGTAACCTGAAGCCACGTAGGAAGAACCTTATCGCTTCACCAAAACCCATAGATTTGAAATTAAATGAATCCACATAAGCATGCATGACTCTCAAAGCAAATTCCTCCCTTTCACCCAAATAATCACCAATTACGGTTTCACTAAGCCCAGCAGTGTTATTCTTCAGAAAAGAAGCCACTTCCTCTGGAGAGTTGCCAACTTTTTTGGTTTTTATAAGAAACTCGATGCCTTTGGATGGTTTCCTGTTAAATAATGAGACACCTTTCTGCATGTAACCCAGTAAAGTTGCCAGTAAAACAAAGCTTGTAGAGAAAAGGAGAAAATACACATAAAAATAAGCTACATAAAAATATATGACTGAATAGAAGTCGATAGTAATATGGAAAATGATCATAATATCTGAAGGCAGCCCTCTGTGACAATTTCGGTACCAGATAGATATGTGCTGCTGGAAGAAACAATCATGCTCTGTCCCAACATAAAGAAATAACAAACCTGGAGTTCAATCTTGTAAGCCCGGCGTTGCTCAAACGTAGCAGCATCTGACAATTCATAATTCATTTCTGGGTGGAACTCACAATCAGGGAGAACTCCATCTTCTACAAACAAGGCTGACTGTCTCTCTGCCGAAGAATCTCTCTCAAAGTTATTGGGCGAGTCAGAATCACCTATCTTTAGCTGTTGGTCCATCCAAGCTCCCGTTGACTTAATGATGCAAACCAAGCACGTCACTGATTCATGCCGGAGAGAAAAATCCTGGACAGCAGACAAAGTTGTGGTTGAACCAGGCGGCGGCCCCAAAGAAGTTTTCAGGAGGCCATTGACAACCCTGCAAATATCTGATGGAATTATAAGAGTTTTAATACATTGTATAAAATATTGACACGTAAAGAAATAAAATGAGGATATATATATTTTACTTTAGAAAGAAGCTAAAGCAAGCTCTGAGAAATCACCAGACTGGTGCTCAAGTTAATTCCTATGTTGACCTTCATTCTTTATACAAAATTTGGGAGAAGACTTCAATTCGTATGAGATTTCACATATGACAGAATTATAATATTTCTAATATATTTTGCTTAAGTGAAAGTGTCGGAACAAGAAATTAAAAAAAGGGTATGAGAATTTTTTTAAAAGAAGAAGAAGAAGAAAAAGTATGCTCGGAGAACATTAATCAATAACTGGTACTTGAGTTAATTATCACCTTCCTTTTTCAAATATAGAGAAAGGTGCCAAATTCATAAAGGATTTTACATGTAATTTTGGATGCTTCTATAGAAAATTTGACATGACAAACACATAAGATGAGACAGAAGCAGCATTCATGTGAAACACTTGTCTTAACAATTATTAGGGGGGGGGGGGGGGGGGAAGAATACCTTTCAAATATGTTTGGTGAATCCACGTCACAATCATAGTTCACAAATATATCAATGATAATCTGTGAATCCCCAGCAATCTTTTCCAACAAATTGAGGACGGTCATTTTCTGTAGAAAACTTGGCTGGAGTACATTCTCTAGAACTCGGAGGAAAAGCATAGGAAAGAATATTCCAATTTCAGCTTTCAAACCCGACCTAAATTTTGTTAACAAGCTCATAAAAATAGAACACTGGAGCTGGAAAACTGACATTACTGGCAATGCACTGTTTTTTAACAGTGATATGCAGAGATACTGCTTAATAGCATTAAGAAACCTGCATAATGTAACACAGAATATAAGAGCACCAGAATAAATTTAACTGAAGACTAAAGAAAAACAAGTGAGTTATTTATCACAAATACTACATGACGTGTAAAACTTGCAAGAAAAACAAATAAATTGTTAAAAGTGAAATAATGAACAATGTTATTGGAGCATTTATCTTATTATTTTGTAAAATTATCTAAGCAATGATTCTTCAGATAATTCCTCCCACTACCCTGTGTATATATGCACTCGAAAAGAAAGGTTTATTTGGGAGTTATATTGCGTAGAATTGGGAGTACTATAATCTTCTATTAACTGTGTCTAACACAGGTTCATTCAGGATTTCTTAGGTTCCCTCTTTCTTGGTGGATCAAGACCCCGTAGCAATGTCCAGTTTGAGGGGTTCAAGGTTGGATGTGAATCCTACCATGTTTGGGAATATGAAACCTAAATACCTTTTCATCTACTCAATCATGTAATACCAAAACTTGATAAGATCAACAAACATCCAAAGTCTACATGTTTAATACCATTTTAAAGCTCCTAATACAATAGTCATAGTAAAAGTAGACCAAGAACTATATGAAGAAAAAAAGAAATAGTTACTATCAAAGATAAGTCCCAAAGTACTATGGCACCAAGCAAACAACCATAACAGCTAATCATGTCAAATAATAAATCCATCTCAGAAAGAAAATAGAAGATCAGAATCCTACTTGAACTTAGTATAGAATGACTTGCCTCTCATTTGTGTGCCATATTGGACCCCCATTGTCCATTATAACCTTGAGGAGTTCCAAAGACAATGTCTTCCCTCTCAAAAGGATCTGATTGTCTGGATTCTCCTGCGAAGAAAACTTCATGGACAACTTACTCAAATTCCTAAAAACATGAAACCCATCCTCCCTAATTTTACTACTAACAACACCAGAACCTGATTCTGTCCCTTCCTTCATCTCTTCCTCCTCAACCTCAACATTCGGCTCCCCTTTCGACCACTTAGACTCACCATTTTGTAATTCCTGAACCACAATCGGCTGAGAAAGCTTCAAATCTGGAACCCCTTCACTAGCATTCATAACCTCGCTAATAAAACTCTGACAATTATAAATTGAACTTCCTTCATTCAAATTCTTATCGGTAAACTCTAAAAGTTCATTAACCGACACTGTTTTTATTGAAACGTCCATGGAATCTTCTTCCGCTCGGGTGAATACAATAAGCATAATCTGAGCTAAAACTGACTTAGCACATACCTGATTGGTTTCAGTTAAACTACCTAAATATACGTTATAACAAGTTCTAACGACGTGAATCAAGCAATCTCCACGTATCAAAACGCAAGGGCATCGAACGGCAGAGAGTAAAACACGTAGCACAGCAAGCTCGATCGGTTCCTCACCAGTGCCACCCACTTTGCAAACACTTTCGACAATTTTGTACAGGATCGGATTGGAGGCCTTGCGATCGATCTCGCCGCGAACGATTCCCAGAGAGAACAATTTGAATGTACATTCGAGTGCCGGCTCCGTGATTTTGGCATAATTCGAGTCCAGTGCGAGGAGGATAGGGGTGAGGACAAAATCAGCGTCGGACGAGGAAATTCCGAGTACATGAGACTTCGGATCGGGTAATCCGGTGTCTGAGAGAGTCTCGAGCTTCTCGAGAGTGGATTTGCACGAAGAAACGATGTGAGAGTGTTTTCGCCAAGCGGCGTTTTTGATGATCTTGTCGAGAGATGGTCCCAAAATGCGGCCGCACCTGGACGGACCGCCGAGCGTTTGGGAGACTGACATCGCGGCCCTGAACTAATGTTGTTCAGAACGGTGAAACGTTGCATCGGCGTTGGTTCAAAGGGAAATCCATTACGACCTAAAATGCCTGAGAAAAATCAAATCCAATAAAAAGAAGAAGCACGGAGAGGGAAAGAGGCAGCGGCGGAGGGCCGAGCCTTCGTTCTTCACTTTTATTTTGGAAATGACTAAATCTTCGCGCCACCATACACGCTTTACCGTTTTATTTTGAACTTACATTTTCAATCACATTCAACACATTCCTGTAACTAAAATTAAAATTGCTAAATACGTTTATATACTTAAAAATAAGAATAATTGGACAAACCGATAATTGAAATACTTAAGACCTATATTAGATTAACTTTAGATAAAACTCATTTATTATTGTTAAAATTTAGATTAAATTTATTAAATTAAACTAAAATTAGGATTAAATTGATAAGCTATATAAATAATAGGGACTAAATATATAATTAAATAATTTTTTTGTTAACTCCTATGTCAGCCTCGGTTAGCTGGTCATAATGACAATTAAAAATGGCAAAATGACAAAAGATACCCCAACGTTTGCATGTTTTGTTATTTGGCCCCCTATTCTTTTTTTGTGTCTAAATATGCCCCTAGAGTTTGCTTGTTTTGTCATTTGGCCCCCTATTCTTTCTTTTGGTCCAAATATGCCCCCCAACGTTTCATTCATAGTCCAAATATGCCCATGTTGGATGTTAGCTGTCAATCAACTGACGGTCAACGGCTTATAAATTTTTTTTGACGTGGCATCAGCAGATCTTCATACGTGGCAAGTCCAGTTAGCATCAACTGTTAAACGTCAGTTGATTGACAGTTTTCATCTAATTGGGGCATATTTAGACCAAATTGAAACGTGGGGGGGCATATTTGGACTACGAATGAAACGTTGGGAGGCATATTTGGACCAAAAGAAAGAATATGGGGCCAAATGACAAAACAAGCAAATGTTGGGGCATATTTGGACAAAAAGAATAAGAGACCAAATAACAAAACATGCAAACGTTGAAGACATCTTTTGTTATTTTACCATTAAAATTATAGTGATCATGTTACAACCATTCCATAATAAGGCGATCATTTAAGTAGTTTATCATTAAAAATATATGTATAATATATAAGAGCAATAAAAAATTCGGTTTTGGGATTTCAAAGTTCGAACTTTGATTAGGGTTGGTTATACGTATAATAAATTAAAAAGCATTGGCCCTGTTTGGTAAATAGCGGTTTGGGCAAAAATTAGAAGTTTGGGGTATAATTAGAGGTTTGACTAGTCAAATCCGCTAATATTGATGTTTGGTAAATAGCGGATTGAAAGAGCGGATTGAGGTGAAAAAGCTAATTTTGAAAAAGCTCCTAATATGAGTTTTTTGAGATTAGAGGTTTGATATTAAAGTTGTAATGACTCTTTTACCCTTAACAATTACCAAAAATCTCAAAATAACTTAAATTAAATAATAATATTTTTTAATATAAATAATAACATATTAAATATTCGACTTATTTGTTGTTACTACTAATTTATATGGTGATATTTGTAAGTTAATTCTATTTTTTATTATCACATATTTATATGTGCATATAATTTTTTTAATAATTACTTAAATAATAAATTAATATATAAATTTTTTAAATATGTTTAAGAAATTTATATTAAAAATAATTTTTACAAATCTAATTAATATTTATTAGATACAAAATATTCATAACTGATAAATTATTCAAACAAATATTGAATATAATCATGTCCTTATATGTCATTTTGCTTGTTTAAATAATCAAACAGCTATCAGCTATCAGTTAATTTTACCAAACACTTTTATACAATCAGCTAATACAATCCGCTAGTCAAATCAGCTAATGCAATCAGCTATCAGCTATCAGCTAATGCAATCCGCTATCAGCTATCCTCTAATTGCCAAACAGGGCCATTATCTATTGATATTTTTTATAATCTTTTGATAAAGTAAAGACACTTCACGAACAAAGAGAGGAAAAGTGTTAACAGAGTGGCTTTAGGTGATACACAGATATCTTCAGGGCTACTAAAATGATAAAATGGATAAATTAAGGGGTATAATATGCATTTAACCCAAATTAAAACTTGTTTAGTGTTGAGTGCTTTGACCTCAAAGAGTCCCCTGTAACTAAAGGCTGAGAATTGGCGAGCTCGAAGCAGTGAACTGAAGAAGCGGCTGAATCAAATCGATGGGGAAACCATTCAGCTTCAATCATCAATTCCAGCTTAATCATCTTCTTCTTCTACTTGCTCTGCTTCTATTTCCAGTCCTCATAAATTCAACAACGCCGCCAACCGAAGATGAACAATCCGAAATCATATCAAGATTCCAAGAATACCTTCGAATCAACACAGCCCAACCATCCCCAGACTACGAGAAATCAACCCAATTCCTCCTAACCCAAGCCGAATCCCTTTCTTTAGAATCCCAAGTCATAGAGTTCGTCAAAGGGAAACCACTCGTCATCCTCAAATGGCCAGGCTCCGACCCTTCCCTTCCTTCTATCCTACTCAACTCCCACACCGATGTCGTCCCGTCTGAGTATTCCAAGTGGGTTCATCCTCCTCTTGGAGCCAACATCGATGAACAAGGCAATATCTTCGCCCGAGGTTCCCAGGATATGAAGTGCGTTGGGATGCAGTATCTGGAGGCTATTCGTATGTTGAAGTCTTCTGGGTTTCAGCCAAAACGGTCTCTTTACTTGTCGTTTGTCCCCGACGAGGAGATCGGCGGCCATGATGGTGTCGAGAAGTTTGCTCACTCCGATGTCTTCAAGAGTATGAATGTTGATATAGTGCTTGATGAAGGTAAACCCAAATGAAAAGATATAATCTTGTTTGTAATGGCTAATAGTTAATAATTATATGCAATGGGGCAATGTGTGAGGCCTAGAACTTATGTTGTTTGAGAAACAGGGTTGGCTTCGCCCAATGAGAATTACAGGTTGTTCTATGCGGAGAGGACGCCGTGGTGGCTGGTGATAAAGTCTACAGGAGCACCCGGACACGGGGCGAAGCTTTACGACAATAGTGCAATGGAAAACCTTTTCAAGAGCATTGAGATTATCAGGAGGTTCAGGGCTTCACAGTTTGATTTGATCAAAGCTGGTTTGAAGGGCGAAGGCGAAGTCATTTCGGTTAACATGGCCTCGCTGAAGGCTGGCACGCCTTCTCCCACTGTAAGTCTCGAGAAATTTAGATAATTAGGTGTTAAACCTTTGCTTGTTGACCTTTCGTAGTTAATTGAATTTACTTGTATTACTTACTAGTAATAATTATGATTTCTGTAGATTTTACTGTACTGTACCTAAGCTCGGCTGCTCAAGTTGTTTTTCTTAATAGTTTAGCTTCAGATGTTTATCATAAAAGCACTGAATATATAACCAAAACTTTGCACGTCTTATGTGCAATCTGTAACCGTACCCGTGGCCATACTTTGATGCATTAATAGTTTATGAGGCCTAATGAGTTTATCCCAATTTCATTCTTCAAACACTTGGGAAAACTGAAAGAAATGGATAATCTAATCTATTAAGAAAATATTAGAGCATGAATCTTTATACAACTCATAAGGTGCACACTCTTTGACAATTAATATGAAGCATCCTGTGAGACTTTGACTGGATATAAGTTGTTTTTCTTAATAGTTAATGGTAAAAGAACGGTGATATATGTAATATCCACCTCTAACATAGGTTCTTTTATATTTTTCTGCCAGGGTTTTGTTATGAATTTGCAGCCATCTGAAGCAGAAGCTGGTTTCGATATTCGAGTACCACCCACAGCTAATGTAGAATCCTTGGAGAAACGGCTAGCTGAGGAATGGGCACCTGCTTCACGAAACATGTCATTTGAGGTAGAGCAAATGAAGTGCATTCAGTAGTAAGTAAAAAGGGTGGTGTACCATGTTTCCAAAATCTGTTAGTACAAAATTTCATGGGATCCTGCACTACTTGACTTGGAATCAATATGGTGACTTCCTGTGGTTTGTTCAATATTTTATTCTGTCTATACAGAGAGTTATAAACACTCCCCTCTCCCGCTTTTTGAAGATAGTGACACTCGTTAATTTGTATTGATTTTATATCATCTGAATTGCTGTCTAAATACAACATTGGGGCATTCCATGGGAAACAAAGATGATAAATTTCAGGAAAAGAAAAAGATGCCCATGTGTGTGAGTTTCACATGGTGTTTTGCAGTTTGCTTACTACTGAATTGCTTCCTGAACTAGTTACTTCTGTCTGCAGTTTAAGCAAAAGGGTACCACCGTTGATTACCTGGGAAGGCCACTCATAACTGCCACCGACAGTTCTAATCCATGGTGGACTCTGTTGGAAGAAGCTATCAAGAAAGCTAATGGAAAGGTCGGGGAACCAGAGATTTTTCCCGCCTCTACAGATGCACGCTATTTTCGGCAAGTGGGCCTGCCAGCTATTGGTTTTTCACCTATGGCCAACACTCCTGTTTTGCTTCATGACCATAATGAGGTACATCATTGCTTCCATTTGATATTCTGACTGATGGACCATTGTCTTTGATCTGTTGAAAGCCTTTTCTTTTCCTTGTTTCGGTTCCATCTTAATTTCAAGCAGTTACTCACCATTGGCTGCATGTTTGTTTGCCTTGTTCTTGGTTAGATATATAACAATGCAATGCCATGTAGCTTTAAATTCTGACACCAAAAACTACTGAATTCCATGAATATGTTTCGGATAGTATTCATATTTCTTACCAAATTATGTAGTCAGCTAGTAGCAGGCCTGTGATCTGAGTATCTGACTGTTGTCTTTTCTTCCTTACTGGCTACTGCAGTTTCTAAACCAAGCCGAGTACTTGAAAGGAATCGATGTGTACGTGTCCATTATTAAAGCATATACGACATACATCCCACCCGGAAGAGATAGCCTCTCAAGAGACGAGTTGTAAAGGATATTCAGGGGCATGTCTTCTTCCTCAAGTGATAACACTCAGTCTCTCTTGCTGCCTCACAAGGGGAGTGGAGGTAAGGTTATCCTTGTAATGTATCAATAACAATGGAAGCAGTTCATCATGTTACTTATGGATGGATTGGTGGGTTATTTGAATGTGCCTGGTGAGATGTGTCATGTTTCCTTCTCGTCGTAGCGTTCCATTTTCAGTGTTGAATTTGTCAAACTCTGCTTCATGGTTGAATAAAATAAGTCTACGATGAAATGACTTTTGTTAACCACAAAATATCCAATCTATTGATCGACTATTTCGGATCAGGTAGACCTATTATGGGATGACTTTCACACCCCAATTTGTTCCATTCATAGCGTTAGGATTCGAACTCCTGACTTGCTTACATAAACTATTGTCTCATCTTACATATGTTCATCATCAAGATATCTATGGAGTTCTATAATCACCAATAGCTATACTAATAATATTATTGGTAGTGATTCATTGCTATCAATCTTATGATATATGATTTGGATTTATATTCAATACAATGCCGGTGAAAATTAAAAGTTTTCACATGTGCCTTAGTTTTAGGGTTTATGGATTTAGTTTAAGGTTTAGGGTTTAGGTGTAAGATTTAGAATTTAGGGATAATGGTTAGATTTTAGGGTTTAGTATTAGAATTTATGGTTTAGAGGTTAGGGTTTAGTTTGTAGGGTAATATGATGAGGATTAGGTTTTAACTTATAAACCTTAAATTTTGACCCTAAATTTTGGATTTTAACCACTCTCAAATTTTAAACTCCTAAATTTAAACTCATAAACCTTACACCTTAAAATAATTCCCTAACACAAAACGCTTGTGGAAACTTTTAGTTTCTACCACCAGTGTATGAAGTAATTAATCATATAATTTTATATAAAAGTTTAGGTAATTATAACATGCGTCGGCAGTGGAAACTTTTTTGTTTTCATAAGCGCCTTAATTTTAGTGGTTAGAGATTTAGTTTAGGTTTGTGTGCTTAGAATTTAGGGTATATAGGTTAAAACCCAAATCTCTAACATATATTCATACATGTTTTTAATCCTTTGACAATGCACGCATACCCTTTGCAGACAAAGCGATTGAACTCAGGTCTCCTATGGTGAATATTATCTGCTCTTCTACTGCGATCAATTATTGGGTTCATGCTATATGTTCTTTTTAAAATTTAATTCAGAACAATAAATCAACTATTATATTGATTTATTTATTAAGTTATTAGCGAGTATTCGGAACAATAAATCAACTATTATGTTCAAAGTTAATTGTAAATATTTAATGTTATGGAACTCGTGGCATCAATTTAAACGATTTTCTATCTCTCTCTCTTTATATATATATATATATATGCAATATACATATACCAAACAGAGTTGAGGGGCTTGACTCGGACTTGAAAATCAATCTACTAACACTAATAATTTTGAATTATTTAAAATTTAATTTTACAACTCAAATTTTAATTAAGTAAAAAATCATTTTTTAATCGAATTTTTGAGTTTTATTCAACTCTAATAATTGCTTGGGTTTACAACCCTTTCAAGTATCATGAATTCTTTGACGAGGATCGGGATGATGATAATAGTAAATGTGTTTAAGTACTAAATTGATAGTTTAAATACGAAAAAAGAAATTTATTGAATAATTTTAAATTAAGGCTAAATTAATAGAATATATAAATTTTAGAAATTAAAAATATTATTATATAAAATCATAACACTATTTCTATTAATTGGTCAAATCTATTTTAACGACCAATTACAATAATAAAATGAAAACGTAATTTTAATGATTTAATTAATTTTTTATTTAATGGTCAGAATAGAACTAATATCATAATTTGATGATTGAATAAGTAATTTATACTATAATTATTTAATAAAAACATTTGTAACCCATTATTTCATATAAGGGCAAACTATACAAATAATTTGATATATAATAATTTTAAGAAAATTGGATGAATAAAATTTGATTCCACTCGAAAGAATTTCAAATAAAATTTAAATTATAAAATTAAATTTCGAATAATTTGAATTTTTAAGTTTGAGTCGAGTCTTTCAACTCTACTAGATATATGTATATCACATATTAATATATATATATATATATATGTATATATATATATATATGTGTGTGTGTGTGTTTGTGTTTGTGTGAAGAAATATGTAGAAATATATATGTAAATCGTATATAATTAAAGTAATTTTGTTTAAATTGAAACTCATTAGTGTCATAACAAGATAAATATTTACAATTTATTTGAACAAAAATTTGACCAGTTCGAATCAAATTTCGTAAATCGAATAACAAAAATCAAAGAAAAATCTAAACTCTAAATTTTGACACATAGAATTGGTAATTAAAAGAATAAATAGTAAATTATCGGATGGTTATATATGTAGTTTATTCTGGGCTTATATCACAATAGGTATATAAAGTATATTAACTTTTTTATTTAGACACTTAAAGTATATTTTGGTCAAAATAAGTACTTAAAATATATTTTTTAATTAAATTAAATACCTAAAATATACTTCTTGGTCAAATTAAGTACCTAAAGTAATTTATCATCAAAGTAGATACTTAAAATATTTTTTTTTGTTAAAGTAAGTATCTAATGTATTTTTTAATCAAATTCACATGATAACGGTCCAAAAAGGATAAGGAAATAATCTGAGCCATTAATTACCATCATCTAACGGTCCAAAAACTGTGTAAAACTAAATGAGTTTTACACCATGTAACTTGATCCCATCTCTATAGGGTTAGGATCAACTTACACTGTGTAAAACTCAATTATTTTTACACAGTTTTTGGACCGTTAGATGATGGTAATTAATGGCTTAGATTATTTCCTTATCTTTTTTCCCAAGTGATCATCTTCACATTTTTTACTGTTAATCTCATCCATCATTTTCCCTTATCCAATGGTCCTAGATTAGTGTAAAACTAAATGAGTTTTACACCATGTAACTTGATCCCATCTCATATGTATGTAGTTTAAGTATCTATTTTGACAAAAAAAAAATACTTAAGTATCTATTTTGACAAAAAAATACTTTAAGTACTTACTTTAACGAAAAAATACTTTAAGTACTTATTTTGACCAAAAATATATTTTAGGTACTTAATTTAACCAAAAAATATATTATAGGTACTTATTTTGACTAAAAAAACTTTAATACTTATTTTGATAAAAAAAAAATACTTCAGTACCTAAATAAAAAATTGGTATAATTTGGGTGCTTATTCCTTGGAATAAAAAAATATTCTTTTCCCTTTTTCGATATCTATGAGTAGAAGAACTAAGGAGATGATGTTTAAGTATTGAACTCGTTGGTTCTGCTTCGATCACTAGAAGTGAAAACACAAAGGAGTGGTGGAGCTTGTTTTCGTTGCGCCTGCCGTCGGTTTCTGTTTCTCATATTCCCCATCAAGAAATGGAGAGCGATTCAGAGATGGTGCCATTCCCATTGCTGACAACGCCCATCGAATCAAACTACAGGCCATGTACCATTCCCTACAGATTCCCTTCCGATAATCCTCGAAACCCTACCCCTACGGAAATTGCCTGGATCGACCTCTTCCGCAATTCCATTCCCTCCTTCAAGTACCCCTCTTTCTTCTTCTTTTTCCTTTATGATTCTTAAATTTCCATTCTTTCTTTTCCTGGGAAAATGGGTAATTTGAGTTTCTCCCATTAAGTTCTTCGGATCTAATCATTGTTCTTTTGTGTTACTCTGCTATTATTTGATGATTTTTACGGTTCTCTTTAATATATTCAGTATTCTACTATCTACTCCTTGTTTAACTGGAAAAAATGATTAATTTGAGGTTTTCCAATTAAGTTCTTCGGTTCTAATTATTGTTATTTTGTGTTAGTTTGCTATTATTTGATGATTTTTACTTTTTTGTTTTTCAAAAATTTTAATCAGATTGCTTTGTTGTTAATTAGGAGGTAATGGTATTTAAAAAAATGATTTATGAATTATGATTTGTGTTTTCCCGATGATTTTGTTCATTTCTTCAATTTATTGCAGGAAGAGAGCTGAGAGCGATACTACTGTGGCTGATGCTCCAACTAAAGCTGAGAAATTTGCTCAGAGGTATTCGGTATTTCTATTTTCTTGTGCTCCCTCTTTAGTTTTACATATGATTCTTTGTTTCAAAAGTTCATTTGGTTTCATCTATGAACATCTTTCTTTAGGCAAATTTTTGATGGTCCCTCCATCAAAACCATGTCTATTTGGTTGCTCATAAGTGAAGTCAGAAGCATACACAACTGTTTCCTTCTGTATTTCTTATCTCAATTGTATGTTCTTGTTTGCTTAATGCTGTGAAAGGTATGCTGATATACTTGATGACTTCAAGAAAGATCCCGAAAGCCATGGTGGACCTCCTGATTGTATTGTGAGTCAGATTTTAGAACTAATGTCTATATTACTTTATGTATTTTTAGAATAGTTGCTTTCGAGATATGAATGTGGTTCTCAATCATGATAGTTTTGCTGTATTGTAGCTTCTCTGCCGGATTCGTGAACAGATTCTTAGAGAATTGGGGTTTAGAGACATATTCAAGAAAGTCAAAGTGAGTATTGAAATTTATGCTACGGGTTCTTGTATTGCTAGAAACTGTTGTTTTATATACGATCTGTCAGAATTCCAGTTTACGATTTTCTAATTTTGACAAGTGAAAATATATCATCTTGTATGGACAATACCTGTGATTTTATTTCCTTTTTTATAAAATGGTAGTTTTTCAAGGGATAACAAACAAAATGAACATTTTGGATGAATCTAGGGGTTGCGCTGTAATCATTTTACAATTTGTACAACTTTTAATTGTAAGAAAAGGTGATGGAGGTGTGTTAAGATATATACTTGCCAGTTATATGCTTTTCCCTTTCTTTGTTAACACCGCTCTTCTTTTGAAAACTTGGAATAGGATGAAGAGAATGCCAAGGCTATCTCCCTATTTCCAGATGTAGTTCGTCTTAATGATGATATTGAAGATGAAGGGAAGCGCCTGGAGAATCTAGTTAGAGGAATATTTGCTGGAAACATATTTGATCTTGGTTCTGCACAGGTACTTTCTATAACTATGTGATATTCATGCCATTCATAACCATTATTGTCAAAAGCATTTTCACTCATAATAAGTGGCAGGTCATATTTGTTGGTGTAGTTACAAACTTACAATGCTTAGTAGTACTCATCTCCGTCAGGCAGTTTTAAATCCCTATGATCTGAGATAAGAAACTTGAATCATGATTGTCAAACATTTCCCATGCTCTCTAAAATCCTTCCTTGTAACATTTTCCACTTGGATTAGTGTTCTTTTTTAATTTTTTCAGGGTGTCATGATCATCTTTTCCCATGGATGAACTATCATTGATAATTGAAAATCTTCTCATATGTTTGGATTATGCTTTAACATATTTCATGTTTTCTGGTTGAGATGATTCCTGTGATATTAATATTCATTTTGAATAGAAGTATACCGCAATAGGATAACTTTTGCAGTGGTACTTACTCTTCGTTTGTGATATTGTCCCTTACCTTTGGAAGCTTGCTGAGGTTTTCTCAAGGGATGGGATGTCCTTCTTGGCTACTTGTCAAAATCTTGTTCCTCGTCCTTGGGTCATTGATGACTTTGACACTTTTAAAGAAAAATGGAGCAAGAAATCTTGGAAAAAGGTAAGTCAACATAATGCATATATAAAGACATCATCACTCACTTTATCACCAAGATTAAAAGTTGATGCTGTTGTCCGTGTCTTATTTCCAACTTTGTTTATTGCAATGGCAGGCAGTCTTTTTTGTCGATAACGCTGGTGCAGATGTGATCTTGGGTATTTTGCCATTTGCAAGAGAGCTGCTAAAACGTGGGACCCAGGTTGGCAATTAAAATCATGTAAAATTATATGTATTTTATATAAGTTTGTGGCATGTGTATTTTATTGGTTTCAACTATCTTCAATTCTGTCTTAGATATATTTATGGTGTTGTTGATACATAAGTAGTATATAACTTAAATCCTTGCACTTACTTGTGGTCGATATTTCATATGGCAAGCAACAGATTGAACAGTGATCACTAAGGGTTCAACATTCTACCAATATACCATGCAACTTTGGCAAAATCATCATCTTAACTAATATTATACATTCATTAGAAAAAATCAAATAGAATTATGTTTATAATGTTTTCCTCTTTGCTCAGGTTGTCTTGGCAGCTAATGACTTGCCTTCCATCAATGATATAACTTACCCCGAATTGGTTGAAATTATATCAAAGGTGATGGAAAGAAAAACAGTTCTAGATTATGATCATTATGTTTCCTTAGTACTCTTTTTCCGGGCTGTCACTAACATATTACGTGCTAATTTCCCAGTTGAAGGATGAAAGTGGTAAGCTTATTGGTGTTGATACTAAAAATCTTTTGATTGCCAATTCTGGTAATGATCTGCCGGTAAGATCTATTTTGCCTAATGCATCCAAACCCGATAAAGAATTTACATTTGCTCATTGAAGTAACAGCTTCTTCTGTTTTTGTAGGTTATTGATCTTACGAGAGTATCACAGGAGCTCGCCTACCTGGCGAGTGACGCAGACCTAGTTATTTTGGAAGGCATGGTAGGTTCTTTCATAATCCAGCAGATGCCCCGTTTGCTTTCTTGGCCTTATAACTTTGAGACTCTGACAAACACCAAAATTGAACAAAAGCTTTTCGAGTAGTATTATCTGTAGTCTAAACAGGTAGCTATGGATTGTTAACAATCTATTGCTCCAATAGATTGTCAATGTTTAACAATAAGCACAATTTTGAATCATACAATTCTTTATAATGTATTGGTTGAATAGGTCCACTGAATTGCTGACTATGGTTTAGGTTGCTCCAGTGTTTTATGCTCGGATTTAACACTTTTCGATCAACTCTTTGCAGCTAATATATTCGGTTTCTTTATTCTGTTTTGATATTGGGTCTCTATATGTACATATTTTTTCAGGGTCGTGGAATAGAGACTAATCTTTATGCTCAGTTCAAGTGTGATTCACTCAAGATTGGAATGGTAAAATTTACACCTCTATCTGTGCAGTGGTTTTGCAACATTTCATCAATTTGCAGAATTTCATGCTCTTTGACCATGTATTTTCACAGGTAAAACATCCCGAAGTTGCCCAGTTTCTTGGGGGACGGCTATATGATTGCGTCTTTAAATACAACGAAGTTGTGGGTTGATAAAGTTGTTCGATCTTGGTTGCACTTAAAGTTGGTAATCATTCAATATCGTATAAAAGTGCCACTCGGGTCAGCTCGTCGGCCGAAAAACTTGGGTTTGAGCATCAAATGCTCTCACTTAAATCAAATAATGAAATGTGAAAAACTATTTATTTACATGCGCTTCATTTTTACACGCATGTAAACTTAGATTGGAACTGATGCAAGCTTGAACTACCATCATTTTTATATTCATACATTATATTATTATTTGATGAAACTTGAATACATTGAAGGTAGAGTAACATGTAACAATAAAGCAGGGTTGAGATTCTGCCAGACAAAGCCAATTGGGTGAGTTGCTCATGGTTTTCCATTTGAGTTAAATTCCAAATATGGGATTATCAATAAAGAGAATTTTTGGTATGAGAACTCGATTCATAAATCAACTAAACAAAAACATATTATAAAAACAATAGATTTTACTAAAAAAAACTAGATATTTAAAGCGGGGGGGGGGGGGGGGGATGAATTTTCAAAAATTCATGAGCCAAATTAAAGTTTAACTCTTTTCGTTATCAATGTGATAGTGTTAACATTTCAATGATTAAATTGTAACAAATCAAATAACATAAGTGACTGAAACATAATAGTTGAAAGTTTTGTGGTCAAAATGGTAAAAAAACAAAACAAAAGTGATCTCTATTGTAGTTTAATCTATTGTTTTTAAGTATTTTAAAGGGTAAAGTACAAAAAAGTCACTAATCTATCTCTAAAAATACAAAATGGTCATCAAGCTTTCAAAAGTTACACAATGGACATTAAACTTTAGTTTTTATACAAAATAGTCACTAAGCCGTTAATTGTCGTGAAGTGAATGATGTGACAGTTACAGAAACTTGAATAATAGAACATTTAATCTTTTTATATTGACACATTCAATTAATCTATTCCTAATTTTACCCTCATTATTGATGTCTAAATTGATTGAATGTACAAATATTGAGAATTAAATATATTATTATACAAGTTTTCGTAACTGACACGTCTCCCGGTCAATGACAGTTAACGAGTCGGTGGCCATTTTATAATAAAAAATAAAGTTTAATGTCCATAATGTAACTTTTGAAAGTTTGCTGGTTATTTTGTATTTTTAAGAATAATTTAGTGACCATTTGTGTATTTTACCCTGTTTTAAATCCAGTCAAAACACAGTCTTCCATGGTGTTGAGGTTGTTGGTTTTGCTTCGATCACAAGAAGATCAAACACAAAAGGAAAGCTGAGCCTGAGAAGGAGGTTGAAAGGGGTGGCATTTGTGTTTCTCATTTTCCCAAGTGATGGAGAGCGATTCAGAGATGGTACCATTTCCATTGCTCATCGAATCAAGCTACAGAGCATGCACCATTCCCTACAGATTCCCTTCTGATAATCCTCGAAAGGCTACTCCTACTGAAATTGCTTGGATGGACACCTACCGCAATTCCATTCCCTCCTTCAAGTATCCCTTTTCCTTTCCCTTTTTTTAGTTTTTAAATTCCATCTGTTTCTTTGCCTGAAAAAATGGGTAATTTGAGGTTCTTCGCCTCCAATGGGTTATTTAAGGTTTTCCCATTAAGTTCTTTTGTTCATATGATGGTTTTTAGGGTTTTGTTTTTTCTGAAATTTGAAACCAGATTTGCTCGTTACTTCAATTTATTGCAGGAACAGCGCTGCGAGCGATACTACTGTGGATGATGCTCCAGCTAAAGCTGAGAAATTTGCTCAAAGGTATTGGGTATTTCTTGAGCTTTACATATGATTCCTTGGTTTCAAAAGCTTATTTGGTTTCATCTATGAACATTTTCTTTAGGCGAATTCCGAGTGTCTCACCTTGAAAGCATGTCTAATTGGTTGCTCATAAGTCATAATAAGCATCTGCAAGTGTTTCCTTAAGTATTTCTTATCACATTTGTGTGTTTTCGTTTGCTTAATGTTGTGGAAGGTATGCTGAGTTACTTGACGACATCAAGAAAGATCCCGAAAGCCATGGCGGGCCTCCTGATTGTATTGTACGTAGGACTTTTTTAAAACTAGTTTCTATCTTACTTTATGGATTTTAGAATGGTTTTTCTTGAAGAAATGTATGCGATCCTTATGATAGTTTTGGTGTTTTGTAGCTTCTCTGCCGACTTCGTGAACAGGTTCTTAGAGAATTGGGATTTAGAGATGCATTCAAGAAAGTCAAAGTGAGTATTGAAATTTATGCTACGGGTTCTTGTAATGCTAAAAGCTGTTTTAAATGCGACTAGTCAGAATTCCAGTTAGAACCTTCTAGTTTTGGTGTACACGCTTGTACGGACAATACTCATAATTTTATTTCCTTTTTGGGGGGTGAAATGATAGTTTTTCAAGGAATAACAACAAAATGAACATTTTGAATGAAAGGTAGGAATTGTGTTATAATCATTTTATGTTTTGTCTAATTTGCAATGTAAGAAAAGGTGATGGAGGGCAGTGGAGGCGTTAAGTGTTAAAGATATATAATTGCCAAGGTTATATGTTGTTCCCTATTTCTGTTAACATTGTTCTTTGGAGAGCTTGCAATAGGATGTAGAGAATGCCAAGGCTATCTCCCTATTCCCGGATGTAGTTCGCCTTAATGATGATATTGAAGATGGAGAGAAGCGTCTGGAGAATCTAGTTAGAGGAATATTTGCTGGAAACTTATTCGATCTTGGTTCTGCACAGGTAGCTTCTATCACTGTGTGATATTCATCTCCATCCATCAACATTATTGTCAATAGTATTTACACTTACAGTAAGTGGCTGATTGTAATTGTTGTAGTTACAAGGTTACCGTGTCTAGTACTCATCTCCATCATGCAGTTATGAATCCCCATTTTCGGAGATAAGCAACTTGAATCATGATTGTTATGCATTTTTCATGCTCTCTGAAATAGTTCTTGTAATATTTTCCACCTGGGACAGGGTCAATTTTTAGTTTTTACTGGATGTCATGATCATCTTGCCCATGGATAAATCATTGATAAATGAAAATCTTCTCATACATTTGGGTTATGCTTTAAGATGTTTCATGTGTTCTGGCTGAGATCTTTTCTGTGATATTAATATTCACTTTGAATAGAAGTACGCCATATAGGATAACTTTTGCAATGGTACTTACTTTTTGTTTGTCCTATTTTCCCTTCTGGAAGCTTGCGGAGGTTTTCTCAAGAGATGGGATGCCCTTCTTGGCTAGTTGTCAAAATCTTGTTCCTCGACCTTGGGTCATTGATGACTTGGACACTTTTAAAGCAAAATGGAGCAGGAAATCTTGGAAAAAGGCAAGTCTAATTCATCTTTATATTAAGACATCAACACTCACTTTTTCAATAAAATTGAAAGTTGATGCTGTTTCTATGTGTCTTATTTCCAACTTTTTTATTGCAATCGCAGGTAGTCATATTTGTCGATAACTCTGGTGCAGATGTGATCTTGGGTATTTTGCCATTTGCAAGAGAGTTTTTAAAACGTGGGATCCAGGTTTGCAATTAAAATCAAAAACATTTTCATGTACTTTTTAAAAATTATATATATGTTATACATGTTATAAGTTCTTCAGTTTAATTAATTAATGATTTTGTGAAACACTAGAAGAAAGTAAATTTCAAATTCTGCTTTAAATATTTGATTGGTTTCAACAATCATAAAGTCCGTCTCCGATATATTTAGTTTTGTTGATTCATAAATAGTATATAACTTAAGTCCTAGCTCTTATTTGTGGTTGTTATTTAATATAGTAAGCAACAGATTGAACCGTGATCACTAAGAGTTCAACATTCTACCAATGTACCATGCAACTTCTGGCAAAAAACATAATCTTAACTAATATTATCCATTCATTAGAGAAAATCAAATAAAAATTATGTTTATATTTTTTTCCTCCTTGCTCAGGTTGTGCTGGCAGCTAATGACTTGCCTTCCATCAATGATGTGACTTATCACGAATTGGTTGAAATTATATCTAAGGTGATGGAAAGAAAAATGGTTCCAGATAATGATCATTGTATTTCCTTTGTCCTCTCTTTTTTTAGGCTGTCTCTAACTTATTACGTGCTAATTTACCAGTTAAAGGATGAAAGCGGCAAGATTATTGGTGTTGATACTAAAAATCTTTTGATCGCCAATTCTGGTAATGATTTGCCGGTAAGATATGACTATACTATTTCGCTTAATGCATCTAACTCGATAAAGAATTTACACTTTTTGTCATTGAAGTAACAGCCTCGTCTTGTTTTGTAGGTTATTGATCTTACAAGAGTATCACAGGAGGTTGCCTACCTGGCGAGTGATGCAGACCTAGTTATTTTGGAAGGCAATGTAGGGTTTTTCATAATCCAGCAGATTTCCGGTTGATTTTTTTTCTTTGAGAATGCGACTATAATCGAATCGAGGCCATTCAAATAAGTATTATCTGTAGTCTAAATAGGTAGCTATGGATAGTTTAACATGTTCAACGATAAGCAAAATTGTGAATGATAAAAATCTTTATCATGGATTGATTTAATAAGTCCACTGAGCTGCTGACTGTGGTTTAGGTTGCTTCTGTGTTTTATGCTCAGATTTAATCCTTTCTGATCAACTGTTTGTTGACTATGAATACATGTTTTCAGGGCCGTGGAATAGAGACTAATCTTTATGCTCAGTTCAAGTGCGATTCAATCAAGATTGGAACGGTAAAAGCTCCACCTCTATCTGCATTGCTTTTGCAACATTTCATCAATTTGCAGAACTTCATGCTCTTTTACCATGTATTTTCACAGGTAAAACATCCCGAAGTTGCCCAGTTTCTTGGGGGCCGACTATACGATTGCGTCTTTAAATACAATGAAGTTTAGGGGTTGATGAAGTCGTTCGATCTTGGTTGCACTTGAAGTTGGTAATCATGCAATATGGCATTAAAGTGGCGCTCGGGTCAGCTCGTAGAGCCAAGAAACTTTGGGTTTGAACATCAAAAGCTCTCACTTGAATCAAATAATGAAATGTGAAAACTAGTTACATGCCTTTTTATTCCATGCATATATGCATGTATGATGAACTCATGCAAATTTGAACTGCCATCGTATTTATATTTATATTTTAAAAAATTCGATGAAACTTTGATTGTAAACCACTTTATTAAGTATTAATCAAGGAGGATGGCAAATGTAGGCCAACAAATATATGGAGAAAATTCTTAAAACAAAGGGGAAATAATGCTTGTTGAACACCATAACTCATATCTTCACTTCTTGGTAGGATATGAAGCCATTTTGTTAATACCACAAACCCCTTCAGGTTTTCCAGTTTTCAGCTTCATCCTTATGTACCCTTTTTCTCCCCATTTCGGTCCCCATGAGTTTTTCACGATTATGTAATCTTCACCCTTCGATGTTCCATAGCCGACTGCTGCAACCCCATGGTCTAGCTCGGTTCCACACGGACCGTTGAACACACCCTGGAAATTAGGAAATTTGAGAAAACTTTGTGATGTGAAATCTTATGATCTTATTGCAGATTATATGTGGAGAAATAAAGAAGTTAGAATAACAAGGTTTTTACCCCACTGTAGAATTGGAAATCTCTGCCAGAAGCTTCAATGGCTACACTTAGTGGTTGGTGAGCTAGAGCTTTCAAAAGACTTTGCTCGTCGTTTTCCGGTACGTCGTGGTAACCACTAATTGTCACCACATCCATTTCCTCCTGTTTGCGTTATTTGTCGGATCAACGTGTTTAATTTGTTAACATTTCATGATCAAATCGAATAAGGTGTATGTATGTATGTACGTACCTTCTTTTCTTCACAGGTGCCTTCCTCCATAAGGTAAGGGTAATCTTCCTCTTTGTGAAGTCCACCGTTGGCAACGATGAACTCGAATGCATAATCCATAAGACCTCCGTTGCAGCCACTGTTGAAAGATGTGTCGCAATCGATCAGTTCTTGTTCCGACAAAGAAGTCAAGTTCCCGGTTACGATCTTGTTTATGCCCTCAACGGCTGCCACAGTTGAAAAAGCCCAGCAGCTCCCTGCAAGCACCACAATATTACGTACAGTTCAAGTTTCCGGATCAAATTTTTGTCATCGTATAATTCAAGGACAGATTTCTTACCGCAGGAACCTTGATTCTTGACTGGGGTGACAGCACCTTTCTTTCTCCAATCAACCGACTTCGGCAAATCGACGACATCTCTGTAACCGAAGTCTCCAGGCGATTGCTTTTTTCTAAACACCTGTGATTTGAGTCCTAAATACTTGCTCTTGAACTCTTCATGGCTCAAGTCAGCAAACTCATTCAACCCGAGCCAGTAGCTACTGATTTCCTTATTCCTCCTGTCAATGTGCTTTAGATTGTCCTTGAAAACCTCAAACCTCAGCAGCTTCTCTTCGATGGACTCGTAAATTTTCCCGTGCTTCGATAACCACGATTCGAAGAGCTCAATGAGTTTCTCCCTGGAACTCAAATGCTCTGGTGAGTATCCCACTATGGAGAAGTCATGAGCCACAGCTGAAAACACGAAAAGGGAAGCCATGAATGGAAGAAAGAAGAGCTTGGAAAGCAAAGAGATAGCCATTTTCGTTTTCGAAAAGAAGTTGAGAAAAACCGATGATGGATTTGAGGAAGGCATTTGGGGGTATATATATAGTATATATATGATGATATAATAATATATGATATAGGTTTTATATGTTGCCTTCAAGTGAAGTTGCAGAAAGTGGTTCCTAAGGATACTGAGTCTTTACGATTGGTTCATTTGATAGGCTTTTGTGGCAAGCATGCTCTCATTATGTTTTAAGCATGCTCTCGTTAGTCGTTAACAAATAATTTTAGAATTTAAATTTTTGAACATTTTTAAAGAACCTAGTATATTATCTATCAAACCAACTATATATATGAACCAACGAACACGAACAAGAGTGTGTTAATGTTTGTTCGTTTAACTTTAACCGAACAAACACGAACATAAACGAACACAAAATTTCTTGCTCGTGTTCGTTCATTAAAGAATATAGCTTGTTCTTGTTCGTTCGTTTAAACGGTAAACGAACACAAACGAACATATATAATTCGTTAAATATTTAATATTTTTGGTTAGTTCGATTAATTCAGTTAATTATCCAATTTTAAACCGAATTAATCGATAATTGGAATTTGAAAATACTCTTAATCATTAGCCAAAAATTAAAATTATCTAATAAATTAACCAATTTTTTTTGTTCGGTCGGTTAGTTCGGTTTAACCGAATAATGAACACCCCTAGACATATGTGAATAAATTTAAATGAACATAAACGAGCAAACATAAATGAACATAAACGAACGGATTACCGAACGTTCATGAACATAAATGAACGAACAAGCCCTTTGTTCGTGTTGGTTCATTTAATTAAATGAACAAAAAACTTGTTCATGTTCGTTCGTTTAATAAATAAATGAACTTTCCGCCAAACGGTTCGTTAAACGTTCGGTTCGTTTACAGCCCTAAAACCAACTGCTTTTTGGATATACTTTTAATATTTATTACAAATTTATATTCAATACATTAGCTGTGTAAATTAAAAGTTTTCATAAACGCTTTAGTTGTAGAGTTTAGAGATTTAATTTAAGATTTAAAGTTTAGTAGTTTAAAATTGAGAGGTTAGGGTTTAGGTTTTAGAGTAATATAGTGAAAGATATATATTTTAACTTATAAACCCTACGTTCTAAAGCTTTAAACCATTAAATCATACATCCTATATTACCCCTCAAAGATATGTTATGTCCAAAAACTAAAGTATGAGCTGTGTTTGGAGTGGGTTTAATTCCACCCTAAAACAGTAAGCCCTGTCCATCAAATGCTTTTTCTTTTTGAAATTGGTTTAATTCTTAATATCTGGGCTTTTTTTACTAAGTTGGGGATTTTTTTTTTGACTTTTTTGTCATATGACATGTAAAATACGGACGAATGAACTATAAGAAAAGAAGACAAAAGTTTGATAAAAAAAGAAAGCAAGATAAATGATTTATTAGTACCAGCTACAAAATGAATGATTTGTTTTGCTTTAGGCTTATGTTTCACAACTTTATAGAGAAATATCATTTATTCTCAGTAACGGACCTATAATTTTATGTTAGGAACGAACTTATAAAATTTTAAGAAGAGTACATAAATAAATACTAAACTATCTGTAAAAATAAAAAATAGTAATTGAACTTTCAAAAGTTATATAATAAAAGTTACACTTTAATTTTTATTACAAAATGATCAATGAGCAATTAACTGTCGTTAAGTGGGTGATGTGACAGTTACGAAAATTTGAATAGTAACACATTTAATCCTTCATATTTACATATTCAATCTATTTAGTATTAATTTAACCCCTCACTGATGTCTAAATTGATTGAATGTGTAAAAATGGAGGGTTAAATGTGTTATTATACAAATTTTTATAACGGTGATGTCACCCACTTAACGACGGTTAATGGCTTAGTGACCATTTTGTAACAAAAACTAAAGTTTAATAGTCATTATATAACTTTTGAAAGTTTAGTAACAATTTTGTATTTTTTGAAATAGTTTATTAACTATTTGTGTACTTTGCCCTTTTTATAACGGGCAACAAATATTTTCAATATAAATTTTTTTACATACAAATTTTAAATATTTAAGGAACGAGCTCCCGCTTCAACCATCCATATTTAGTCTCTATTTTTCACTATCACAAAAACATACATTTGGATGTGAATGCTGAGATTGTCTCACCAAATCTTCTTCCTTTTCACGTGAATATCAAGCACCGGTTATCTGAACATAGACCAATGGGGAGGATTTTCTTTTTTCAGTTTCACCCTTGCAGTCTACTTAAACGTGAAACTTGCTCTTGCATTTATTCTATATTTTGTTTATCATTTAAAATATTTAAATAAACTTATATTACAAATTATATTATAATTTTAGAAATTATTAAAAATAGGTTTAAATAGGATGAGAATACATTTTTTTTATATTAATGATCTTTTACATTGTTATCTCGTTGCCACTATTATATTTGTATTTCCTAACATATATTTTATCATTACATTTTAATCTTATTTTTACAATAACTAATCTCGTTATTACTATTATTTTCAATTATACCGAAACTAATCTTAATAAATTCCTGGTTCTTTACAGCCGTAACGATATCATTTGGAGCGGTTTTGCTTGATGAAAAGACAAAATTAAATTATTAAATATCAAATCAAATTGTAACTTCATTTGTCCAACACAGGTTTATGTTTCTCTCGTCAAATGATTTGAACTAGAAAATAAGTACATGATTTTTCTCTCATGAAATCATAACCTACATTACATCTCAAATTTTGAGTACATCTTCGATGCAAAATATCTTTGATTTCACATCTATCCCACAAAAAGAGCGTTCTGATTGTGAATCGTTCGTATAACTTTCGTTTATTAAGCTAAATAAATTAATATAGACAAAAAAATTATGTTCATTTAATAAACAAACAAACACGAATAAAGGTGTGTTCGATACATTTATGTTCACGAACAAGCTCGTTTATCGACTTGCACTTGCTTATAAGCTTGTTTACCTTGTTTCTCTTTTCTTTTTATTTTTTGCATTTTAAATATTGGTGAAGGTATGGACTAAATTGAACATATGGTAAATTTTAGAGTTCAAAATGTGAAGTGTAAGAAGCTTAAGGTCCAGTGGCGTAATTTCACCATTTATTTAATTTAATTTTGTTTGTTTGTTTGTTTAGTAAACAATTTTTAACATATAAGTGAACATGTTTTCGAATATTTTTGTTTTTTATACAAAATAAATGTAAATAAATTTACTACATTATCAATACATTAAGTAATAATATTATTTTGAGTTATAAGTTAAACTATTTGTATGTGACTTTCATGCTATCAAATAAAGTATATAATTTTGTATTTTTCATTTAAAATTATAATTACTAAGGTCTTTTTTTATCAAAGTTACTAAAATTGGTTTGTGTTATTAAGATTGTTTGTAAAAATATAATTGTTTTCTTGTTGCTCCAAAATATAATTGTTATATAAAAGAAAATACCACAATTTCAACAGTACTTTTTAAAGTTTATTTTTTCTTTTATATTGAAATTTTTAAAGGAAAAATAAGTTTTACTTTGGAAAATACTTGGATAAAAATCTAAAATAACAACTTTCCCAATAGACAAAAAATGATAGAATCAAAACATTTGCGGTTTATCAAGATCTGCTTAAAGATATAAAGAATATATTATCCTAATGAATAAAAATTCAATACAATAATAATATATAAATCTTCATTAATGAATTAATATTTAAAGACACGGACAATTTAAAATTCTTAGAAAACTATATATTTTAATTTAATAAAAAATAAAATTGAGGAAGAAAAAAATATTTTTTTAATATTTTGTCACATGTAACGGCGGGTGTTCTATCGGTTTAAGTTGAGTAAAAAATATTTGAGTTAATCGAGTTAACGAGTCATATTTTATAACTTAAATTTTATTTAATTTTTTTCGAGTCGATTCGATGTTATAAAATTAAAGTCTAATTGAATCAAGTTGTTCGCTTTCTGTTCAAATTTAATTGTAAATATTTATAACTTTATTGTACTAAATGATTTCAATTTAAACAACTTTCTATAACCATATATGATATGCATACATATATATATATATATTTATTCATGTTTTTTATGTGATATACATACATCAAAGAGGGTTGAGCTACTCGACTTGAACTTAAAAAATTAATTCATTAATTACTAATAAATTCGAGTTATTTGAGTCTCATTTTATAACTCAAATTTCATTTAAAAAAATTCAAGTTGAGATTATGAAATTATCATTCAAGTCAAGTCAAGTTGTATTTTTCACCTTGAGTCGAGTACAAAATCTTTTTCGAATCAATTTTTACTCGCCCTTACCCTAATCATTAAATTTTTGTAAAATAAATATTTTTATTAATATTATGTGGTGTGTCAATCATTAAATAGTCCGTTAAAAAGGTAAAGCCTTGCGAGAATGGCATGGGACTCACCTTGTGCACATCGCGGATTTCTTGAAGCCCCTGCAGCAATTTTGAAAATAAAGCCTTGAAAATAAATATTTAATTTTTGAATTTTTAAATCTTAAAAGTGAGATTGAAATCTAATGAATCATTAAAAGTTAATCTTATAATTCAACTTTAAGTAAGTATATATTTTTTTGATATGTTTGTCGTGCGTCAATTTTTGATTCGTCTGTACATTTCACGTGTTAATTTTGTGTTCGTATATACATGTCATATTAAATTTCATGACCAAAATAATTGACGGTAAAATATTTCATGTATAAAATTAAATATATATATATATATATATATAACTTTAAAGAAGTATAATTTTTCTACCAAATATACAATTAACCCTTTTATATTTTACCATGTCATATTGTTATGTGTCACAGAAATCTAATCTTAATCTCTAACTATACACCTATCAAAATTAAAAGGAAAAATAAAATAAAATGTGAAAGTTATGTTTCCAATTAGATTTGTACACTCATATTTACCGTAAATTAAATTAAAACTGTTTTTACCAAGTGAATATCTACTTAGTAAAAAAAATAACATAAAAATTTAATGAAATAGATGACTTTTATTGGTTAAGATCATAAATGACGCGACGAAAAATTGTAATATAATTTTTTCACTAATATTCAATTAATCCTTCAAATCATGTCATTTATGACTCGCATATATTCCCTACAGCACGTCTTAATTTTTTTTACACAATTAAGCCTTTGAACCAAGAAAATGAAACAATTAACCCCTTTGACAAAATTTGACCATTAGATCTCGATAGTTTTTTGGATATGTTGGTGCAGTACATTGTGTCATAGTGTTTCCACTTATAAAATTTATTAAAAAATATTTTTTTGAAAAAACAGATCTATGAAGCTCCTGATTTTTTTGTACCCAATTAAGTCTTTAGACTGTGAAATTTAATCAATTAAGCACTTGAACCAAGAAAAGAATCAATTAAGCCTTTTGACAAATTTTGACCATTAAATCTTGACATTTTTTTCCAGATATTTGGTGTAGTGCGTTGTGTCACAGTGTTTTCACTTGACATTTTCGAAATTCTCTTTAAAAGTTCTAAAAGTTCTAATAGAATTTATAAAACAAAAAATATTTTTAAAAAAATTGTAAATGCAACAGAATTGTAGTGTATCATGCGTCAGTAATATATAATGAAAAAACTATCAAAAGTTAATGCTCAGAATTGCTGCAATAACTTAATTGATTTAATTTTTTGGTTTAAGAGTTTAATTGGATGCAACAAAAAAATTAGAGATTAATATATATTTTTTAAAAAGTTCAAGTACTACTCACGTCATTTAGCCTTAATTTTAATAAATAGTTTATATAAAGTTAAAAAAGAAACTGAAAATCATCGCATTGTTGATACGTGACAGCCAATCCCACTTGGTAAATCACATTCAAGTATAAGATGGAATTTTATTATCAATCTTTTTCTTTAATTCCACTTGTAACAATAATTTCTAACCTTTCTTATAAATAATATAAAATCTAGAAGTAAAATGTATTTAAATTTCTCGATTTTATTTGGTACCATAATTATTTGAATGTCATAATTGTTGGTAATAAATGAAAAAAATATTTACATAAGAATACTTAACGTTTGAGTATTTATTAGTTTATGAATTTAACGAGTGATGAAAGTAAAAGAAAATGATATTTATTTTAAAAGATTTAAGTTCAACTAATTTTGTTTATAAGGTGCGTGTGCGTAGCAAAAATGTTAAGAAGAAATATGATCATTATTCAAAAAATATTTATTAGATTATATAATTAGCAAAGGGTTAAAGAAAAGTATGGTCACTATTCTAAAAAAATATTTATATATGATTAACAAAGGGTTAAGAAAAAATAAGATCACTATTTAAAAAAATGTATTTATTAGATTTATAATTAGTGGCGGATCCTTATGATAGTTTATGAGGGTCTTGACCCCTAAATTTTCATAAATTTACTTTTAATCCATTGAAAATTTAAAATTTTTATTTTGTCTCTTTAAAATTTTAAAAATATTATTATATTTTAAAAATTATGAATATTTTTAATGAAGTCTCCTCTATTTTTTTTAATTTTCATTAGGTCTCAAAATTTTTAAAATTTTTAAATTTTTTAAATAAATCACCTCAAGCTATGTTGCCAACATCCGCTCACTTATATATACATCACTATATGGGGCCAACAAAAATTGTATATATAAATATAAATCAAGTGCACTGTTTAAACTAAAAGTTAACTTTCCGAACTATTCATCTACAAGTACAACCCATAACTACTGTCTTCTTTTATTAGTATTAACAAAATTATTTATTTATTAATCAAGCCAAGTCTGAATTGAAAGAAACAAGTTTGTTTAAAAGTCAATTTATCGAGCCAAAACAATCGATTTTTTCCTTTATACTAATAATTTACTCTTTTTATATAGTTTTAATATTTTATAATTGAACTTAGATAAAAATATCTTTATAAGTTTTTCGTGACACATGCACTGCCTACCGTATCACTGTCTACCACCGGAGAAATTATTAAGTGGATTTATCTCATCGCGTTATTTATGTATCAACCAATAACATTCATCGATATTTACTTTGAAAAAATTTTATTGACTGAAACTACGGATGGTGTGTTGTGCCGAACTTATCTAATAATTTCTCCATGATCATGGGATCATCTATATTCATAAAAAAATATATAATAATAAAAGAGTAAATTACGTAAATTATCACTAAGCTTTACTCTCAAACCAATTTCAGTCATTGAAGTTTCAGAACGTTCAATTTACTCACTAAAATTTAGACATTGAACATTTCTGGTTACTATAATTTAGACATTGAACATTTTTTTCTCACTCTTAAACCTCAAACAGTCGCAGATGGTGCTCGTTCGGTCTCAAATTTCACCAGTCACTTCGTCTCGGTCCCCTTAGTCTTAATTCGACCTCTATTTAGTCGAAAAGTGCTCCAAAGTTCACGAATAATCCAAAATCCTTATGGGTTCTCTCTCATCGATCTCTCTCATCCACGAAAAATTATATCATGGGTGATTCCCACCACGTCATCCATGGGACCAACCAATGAAAACCACCCACTTCACCATGATTTTTCCATGTCATTTTTTTCCAACCAATGAATCTTCACTAAAGTTTTTCCATGTTATTTTAAAAACTATTTTTTTGGAAGTTATTCTATTATTAGATTAATGACATGGAAAATAATGATGAAGTGGGTGGTTTCTATTGGTTGGTCTCATGGAGGACGTGGTGGGAATCACCCATGATATAATTTATCCTCATCCACCGTTGGATGGAGCCCGTTTTTCAGTACGTTGCTTCTCTCGTGTCGATGAAGTTTTTTACCGTTCGTATCTTGAAAAAGTTCCTTCATTTGTTGGTAAATAGATGTCGTCAAAATGTTAACAGATGAGTGACTGAAAACATTCATTATCTAAACTTCAGTGAATAAATTGAACATTTTAAAATTTCACGACTAAAATAAATTTGAGAGTAAAGCTCAATAACTATTTACGTAAATTACCCTAATAAGAATCTGTCAAGCCGGGCTCCTCTTGTCCTTTACGAATGAACGCATGATAAGTGCAGGCAACGCAACACAACATATTCATCGTTTTGCATGGCAATTCACAGCAAATCAAAATCTGGAAATTAGTAATTTAGTGGTAGTAATAATAATAATCGAAATCTGTAGATCTATTTGTTCTTATTTAAATTATCTTCCCATTGCTGTTAATTGCAAGCACAAGATCCTCTCGTTTTGAAGATTCCGATCTGGAAATGGTGTTTTTTTGGACTCATCTCAATCAGTACCCATTATCTTTCTCTTCTTCGTTAATTATTAGACAATTACAAACTCAGTTTAATTCATTTATAATAGTAAAATTTAAATCTTTATTTCACATAAATCAATTGATAATCAGTATGTTTTTTTTATGCAAAAAGCAATAAACTTGAAAAGACGAGAGAGTCTGGTTTTTTTTTTCTTTCTAAAAAATTATAAACTTTATAATTTTTTTAATTTAATCACTTATATTCGATCGACTAATTCAAATTAAATTTTGTAAAGACTTAATACGGGATCGTGGAGAAGTGAGTGAAGTGATTTTACAGTGCGATAAATAACGGCAATCATATACGTGCCATTTAGAGAGCAGTATAAGGAGGGCAGGTGGGAAGGTTCCAAAGGCCAAAACACATACCATCTATTTTCTCTTTTGCCTTTCCATTTTCTGTTTCATTTTCCCTCTGATTTTCTTTTTTCTGTTTGGCATTTCGTTTTTCTTGTTACTGTGAAAAAAAGAAGAGAAAACCTCATCTACCCAACCACAATTGCCATTGTTTTTATTTGATGCCAAAGTTAATGGCAATTTGCAGGGAAGTTTGTTCTGGCGTTTTCTAAATCTGATGATTGACTAATTGTTGAAACTCGCTTTCTGCTACTGCCATATTTGCCTTTGCTTCCATATAGGTAACGTTAACAACTTTTTCCGTTTCGTATTGGATTTAGATGTCCACTTTTTCGGTTTCAAATCGGATTTGGACATCTGGGTTTTAATTTCTTTGGATTTTGTTCTACTTTTTTGTTTGCTTTCCTTCCTTTTAATACCCCGGGGAAGTTTTTGTTTTCTTGGTCCCAAGTACGAACCGTACTGGTATGTTCGTATGTAAACTGTGATATGTTGTTATTTCTACAAATATTATATCAGTCACTGGTTTGATTGTGTTGATCCGCGATCTGGGTTTTGTCGTTTATCTTTTCAGGGTGCTTAGTTTAGTGTCGAGAATTTCGTTTTCCTGCGAAAATGAGCGGAGCCGTGCTTATAGCCCTGGCAGCAGCCATTGGTAACATGTTGCAAGGATGGGATAATGCCACCATTGCAGGTGATGTACTCCTTTTTTGTTTTTCACTAGTTTCATGAATTGCCATATCTATGCTGGTCAGCATTGAAATCTCAGTCTTTTCGACTAAAATCGTCACTTTCATATGTCAAAGATCTATCGTAAAAGTTCGAGTTCCTTGATGTAAATGGTTAGTATGTAGAAGGTTTCTTCAGATTCATTGATTATATGTCCTCCTTGTGTTACATGTTGCAGGTGCTGTTTTGTACATAAAGAAAGAGTTTAAATTGGAAACGGAACCGACTATTGAAGGCCTTATTGTAGCCATGTCTCTCATTGGAGCCACCTGCATTACTACATGCTCGGGGGGAATATCGGACATGATAGGTCGCCGCCCCATGCTGATAATCTCATCCATCCTTTATTTTCTTAGTGGTCTTGTAATGGTATGGTCTCCTAATGTTTACATCTTACTTTTGGCGAGACTTTTGGATGGATTTGGAATTGGTTTGGCTGTTACTTTGGTCCCGGTTTACATATCCGAGACTGCACCACCGGAAATAAGGGGGTTGCTGAATACCCTTCCACAGTTTACTGGTTCCATTGGAATGTTTTTGTCGTATTGCATGGTGTTTGGAATGTCGTTGTCGCCATCACCGAATTGGAGATTGATGCTTGGTGTTCTTTCTATTCCTTCCCTCGTATATTTTGTATTAACTATATTCTTCTTGCCTGAATCACCAAGATGGCTTGTAAGTAAAGGGCGAATGGATGAGGCAAAAAAAGTTTTGCAGAGGCTACGCGGCAGGGAGGATGTAGCCGGTTAGTTCTTCTATGGTGACTCTTTTAAAATCGCATTGTTTCTTTACGCACATTACAACCCAAGATAGTGTTTTTTTTGGTACATGCTCTTGTTCTCACAAAATAGGTACTTTACAATGGTTACTAATTGTTACTCTCTGTTCTAACTTAACAAAGAGGGAAATAGAAACCCTTGTTGGTAATTGAGGCACTGTTAGGTTTTGAGACTGTATTTTCTTTTTAGACAAGTTTTAAAGTAGCAATATGACTTCCCACCATGGGATTTAAATATGATGAATACGATGCATAATGTGGTTGGTACTCATATTATTTAGAATGACAGGTGAGATGGCTTTGTTAGTTGAGGGACTTGGTGTTGGAGGTGAAACATCGATAGAGGAGTATGTAATTGGCCCGACAACTGATGATGTTGAAGACGATGATATATCTGCCGAGAAAGATAAAATCAAGTTATATGGACCTGAAGCAGGTCAGTCTTGGGTGGCCAGACCAGTCACTGGACAACACGGTAGTAGTATTGGTCTTGCGTCTCGGCATGGAAGCATGCTTAGCCAGAGTGGGAAGCCACTTGTGGATCCTCTTGTCACTCTCTTTGGAAGTGTCCACGAGAAGCTCCCTGAACAAGGAAGTATGCGTAGCACACTTTTTCCGAACTTTGGCAGCATGTTCAGTGTGGGAGGTAATCAAGTTAGAAATGAAGAGTGGGATGAAGAGAATGCTGCCATGGAGGGAGAAGATTATGCAGCTGATGGTGCCGCTAATGATTCCGATGACAATTTGCATAGTCCTTTGATCTCAAGACAAGCAACCAGCATGGATAAGGACATTATTCCAACTGACCATGGAAGCCTTACTAACATGAGACAAGGTAGTCTAATGCAATCAACTACTGGAGAACCAATTAGTAGCACGGGGATTGGTGGTGGTTGGCAGCTGGCATATAAATGGTCGGAAAAGGAAACCTCAGATGGGAAAAAGGAAGGGGGATTTAAAAGGATTTATTTGCATCAAGAGAATGTATCCGCATCTAGGCATGGCTCAATAGTTTCTCTGCATGGTGCTGATGTCCCTGCTGAAAGTGAGTATGTCCAAGCTTCAGCTTTGGTGAGTCAGGCAGCTCTTTATTCCTCAGAGCTTGTGAAGCAGCACCCGGTTGGACCAGCTATGGTTCATCCGGCTGAAACTGCAAAGGGGCCAAGTTGGCATGATCTCTGCGAACCAGGAGTAAAGCATGCTTTAATTGTAGGGGTGGGAATTCAAATACTTCAGCAGGTAATGTTGAGAACCTAATCAGATTCTTCTCCTTATCTTCTTGTTCTCTTAAAAAACGGCTCAAATAACCCTTCTAGCTTGTGCATGCAGAAATGTCAAGCATTCTCTATTATCTTCTCATTTTGCATCTTAAATTACTTTACTATTGCTCTGCTTATAGAAACATGTATTTCTAACTATGAAATCAGAATCTTGTTTAAACCTTCAAAATAACTTCCATGGAATAGAACACATGGCACTGTTAGAAATAGCCATTCGTTTTGCTTTTGCAGCAGAATCTTGTTTAACCTTATACACCACATTCTTTGAAACGGCTTGACGCACTGCCGTCAATGTGATATAGTATTCTTGCAAAATTATCTTCCACCTTTGCATGACTTGCTTATTGAGGATCCCTGTTTTCTCTTGTTCTAAAATGCAGTTCTCTGGTATAAATGGCGTTCTATACTACACTCCCCAGATTCTTGAACAGGCAGGAGTCGGGGTTCTTCTTTCTAACTTGGGCCTCAGTTCATCTTCTGCTTCGCTCCTTATCAGCGGCCTTACAACCTTGTTGATGCTTCCTAGTATAGCTATCGCCATGCGGCTTATGGATCTTGCTGGTAGAAGGTAAATTTCATCCTTTTGTTGATTTCCTTGGAGTGGTAACAAGTCTCACCCAAAGCATAAGATATCTGTTTCAATCAGGAATTCATATATTTTGCGATTTCATTAGACGATACCATGCCTACAATCTGACCTCAATCTGTTCTCTTCCTTTCTGTTGCAGGAGTTTGCTACTCAACACACTTCCTGTCCTGATAATATCTCTTGTCATCTTAGTCATTGGAAGTGTTGTGAAAATGAGTAGCGTCGTGCATGCCTCAATCTCAACCGTCAGTGTCGTGCTCTACTTCTGTTTCTTCGTCATGGGATTCGGGCCAATTCCCAACATTCTGTGTTCTGAGATTTTCCCAACTCGGGTTCGTGGCATCTGCATCGCTATATGTGCGCTTACATTTTGGATCGGCGACATCATTGTCACGTATTCACTCCCGGTGCTGCTGAAATCAATTGGTCTTGCGGGTGTCTTTGGCATGTATGCGGTCGTATGTGCTATAGCATGGCTGTTTGTCTTCTTAAAAGTTCCGGAAACCAAAGGCATGCCTCTTGAAGTCATTACAGAATTCTTTGCAGTCGGTGCACAGCAGGCTGCAGCTACCAAGGACAACTGAGCTCGGTTATTTCTTCAGTTTTCATGGATATTGAAAGTTTTGGTTTTTGTTCAAATTTTCTCCTTTTCATTCAACTAGGCAGTTTGGTTTATTAGGTACAAGAAGCAAAAAGAAAATTTGCATTTCTCTATTTTGCAACATTCAACTCTTCCCTTTTCGAAATGGTACTTGGTTTATGAATACAGTAACAAAATGTTGTTGCAAATCGAAAAGAATCCTATATTTTTTCCCTTGAAAATTGATTCTAAAATGAAAGAAGAAAAGGGAGACATGATTGATTTTATATGCTATGGAGTATTACAGTTTATGTTTCCCGATTCACGTCGGACAACGATAGGAGACAGTGGGGAAAGTTTTCTACCTGAAAACGCTGAAGCCGGTTCTCTCTATCTTCCCTGATCTATAAGTTTATACATTCTCTTTATGATAACCATTAGGGGACATGCTATCTCCCTTTCTTTTCGAGCTGCTTTGAGATTTCTCGACCTTTCTATCAACGAATGACAGACATGTTCGAAGACGTGCAGAATAGGATCTGTCACGAGTTGTAGCATCAGGTTCCTCGGGGTCGTGCTGACTGAACTGGCGAAAGATCGACAGAAAGTACAGAAGGAGAGCGAGAACACATGCAATTCCGAAAATAAGGAATAGTCCCCAGAAGCTTTTTAAATCAAGCTCCGCCGATTCATCCTCGGACTCAGTACTACATGCACTTCTTGACAGCCATCTGTCATGAATCTTCTGAAGCTCGCCGTTCTCAGATAGAGCAAGAATGGCAGTAGACATGTCAATGGCTAATGGGGAGTCTCGAGGAAATGCCTAAAGAAAACCATTTACCGGAGATCATTTTCCGTTTGTAATAAAACAGAGATAGGGTGTTGAAGATCAAAACACAAGAATCAGTTGAGTTTATGTATTTTTATTGCTCAAGGACTCTAGCTCAGTATCTTGCAACGCAAGCTTGAACAAACTTTTATATCATAATTGAATGAAGGCGACTTGCAGAGGGGAAAAAAAGAAAAAGAAGAATTAGACTCGGATAACTCACAAATCCCCAACTGCGTTTCGTGAACTCCGGCCCTCTAACTGAGAATTCACAGTGCTCTGAGAGGAAGAGATCCACATATGGTTGTTCGTCGACTATTGCAGCTACAGTTCTCTTCTCAAGGGCCTCTGCATATTCTTGAGGCGAGCCAAGTGGAATAAGTCTAGAGCTCTGAATATTCAGTTCCTCGATCAGATAGTTTCTGGCGAAAGACCCGACTTGGAAGCCTATCGGCTCACTGCTACTAATCAAAGAATCAATTCCTTTGATGGGTGATGATAACTGTTGCACTGTGAGGATCGATGTCAGGCTTGCGGTGTAGCTCGAATTGATTATCAGAACTACGAAAAGCCAGATGATCAGTACAAGGCGTCCAAGTGTGCTCACTGTATTTTCTCCTGAAATTTCCGAAAACACAAGATTCAGTACAATATCATGATGGACATCGCTGATTCTAAGTTCTAAATTCTTCGTAGAAAGTAGAAACAAGTGAAATTGTCGAAATGACGAAACAGAAGGAGCTTACTATGGGAGAAAAACATAGTGGAGAAGCTAAACCTGCAGGGGAAAATGGAGCACAGAATGTTACTGGACAATGGAAAGAGATGCAATAAGCTATAAGCTAATGCATACATAAAAGGATGAACTTCATATGTCCACTCACGTTAAAATTGTGACAATTTGCTGCCTCGGAGGCCCCCGGAATTCATCGTTTATTCTATGCTCAAGGATCCACACAACCGATCCGACAATGAGGAAAAATGCTGCTGTGACTGCCCACATGAATGGAGTAAATGGCCGTGCGAAGGACCAAGGGCTCGAACTTATCCTTTTTACCGGAGCTACCACTACCAGCCCTGATTCTATATATGGCTGAGTGAAATCTACTATTCTCGTTCGGTCTGTTACAATGGCAATATCACCTACTGCGCCATCAAAGACCTACAAGAACAGAATATCAGAATCGATAGGGAAAATAACTCATCATTTAAGAAACCAGTTGCACTTTTCGTTCGAGTATACTTACACCGGAATCGATTTTACTGACAAGCTCATAATAGTTTGGATTCTTATGGCCATCTCCGAATGGAATGAACCTGTATGGAACAGCATACGGCATCAATTTGATTGCAGCAAGAAATACATCTATGCAATACCCTTGCACCTTATCTGTGCCATTGACTATCGAGACAAAGTCTCGGAAACTAACTCGATTTGGAACTCCGATTCTTAATTTTTGTCCGTTGTTCGGAAAAACCCAACCACGAGGCCTTGTTGTTCCTCCTCCAGGCCATACCACACTATCTAAGTGTTGGTTTGAACTAGAACGATTAGGCTTTTTCCCGTAAAATGTCTCGGGTGGCACGATGGAAAGACCAGAGTGGTTAGACCAGAATCCAATCTGTCTGTACCCGGATTTAACCACATTGATAATGTCATAGGAAGGATTTATCAGGGATCTGTCTTGATTAAACCGAACAGGGCCTGTCAAACCGGTCATATTTGTATCTATTATGTTCTTAAGCAACTGCTTCCCGCCATCAAATATACTTAATGCCGAAAGATTCAGATCCATCCCACCAGTATCGGTTAATCGCGCATCATTCGAAAACGAAATGTTGCCACCCTGATCAAGTAGTAACTTAACTGCATGAGCAATCATCCAGACGGTATCATATGCATAAAGACCGTAGGAGTTGAACCCAATAGAACCATTACTCAGCTGGTTCCAATGTGAAATGAAGTTCCTTTTCCTTTCCGAATCAGGTGTATGAAGGCGAAGTGTAAGTGCTCCCCGGATCGAGTTTGCTGTCTCGGGTTTAAGCGGGGAAGTTGAATCTAAAACAGTGGATAGCCAAGTAGAAGCTATCCAAACATATCCTTTCCCCATCATTCCAAGGCTCTTGGCCACTTCAAAGACCAAGAGACCGGTTTTCGTGAAAGTATGCAGCACGATAACCCGAGATTCCATCATCTGAATCTTAGTTAATTCTCTCCGAACATCACTACTTGTCGCTGTCGGGTCAGGTGGAAGTATGGCTTTATACGAGACCCTACAACGTCTCTGAGCAAGTTCATCGTCTAATGTACTTATACCATTTCGGTTCTGATCATCATCACTGAAAACAGCAATCACTTCAGCCCATCCGAAATAGCTAATCATCTCAGCAATGCCAATCATCTGGAACTCGTCATTAGGCGCCGTTTGAACGAAGAATGGGAACTGGAGAGGCGACAGACCGGGATCCAGGGCCGTGAATGACAATAACGGAACATGGAGTTCATTCGCAAGGTGCGATAGAACATGTGCCATCATTGAACTTTGTGGACCGATTATTGCAACAGTATCAGTCTCCATAAAATGCAATGCTGTGAATACCAAAGAAATCAAAAGCATATAATATGAATATCTGTAATGCTACATTAGTACTACTATCTGGTGATGGGATATGAATGAAATGAACAGACCGAACATCTACGGAATTAAGAGCTCGAAATAAGAGGAGATCGAATAGTATACCTCCGATAATGCTGAGAAACGAGCTGGAATTCGAATCATGGAGGACAATAGACAATTTCTTCCCACCAAGAATGCTTGGATCAGAGTTTATATCATTCTCTGCAGCCTTCATTGCAACCTTTGCAACTTTCCCATTAATAGTGCTGAATGAGAACATAGCTCCAACATTCACAACATTAGGCCTCAATGCCTCTTTTGAAAACACTCCAACAAGGAGATTGAAAATCAAAAGCAGCAAAACCAGGTTCATGGCGATAAGCACCGAATCGATATCGAACAAATACCCGAATTAGTCGGTTAAATAACGGACACACTGAAGGAATAACAGATCAAGTTATACCCCAGAATTCTACATAACTACAGACAAGTGAAGGGAATCATTTAGTTCCAAGGCAAGTACCAAGACTAACAAAAGGTCAAAGAGTCAGTAAAGTAAATCTCACAAGAGAATAATAAGACAACCCATCTCAAGTATAAAGCTTTATTGTTTAGAAAATAAAAATAACATACCAAAACACAAAAGCAAAAGAAAGCAAGAAATTTTGTGCTTGATGGACACACCAGCAAAAGCAAAAGTTGAGGGGGTTTCTGAACTTTCACAAGGGAAACCAGCAACACTTCAATGGAAGCAATAAGGAAAGCAGGAAAAAGAGAAATGCCCAATTTTGCCATTAGTTTACTATTTTTATACAAGAAAACAAACAAATACTAGTTTGGGAAAGAGAAAAAAAGAACAACTTGGAATTGTTGAAAAATGTTAGAATCAAAGTCATAAAAAAGCATTAGCTTACCAAACTCTATAAAGTTCATTAGGTGAAAGATCATTAAGGGAAAGCAATTAGAAACAATGATGGTGATTGGTTACTGGAAGTAACTCGCAATGGATATTTCCCAGCTTGCTTTACTGATCATATGGCTCATGAGTGGAACTAATGATTTTTTTTTTTGTTGAAAGTTGAACAAATGATTAAGGCAATGCAGAAAGGAGAAAAATATGGTTTAAATATTATTATTATTATTATTATGAAACAAGAACAAACCAGCTTCCCTGGAAATGAACATCCACTTTCTTCCCGAAGAAGAAGTTATTGGAATTCTGGAAAGCAGTGAACTTGCTACTTTTGCCTTCATGATATTTTTTGTCGGAAGAAATAGATTTTTGGTAACTTTGAAGATTTGAATAAAAAATTGATGTTTAAACTTTAAAGTAAGTTATTGTGAATTATATTGGAAAAATTGAAAAACTTGTAGTTATATCTATACATGAATTAACTTGAGTATTGGCCAATGACAAAGTTAAAGCTCTCTTTTGCAGGATATTTTTTGCAGGATATTTTTTTTTCCTTTTTACGCTTCAACATTAAAAAATATTATAATTTTAAATTTCAAGCTTAAAACTTTAAATTCTAAATCATAAATCATACACCTTATACCCTAAAAAATACATCATATCTTAAATTCTCTAAAACCTAACCACAAACTCTAACCCTATATCTTAAACCTAATTTTTAGTGTGGGCCATAAATAGAGACACCGAAAAATGACAGAATATTTCTATTATCTTTTGCATGCATGAGGTGGAGGTGCAAATATGAACCCGCGTGCATGGTTACACAATTATGGATTTTTTAGTCCAATACCTATTTTCCTTCTAGTCTATTTTGTCTTTTTTTTTAAAAAATAATTTTTACTTAAGAAGAGTGGTAGAGAAAATTTATTAATTACTAATAAGTTTTAAATTCATAATCGAAGGAGAAATTTACTACTAACAGATTTAGAACTTACAACTTAAGAGAAAAAAAAATATAAATAAAAACTTTAACCACTTGCTCCAAAGATTGTTGACCTTATTAAATTTATTAACTTTAGTTCACAAACGTTAAATTAAGCTTTAATGCGTTATTAGTTAAAATTTCCAAAAGTTCTTTAAGGCTTAGAGTGTATTCTAATATGGGTTTTATTTTGATGCACAAGCTATGTAAATTTTTTTTACACAATCCTTTTATAAAATTTAAAATTTAAATCACAAACCCTAACAACCTAAACCCTAAACCCTAAGCCCTAAACCCTAAACTCTAAATTCTAATCATAAACCTTAAATTATATACCCAACATACTAAACCCCTAAACCCTAACCTAAAACCCTAAACCCTAAACCCTAAAATTAAAGGGCTTGTATAAAGTTTACACAAGCTTGTGCATCAAAGTATTTTCCTTCTAATATATACACATGATTCCCCTCGTTGCCAACTTTACTTCGAACTCCATAAGAATATTAGATAATATTAATTATTAAAAGGCACTTGAACTAAATCAATAACATAATCAACTTTTTTATTTCATAAAATAAAAAACATAAACTCATATTCTAGAACAATTAAATCATTGAAAACATAAAATATTTAATTTTCCATTAAAATGTCTTGAGTTAGATGATGCAATTTATAAAAAAGATAAAACGCTTTACTACAATAATGAGATACATTTACCGGATAAAAGAATCGGCGATGGAATGGCTCAAAAACTCAACTTTGTATTACTTGTCCAAAATATAGTATCTTTTTTCCCACTAATAAATTATCATTCTCCCCATGGAAACAACTCACGAACACCATCGGCATTCCAGCCGTTGTCGTTTCGTAGAAGCATCATTTTCTTCAGATGTTTTCTGCTCCTTGTGTTCACCGTCGTTTTCCTTGCCTCCCTCGTATTTGAAGGTCCAACCACAAAACTCAGACTCGGGAAACAAAGACGTTGGTGTTGCTTTGTAGAAGGCTAAAGGAACCTGCTTTACCCGACGTCGAATCTGTGCATTTATGGGGAAAAAAGATTAAAACAATGAATTAATTGAAAGTGCTGATCAGAACCTACGTTGTCTCGACTATATTTTTTTAAAATATTTGGTCCCTTACATAAAGTTTGGGATTTAAAAATTTTTAATCCATTTGTTGACACCATTCATATTTACCGGCATAATTTGCCATCAAAACATTCATCATATCAACTTTAGAAGCAAAAATCATCAATAACTCAATAAAACATGCAAGTAAATTTTGATGGAAAATGCTAACAGCATCAACGATTGGACTAGAATTTTAAATTTGAAAAGTAAAAGGGTTTAACTTTTAACTTTTTCAATATGGAGACCAGATCTAAAACTTGTCAAAGGACAAGGACTGAGAGCATATTTTGACCTAATACTCATATCCAACAGACATTTAGACATGCTATGAAGTATGGGGTTATTATTCCATGCTGGCAGTGGAAATAAAATATTCCACAAGCATATGCCTAAATTCACTCTAAAAACTAAAATCTAAATCTCATCAAATTAAGGAATGTCCACCACTATTGAAACTGAATTTTCTCTAATAATTTCTTCAAGAATGGAAGAAATCGGAAGAGGAGAAGAAGAGATCGAAAGAAGAGAAAGAGAGAAGTCGGATTGACTTTCGATATAGAAAAGAAAGAATTAAAAACTAAACTGATTCTTTTATTAAAATTGGCTTAATCAAAATAATATCCACAACAACTAATATATACTACATAAGTAACCCAAGAAACAATCTTTACAATCTTGCCACCTTAGTTAACAAACTAACTAACCTACTAACTAATTACTATTCTATTAGCCCCCTCAAGATAGAGCATACAAATCTTGTATGTCCAGCTTGGAAATAAAAGATAAAAAAACAGCTGTAAAAAGAGGTTTGGTAAAACAATTTGCCAACTGATTTGGACTTGACACAGGCAGTAAATTAATAAGCTTGCTGTGAATCTTCTCCCTAATAAGGTGGCAGTCAATCTCGATGTGCTTCGTCCGTTCATGATGCACAGGATTTTCTGCAAGTTTGATCGCAGAAAGATTACCACAATATAAATTGGATGTAGATAAAGGAATATGCAAGTCATTTAAAAGGTAAGTGAGCCATTGTAGTTCACAAGTAACTGAAGCAATGGCCATATACTCTGCTTCACTAGAAGACCTAGAAATAGTTTGTTGTTTCTTTGACTTTCAGGAAATCAAGGAGTGGCCAAGGACTACACAGAACCCAGTTGTGGACCGTCTAGAATCTGGACAACTTGTCCAATCTGAATCTGAAAAGGCATGAAGTTTGAAATTATTAACAACAGGGAAGAAGAGTCCTTGTCCAGGAAAACCTTTCAAATAACGCAATACCTTGTGAGCAGTTACTAAATGCAAAGATGTGGGTGCAAAAATGAATTGAGATAACTGTTGAACGGCAAATAAAATGTCAGGCCTTGTGTTTGTTAAATAAAGCAATCTGTCAGCTAGTCTTCTAAAAGAAAAAATATCAGTCAAAGGTTCCCCCTCATTTTTAGAAAGCCTAGTGGTAATGGCAATTGGTGTAGAAGCAGGTTTAGAACCTAAGAAACCAGTATCTTTAAGGAGATTAAGAGTATACTTTCTTTGACTAAGGTTAATACCTTTATCAGATCTAGCAATTTCAAGTCCTAGAAAGTATTTCAAATTACCAAGATCCTTAATTTTAAATGTGTCATGAAGAAAAGATTTAATGGAGTCGATAGCATGCATATCAGGACTAGCTATTATGATATCATCAACACACACAGCCAATGTTATGAAATTTTCATCTGACCCTTTAACAAACAAAGAAGAATCTGAATTAGCTCTTGTAAAACCTTGTAATAAAAGAGCAGAAGTCAAACACTCATTCCACTGTCTGCTTGCTTGTTTTAAGCCATAAAGACTTTTATTAAGTTTACAAACTAATCCTTGACTGTTAAAATCAGGAGGTGGTTCCATAAAAACCTCTTCATCTAGATTACCATGAAGAAAAGCATTGTTTACATCTAATTGATGTAAAAACCAACCCTTAGCAGCATCAACAGCAATTAACATTCTAACAGTAGTGATCTTAGTAACTGGACTAAAAGTATGTAAAAAATCTATCCCAACTTGCTGTGTATATCCTTTTGCAACTAGTCTTGCTTTATAGCGTTCTAAAGACCCATCAGACTTTAATTTTGTTTTAAACACTCATTTGCAACCTATAGTAATCTTGTCTTTAGATAATGGAACTAATTCCCAGGTATTATTCTTTTCTAAAGCTGATATCTCTTCACTCATAGCATCCTTCCAACAAGAATGTAATATTGCTTCTTTATAATTCTTAGGTTCATCTAATATTTCTATAGCATTAATAAAGCTATGATGAGCAGGGGAAATATGATGGAAAGACATCACCTGAGATATAGTATGTGGAGTTGATCTTGAGCTAGGAAGATTCACTTGAAAATCTTTAAATTTCTGAGGTAAATGCTTAGTTCTGGAAGGCCTACTCAAAAGCTGAAAATTAGTTTCATTTGAAATGCCAGAAACAGAAATATTATTAAGATCAGACTGTGGACTTACAACAGAAGTATGCTGATCAGAATTGTCTTCAACATTGATAGAATTAGGCAGACCAGTACCATTAGAAGCATTATCAGAATTATAACAGACTTTAAGATCAGAATTAGGCAAACCAGTACCACTAGAACCATTATCAGTACCATTAGAAGGATTATCAGCTATAAGACTTGAAGATTTACCAGAAACATCTTCAAGGACAGTAGAACCATTATGGGTTGGGAAAATAAAGTCATTTTTCTTTTTAGAAAAACTTTGTTGAAAAGGATATACATTTTCAGAAAATATAACATCCCTGGATACAAAAATAGACCATGTTTCAAGATCATACAAACGAAAACCTTTAATGTTTTTAGGAAAACCTAAGAAAACACACTTCTTAGCCCTAGGATCCATTTTTGTAGGTGGTTTAGGCAATATAGAGGCATAGGCTAAACAACCAAAAGCTTTTAATATATCAAACTTAGGCATTTTATGAAATAAAACCTCATATGGAGTTTTATTATCTAAAACAGGAGTTGGGGTGATGTTAATTAAATAGGCAGCATGAAGAATACAATCTATCCAAATTTTCAAAGGCAAAGCAGAATCAACCCTTAAGGCTCTAGCAACAGATAATAAATGCTGATGTTTCCGTTCTACCAGACTATTTTGTTGAGGCGTATAAACACAAGAATTCTGATGTATAACCCCTTTAGATTTATAAAAATCCAACATTTGAAATTTTTTTGCGTCATCACTTCTCATACACTTAATGTTCTTTGAAAATTGAGTTTGAACAAACTGATAAAAATCAATTATTAACTGTCTCACCTCAGATTTAGAATGCATTGGAAAAATCCAGACAAACCGACTCTTATCATCAACCACTGTTAAAAAATACAAATGTCCTTATATGTTTTTAATTGAAAAAGGACCCCACACATCCATATGAACCAAATCAAAGACACAATCAGATTTAGAAACACTTATAAGAAAAGCAAGCCTCTTTTGTTTTGCCAAATGACATGTATCACACTCAAAACAGTTCAAAGAAGGAAAACTAGGTATAAGGTCACACAAAGCACTAAAAACCTTCATCCTTTGCCTAGAAGGATGCCCTAACCTTAAATGCCAAAGCTGAAAAATAGCAGTCTTAGAAGAACAAGATCCTAGACTAGAAGAATTACAAACAGCAGAAGCTTTACAAGAGTGAGTAGGATCATACTCACTAACAGCAGAATTATAGAAATGTGCAGAAGCAAAAGGAACTTGAAGCTGATATAAACCACTGATCCCTTTAGCTAAACCAATCATTTTGTTCATCTTTGTATTCTGTATATAACAAAAATCAGAAGAGAAGAAAACAGAAATACACAAGTTAGATATCAACTTAGAAACAGAAATCAAATTAAAATCAAACAGAGGTACATAAAGTACATCTAAAAGAACTAAGTCAGGATTAATCCTAATATTACCTATATGAGTTACTTTGACTAATTGACCATTAAGTAATTTTATAGCTTTATTATGAACAACCCTATATTCATAAAAGAAATCTAAAGATTTGACTATATGATCTGTAGCTCCACTATCAATAACCCAAGAAACATACTCAGAATCATTAAGCTCAAAATCATTAAGCATATTAACTCTACTATCACAAATGCTATTATTATTAAAACAAGAAGAAGAATTAAGAACAATACTTGTCCCTTCAGCACATGAAACATCAAAGGCAGAAGTAAGCAAATTGATTCTACTAGCAGAAGACTGAGCAGAACCAGCATTACGTTCTTGTAACACATTCAGAATATCATTATATTATTCTTGAGAAAAGGTGATATTTTGACCAGATTGACTGGATTGACCAGTTTGACCAACTTGACCAGACATTTTAGGCAAAGAACCAAGAACCGAATCATCAGAAGAACACAAAGAACCAGGATTACCAACAAGATTAGATTTACTAATCTGACTCTTGGATTTGTAACCAGGTGGAAACCCATGTTTCCTGTAACAACGGTCAACAGAATGACCCACAAGACCACAGAAGGTACAAACAGGGCGTTTATTTGTGCTATTATTATAAAACCTTTTCTGAAACCTATTTGACTCCCCAGACTTCCCATTAGACCTATCCACAAGAAGAACATTTGAATCATGAGACATGGCAGAAAGAACAGTACGCTCATGCTGAACAACCATGGCAAAAATTTGATTAATCTTAGGAAAAGGCTTTGTCATCAAAATCTGAGACTTAGGAACAGCAAAATGTTCATTCAAACCTCTAAGAAAATGTATAGAGAAATCTTGATTCCTATATTTTTGAGCATCACACACACAAGAAGACAAAGGCTGTAAATTTGATATCTCATCCCAAAGGGTTTTAAGCTGGGTATGATAATTGGTAACGGATAGGTTACCTTGCTGAAGACTGTAGAACTCATGAAGCAGATCCGAGAGACGAACCAAATCTCCTTGGTTGAAACGGTCGTAAAGATCGACCCAAAGCTCTCTCGCAGTGTCAATCCAAATGACACTCTGCACTATATCCGGATGAATTGCCCTCTGAAGCCAGGAAAGGACCAAATTGTTGTATTTGACCCAGGCTTGAAACTTAGGGTTTTCTTCTAAAACTTCCCTAATCGACCCATCAACAAAAGAGTATTTGTTCTTCGAAATCAGGGCCATCCTCATGGACCTAGACCACGCATGATAGTTCGAGCCTGTGAGGAGAGAAGACGTGAGCACCAACGCCGGATTTTCGTTCGGATGGATGTAAAACTCGTCGGAAGGATCGTCGGGTTTGTAAGTACGATCAGAATCAGAAGATCGTGCCGCGGAAAAATCAACTGATGCCTCTGATAATTTCTTCAAGAATGGAAGAAATCGGAAGAGGAGAAGAAGAGATCGAAAGAAGAAGAAGAGAGAAGTCGGATTGACTTTCGATATAGAAAAGAAAGAATTAAAAACTAAACTGATTCTTTTATTAAAATTGGCTTAATCAAAATAATATCCACAACAACTAATATATACTACATAAGTAACCCAAGAAACAATCTTTATAATCTTGCCACCTCAGTTAACAAACTAACTAACCTACTAACTAATTACTATTCTATTAACCACCCAAAACTTATAGACGAGCTATTGGATGCAAAACCAAGAATTATAGACATTAAGGATTAAGTTGTACAGAGGAACAGTGTACATTCAAGATTTGTATCATTCGCAAAGCCCCACGTGGTTCGTAGGAAGCTTGGATGTCTGTATATTAACAAATTAAACCCAATTCCATTCAGAACCAGAAGATGGAAATACCAAAACTTCCCAAGTTAATCGGCCAAGTCAAAAATGAGAATAAAAAACATCTATTTTTCAAATAATATGCTGACAGTAAGAAATTTATGTCCTGCAGTGATGCACTCAACTACAAAAATAATCAATGCCCAAGTACTTAATAGTAAACTGCTACAAGCTTAGCCTATGAGTAAAGAGAATTCAAAATCTCTAAGTTGTTAACACTATCACTAAATAGAAGCTTCCATTTTTCATATAGAATGCACATTAATTCTTTGTCAGTCCATATCTTTTATAATAAATATATTCCATACAGCTTATGAAGGTAAAAAGATGCATAAATTTAACAATTTATGTACACTAGGGCAATTAAGTTTTAATTTGATGTAATAAAACATGCTGAAAAGATACTCATGGCATTAGATTTCATAGGATTGCTCTCCTCACTATTGAAATGATCAATACCGGGTCTTTTGTCAGATCCAGAATCATTTGCCTTGTTGACCATATCTTCAGCTTTAGATCTATCTTCTGTACTTTCATCGTCATCTTCCTAAAATGGAAAAAAAAAAACAAATTCACAAACTTTGTTGCACTTATGCAAGAGAGTTTAATTAAATTTGTTAAATAATCAGATTGTAACAGTACCTTGTGGACCAAACAGTTAATTGATGGATGCCGACGTAAAAGGTTGTGAATCAAAGCAATAATAACCAGTGCTCCGGACGGAGGGACTGAGACCAACAGTCTACTTAATTTCTTAGCAAAAGCAGCAGCCAAATATGCAGGAAGAAGTGGCGACTTCAGGCACGATTCAAGAAGCTGCAAAACAAGGAAAGAAAACATAATTAACTAGAACATAATAACAGCAGCAGCAGCAGAACTCTTTAGTTGATTACAAAATCCTATAATGTTCTACATGATAAGGGACAGACAACTTAGTACCAAAAAGAAACGGACAAGGGACAGAAAACCATGCTCAGAACCTTAATGCTTAAAACAAGAAACATTTTAAGTGTCTTGTTCTTTTAACACATGTAGCCTATTAAGCACAACTGAATTGATTTAGTCAAATTAAACCCTTTTACTAAAATGTCAGTAACCCAAAACCGCCCACGCGGCACCCGTCGAGCGACCCAGAGGCAGAGGCAGAGCTAGAGGTAGTCGATGCAGCGGGGTCCGAGACCACAATATGACACTGCAGGGGCATCATCTTCTGCCGCACCATTTCATGCTTATAGCGGTCTAGCGAGTTTCCAGCAGACGATGCCTCCACCCCAGTTCGGCTCCTCCGATGCCTATCGTCCCCATACGCCCACGACTGACCTTCAGCTTATCGATTATCCACAGCTACAATCTCAGTATGAGTTTCCCATTGTAGAGAGTACGTCGATCGGTAGCTTGTTTTACTCTCCGTCTGGGCCCAGCACAGATCCGCATATCGCGCACGATGGTTAGTATGATGGGGACCAGGGACCACCTGACGATGGACAGAGGTATCCGACTCGTGAGCGTCATCCACCCGACTGCGGAACGGGTGGACATAGTCATTTTTAGTATTTTCTTTTACTGATTTGTACTTATGTTTTTAATATTTATATAAAACACATTTGATTTTTATAATGCCGTATTATAATTTTGTTTACATATTATAATTAAACTTTATAATATTTATTTAATTTCAATTTTTAATAAATTTTATGGGATTACTAAATCGAAAATCGACATTTGTTGAAATGCAACTTCATTCAAAATAAGATAATAGTATAGAGTTTTAGAAGCCATTTTAAACCATTGTAGAATGGACGGAACTTAACAATGTTGGTATCATACGATAGACAATTTCCAGTACTACGACCCCAAATTCGATCATCGCTAAAAATATACGATTTACACGCCCGAAATTGGGCTCGAACATGCATACCCACACTTTTTTTCCTTGTTCTTCAGCCCAAAATTGCACAGAACTCGCGTCCTGCAGAACGCGAGGTTTGTGCGATATATTCAACCGTCGTTTCAAATTCTCGTGTACCTCGCAAACGCGAGGTACTGTAAAACCGTTAACACAAACAACAAGGCCATGTAGACAAAAATCGCGTTGTGCAGAACGCGATATCCTACCTCGCGTCCTACACAACGCGAGGTCCACCGACGTGGCAAGTTTGGGGTCATTTTGCCAAATAATATTTTTTGAGAGTCATTATCTCAAATAATAATTAAAAAAGGGTTTTTAATCTAAAATTGCCAATTAATAATTTCTTAAGTAATACATTTTTCATTTTTCAAAGAAAATTAATGAGTTTTTTAATAGAAAATTAATGAATTTTTACATATTGTAGATATATATGACAAATATAGTAATAATATTACAATTTCACGTAACATATCTGACGGGATATTATAAAATAATATAAGTTCATTATCATCTCCATCTCGTTCTTCAGAAGTGTTTGTTTTTGTGTTTTCAAAAAATATATATATTTTGTTTTTGTGATGACTGATAACTAATTTTGCATTCAAATTATCACATTAATAAGTTTAAATTCCACCTGCAAAAGCACGTTTTAACCCAAAATTTGTTTTGGTCGAGAAATCAATCAGCCATGGTTTACGATAAGGAAAAGATCTCGTCCTCATCTTCGAGAAAGTCGACGTCTCTTCCGCCGGGAGAAGAAACGCCTCTCCTAGGCGAGCCGAAGCCGCTATCGTCGCATCCCAAGACATTGGCCAATTTTTTTATAGCCATAGTCGGTGCCGGCGTTTTAGGAATGCCTTACGCTTTCAAGAGAACCGGATGGATCATGGGCTTGCTCATTCTTTTCTTCATTGCTGGTTCCACCACCTACTGTATGATGCTTTTGGTTCAAATCCGCCGCAAGCTCGACTCAGTTGACAATGGCATCGCCGAAGTTAATTCTTTTGGCGATCTGGGTTTTGCTGTTTGTGGCACCTCTGGCAGTTTTTTTTGTTGTTTTTAATTACGTTTTCATTTCTTTCCTAGATTTGGATTGTCTTGCTTTTATTTGTTATATAATCTTTCGGAAAATTTTGGCTATTCTTAAAGGCGCTCATAATTAGTTTTGCATTGGATTATGCCATGTTTATCATTTGAAGTTCTTCAACAATGAAACTGAAATGCACCAGTATTGTTCTTTAGGTTAAAATATGATCTAAGTCCAGTACTCTTAGCACATTTGAAATTTAGTCCTCTTACTTTTATTTATAGGAATTTAGTCCCTTATTTTGATCTAAAAACTCAAATTATCCTCAATTTTTTCTAATTAAATTGACTGGTGTGACATTTTGAAAAAAAAAACTAACTTAGCAACCATGTAAAATGTAGAGGACTAATATCAAAATAAGTGTTTAAATTATTTCGTTTTTTTAGTTGCAACTTTTTCCCCCTAAACTCCTCATTTTTTTTGTTAAAATAAGTGCCACAATTGACCTTAAAAGGGCCAAAAAAAATTTAGGCACCTAAAAGAAAAAAAAAACGGGATAGTTTGGGCACTTATTAATCTAAAATGTAGAGGACTAAATTCTTGAAAATAAAAGTATGAACTAAATTCCAAATGTATGAAGAGTAAATGGACTTGGAACATATTTTAACCCTTTCTTTATTGATCATTTGTTCCTTGCTTCACCAGGCTTATAGTTGACTATTGCAAGCTGTCTCTTGTTGATGATTTTTCTTGTTTTTATATGTTTATTCTAATGGGAAAACATCTTAATTTGATTGTTTTATCCTCTCATTGCTAAAGCATTTAATAATTATATTGGCAGGCTAGTTGTTGATGTACTTATTACTCTCTCTCAAGCTGGATTTTGTATTGGATATCTTATATTCATTTCCAACACTCTGATCAATCTTTTTCACAATCAACCATCCATGAATTCAAGCTTGAGCTGGGGGATGTCCCGTTTTACAACCAAGAGTTTGTATATATGGGGATGTTTTCCATTTCAATTGGGGTTGAATTCGATTAAAACATTAACAAATTTAGCCCCTTTAAGTATTTTTGCTGATGTGGTGGATATTGGGGCAATGGCAGTGGTTATGGTTGAGGATTTGAGACTTATCATGAAGCGAAGCGTGGAAGTTAAGGCCTTTGGGGGTGTCTCTGTGTTCTTTTACGGCATGGGCGTGGCGCTTTTCGGATACGAAGGGATTGCTATGGTTTTGCCTATAGAATCTGAGATGAAGGACAATGCTAAGTTTGGTAAGATATTGGCACTCAGCATGGGTTTGACTACTTTGATGTATGGAGCATTTGGAGCTCTGGGTTACTTTGCTTTTGGTGCTGCAACCAAAGATATTATCACTTCTAACTTGGGGCCTGGCTGGATCAGCTTTTTGGTTCAACTAGGCCTTTGCATCAACTTATTTTTCACTTTCCCTTTGATGATGAATCCGGTGTATGAGATCGTTGAGAGGCGGTTTTCGGGAGGGAGGTACTGCTTGTGGCTAAGATGGCTACTTGTTCTGTTTGTAAGTTTGGTAGCTTTGTTCGTGCCGAATTTCGCGGATTTCTTATCCTTGGTCGGAAGCAGCGTGTGTTGCTGTTTGGGGTTCGTATTACCTGGTTTGTTCCATCTGTTGGCATTCAAAGACGAGCAGGGATGGAAGGGTTGCATTCTGGATGTTGTAATTATGACCTTTGGAGCTGTTCTTGCACTTTCAGGGACTTGGTTTTCTCTAATGGAGATCTTATCCGAGAAAGATTAGACAGACGTACAACTTCACAACAAAGGCGAGGTCTCCGAACTACGCCTCGTTTGAATTCGCATTCGTACAATCCAACCATATTCTTTATGTCTGAGCTTTTGGTATTGGAATTATGACCTCTGGCCTTGTTCTTGCAGGTTCAGGGACTTGGTTTTCTCTGATGGTGATCTTATCTGCGATACGATTTCGTATCGAAGGCGAAGTCTATTCATAAAATCCGATCATATCCTTTAGGCAAGAAACTAGTTCATCAATATCATAAAGTTGGAGAGGCCTGATTGTTTACCTCAACTCAAGTTGGAATGGTTGATAGAGTTATATTAGTGTTGGTGAATGTTCCCCCATATGTTCTTCATTCGTCCATTTTGTATGATATTACAAATGTTTTTCTCTTCAAGGATTACTATGCCTGTAAATCACTTCACTTTCCTTCATATTTGTAAATCCAAATAAACATTTTGCAGTTGTTCTTCAGTTTAGATCCTGTTCCGAGTTCGATGACCGAAAATTTTCGAGTCGTCGAGTGCACACATTTTAGCTATTCCGTAAGCGTATTTCATTGCTCGCCGATAAAATACATATGATTTTAGTATAACATTAATATTTGATATATTGTCAGTGTAAAAAAATGTGCACAAACATGCATATTCTCAAGCTAAAATCTAAATTTCGAATCTCAAAACTTAAACCATAAATTTTAATTATAAATCCTAAATTTTAAATCATACCACACAAACTCTAAACCCTAAACTAAACTCAATTATTAAAATGGTAAAAAGGGGAGTATTAAAGTTGATCATAAAGATGAAACAACAAAAAGAAAGCGCCCTCAATCTTTAAAAGATTGCAGAAAATTTGTAAAATAATTCGAATTTTGTTATCTAAATATTTAATTTCGGATTCAATTCTCTTTTTTCTAAAAAAAAAATCAATTTTAATCAACTAAAAACTCTCAACTAGAATGAATTTAGGAAAACCTTGCGACAGAAAAAAATACTCATTGGTCAGCTTGATAAGGAACGAAAGTATGCCGCGAATGGAAACAGTAATCATACCAAAAAAAGACGGCAATGTAATAAAAAAACAAGCTGAGCTCTATTGGTAACAATAATAATGCATTTTTTTTTTGATTTTCTATAACAATTGTAAAAGACATCGTGGAGTTCTCTCGATGGAAAACCCTGGAAACCCTGCCTCCGAAGCTGTCGCCCCTGTAAACCCTAAGAAACACCGCCGTATTGACGACGACCCACCGGACGGTGGTGGCAAACCACAGCAACAACCACACACCGCTGCTTTCTCGTACAAGGACTCCTTGTTATCTGCTCAAACGTCCAATCCTAGTATGACAGAGGAATTCTTTGAAGATGAAGATATCGAAATCTTGGAGGGAGACGTCGTTCGCTCATCCGAAGATGAAATACCATCCATAGATTTCTCCGATCGGATCCAACTTTTAGCGGAACGAAGCCTAGATCAAACCCTAATTGTGAAACTGCTTGGCCGACGTATTGGCTATAATACCTTGCATACGAAGATTTACGAGCTCTGGAAACCTAAACAAGCAATACGGTTGATGGACATAGAGAACGATTACTTCTTGGTAACGTTTCGCCTGAAATCAGATTATCTAAAAGCTCTTACGGATGGCCCTTGGACTGTTTTCGGACACTACTTAACGGTGCAACAATGGTCCCCCGATTTTTCAACCGCTACTCCGTTCCCGACACAGGTGGCCGCCTGGGTCCGCCTTCCTGGTCTGCCGGTACCTTTATATAAGAAAAGTTTGATCGAGGAGATAGGTGAGTGCATTGGTCCAGTGTTGAAGCTTGATTATCAAACAGAATTAGGGCGTCGAGGCCGTTTTGCGCGGATGGCTGTCACCGTTGACCTCTCGCAACCGCTCGTCTCAAAGGTAATCGTTAACGGAAATATGCAGTTGGTCGAGTATGAATCTCTTCTGGTTATTTGCTTTACTTGCGGACTATATGGTCATGGCAAGGACCATTGCCCCACAGCTAAGGAGAATGCCCCACAGCAAGTCCATCCTGAGTCATCTGAGATGGTCGAAGGTCTACCCGTCCCTGATCATGCAAACCAGGCTGCTGCGGATAAAGCCACAGATGCTGCGTCCTTTGGACCATGGATGGTCGCGGAGCGACGACCAAGACGTAGTAACAAACCGCAAAAAGTTGCTCAATCTGTGACAACCAATGCCCCAAGCGGATCCCGTTTCAGCCCCCTCACTGTCGAGGATGCAGGAGCAAGGTCGACTTTTATCCCGCCTGTCTCTCTTACCGTTCCAATGACCCAACAGCAGCCCCGGAAAACAGTACAACCGTCCGCTTCTAAGTCACATAACAAGGGCAAGTTACCCGCTGGTTCCCATGGAATTAAAATAGGTGCACAGCGTAAACCCCTCACTGTTAACCTTGGGGATTTTCCAGTCCTAGCGAAGTTCGCGGCAAAATCAGCACAGCATCAAGCTTCCTCGAGTGCGAGTCCCATCCTCAATAAATCAAACCATGCTGCTACTATTATGGCCGAGAATGCTGATCCGAATGTGATGAGTGTGGACCCGATAGTTCCGTCCCATGGAACCCCGAGTGAGGTTGCCCCCTTGGATAAGCCCCCTGATCGAAGTCAACTTTTAAATGCTTCAGTACATGGTGCTCCACCAATGCCGCAAGAGTTAGCTCCCCCTGGTAGTCCGGATGGTAATATTGTGCATGGTTCGATCGAGGACCAGCATACGACTATGATAGAGTGATATACTCTCCTTTCTTCTGTTTCTCTTTGTTTATGGATTTAAAGATCTTCTGTTGGAATGTTCAAGGCTGTGCTGATAGGAAATTCATTCAGGCAGCTAAACAAATCTTACGTGACAACAAGCCAGATATTGTGGTTTTTGTGGAACCACGCATAAGCGGGCGTCGAGCTGAGTCAGTTATTGCTGAATTAGGTTTCCCACACTCTCATAGAGTTGAAGCAGCTGGTTTCTCGGGGGGTATTTGGGTGGCGTGGTATGATCGTGTTTCGGTTACTATCACTATCACCCATTTTCAATTTATTCACTTCCGGGTCACGCATAAGTCAAGTCAATCCTCGCTTCTAGCTACTGCTGTTTATGCCTCTCCGTCGGCGGCAGGACGGAAAATCTTATGGCGTCATCTTCATCACCTTGCGGAAACAATCCGCAGTCCGTGGATTATTTTTGGTGATTTCAATGCCACGCTCTCTTGGGAAGACCGTAAGGGGTGTGCTCTTTCTGCTCGACCGAACAAAGATTTCCAACACCTTACCCTAGATCATTGCTTGCGGGACATGGGTTACAGTGGCCCAGATTTTACGTGGAGTAGAGGGCTTGCTTCAGTTCGTCTTGATCGTTTCCTCTGCAACAGTTATTTTGATGAGTTATTTCCTGAAGCTTCGGTACAGCATTTGCTCCGGTTACGATCCGATCATCGTCCTATTATGCTACAAATTGGAGCAGTGAATCACAGGGCTCCATCTAAATCTTTTCGTTACTTCTCAGGGTGGCAGTCGCATGACGACTTCTCCCGTATGGTCAGGGATAATTGGTTGCCGAGTGATACTATTATTGAAACTATCCATAATTTCACTCATGCGGCGGATACTTGGAATCACACGGTTTTTGGATATGTAGGCACTAAGAAACGCATCATTATGAGCCGCCTTCGCGGTATCCAGCGAGTATTATGTACTAGACCATCCAGTTTCTTAAAAAATTTAGAAGATAATCTTCTCATCGAGCTTGAACACCTTCTCGACGAGGAGGAACTTCTTTGGAGGCAAAAGTCCTGGTCTGATTGGATTTCTCAAGGCGACCGGAATACACGCTATTTTCATAGACGTGCCATGGCTCGTCGCCAGCGTTGCTGCATTAAAACTTTACAAGTGTCCGATGGTACATGGTGTGATGATGACTTGCAATTACAAGAGGAAGCCGTGAGCTTCTTCGGTAACCTTTTCAAAACTGATGCGACTCTCATGGGAACTTTTCCCATATCCGGCTGCTTTCCGCGTATTAACAGTGACCTCATGGAAGCTCTCGATCAGGTTCCTTCTCCGGAGGAAATCCATGCAGCCTTGATGGACATGGCACCCCTTAAATCACCGGGTTGGGACGGTCTCCATGCCGAGTTTTATCAGAAACAGTGGTCGATAGTAGGGCCTTCGATCATTTCCATGATTCAAGGTATCTTCCGAGGTAATCACATTGATGTGGATCTGAATCGTACCATAATTGTTTTGCTACCCAAATGCAATAGTCCTTCGTCGTTTACTGATTTTAGGCCTATCAGCCTCTGCACGATACTATACAAGCTACTATCAAAAGTCATCGTTCGTCGGCTCAAACCAATTTTCCCACTGTTAATTGGGCAGAACCAAACAAGCTTCGTATTCGGGCGGAATATTACTGAAAATATAATTATCAATCAAGAGGTGGTTCACTCTATGAGATTAGCGAAAGGTTTAAGCAAGTGGATGGCTATTAAAGTCGACTTAACCAAAGCTTTTGATAGAGTTGAATGGGATTTCATATCTGATTCACTGATTGATGCGGGGTTTCCGGCCACAATCCGACGGATTGTCATGAGCTCTATATCTTCGGCAAGCTTTCAGATCCAGTGGAACGGGTCTTTGACTCGCCCTTTTTTACCGGAGCGTGGTATTCGACAAGGCGATCCACTTTCGCCGTATATTTTTGTGTTAGTTATGGAGAGACTTGGACACCTCATACATCGATCGGTCAAAACTTTGGATTGGAAACCATTCCGGTTCGTACGTGATGGTATTCCGGTTTCTCATCTTTTCTTTGCTGATGACTTAATTCTATATGCTGCCGCTGATTCCTCTCAAGCCTCTCTGATACAATCAATTCTAGCCACGTTTGGTGCTTTCTCAGGTCATTGTGTTAACAGGGCAAAGACTCAGATTTATTTTTCGCCTAATACCCCTGCTCTGCTGCAAGATGATATCAGTCAGTTCCTGGGCTACCAGCGCGTTGATTGTCTTGGGAAGTATTTAGGTGTGCATGTTCTACACGCACGCATGAGGTGTTCGGACTACAACTTTATTATTGACAAGATCAAGGAAAAACTTAGTGGGTGGGCTAGTCGTACTCTTTCGCTAGCAGGCCGGATTACACTAGCTAAGTCCGTGTTATCAGCTATCCCTGTATATTTTATGCAAACTTCTTTATTACCAAAGAAGATTTGCACCGAGATTGAAAAGCTCATCCGCAAGTTCATTTGGGGTTCGACCGAAAATGCATCCAAAATATCTCTTGTGAACTGGGAATCAATTTGCCAACCGTTGAATCATGGGGGCCTCGGATTTAGGCGCATTCATGACTTCAATATTGCCTTTGTCTTGAAGATTTGTTACGCAATATTGTCCGATACGCAGGCTTTTTGGATCCGCCTCCTCCGACAAAAATATCGACTCCATAACCTTTGTCCGAATTCGGTTATGCGTTCTCCATGCACACCCTTGTGGAGGGCCATTTCCGTAGCATGGCCGGACTTGCTGGATAGTATCACCTGGGCAATTGGAAATGGCCAATTAGTGAATGCTTTAGATGACATATGGGTGCCTACCCTTGGACCCTTGCGGCAGTATCTCCAACCGTGTGCGGCCAACCTCGCCTTTTTAAGTGTATGGGATCTCATGGATGGACATGGTAGCTGGGATTGTGAGCGTCTCAAGACTCTCTTTAGTCCGGACATTATCCCCCATATTATGAGCATTCGCTGTCCCGATGATCTTGATGTTTCGGACAGGCCCACTTGGAGGCATAACACCAACCTTAGCTTCACGGTTGCTTCAGCGTATGAATCCAAATGTCAGCAGCTTTGGGACGGACGAGAGACATGTTGGACGTTGTTGTGGTCTCTCCGTGTCCCCCAACGCGTCCGGATGTTTATCTAGTTGTATTTCAAGCAGAAGTTAATGACCAACGGCGAGCGTTTCCGCCGCTCGCTCGCGCCATCGCCCCGCTGCCCACGCTGCAACATGGAAGACGAGACAGTGCTGCATATTCTTCGAGACTGCAAGGTTGCAAAACAGGTATGGCTCCTCTTGTCTCCTTCGAAGCTACCTACGAATTTTTTTACAACAACCAACCAAGACTGGTTGCTGCAAAATCTGGGTCAACAAAGGGCATCGCAACAGTCACATATGCCTTGGGGGCTTCTGTTCGCCTCTCTCCTATGGTGCATTTGGAAAGATAGGAATGATTGGGTATTCAATGGAAACCACTCTTCACCAGAACTAATTCTTTCGCGCGGGTATGTGTGGACAAATTATCTCTTGGAAGCCTACATTCGAAGCACTCCGCCTCGATGTACCCAAACTAGGCCGCAGGTTTGGTGTAGACCGGAGATAGGATGGATATCTATGACAACGGATGGTGCGGTTTCGCCGGTGTCAAGCCTCGGTGCAGTAGGTGGTGCGTTCTGACGAGCGGATGGCTCTTGGATGACGGGTTTTATTAAGGGCCTGGGGGTAACTAACCCCTTGCAGGCTGAATTATGGGGGGTCTTGCATGGTCTTCATCTAGCGCGGCGGAAAGGGTTTGATCGTATCATTATCCAGGTTGATAATAAAACGGTTGTTGAGAGGTTGAATAGCCCAGTTGCATCTTCGGACGTCGATCCCATCGTCCGAGATATTGCCAAGCTCCGGAATCAAGGTTGGAAGACAATTGTTCGTTGGCTTCCCCGCGGTGGAAACAGGCTTGCCGATGCACTTGCGGCAATGGCTTCCCCTACGAACTACAACTTGGTGATCTTTGATGTTCCTCCTCCCCCTCTTGTGCCTATTATGGCGTCGAACATTTTATAATTTGCTCTAGCTATATTAGCTATCTCTTTCAATTCAAAAAAAAATAATGCATTTTAAAAAGATAATTGAAATTATTAAAAAGCTAGACTCAAATTCTAGTCAATAATATTTATTTGAGATTATAATTAATTTTAGAGAAAATTACACCACTGACCACCAAATAAATTGAGATATCTAATTGGACCACCGAACTATAGAAATCGTCAATCAGACCACCAAACTTATAAAATCAACCTATTTTGACCACCGACGTTAAAAACCTAACGGTGGGGTGATGGAACTGTCACGTGGCAATTGACGGAAAAATTAAAAACTACACATTTAGTCCATGTTATTTACACATTCTTTCAATTTAATCTTAATTTTAAATTAATAAAATAATAAAATATTTAATTAAGTGGTGACACGTGTCAACACCTTGTTGGATTCAAACTTAAGTCTTTCAAGTGTAAAGTCAATGACTTTGCCACTGCACCAAGCACAACTTTGTGCTATAATTCTCCAGATATAATATATATCTCTTATTAGTTTCTATATTTATAAGTCAAAAGCTCAAACCCTAAACATTAATTTCACACATATAAATACTAAACCCTAAACTATAACCCTAAACATTTCAAATTAAACCCCAACCCTAGACATTTCAAATTAAACCCCAAACTCTAAACATTTCAAATTAAACCCCAAACCCTAAATATTTCAATTTAATTCCAAGCTAAATATTTTAAGTTAAACCCCCAAACCCTAAAAATTTCAAATTAATTTCATGCTAAATATTTCAAATTAAACCCTAAACTCTAAATATTTTAAATTAATTTCACGCTAAATATTTCAAATTAAACCATAAACCCTAAAGCCAAAACCTTAAACCCTAAAAATTTCAAGTTAATTCCATACTAAATATTTCAAATTAAACCCTAAAATATGATTTAAAGTTTAATTTAAAATATTTAGTGTGGAATTAATTTGAAATTTTTAAGGTTTAGAGTTTGGGTATGGGGTTTAGGCTTTAATTTAAAATATTTAGCGTAAAATTAATTTGAAATATTTAGGGTTTAAGGTTTGGGTTTGGGGTTTAATTTGAAACATTTAACGTGAAATTAATTTGAAATATTTTAGGGTTGATGGTTTAATTTGAAATATTTAGTGTGAAATTAATTTTAAATTTTTTGGGTTATGGGTTAGGGTTTAATGTAAAATATTTAGCGTGTAATTAATTTGAAATGTTTAGGGTTTGGGGTTTAATTTGAAATATTTAGCGTGTAATTAGTTTGAAATATTTAGGGTTAGATTTTAAGGTTTATGATTTATAAATGTGAAATTAGTGTTTAGGGTTTGATATGTGAAATTAGTCTTTAGGGTTTGAGCTTTTAGCTTATAAATGCGGAAATTAATAAGAGATATATGTTATATCTGAAGAATTATAACACAAAGTTGTGTTTGGTGTAGTGACAAAGTCATTGGCTTTAAACTTGATAGACCTATGTATATATTAATTTGTATCTTTCTCGAGCTTAAGTTACAAATAAAGCTAAAAAACTACTCGAATATAGATCTACTAAAATGAACCTCATTTTTTTTATTAGAACTACACGTTAAATTCAAATGCTTATTTCTTTTTACATTTTTAATAAAAATTCATAATTTAATTCAAAAAATAATAACCCATCGTAATATCTATTTTTCTAGTTCATAAATTTAAGCACAACATGCATATAAAACTAACTCAAATTTCTTAAAGGAAATAACATTCATTTTTATGAGCATTCGCTGGGTTCCACTTATACAATTAATTAGTTGGTATAAATACAAGTTATAATTACTCCGGCTGGTTCTGTTCCATAATGCTTGCCAAAGCAAAGTTGAAAAAGTCAAACAATAGAATAAATAAACGTGAAGTGAAGTCCATAGAAATTCTTCAGTTGAAGTTTTAAGTTACCTTAAATTTATTGAATTTAACACCTTTTTCATTTTTAGTTTAATTGTAATTTTAATCCTCTAACTATGTTAAAATTTGAAGTTTATTCCTTTTATTTTAATTTGCAATACTACCAATATATTTAAATTAATATCATTATCGGTTGTCAACGTTAAAGTGATGACACAATTTTTTTTAAAAAAAATCTTAAATGTTTTAGTAACAAACAATTTACTATTGATTGAATATTGCTAGTTACATCTTCGTGTAAAGTGATTGATTATAGAATTTCACGATAACGTTAAGACACTGATAAATGTTTAATTAATTTTTTTTATTCTTACATTAATTAATAAAAGATATCATCATTTTAACATTTTTTGTGGAATTTTTTTCACTTGGGGTGTACCATATAATAGTCCATCAAAAATCATGTCATCGTTTTTTAACACATAATAAAAGCAGAGGAGTAAATTATGTTAAATTAAAGTAGAGTTGGATTAAATCTCAATTTCAGCACAATACAAGGACTAAAACTATAATTAGACTTGTTTTTTTGGCTGTTTGACTTTGACTAACCTCTTCGACACGGTCGTTGACCCAATATAAACTTTACCCGCGAAGAAACCCTCTTCACAATGTTGTTTGTCCGCTAGCATCCAAAGACTCGGTCTTTTCATTTTTTTTAATTTTTTAAGATATTTTGTAATTTACCCAGAGCACATGCACTGTTAATATTTTTTGTGGGCAATGTGTATATTTTTATTGTCAAAGTTTAGCTGTTGAATTTTCTTGAATAACGAAAACCCAATTTATGGAAACCAATAATTGATGTCAACTAAGGGGAAAAAAGATAGCAGACCCTTTTTTGGTTGAATTGAGCAAAAATATTGGTTGATCAAAAAGCAAGAATTTTGATTCATTTTCTTATCAGTATTTCCTTTTTTGGTTTGGGGATAAGAGATATTTGAAGATGGGAATTTGCTGGTGTTCTCCAGCTGATAATCCAACACCAAGCACCACTGGTCATCTCAGTTCAGGTATTCATTTTCTTTCTCTTCAAAATATAGATTTTTCTTAGTTTTGCTAAATAATGCATGCAATTTGTTAAGTGGGTTCGATTTTGTTTTTCTTTATTTAGTTGAAATTTATTGATGCAATCCATGTTCTTTTTGTACTCAGCGCCAAAAACCCAGTTCTTGATGCTGTTTTGTTGTTGTATTTTGGTCATTTACTTGTGTTTTTCTGGATTATGTTAGATTTTGTGTTTTGATCATTACATACTGTTTTAGTATTTTTCATTTGCTTTCTTATTAGTTTTTAATTTCAAAATCTGAACATTTGCTAAGCATATTTCAATTCTGTGGATTTCCATAGTTATATCTCAGTCAACCAGCAACACAGCATCTACTGCAACGTCTAGGGGCAGTAACATCTCCCGGGACAGCAGGTTCTCGGCTTCGAGTGGGGACGAGACTTTTCAAAATGGGCAAATTTTGCCCACCCCGAACCTAAGGGACTTCAGTTTTGCAGAAATGAAGGTTGCAACTAAGAACTTTAGGCCTGACATGGTGCTCGGTGAGGGCGGTTTCGGTAAAGTCTTCAAAGGCTGGCTCGATGAGAAGGGGACAGGGAAGAGTGGAATCGGAACCCCCATTGCTGTTAAGAAACTCAACTCTGAGGGCTGGCAAGGATTTGAGGAATGGCAGGTAATTTCATTAATTTTTGATATATTGTCACTTGCTTTTTTTTCTTTAATTATTTCCATGGATTTTCTCTTAAGATAAAATGTTCGTGCGTGTAAGACATAAGCTTCTAATTACCAAAAATGCCTCGTTAAAGAGAACCGGAAGAAAAGGCAGAAGTTTTCTGCTATTTAGAGAACATGATGTCTTTAGAGTTCAAAGCTTGGTATGCAAAGTGAAGAGGACTGAAAAGTGAATAAGTATTCAAGGCTAAACCATATTATTATGCTTTACATTGTAATATTGTTCCATGTCATCTTGCATAGGCGCTTTTTACGAATGCCATTTCTCGTAAAACATCATAATATTGTTCCATGTCATCTTGCATAGGCGCTTTTTACTTGTTCGTGTTATAGAACTTCAGAATCTCTCTTTATGATGTACATCCATAGCTCACATATCCACACCTGCATTTTGGGAATTGGTTACTGCTTGTTTTACTGATCTCCTTCGAATATTTAAAATGTGTAGACATTCGTGGTTGCTAAATCTTTTGCTTTGTCATTTATTGGTGCAGTCAGAGGTAAATTTCTTAGGGAGGTTGTCTCATCCTCACCTTGTAAGGCTTCTCGGATACTGTTGGGAGGATAAAGAACTTCTTCTCGTTTACGAGTTTATGCAGAAGGGTAGCTTGGAAAACCATCTATTTGGAAGTAAGAGTTTAGAAATTAGTTGTTTATATCTCCGTTTTTTTCATGCGAGCATACATTTTATGTGCGCACACTTTCCACCTCTTAGTTCCCGTGAGTTAACTTTGTTCATCACACTCTTGTTGTTTTTTGTTATCCAGGGGGTTCTACTGTCCAATCACTTGACTGGGACATACGGATTAAAATTGCGATAGGAGCAGCAAAGGGCCTATCTTTCTTGCACTCGTCGGACAAGAAAGTAATTTACAGAGATTTCAAAGCCTCAAATATACTACTTGACGGGGTAACTTTCCAAACTTGTGTATTCGTTTGGGGATTAAAGGCTTAAATAATCAATGAATTATAGAGCATTCTCCTTGAGTGCATACAAAGGAGGCATAAATTTAATGTTGTTTGGTTATTGGTTACATTACAGTCCTATACTGCCAAGTTATCAGATTTTGGGCTGGCGAAATTGGGTCCTTCGGCTAGCCAATCGCATGTTACAACAAGGGTAATGGGCACATATGGTTATGCAGCTCCAGAATATGTTGCTACAGGTAATCCCTCTGAAACCTTTCCGAATTTTGGGTGTTTTCATATGTGATGTCCTTGCCTTGCTACATATTGTTGCATTTTCGAGGCAATCAAGCAAAACCCCACTTTGTGCTTTTCATAACTCGAATACTTTGCTGATTTAACAGGACATTTATACGTAAAGAGCGATGTGTACGGTTTCAGTGTTGTTTTAGTTGAAATAATAACAGGGTTGCGAGCACTCGATACAAATCGCCCCAGCGGGCAACATAATCTGGTGGACTGGGTAAAACCGTATTTATCTGATAGAAGGAAATTGAAGAACATAATGGACCAACGGTTGGAGGGCAAATATCCTTCCAAAGCCGCGGTTCGAGTAGCCCAGCTTGCTTTAAAATGTCTTGAATCTGAACCCAAGTACCGGCCATCGATGAAAGAAGTTGTAGACACCTTGGAACAGATCGAGTCAATAAACGAAAAACCAAAAGAGCCGAGAAAGCGTGCTGCCCATCAAACAACCCGTAGGCATCACCGGCAGCCATTGCACCATCAATCTCCACTTGCTCCAAAGCATGAAACAAAACGCGCGAACTCGAATCCTCCACAGCCGAGGTAAGTTGGAACATCTGCCCCATTTGTTGCAGGTCTCGGTATTAACATGCTAATTGTGCCACACACATTCCCCTTTGCCTTTCCCTTCTCTTTATTTTTGTATTTGTTTAGAATCTATGAGTTCAATTTTTTTCAGGGTGACTTATGTTGGATATATGGGTACTGTAATAGTTAAATTGTAATTATTTTAGTAAGTACAACTACTTGTGCTTGGTGTCTTGTTCTAATTGTTTTACCTTATTGTATTCTGCTGTTTCTTCCCTTTGTTTGGTCCAATTGTGGTTTTACTCCTTCTACTATGCTACAAGTGAAAATTAATCACTTTATTTTAAATTTGGCATAATTTAATCACTAATAACACTATCAATTGTTGACATAGAGTGATGATACGAAACATTTAGAATCATTTGAAGATTCAATAATATTCAACGAACAATAAATTTACATATTCTTCAAATGTTTAAAGTTCTTTTACAAAAGTTCTTTTTTTTACAAATATGATAAAAAAAAAAGTCCTTTTACAAATAATTCAGTCATTACTTTGACGGCTGCAATTAAGAGCACTATAAATAATAAATTTGGATCAACTAATAATATTTTAAAAGTTGAAGATCAAATTATGCTAAATTAAAATAGATGGATTAAGCACCAAATTTCACCATAATAAGTGGACTAAAAACAGATGGACCAAACTAGATGGATTAATTTGAATCGTGTGACCGGTCAACCTTTGAACAAACTTCCTCTAATTTGACGTTATTCTTTTGTTTATTTTCTAATTTGAGAGATAAAAATTTGGAGCATCGCCAAATGTCAATCAAATCCAAAATTCAAGATGTTTGACTAATACTAATAGTTGACGGAAAATATTTTAATACATAAGCGTGTGTAAACCTTAATTTGCACACTTTTTAATTTTAGGGCATATGGTTTTATATTAGGTTTCATGAGTAAAATTTAAGGTTTATGGTTAGAATTTAAAGTTTAGAGTTTAGGGTTTAAGGTTTAAATGTTAGAGTATTAGAGTGTGAGATTTAGATTTCAAATTTTATAGAAGGGTTGTATAAATTTTTTATATAATTCTTTATATAATTTGTGTATCAAAATATAACTCATAAAATACTAATGGATTAGTACCATGAATACATATTTTATTATTTAGTTTTTAAATGATATGAATTCCGACCATAGATTGATGGCTTAAGATTATATTTTTTATTATAAAAAATAATTTAAATTAATATTTTTAATTATTTATTAAAATGACACTATTTTTTTAAACAAAACTACACACATTTCTCATTAAGTATGTCATGTAGAAAGAAAATGTTTAGACAACCAGAATTTAAAAGATATATTTGATTGAATGTGTCTTTTTCTTATATTTTTTTTGTTCAAACATAACTTCCATTAGCATCAAAAGAAAAATACAGGAACAGAATAACAAAGATCTCCTACACGTACGAGATCAACAAAACATCCGAGAAAAAACAAAGCAAAAGGCCATGCAAGACCTAAAATACCGAAAAACAAAATCACGAGCCATAAGCTGTCGTGGGGACCATACAGCGGAAAATAACCAGCATACACGAGATGCTGAAACAAAGGTAGCGTCCACTGGTGCAACCAGGAATAGCTTCAAACAACAGCCGAAACTCGGCAGATACAGTAACAATCCATTCACGATCAGTCGGAGCTTAAGACAACAAAGATACGCTCGAAACTCGCCTGAGAGCTCCCTCCGGAGACATGCTCCCACTTTATACGAGATGGACCTTATCAAGGCAAGCAGAACGTGACCACGACACATAGAATAGGAACGCTTCAGCTGAGGTAAAATTTTCCAAAGACAAAATCAAAGTGAGACAAAAGGCGTGATTGACCAACAGACGATACCATAACATTCGAGATTTCACTGTAGCGTTGGATCCTCCCGGGTCCCATTCAAAGCTACAATCCAATAAAAAACAGGGCCTGTTAAAAGCCCAATTCAACAGCCGGGTGGGGCCAACATATCTCCAAAGATCTTCAAATTTTCAAATCCTAAAAAGTGAGGATTTGTTTGACTTTAAATGAGAAAAACTGATCCCAGATCCACCAAAACCGGAAAGAAGACTGAGTAAGTTTCCAAAACCATAAATGTGGGACCCTTGAGTGAGCTGGCTTGGCAGAAAGTAATAAGACCAATTTGTCCTTGCCACTGTTGCCTTCTCCAATAGGAGCACACTCAGGTTTAGCGAAGAATGGCCGGACCACGCTCCGGCAAATTGACGACCGTCATGGAGCCAAACACCTTGACCTGAATCCTCACCCAGCCTTCGACTTAGCGAACCCAGCATCGTTTTTTTTCATATGCCTCGCTTCCCATCAACTTGCGACACCAGGGAGATGGATACACAACAGTTTTCGGCTATCAACACCAAAAACACACAAGGCCCTGAATTAGGAAACTCAAGGCCAGCATGTCGCTCTCTCCTCATCCCGCCAGGATCGAAGCATTCTCTTGCCGGAGAAGAGCTTTGTCAAGATCCATAACAGAAGTACTCCCCAAGAAAGCCAACGAGAAAAAAAGCTTCAGCAGATCAATTATCGAGGGGGCTTTTGCAGGGGAGGGAAGCAGAATTTCAGAGATGACATCTTCCGTGAGCAGCATTCACTGTGACGGCCGCAAAACTCCCTACAACGGTTAAGATGTCAAAAGCCACCGAAGAAGACCTGTAGACGGTGCCAACACTAGACGCAACCGGACCGCGAGTCTCTCTCGTTTCTCCACCGTCAAAGCCCCTGTGAGCAAACCGCCAGTCAACGTCGTCCCCTAAGAAGCCGACGATCAGCTGGCCACCCGACGGCGATAAAAACGCCCGTATAGAGGCCAAGCAAAAGGGCTAGTTCCGACGGATCAAATCGATTGTCTGAGGCTCGGATAACTTTGAGGGGAGAAGAGTTTGACGCGCGTGAGGCGTGTTCGATTGCATCCTTTTGAATAGCTCAGCTATTATCTGTGTCTTTGTCTTATGTGATAAATTTTATCAGCAACAAGTAGAGTAATATTTAATTGGCACTTATGGTCTTTGACCTGTATTACATATTTACATGTATTTTTTTCTTTACAGATAAAATTCGTATAATTTTTTCGTAGACATGTTATTTTTTTTAGGGTAAACTACTACAGGGGTCACTTGCGTTTAGCGTCTCTACAGAGTTAGTCATCACTTTTGAAAAGTGCATATTAGTAGTCCTCTACGTTTTCGATATGTAAATACTCTCCGTTAGTCCCCTAACGGATTGCTGATGTGGCGAAAGTAAAACAAAGATAAATTACTGCAATAGCCATTAAAATTTATCTCATGTACATTTTTTCTCCTCAATTTAAAAAAGTAAACATTATAGTCACTAATAAAAATGTTTCTTTATAATTTCACCCTTAAATTTTTAAAAATTCATTTTTCAATCCTAAAAGTTTACAATCAATTAACACAATAATATTATAAATGCTTAGATGAAAAATAGGTGCCCAAAGTATACCCTTTGAAACTTGGGTGTCCAAATTGCTCCTATTTAATAACTCAAACTTAAAAATTTAGTCCACTAACTACTAAAAAATTCGAGTTATTGGAATTTCTATTTTATAATTCAAACTTTATTTTGAATTTTTGAGTCGAGTTTATGAAATTATGAGTAGAGTATTTTCACATGAAACCAAAAAAAATTAATTTTTTCGAGTCAAGTCGAGTTATTGGAATTTCTATTTTATAATTCAAACTTTATTTTGAATTTTTGAGTCGAGTTTATGAAATTATGAGTCGAGTATTTTCACATTAAACCAAAAAATTTAATTTTTTCGAGTCAAGTCGAGTTATTGGAATTTCTATTTTATAATTCAAACTTTATTTTGAATTTTTGAGTCGGGATTATGAAATTATGAGTCGAGTATTTTCACATCAAACCTAAAAATTAAATTTTTTCGAATCAAGTCGAGTGTTGCACTTCCCTACATATAATTTTTAATTTTAATCCGAAGTTTTTCTTGGGACAAACACGGATTAAAATTAAAAATTATATGTAGGGAAGTGCAACACTCGACTTGATTCGAAAAAATTAAATTTTTAGGTTTGATGTGAAAATACTCGACTCATAATTTCATAAACTCGACTCAAAAATTCAAAATAAAGTTTGAATTATAAAATAGAAATTCCAATAACTCGACTTGACTCGAAAAAATTAAATTTTTTGGTTTGATGTGAAAATACTCGACTCATAATTTCATAAACTCGACTCAAAAATTCAAAATAAAGTTTGAATTATAAAATAGAAATTCCAATAACTCGACTTGACTCGAAAAAATTAAATTTTTTGGTTTGATGTGAAACTTCCCGACTCATAATTTCATAAACTCGACTCAAAAATTTAAAATAAAATTTGAATTATAAAATAGAAATTCCAATAACTCGACTTGACTCGAAAAAATTAAATTTTTTGGTTTGATGTGAAAATACTCGACTCATAATTTCATAAACTCGACTCAAAAATTCAAAATAAAGTTTGAATTATAAAATAGAAATTCCAATAACTCGACTTGACTCGAAAAAATTAAATTTTTTGGTTTGATGTGAAAATTTCCGACTCATAATTTCATAAACTAGACTCAAAATTCAAAATAAAGTTTGAATTATAAAATAGAAATTCCAATAACTCGAATTGACTCGAAAAAATTAAATTTTTAGGTTTGATGTGAAAATACTCGACTCATAATTTCATAAACTCGACTCAAAAATTCAAAATAAAGTTTGAATTATAAAATAGAAATTCCAATAACTCGACTTGACTCGAAAAAATTAAATTTTTTTGTTTGATGTGAAAATACTCGACTCATAATTTCATAAACTCGACTCAAAAATTCAAAATAAAGTTTGAATTATAAAATAGAAATTCCAATAACTCGACTTGACTCGAAAAAATTAAATTTTTTGGTTTGATGTGAAACTTCCCGACTCATAATTTCATAAACTCGACTCAAAAATTCAAAATAAAATTTGAATTATAAAATAGAAATTCCAATAACTCGACTTGACTCGAAAAAATTAAATTTTTTGGTTTGATGTGAAAATACTCGACTCATAATTTCATAAACTCGACTCAAAAATTCAAAATAAAGTTTGAATTATAAAATAGAAATTCCAATAACTCGACTTGACTCGAAAAAATTAAATTTTTTGGTTTGATGTGAAAATACTCGACTCATAATTTTATAAACTCGACTCAAAAATTCAAAATAAAGTTTGAATTATAAAATAGAAATTCCAATAACTCGACTTGACTCGAAAAAATTAAATTTTTTGGTTTGATGTGAAAATACTCGACTCATAATTTCATAAACTCGACTCAAAAATTCAAAATAAAGTTTGAATTATAAAATAGAAATTCCAATAACTCGACTTGACTCGAAAAAATTAAATTTTTTGGTTTGATGTGAAAATACTCGACTCATAATTTCATAAACTCGACTCAAAAATTCAAAATAAAGTTTGAATTATAAAATAGAAATTCCAATAACTCGACTTGACTCGAAAAAATTAAATTTTTTGGTTTGATGTGAAAATTTCCGACTCATAATTTCATAAACTAGACTCAAAATTCAAAATAAAGTTTGAATTATAAAATAGAAATTCCAATAACTCGAATTGACTCGAAAAAATTAAATTTTTAGGTTTGATGTGAAAATACTCGACTCATAATTTCATAAACTCGACTCAAAAATTCAAAATAAAGTTTGAATTATAAAATAGAAATTCCAATAACTCGACTTGACTCGAAAAAATTAAATTTTTTTGTTTGATGTGAAAATACTCGACTCATAATTTTATAAACTCGACTCAAAAATTCAAAATAAAGTTTGAATTATAAAATAGAAATTCCAATAACTCGACTTGACTCGAAAAAATTAAATTTTTTGGTTTGATGTGAAAATACTCGACTCATAATTTCATAAACTCGACTCAAAAATTCAAAATAAAGTTTGAATTATAAAATAGAAATTCCAATAACTCGACTTGACTCGAAAAAATTAAATTTTTTGGTTTGATGTGAAAATACTCGACTCATAATTTCATAAACTCGACTCAAAAATTCAAAATAAAGTTTGAATTATAAAATAGAAATTCCAATAACTCGACTTGACTCGAAAAAATTAAATTTTTTGGTTTGATGTGAAAATACTCGACTCATAATTTTATAAACTCGACTCAAAAATTCAAAATAAAGTTTGAATTATAAAATAGAAATTCCAATAACTCGACTTGACTCGAAAAAATTAAATTTTTTGGTTTGATGTGAAAATACTCGACTCATAATTTCATAAACTCGACTCAAAAATTCAAAATAAAGTTTGAATTATAAAATAGAAATTCCAATAACTCGACTTGACTCGAAAAAATTAAATTTTTTGGTTTGATGTGAAAATACTCGACTCATAATTTCATAAACTCGACTCAAAAATTCAAAATAAAGTTTGAATTATAAAATAGAAATTCCAATAACTCAAATTTTTTAGTAGTTAATGGACTAAATTTTTAAGTTTGAGTTATTAAACAGAGCAATTTGGGCACCTAAGTTTCAAAGGGTATACTTTGGGCACCTATTTTTCATCTAAACATTTATAATATTATTGTGTTAATTGATTGTAAAATTTTAGGATTGAAAAATGAATTTTTAAAAAATTAAGGGTGAAATTATAAATAAACATTTTTATTAGTGACTATAATGTTTAGTTTTTTAAATTGAGGAGAAAAAATGTACATGAGATAAATTTTAATGGCTATTGTAGTAATTTATCCTTATTTTACTTTCGCCACATCAGCAATCCGTTAGGGGACTAGAGTTAACCTCAGAGTGACCAAGTATTTACACATCGAAAACGTAGAGGACTACTAATATGCACTTTTCAAAAGTGGTGACTAACTCTGTACAGACGCTAAACGTAAGTGACCCCTGCAGTAATTTGCCTTTTTTTATTTTGGTCCCTAGAAATCAAGTTATATTTAATTGGCACACCTGCTCTTTAACACGTACTACATATATTTTTTAAAATAAAGTTCATATAATTTTTCTTGGACACGTTTTTTTTGGCCCCTAACAATCAAGTTTGACAATATTTTATTCAAAATCATGGGAAGGAGCATATTTGATAGTTGTCCTTTCCAAAATTTTGCCATGCCGTCAAAAGCATGTTCATTCATCTATGTTTTTCTTGGATTTGAAGGGTATTTTTTCGATAAATAATAAAAGTTGTATTATTTTTAGTAAAAAAATTGATTTTTAGAGAATTTGATTATTTGAGATGAGGGTGAGCATCCCATCGAATTGAGTGAAAAATTTAGAGTTAATTAAGTTGACGAGTCTTAAAATTTAGTGATTATATTAAAATAAATTAAAATTTTAATACTGTATTATAAATTCTACAATTTAGTGATCAAAATATAAACATTCTAAAAGTTCAGAGACTATCAACGTAGTTTATCCTAATAATAATAAAATAATGCACGCGGTTTTGTGATCTGGAAACTCACTAGCTCCCGTCCCGGGCTACAGTTTCTCAAAGTTCCCGGGTTTAAAGAAACGCAACGCGGAGTCGGAAAAAAAAACGGCGACTCTCCAAAGACCCAAAAAAAAAAGATAACCGGCGGAAAATTCCGATCGCGATTCGTAACGTATTCCAATCCCGTTCGTCCCGCTCGACTTTAAGCAAATTCAAAATTCTAATCTCTCTCTCTCTCTCTCTCTCTGTATCTCCATGGAAGCTGCTTCGAGCATTTTCTCGAGCTTCATTTCTACATGTTTTATACTCGTAAGCACTTTGGTATCTCTCCTCCTTTCTCAAATCTCCTCTTTTTGGTTTGTTACTAGTATGCTTTAATTCGGATTTGAATTAGCCTATTCTTCGTTTTTTTTTGTCTTCTATAGGGTTTTAATGGATTGATTATAGATGTTTATGTAACTGATTTGATTCAAGTTAATTCTAATTAACCGTAAAATTCAAAAATGAAATATAAGTGCATAAATTTATTAGATAGTCATTTGTTTAATTTGATCTCTCGCATGTTTCGTACTCATAAGCGCTCTGATATCTCTCCTTTCTAAAACATTTTTTTCCCAGTCTGCTTGAATTTGGATTTGAATTGGCCTACTATTATGTTTTTGTTCTTTCTAGGGTTTTAGGGATTGATTATAGATGTTTCAGATCTTTATGTGATGGTTTGATTCAATTTAATCCAAATTAACTGGTTACATATAAAATGACAACTTCAGTTATATAATTATTTGTTTAATCCGATATTTTTCTATTCTATTTATTAGCTAATTATTATTTTTGCAAGTAGTTAAGTTGATTATTCTTTCAGGTTATTTTCAGAATAACCATTGTTGATGCAGAAATATCAGATAGCAAAACAATGTGAGATTATTATTATTTTTTGGGTTCTATTTTCAGAAAATTTTCCCTTTATTTTAATTGAGCTTGATTATCTGTTTTATGCTGTCTTTCAGTGGAAGAGGACTCAAAGCATATCGGCAGCTTTATAACAAAAAGGTACCTTTATATTTTATAGATTTGAATCATGTTCTAAATTGATCTTTCAAAATTATGTAGTTCTCATAATTGTGATGTAAGATGGCTTTGCCCATATTCACGGTGTCTTAAGGTGCACGACCCATCATTTCCTTAAATCTGTTGCACAAACTTACCATTGATGCAAATGTTGACTGAGCAGGAACTGGCAGCTTCCTCTGCTCCTCTATTTGTCAATGACAATGAGAAGGTAATGAATGATTTTTTTTGGTTTTTATTTAATTCTTAGCTTCTAATAAGACTGATTCTCACGTAAACTTGTTTCATTCAGGATATTGACATAATTGCAACGTACAGTGATGCTTCTGGGACTATTCGAACAAGTAGGGTGAAAATGAAGGACCTTTCTGCTTCTTGGGTTCTGGAAAACCCTATCGATGGAGATCCTAACAAACAAAAGGGCTCACAGGTACTTCCATTTGATGTTGTAGAACTGGTTTTAGTTATTCATGGTCCTATACTCAAAAACTTAAGATGCCAATATTTATTTGTCAAATTCATAATAGCAGTTTAGTTTTTATCAGCTTATACATTTTTCAGCAGTTATGTGATCTATATGGCCAGGAAAATTTTATTATCAACACTTGTCTATCTCCTGTTCCTTGCCCAAAACCTTGGCATCACCAGTTGTGTAATTATTTCCTAGGTATTTAAACTGAAAGATTCCTACCAAGCTAACACAACATCTGAAGAAAATGTTGAACATTTTATTGATGAGCATCATTTGCAACAAGATGAAACTGAAAACCGTCACCAGGCATCATGGAGCCCTGTCAAGTTCAAGCGCCAGGTAAATTGGCTGACACTGCTGTGTATTTACTTTGTGCATCTTATATGGTTTAAATTTGTTATAGTATCATCTTTAGATGTTGAGGCAAAAAAGGAAGGATCTCCGTACGGCAGAACTTGTCCGCCAAGTTAAAGAGGCTGACAAGCAGGTGGAAGCAACAGCAGCTATTGAGAACTTGAAAAATATGGACCCCGTTGTCAAGGGAAAATATAGTATATGGAGAAGAGATTATGAAAATCCTAACTCTGATTCTACCTTGAAGCTTATGCGTGACCAGGTTATTATGGCAAAAGCCTATGCAAACATTGCCAGGTCTAATAACCAAAATGATCTTTACCATTCTCTCTTGAAACATGTTGGTCAAAGTCTCCGTGTTATTGGGGATGCTAATTCTGATTCTGAGCTCCATCCTAGGTATAACAAATTTATGTCAACTACATCGATTATCAGATACATGTGTCCTTGTTTTTCATGCAAAAGTATATTGTTCTTTCTCCAGTTCACTTGATCAGGCAAAAGCAATGGGCCATGCTCTATCTTTAGCAAAGGATCAACTCTATGATTGCCATACTGTTTCAAGGAAGCTTCGAGCCATGCTTCAGTCAGCAGAGGATAATGTAGGTTCTTTAAAGAAAAGAAGTGCCTTCTTGATTCAGCTAGCTGCAAAAACTGTCCCAAAACCGTTGCATTGCCTACCTCTGCAGCTAGCTGCAGACTACTACATTCATGCATATCAGAACAAAAGGGATTTGAACTTAGAAAAGCTTGAAGATCCTTCGTTGTACCATTATGCCATCTTTTCTGATAACGTACTCGCAACATCCGTGGTCGTCAATTCTACAGTGCTGCATGCAAGTGAGCCTGAGAAACATGTTTTCCATATAGTGACTGATAAACTTAATTTTGCTGCAATGAGAATGTGGTTTATCTTAAATGCTCCTGAAAAGGCAACAGTTCAGGTTGAGAACATTGATGATTTTAAGTGGTTGAATTCCTCTTACTGTTCTGTCCTACGTCAGCTTGAATCTGCCAGAGTTAAAGAATATTATTTCAAGAATCACCCATCCTCTCTCTCTGTTGGGTCTGACAATCTCAAGTACAGGAATCCAAAATACTTGTCGATGCTAAATCACCTTCGATTCTATCTTCCCGAAGTGTATCCGAAACTCCACAAGATCTTATTTTTGGATGATGATATTGTAGTTCAGAAGGATTTGACACCTCTTTGGGATGTGGATCTGAAAGGAATGGTGAATGGTGCAGTGGAGACCTGTAAAGGGAGCTTTCATAGATTCGACAAGTATCTCAACTTCAGCAATCCGAAAATCTCTGAGAACTTTGACTCCGATGCTTGTGGTTGGGCATTTGGGATGAATATTTTCGATTTGAAGGAGTGGAGAAACCGAAACATCACACAAATATATCATTATTGGCAAGATATGGTAACAGTTCACCGATGCTTTTCACACGTTTCAATCCTCTTGCATTTTACCATTTGAATTATCATTAGTTTTTAAACATCATTTCGTCACTGATGAAGAACCTAACCTATTTTTGCAGAACGAGGATCGAACTCTTTGGAAGCTTGGCACATTGCCACCAGGACTGATCACTTTCTATAACTTAACCTACCCACTGGACCGGACATGGCACGTACTGGGACTCGGATACGACCCTGCCCTCAACCAAACTGAGATAGAAAATGCAGCTGTCATCCATTACAATGGAAACTATAAGCCATGGTTGGATCTGGCAGTTGCCAAGTACAAGTCATACTGGTCCAAATATGTAAGGTTTGATAACTATTACCTTAAACTCTGCAACTTTAGCGAATAACAATATGTCCTCTCCTTTTGCATTCACTCTTGTAATTCTTTTATTGAGGTAAAGAAAAGGTAAAATTAAAAAGAGTGCTAGATCGGGAATTAATTTTCAGGGGTGTTAATTTCGTAATTAATTCTTTAAATTGGAATATTTTAGTAAAAACACCAAAACAGTCGCTGAAGATTTTTTAGAAAGGATGAAGAAATTTAAAACCTGAATTTTTTATATAATCATTAGTATTCAACCAATTGACTCACTAATTTAAATCGTATGTAGACTCATTATGAGATAACTTTATAATTGTCGGTATTCAATCTAGTGGTTCACGATGCAAAATTCAAAATACTGATTAAATTTGATTGAGTAAAAATAAGCTTAAAAACACAAAGCTTCAAAGGCCATGCTCTCGTCGACTGTAAGATGTTTGGACTGTCTACATCCCAGCATTTCCTTGCAATCCATTCCTTTTGTATTGCTTCTTCTCTATGTCCGACAACTGCACGTAGGCCGGTGGCACCACTGCTGTGAACGGATCACCCCCACCGTTAGTTTTCGTGTCCTTCCCATCTGACGAAGCTGGTGCCGGTCTACCAGATGGTCCGAACGAGACGTTACTCGCACTTCCAGTTGCTGCTGTACCTTGTGAAGCCATGGCGTTCATTGATTGGCCCTGTTGATACATTCCATTGAGCATCAGTACATCTCCACCTTCGAGATTAGTTTTGTGATGGTTGAGATTGCCCCCTGGTTGAACCAAGGCTGATTCCCAATCAGCTTTGTCATCAAAAGCTTCCCATCCAGAACTCGGTGGAGGCACTACCGGCACAGAGTCGTCAAACAAAACTGTCGAGGTTTTCTCCGTCTGCTCTTCACTCGACATCACATCCTTTCCTAGGTTCAACAAATCAACCTCTTTTCCCACAACTATAGCTTTCAAATAATCTTCTTCCTGTTCTTTCTCAACAGGTGCTTCCCCCTCGGGTGCCGGCGACACCTTATCGGCACTCACATCTTCTTCAACCGCTTTCAGTTCAGCATTAGACAAGCCATCCTCGATTCGTTGTGCTGCAGATTTCTTGTCACGCACAAGTTCATCGATAAGATCAAGTTTCTTTTGCGTGATTTTCTCGATTTCAGGATACTCTGAAGCTCGTCCAATGCAGACGCTCTTACACCATGAGTAGAAATGATCAAGCTCATCTAATTGCTTCCCTTGACGGCAGAATATGTCGTGAACATTGAGAGATTCAGCAAGATCCAGCTCCGTGAAACGATCCACGAAAATCGATAGTATTTCAGTTACGTCGTAATATAACTGAAAACTATCCTTCAGTATTTGGTAAAGCGCCCCTATCACCACCCTGTGGCACTTTGCCGCCCCTTTTTCAATTGAAAAACAGGCCACAAATTACAACAAATTTCCTCAAATGGTATAAATTTTAGTCCACCTCTAATGGCCTAAATTATAGAAAGAAATTAACCTGTTGGTCGACAGGCTAATAAGCGTTCCAGCAGCCGTTGCAAATGGTGCAACGTCGTGAATATCTGCTCCGTCTTCATGTCACGGAAGTGCGAGGTCGTAACGGCATTTGCCTTGTCGTTGCTCTCTTCCTCCTGTGCCGAAGTGGTGGTCTTATTAAACTTTTCCCCATGCCTATCTCCAATCTTGTATTCCAATTTCTCTTCGAGGTATAGTGCGTAAGTACGCACGAATGCGGTGAAATCCCCTGAATGGTTCCGTGGAGCGTCTCGGAAATCCGACAGGTTGAGAATCCGAGTCCCACGCCTTGTGGAAAAGAAAAGCTCTTGTTGGAATGCAGGACCGCCTTCGGCCAACAGCTTTTGGATCAACATCAAAGATTTCAGCGCAACGGTCCAACTTTTGGTCTTGTTGAGGAGCTTCGACAGGCTGCTAACGCATGCAATGATATGGGCCCGTGAGTACGATGTTATGCATACAATTTCTTGGAAGTGTCGCTCGTCGGCCGGTTGCTCTCCGTGCCTCGTCGCCTTAACAATGGCGACATCAAGGTCCGATAGCGAGTTGTTGCCGCCAACTTTGGCTAGACTTATCCTGGTTTGATCCTTGACGCGCCCAATGGCTTTTTTGAGTTTGCCTGGAGCCATTGGTGTTTAAGTACCCAATTATCAGATTTAGGCAAGGAAAATGGAAAATCTCAAATCAACAATGGTTAAAGAAGATTGTTGATTGGGAAGAAAGAAAAGAAAAGAAAAGAAAGGAAAGGAAAAGAGTGAATTTTGACGTCTCTCCTCTCTTTCAGTTTCATTACCTTTTGTTTATCATTTTCAAAGTAAATGTACGTTTGTGCCGTGAGTAAGGTATGGGCTGGTATTTATATTTTTGGCATGGATGAATGAAGTTTCAACGGGATGTATTTAGCCACGTGTCAGCCTTTTAATAAAGAAAAATATAAAATTTCTTAACATCAAATTTAGGTTTAATAACAGTTGATTATACGATAATATATGTTCTTTTGAATATTTTGGTGCAATTACATAGTAGTATTATATTGTACTTTTAGTTATTTGAAAATGCATACATAGTATTCGAACCCGAATTCTTAAAATGAATAATACTCTTTTTCACTAAAACATTCAATAAACTCGATTTTTACTAGTTAAAATCATAAGTAACGTAGTGATAACTATTCATATAAAAAAAATTGACTTAACTCAGAAATAAGTTCTGTAACGACTCGATTTCAGAATTCGAGGGTTGGTTTAACCCGAAACATGGGCTTCGTGTTTGGCTCGAGATGTTTGGGCCTTGAGAGCTTTAGTGGGCTTGTTTTTAGTTGGTGGGTTTGAGTGTTGGGATTGTTGTTGAGTTAAAAGGATGAGGGGAGGGTAGCATGGTAAAATTCTTAAGTATATACATATGGAAAATCTTTAAAATTAGAATCAATATGTGCACCACCTAACTTTAAGTATATGCATATAGAAATATATATGTGCATCGCTACATATATGGATATAGAAATATATATGTAAAATTAAATTTGTACAAAAACTCAAAAATTTGACACAAATTTCATAAACTCGACTCAATCAAACGTCCAACCTTACATCATTGTGACTCAATGCTTCTCTAAGCAGCCACCAACACAAAAATGTACCATCATTCTCTCTCAACTCACAACTAGCAAATACCATCATAGTTGTAAAAAGAAAAGAAATGCTTCAAAGTGAGTGAATGGGGATAAAATACATTATAATTGGCTCATAGTATTGCAAGCAAACAAGCAAGCCTTTAGGGTGCTCTTTGGGCCCCACTTATCCCTCTTGTCCTTTGCACGTGAGAATTTCACTCAATGGCATTGGCATGTCATATGGAAATTTTGGATTCATTCATATATAAATCTTTTTTCCAACACATTTGGTGGCTGTCCTTGCGGAATGTTTGGTCCACTATCCCACACAATACTCACCATGATCATTTTGGAATTGTAATAACCATGCCATTTTCCTTTCTTACTACAACACTAATTACATTAATGTAATTGTAGCCTTGATTAATATTTGATGCACTGTCGTATCAGTAAATCGGATAATTAATAAAAAGTTTAATTAAAATTTCCTACAAAGTCTACTTTAATGACAATTGCTGATTTCATCGAAGTCATCCAACGATAGGAACACTTCATCCAAACATGATAATTCCCTTTCATCTTTCTCCTCGGCGCTACTATTAGTTTCATAAACTCGACAAACAACCCATTTGTTGTAATCCTAATAAAAAAACAAAACAAAATAAAGACCATTAACAACATAAGTTAAGAAAAGTAAAGGGTGGATACAAACTGATTTTGAACCATTTCGAGTTTATGTTATTTTGGATTCATGTCATTTAGGTTTACCAATTTGTTTTCTTTTTTCAGGTTTCATATGTTTTTAAGATCAAGTCATTTAGGGTAAGTATAGCATAAAGATACTAACTGATTTGGATGATCTGGCGGCGGTGGCGGAATCAGAAAGTCGATATTCATGCATAATCCAATTGGTTTTAACACCTTCTTCTGCATCCTCTCCATCTCCAATGTAGAAAACCAAATATGTTTTGATGCCAACTCTCCTGCCACTGCTGCCATGCACCACACCCTCTTCCATTCCCATTGCTTTCCAATACCCATTCTTGGTATTCCTGTTTTGTGTCCTCCTGCTGTAGAAGTACCATTGCTTCCCCTCACTCAAAGCTTTCCCTGTATCAGTGGCAGATCCAAAAATTTATAAATAAGATCTATTTTTTCGTAAATAGCATGAAAAAGAAACACATTTACACACTAAACTAAAGTATTATTTAGAAAGAAAACAACACTAAATTAAACATATTTTTTTAGAAAAAATAGAAATGCGAATGCTCCCCGCCGGAGATAGAAAATACCATCAAGTTCCCAGGGATCATAGGGATAGAGATGAAGATCCGGGATGACATGAGGGTGGCAAGGCAAGAGAGCCACCTTTCGTTGAAGGAAATGAACCACCAGCTCCTCATCCGTCGGATAGAATCTGAATCCCGGTGGTAGATCGTAAATATTTCTATTTTCTCCCATCTCTAGTAGACAAGAGTGAACGAGTCGGAGAAGGATTTGTAATGGGTGATATTTATAGCCTGGGAACTGGGAAATGAAATGAAATAAAATATTATTTTATAAAATAATAATATTAATAATAATAAGAGTTAAAGAGCGTCGAAACTTCCCAACGGCGGCGGGGAACGGATTACGGAACGCTTTTGCTTGCATACTTTCCAAGTAACGGTATCTATTTTAGCTATTATTTTATATAACCTATGCTATAATTGAAAAATGGGATTGAGTTATGTAAGTAAAAAAAAACGTTATAATTAGTTCTATAAACTAAAATTAATTTCTTTTTTCTAATTTAATTTGCTTAAGGATATATATGCCAATGTGGGTCATCATCATACTTCATGCTGACATCATGCATTTGTTGTGGTTTACGTGAATATATATATATATATATGCAAAACTTGAAAGTTTTACGATTTTTGGACGGTTGGATAAAGGTAAATAGATAAATGTGATTAACATTAGAAAATGTGAAAATTATAACTTGAAAAAAAGAAAAGAAAATAATCTTAACAATTTATTACCATCAGTTCAAAAAAGTGTAAAAGTATATACTAATCAATGGTCATTGGATGAGTGAAATGGATGAATAAGATGAAAAGTTGAAACTAAAAAAAAACAAGGAGAAAAAATAGGAGTATTTAATCTCATCCATCCATTCCACTCGTTCAATAGCCATGGATTCACTCGTCCAATAGCCATGGATTCACTTGTCAATAGCCATGTATTAGTATAAAACTAAATGAGTTTTACACCATATAAGTGGATCCTATCTCATACATACATACATCTGGTCTACACTTAGGGGGCGTTTGGTTCGCGAAAAAGATCATTATCAGGGGAATAATCTTTTTCGGAATCACATACCCACGTTTGGTTCAAGAGCATTCCCTCCCAAGGGTAATGAAATATTCCCAACAGTAGCTATTTTTGAGTCTTTTCCTGGGAATGTCATTCCCTCATTTTTCTTAGGTATTAGACAATTCCCTCCCCTTTGGACAAGAATACCCCTAAAAATATAGTTATTTTAAAATGATCTTTCCTTTTTGTATATAATTACACAAGTATAAATCTATTTTATATTTTAGTGATTTAGGGTTTTAATACTTATTAAAAAGTAATATGATGCATATAAAATAAAAATATATCAAAATTTTATTTTATTTCGATTTTTTATATATGCGTTTGATTCAAATTTTATTATTGGTATGTGTTTTATTACATTTATTATTTAGATCAATTTTCATAAAAAGATTTTCATATTATATTTTTTATATTATCTATGAACTTTTATGTAAATATTTTGACTTTAATCTTAAAATTTCAGTTTGTTAAAAAAAATATATTTCAAGAATAATTTGGTAAAACATGCATTTTTTCTATCTTATATTCCTTCAACCAAACAATGTAATCTTACATTCCTGCCAAACAAATCAAACAAGGTAATACAACATTCCGGGTAATATGTTAAGTAATGTAACATTCCGGTAATCTCATTCCCAAAAGTAATCTTACATTCCGTGAACCAAACGAAACCCTTAGAGGTTATATGTGTTTATTTGTATATACAAAAATATACGCACATATTGCATTGCTTTGTGTTGACTCATATGATATATATACATATGAGTAGGGCTGTAAACGAATCGAACGTTCAGCGAACCGTTCGTGAACCGTTCGGCGGGAAGTTCGTTTATGTTCGTTTATTTATTAAACGAACGAACATGAACAAGATTTTTTGTTCGTCTAATTAAATGAACGAACACGAACAAAAGGCTTGTTCGTTCATTTATGTTCGTGAACGTTCGGTAATCCGTTCGTTTATGCTCGTTCGTTTATGTTCATTTATGTTCGTTCGTTTATGTTCACTTATGTTCATTTATGTTCGTTCGTTTATGTTCATTTAAATTTATTCACATATGTTTAGGGGTGTTCATTATTCGGTTAAACCGAACTTACCGACCGAACCAAAACAAAATTGGTTAATCTATTAGATAATTTTAGGTTTCGACTAATAATTAAGAGTTTTTTCAAATTTTAATTATCAATTAATTCAGTTTAAAAATCAGTTAATTAACTGAATTAATCGAACTAACCAAAAAGTTAAATATTTAACAAACTATATATGTTCGTTCATGTTCGTTCGTGTTCGTTTATGTTCGTTTGTGTTCGTTTATGTTCGTTTACCATTTAAACGAACGAACATGAACGAACACGAACAAGCTACATTCCTTAATGAACGAACACGAACAAGAAATTTTGTGTTCGTTCATTTGTTCGGTTAAAGTTAAACGAACGAACATGAACACACCCTCGTTCGTGTTCGTTCGGTTCGTTTACAGCCCTACATATGAGGATGGACCAAGGGGAGCTAGGTGGAATTGCACTCCTTAAGAATATTTAATTTTTTTTATATTTTATATTGATGATATAACTTTGTACCCTTAACATAAAATCAAACATATATCTATATATACATATGTGTATATGTCCATCTTTCTAATAAAATTTATCTTTTCAATTATATATACCAAACTTAACCCAACACAACTCAAATTCATATTCACATAATTCGATTGACTCTATTAATATGTAGGAGGTTAACTTGATAAGGAAGGAAAATAAAATCTTTAATTATTTCCGACTAGTGTAATGGAGAAATAATGAAAACTACACAGCCGATTATAAAGCATCAAATTGGTAAATGGGATGAAGGAACTGCTTTTAATTATTAGCTGACGAGGATGATGATGTTAATTAAGTTTTCACATATCAACTTTTTGCATATGAAAATGGTGGGTCATGGACAACATCATAGGAACTTGAATAACCCTAATAAGTGATTCATCTCCTCACGTAAGCCGGAGGGCCATTTTAGAAGTGATCAAATCAATTGAGTTGTCTAACTAGCTACCTAGTTGGATTGCTACCAAAGTGGTTCCACTACAAAACAACAAATTGTGTATTCCTTTTAAAAGAATAATGAAAAAGTTCAAACAAGTTTAGATAGTTTGGAATTAAATAGTATTGTTGAGGGACCAAAAGGGCTGGTTTAAGTGATAAACATTTTGTTATCGCGTATATAGGTCTTGAGTTTAAGGCTTTGTGTGTGCAGAAAATCTATGTTCAAAGACTCACCTACCATAGTCAAGTGTGCGACGCGGGTGGATCTAAATTAATTAGAGCAAAATCTTGGGAACTGAAAAGGCAAAAAAAAATATTGTTGAGGGAAAATGATGAAGGTGGTTGTTGTTGGATGTTCTACTGTGGGTGTCGTGATTTGAGTACCATCAATATGACAAAAGGGTTTATTAGAGATTCATCGAGTGGGTAATTATAAATTTTCAGTCTCTGATTTAGGATAACAATTGAATTTAGTGATGTATTGTCTAATACATGCGGAGGGAATAAGACGTAACCCCTGCCCATAAATAATCATAGCACATTTTTTAAATTATACAAGTCCACAAAGAGAAGGAGATTTAAAGTATTTAATCATGATAACAAGTTAACAACACTAAAACATACAAGTGTATATGGAGTATATATATAATTATTTCGAAACTGTTCACGAACTTTTCGAGCCGAGCTTGGGTTGACTCGGTTTAGCTTGTTAAGGTCTCGAGCCGAGTACAAGTTCGAGTCGAGTCCACTCGAACCAAGCTTTGACCGAGCCTAACCCGAATAGCTTGCGAGCCGGTCAAGCTCATTATCACTTCTAGTCACACCTGAGAGAGATTAGTACACTACTACTAAATTAAAAAAGAAAGGAGATGTAATGAAATAAAGAAGTACTAATATTATATATCTTTATCAAATATGTGTTTTGGGAAGAAAATAATAATTCTGTGATAAGTAGTATTAGAACAAAAACCTTTTGATTGTTTGACTTCTAAGTTATTATTATTTTGTGTGTGTATGTATGTACGAAATTTGTATTTCTTTTTAAGGGTTACATAATTTGATACATTCATGGAATTAGATAAATGATCAGCCTTGAGTGATTACTGTTACATTAGATTCATATCATACCACTTTGGTTAATTGATGAGCTTTCCACATCTTCACTACATTCAACACTAAATTTCATCAATGAATTATTCTTTCCATGACATGATTTTACATCCCACTACTGGGTCCCCCATAGCTTGCTCTTTTACAGACCAACAAAATTATTTATAATACAAAAAGGAACAATTAAAAGAATTCCAACCCATAGTAGAAAGAATGCTTCATGTTTAGTGAAATCAATAATGGGGTTTTAAAGAAGCATAGATGGGACTAAAATGGGTTGAATGTAATGCAAAATATATTGTTTTTTCACGGAGAAAATTCAGATTCAAGCTTTGAAAGCGACATTATTAAGAAAAAAAATCATGAATCCCGAATATAAACCATAAAATGAACATAGATAGGCTATGTTTCTTGGCCTTGGAGAAAAAGCAAGTATTGTTGTAAAAGTTTATTGGTTAGTGACTCATCAATTTGGTATTAACCCATCATGACTTACAAACTTTGTTATGGAAATGGAAGTAACTAAGAAAGAGAGATAAGTGCAAAGTTATCTTGTTGTTAGGGACAATGTATTTTTAGCCCCTAAATTTGGTAATTCTTTCATTGAAGGGGCCCTTATCTCTTTTTTTTGCTTACATTATCTTTCAAGTTTTTTTGTATTTAATTTTTCTGATGATGTGGAATTCTGATATTGTACTACGTGTAATAATCTTAGAATGTCATATCATTAAAATGACTAAAACTTTCGTGGACAAGAAAAAATTAAATACCAATTAAAAAATATTGTCAAATACAAGAACAATTGGAGTTTATAAATTAATATTTGTTGTATAATAAGGAATGAAAGGTTTAGAACTTCTAAGAGCCGTATTAGAGTTTGGAAGTGGTAACTGGTAAGAGGATGCAAGTGAAGTGATGAGCGCATATATATGTCATGCATCTGTTTTACAAAAGTACTAATACCTTGCCCTATAGTTTTACACATTCCATCTATCTTTATATATCCCCGCACACGAGAAAAATAAATAATTTACTACAAACATAAATATTACAAAAATACAAATATATAATTTTTAGTGTATCACGTAATTCGGTATATATATTAAAATTCAGTGTATATCTCAAAACAATCTCCCAACATCGCTATAATGCTCATTTTTACAATGTAACCACAATAATTGTAGAAATTATAATAGGGGTTATTTATATCTCTTCAAAATAAATTTTTCTTATAATTCTAAAGGTTAAAACTTAGTTTATATTTATTTATTAAGTAAACTTAAACATCAAGTAGCTTACATCCATTAGATCCAACTTAATTATTAGAATCTGTCAATATGTGACAAAATATATTAAAAAATCAAATAAGGAGGATTGCTCGTATAATGATTTATTATTTGAACAGTTAATCTAGTGTTTATATTTAAAAACTGAAAGTTTCCACAAGTGCTTTAGATTTAAAGTATAGGGAGTTAGTTTAAGGTATAGAGTTTAGGGGTTTAGGTATAGGGGTTAAAATTTAGTGATAGTTGTTTCAATTTAAGGTTTAGGGTTATAATTTAGGGTTTATAGATTAAAATCTAAATCCTCACCATGTTACCCTAAAAATTAAACCTTAAATTGAAACAATTATCCCTAAATTCTAACCCTACACATAAACCTCTAACCTTATACCCTAAACTAACTCCATATACCCTAAAACTAAAGCGTTTGTAGAAACTTTTAGTTTCCACCGCCAGTATATAAGATATTAATCCTTTTTATTTTTAATCTTTTGAAAAGTTACACACTTCATACAAATAAACTACTTAAATTCGAATTTATTAGAATAACAACGTTTTTTTTTCATTAGATTCAACCAATGGATTCTAATTTCTACTGTTTAAATAGTATGAATCATTTAAATTTCTTTACATGCAGCAATAATAATAATAATAATAATAATAATAATAATAATAATAATAATAATAATAATAATAATAATAATAATAATAATAATAATAATAATAATAATAATAATAATAATAATAATAATAATAATAATAATAATAATGTCACATGTATATAGGACTCGAATGCATCATTAATCGATTAGCATGCGGTGTTAAATTACAAATCAAATTCATACTTAATCGTGGATTACTGGATTGATATATTTAGTGCGTGATTCATGAATGCAATTAGAGAAAAGTAAAGTGATCATGAACAATAAAGCAACCAAACCTTGAACTGTGCAGTCTGTTTAGGAGCATGCATCCCCTATTTTTTAAATTTTTAATAATGTACATACATTATATAAATAAATTATTACCATCTAAAAGTAATATTAGTACTTTCTTTTCGACTTAAATCACTAGATGGATTTGAAAGTTATTAGTTAAATTGAATGGAATTGATTTCTGTTCACAAGTACAAACATTAGGTTTGAACAAAATTTTAAAAAAAATAATATATATTAAAAGTCAAGTCAATTCTCTAAACTATTATCTTCATTTTAAATTAGTCCTTATACTTTTAAATGTTTAAATTTTATTCTTAAATTATTGCTCTCATTCTAAATTAGTCCTTAAAGTTTTCAATATTACATTTTCATCCCAAACTATGACCCTCATTCTAAATTGGTCCCCAAAATATTCCAATTTCCGCTTCAAATTATCATTTATACCACATCATATTATTACATAATACACATCAGTGTTGCATGCCAATTAACATTTTTATAACGGTTTTATTAACATAAGATATGATTAGAATATATTGATAATTTGGGGATGAAATTAGAACATTTAAAAAGTTTGAGGACCAATTTAGAATGAGAGTCATAGTTTAATGATGAAACTAGAATGCTCAAAAGGTTAGGGGTCAATTTATAACGAAACTAATAGTATAAGATTAAAATTGAAATGTTTAAAAGTTTAAGGACCGGTTTAGAATGAGTGTCATAGTTTAGGAATGTGTGGTGCAATAAACTCTTAAAGGTCGGTTGAATTGATCTTTTCAATTATGAACATCCATAATCGATAACTAACCGACTTAGTCGAAGTGACTTCACTGAAAGGGATAGAAGTCCTATGCCCCATTTTAGTGTCCTTATTTATGCTCCACATTCAAAATTAGGTTTAAAGTTTAGGGTTAGGGTTTAGAGAATTTAGGACAAAGTATATTTTTAGGATATATAGTTTAAGATTTAGGGTTAAGGTTTGAAATTTAATATTTTTAAATGTTGAGACATATATAAAACACCAAAAATGGAGAAAATTTCTCACTAAAAGTTATTGTCACGTCGGTAGACTGTAGCTAACCCGATCGTGCGGCCTTAGTCGACTCGCGGAACCTTGTGCGACTAAGTAAGCCTTAAATCCACTCGTCACGGGGCTAGACTCCTGCTAGCTAAACCACGCAACCTTAGGCGAAGCTCTCCTGACAAACGCCTAAATTAAGCTGGATCCTCGCTCTAGAAGATCAAACACTCCTAAAGCCCTCGAACGAAAGATCGTTTTATGCGGAAGCTAATCAAAGAACTCTGAAAGTGATGGCAACAGGAACGAACGAAGAACACTAAGAACAAATGAAGAACACTCAGAGAATTAGAGTAAATGCTTCTTGTATTACTCAAAGAATTAGAGTCAATGCTTCTTGTATTACTCAGAGAATGAATGAAATGGAATAATTACAACTGAGCTGGGGAGCCTCTATTTATAGTTGAACTCCCCCAGATCCAACGGTACAGTTTAAATTACATCGACGGTCGAGATCTATCCTATCTCTTAGTTTAAATCTCTAATTATCACAAACATTATCTCTAAGATAATTACAAATAATATAAGTGATAAGTAGGATGACTTATCACCTTTTACCATTCCAAGTTACCCCAGTAAATCCTCCATGGAATTTACTAAGTCTAGTGGGCTTGCGGGCTTTCTAGCATTCTTCAAGTGCCAGGCCAAGTCTGATGGTCTTGGCGAGCCCGATGCTCCGCGCACAACCTCGCTGCTCGATATTTGCGCCAATGACTCGGTCCCAAAAGTTTGGTCCGTGACACTATTGGTTAAAGCTTATTTAAAAGGCAAAACAGGCACCTAGAAAAGAAGATCGAAAGCAACAAGCTAATTTACAAGAATTACAAACTAGAACAAAGATTATAGCAGCCATGCATCATTGGCCTATGCTGCAAACAAAATTGATACCACTATTAATCAACACAAAACTATATATATACCGAGTCTCCCTAAAGCAACCAAATCTTATAAACAATTCCCATTAAGCAAGTAAACTTTGACTTCAAACTCCATCAATTGGGTTGTTCAGATTCCCATTGAGCAATGACATGAGACCTCCACCGTGGACCCTCCCCTCTGGGATCAATAAGTCGAAGCTCTTGTCACCAACACCCCCGACAATGTCATTGCCATACCTATTTATTCCTTCCTCTTGCTTCTCGGAACTCGGGAAACTTGAGTAAGAGGATGAGGACTTCATGGATAACGGGACCAGTACCTGCGGAGGTATGAGTTGTTGCTTGTTTGGTGAATCAGTGCAATCAGATATGACACTGTTCCCCGAGGATGAGTGATTGTTGTTGAAGCTGCTTCCCGTGGTTGTCGTTGCCGATACAAGACCGTAGAAAACTCCGGGGGCAATGAGCCCTCCCTTCCTTGCTTCCCTCTCTTGCAACATGCTGCTATGAGCTGCACACAGACCACTCCTGCCCCTTGCAAATTTCTCACATTTGCTTTCGCCCCAGGAGCATCTTTTGCCCCCACCATGGGCCTTGCACAAATCTGTGCTTCCTTGGGCACTCTTGCCGCAGTTCTCGAACTTGCATCGCTTTCCACCACCATGCCTCACACAACAATCAGTGCGACCGCGTGCACTCTTTGTACAGCCTGGCACTACACACCTCTTCCCGCCACCATTGTACAGGCAACGCTTTCCCCCGCCATGTCCTTTGCACAATGGCGTGCTCCCTTCAGCACCTTTGGTACACCCAGCAAATATACAACGTTTTCCACCACCATGAGCCTTGCAAAACATGGTACTCCCCTGAGCACCCTTAGTGCATGCTGGGAACTGGCACCGACGCCCACCACCATGAGATATGCACACACCAGCCTGTCCTTCAGCACTGCGGGTGCAACCTTCAACCTTGCACCTTTTGCCCCCACCATGTCTAATGCAAAGCCCGGATTTACCTCGTGCAGCCTTTTTGCACCCTCCAGGGAACCCGCATCGTCTACCTCCACCATGTGCTATGCAAAAATCCGTCTTACCCTCGGCACTTTTAGTGCAGCCCAAGTGCTGGCACCTCCTCCCTCCACCATGAGCCTTACAGAAGACAGTACGGCTCTCAGCACCTTTATCACACCCTGCTTTCAGGCATCTTTGTCCGCCTCCATGACCAATACAAAGACCAGTTGCCCCTCTTGCACCTTTAAAGCAACCAGTAAACTTGCATTTCTTTGAATTGCTAGTTCGGTTATCAAAAGAAGTCATAGTGGCGGTTTGCTCAGAGAGTGTGTCTACTGAGAAATCTGTCTGACTAGAGGGCTCACAACTTTGATGTAAACGATGACAAAGAGATTCAGCTCCAAACTGGAAAAGATCATATGCCTGCACCAAGGTTTTCCCACTGTCCATTCTTGGAGCCAAAAGGAGTGACGGAATATAGCCACCAGATTTCTTGGCTGAAGTAGAACCCTCATCGACAACAGGTAGTGTTTTGCTTGAAAGTGGCATACCAACATCAGTGCCGGTCGATAATGAACATTCCAACGGATTCATACTTTCCTTGGTCCCTCCAGAAAGGCCAAGTTTTAGGATAGAGTTATCCTCAGGTGGCAAACCCGGTATGAATGAAGTCACTGATGATTTGTTCTTGTTGAGGCCAATATTATGATAATCATCGAAGCATACACTTGAAGTTGGACCCAACCCCAGAACCAACCTGCAGCCGTCATCAGGTGCAGTAGAAAGACCGACATGATGATCGCTTTGAGTACTTCCAAATCTCGCCTTGTTGCTTCCTCCATAGCCAAGAAAGTTCAGACATAAAGCGGTATCACCGAAATTTTTGTTTTTCAAGAGTTCAGACAAATGCGAAAACTCCACATTCTTATTCAAATCCATAGATGCTGTGAACTATAACACTAAGGAAAAGGAGGCAGGCCAAACTTACAGAAAAATCTTTAATGCATGCCTACTACATCATTAAAAAAAGCTAGGAAATAAAAGAAATTCCAACGGCATTCCTCCTCCGCTTACAAACCCCGACGTATCGGCTCGGTCCATTTTATCAAGCGTCTACAAAAACAGAACAGACTTCAAATATGTAAAAGCTTAGTAGTAGCTGATGTATCTGACAACGTTTCTAGGACAAAATCCTTTTATAAGAACGTTTAAAGTAGATTCAAACGGACATACGGAGCGGCTTGTGCTCCCGGTCGACAGACGGATCAGCTTCATTAACCCTGGCAAGCAAAAACAATTCAAGTTAACACAATCGGGTCCAAATTAAAAACCATACAAGCACATTAAACTTGAGTAATAACAATTTCAGTAGCATTTATCAGATACTAACATCAAAACTGAAACGAGTGAAATTTATACATTATTAGATGGTAGAGACTTAAGATTTCAATATAACAGATTCATAATTAGATGGTAAATTTCGGTGACCAGAAGACGCCCATATAGACCAAGAAACATAGAACAAGGATGAAAAAGAACAAAGTTAACAAAAAATCTTGCATATTAAACAGTAGATCTGAAACTATACAAATAACTTAAGAACTGAACTTCAAAAACAAATGGAATCACTCGAACACAACACAGAAATAAGAAGGAAAAAACTCGGGGATCCTTGCAAAAAAAAGGAATAAAGATTAGATTAAGCTACGAAAAAATAGATAAGTGAACTAAATGGTTTGTACAAGAAAAGAAAACCCGGATTAGATTCAGTTCAGCCGCGTAATTAACTTTCGATCAAGATTAAAACTGTGGACAAAGACCAAAACAAGGAAAAATTCGCCATATTTCCTTCTTTGAATGATTAATATACCCTCCAAGGCTCCAAAAAATACAAATATAAATATATCCTGAGACTCTGGAGAGCGTAAGAAATAAAGCTACCCTAAAAAACAAGTTAGACAATCAAAACTGAGAGCAAAATCAATGGAATAAGAAACAATGAAGTGACCCCAGTGGGAAAAAACGATTAAACTTGAAGGAAAAGAAAAGAAAATTGTAGGCATACCGTGAAGAAAACCAAATTTAGAGCAAACTGAAGGATCTGAGACGCCGCTGAAGGCATGCTGAGAAAGCTGGAGAATCTTTAAAACAAAGATAATAAAAGTTTGGTACGAACAAAAGAAGAGAACTCTAACAAAGCGTGAAAAAGAGAAAATAGAGAAAGTGAATAGTAATAAAATAAAAATGAGACGGAAAGAGAAGAATGAAGACGAGGGGAAGATACTGAAACGTGAACGTGGTAATTCATAATTGATCAAAACGAAAATAATAAAATTAATATAATATTAACTTTAAAAAATAATACAAATAAAATTTGTTGCACATAATATAAATTTACATATTAATAATCAATTATATTCGTGATTCATAAAGAAATGAAAAAAATTAAAAATCATCACTTGCCATAAATTAAATATTTAATGATCGAACACATTATTAATAAATAGTCCATTTATGATTTAACACTTTACTATAATTATTTATTAATTTTAGTTTTTATAAATATTAATATATCGAAGCACTGTAAGAAATAATTTGAGGGAAAATGCTTATTTTTCTCTGCTACGTAGTTTTTCTCGTTACCAAAGAGACGTCTTATTTTGTTTTTTTATGACAGTGGAGTATTATTTATAAAAATAAAATTTGTTGAAAATAGTTTAAATGCCAAAAATAGCCTCTATGAACTATGGTGAGTAAGGTGCGACTGGTAGACGATACTTTTCCTTTCCGTTGAAAGCGATGTTGTCTAAAAAGTCGAATTTTGGAGGGTAAAAATGTAAATTGAAAAGTCTCCCCTCGGCCTCGACGGCGGAGAGGTAGAAAACGAGTGGACAAGGTGAAGAGGCTATCGTGGCGTGGCCTTATCTCTTATCAAATCGGCTCCGTTGTCGTTGAGCAGCTTCCCGGCTTGGGCTGACGTCTAGATCGGCTTACTTCACTTCCTTTTGTCAAATAGTTGCGAACTGCTCTAGATAGGACTGTGAAAATATTCAACCAACCGAAATTAAATTCAAATTCTAAAAAAGTAAGGGTAAATTTCACCAGAGGTCCTTTTTGTTTGGACTTGTTTTATTTTGGTCATCCATTTAAAAAAATAGTTTTTGTCACTTACGTTTCTTATGTGTTTTATTTTGGTTATTGTGTTGTTAACACTCGTCAGTTTGATGACATGACACGTTAGTTAAAAGGGTTAATTTTTAATTTAACTCTTAAACTTTAAATAAAATATTAATTTAACCCCTAAACTCTCTCAGCCTCACTTTTGTCCCACAACATCACTGCTATTTTCATTTGGAATTTGGGTTTAATTTGGAATTTGATCCTTAGCTTGTTTTTGGCAACAGGATCTTCAAGGTTGTCAAGATGTTCACATGAGAAATTAAGCAATGCATCTTCTACAGGTATCTTAAAAATTTATAACTACTATTTTCATTTTCCACTAAACAGTGTTGAAAATCTTAATTTGCTTATTAAATCAAACTTTTTATTTCACTCGGAATCTTCTCTTCTGTCAATAGTTACAAGCAATTCCTCATACGAAAAACTGATGGATTTTGCAAGGATATCCATCGAAAAAGGAAATTTCTTTCAACACCTGAACTACTAGGAAACCCAAGAAACATTGGATTAATAGGACTTAGTTTTTTTATTATCATTATCGTGATAATGTAAAAAAGAAGGTGGTCAGTTTTTTTCGCAAGTGACTTTAATATTTTCTATGTGCCCTTAGTTAATATTTAAATACACAATTAAACACATGTGACATTGAATCATAGTCGCTTGTATAAAAATTCGCCATCAATATATTCAAAGACGGGCGTAAGATTTTATATAAGAGATATCAATTGTTAGAGAGTTATATCATAAATTTAAGGGTACAACATTATAAAATTTTAGCCGATGCAAACATAGATCATCGGTAGAAAATATAAAGAAAATACATAAATTATATAAAAGTTTAAAATTTCTAAAGAATGTGACTATCCCCTCCAGCACTTTTTCACTCTATTCCTGAATATATCAAATAATTATCCTTACTTTATATGTATTGGTCTAAGGTCTTTGTGTCTATCAAAACATTTTCAATTTGTTTCAACCATATATGAAAAGTTACGGGTTTTTTCTTCAAAGTGTTCTGGTGTAAGTAGCATTTATGTGCAAAATTTAACTTCTATTTGGATTTGTCTGAGTTTTCCTATTGTGTCAAAACCTTTTCGATTTTTTTTTTTCAATCAATGCCACTAATGGTGGTACGTTCATCTATGCCTAAATTTAGGTTTGGTTGGTGAAGGCGACGACAATAGCAAAAGGAGTAGAAAATTAGATACTTTGTAAACATTGGTAAATAAACTTAGTGTATTAAAAACTACATACCCAATCATGTTTTATAAGTTTATAGCCAACATTTTCCTACTCAAACCTCAAATATACTTTTAGAATTATAAGGAGTTGTCACTTGTGCAGTAATTGTCAAGTCAGGCTCCTTGAATATTGATTAAAAAGAGTTTTTTTATTAAAAAATGATTTTTCACCTGTAAGCAATGCGGTAATGTCACACCTACAAATTGGGTGTGAAATCATGGTTGAAAAAGTAATTTTCACCAAACCTTAAACGCTAAATTTTTTAGCTTTTGGTGTAAAAATTCACTTTTGAGGATGAAATTATTTTTTTACACTTAATTATTTAACTCAAATTGATTGTTAAAATAAGGTTTATGCATGCATAATGATATATTATTTTTATATAATAATATGGAAATAATATTAATTTAAAACTAAACTAATAATAATATGAAAATAACACTAATATTAATACTAATATATTAAAATAATATTAAATATAATAATTATTAAAATTATTAAAATAATATTAATAAATTTAATATTTTAAATAAAATTAAATAATAAAAATCTTTAATATTATAAAATAGAATTAAATATAATAATTATTAATATATTAAATTAATATTTAAATATATTACACTAATTCAAAAAGTGCATAATTTAGAGGCTAGTTTTTTTTTAATCCAACAATTTATATTAATTGTTTAGAAATATTTAAATTTTATATTATATACATAAATTACTAATGAATTGTCATGATTTTTATATTTTTGTTGTAATTTAAATTGATTTATTTTATAAAATTTAAATTTATTTATTTTTACTTTATAATATTACGTCTAAAATAAAAATATATATTTTCAAAAGTAATTTTTAATAGCAATATCAAACACTAAAATCTTATAATTAATTTTTAAAATTATTTTTACTTTAAATATACGTTTGTGGAAGTGGCGGATGCAATAAGTCTCACAAGGGAACATTGTATTCCCATTTTTCAGAAATTATGTTTAGTGTTAATTTTTTTCTTAAAATATTAGTTTAATGTGTAAAGAGAAAAAGAAAAATTTCTATACCCCATTTTGAAAACAAAATATTTTGGATCATATTCTTAAACTTTCAGATCTATCACTGGTTTGAGATTAAATTCTCATTCATGTATAGAATATATTTTATAATTAATTGTTTATCTTAAACAAATACTTACAGTTACAGTGTGTGAGTTAAGGGAATATTGTCTAGATAATATTGATAGATTTTTAATTTTATGTAGTTTGTTGTACTTTATTTTACGAATTATAGACGATTGAATAGTGACAGTGGAAAATATCGGGCAGTGTTGGTGACCTTGAGGGAATTTTCAACTTGAAAATGGTTGCTTTGGCTATTTATTTTCTCATATATGTTTGAAGCTGTCGAGAATTTTTGACAATTTTTAAAATATTATTCAAACATCTCTACTTCATGAAATAATTTTTCACTATCTCTATTTCATAAAATAAAAAAAACAAAATAGTTATATGTGTAAAATACCCGAAAATTAATCATTACTATGAACTTACACGTCAAGTATTTAAATTCACATAAACTGACAAAATTAGATGGACCACAACTCACATGGGCAGGGGCTACCAAGTACCAACTTCACGTTTCGCACTCAAGCCAGGTCATGGAGCCGGCTGATCTCGGCTGGCTGTTTTATCTTCGTCCTCCACGTGTCCTCTTTCTATTGTTCACACCGCAAGTATTGGGGGATTCGTGGAATCCGAAACCTGTCCGTTCCATTTTCTTTATTTTTGGGTTTGGGTAACGAAAACACAGCGATGCCACGTGTCAGGAAGAGAACGTGAGACGCAGCTGTTGCTCATTGGACATGTTTTTAGCAAATGAATGTGTGACTGCTGACTACCCAACAACGCAACTGAGTCCACTATTATGCACCCGGGAAAATCTCCGTTGCTGTCAACCACTTTTCGAGGTTATTATCACGTACGCTCACGGATATCGAGCACGGAATCATTGCTCGATTTTTATTGGCTTCTGTTTTTGTCGAATTAGACTTTGTTGTACGTATAATTATTGTTCATTTTATAGTGATTTGTGATTTTTCTTTGATAATATTGTTTTTATGATTCAGATTTATATTTTTTTTATTTAAAAATACGTCTTGTTATTGCACCCAATATTTGCTGGTCTTGGAGAAGAGATACGTAATAATAATTTTTGAATATGATTATCGGTTAATGAAATCATATCCCATTAAAATATTCCCATCGCCTGTTGGAAGATGTTTGGAGGCAAAGCTGAAATTAGAAAATTTAGAAAATGGCACAAAGGGGGTAATTTAGTCATTAAGAAAATTGGTTCCCCGTGAGCCGTGACATCTCTCCGCGTTGCATTATGTTATTATATTGTTAGGTCATAAGTGTATGATAGTATTTTTATTCAACTTGGCTGATTCCAAGTCAAGTTGAAGAATATTCAAAAAAATCCAATGGATGACGTGGGACAACTTGGTTTCTTGTTTTTTTAGTCTTTTAGTTAGCAACGCCACTAATTTTTTTTTCTAAAATTTTACAGAGGTTTAATATAGAGACGATTCACTAACTTATTTTTCATTTACAACATTAAAATTTGAATTCTAAACATTACATAAAGACCCTAACATCTTATCATGTTAAAACAACAAACTGTCAATAACATTTTCTCTCCTTTTTTCTGTTAATTTAAAATAAAATCATTAATTTAAGGGAATTCTTCTCTCCAACTAACCATATTTGATTAATCACTAATTTTCCTTCTTGACACCCCTTCCAATTAGGGTCGTAAATGAACTAAATGTTTATGTTCGTTTGGTGGGAAGTTTGTTTATCGTTTATTTAATAAATGAAGGAACAATAACAAAATTTGCTATTAGTTTAATTAAATGAACGAACACGAACAAAAGGCTCGTTCATTCATTTACATTCGTGAACCTTCAGTAATTCGTTCATTTATGTTTGTTCGTTTAAATTTATTCACATATATTTATTTATATTTATTATTTTTCATAACAAAATAATTATTTAAAAAATTAAATTTATTCACATATATTCGTTCGTTTATGTTCGTTTAAATTTATTCACACATGTCATTTTATGTTCGTTTGCCATTTTAATGAACGGATATGAACGAACACGAACAATCTACATTCCTTAACAAACAAACACGAACAATAAATTATGCTCGTTTAGTTATTCGCGTTCGTTCATTTGTTCGATTAAAATTAAACGAACGAACATAAAACGTATCTTCGTTTGTGTTCGCTCGGTTCGTTTACTGGCCTACTTCCAATAAATTATTTACAGTCTCAATGAATAAATATTATTTATCAACCATTTACTTTCATCTCATCAACCTTTCAAATTAGAACGTTCAAATAATTATTTTAAAAAACGACTTTGAAAATACTAGTAAAAATTCATCCGTAAAAAAATATGGAGAAAAGAAGATGACGTGAGCATTATTTTCCGATTGAAATTACGACTAATATAGAGAGGAGAAGGATTCGTGTGATAATTTTTCCAACCATGCTTTTATGTCATTATTTTTCTGAAACATCATTTATATCATTATTAAAATTTTTAAACAATGCATTTGTTTTGAGTAAAAGTTATTTTAGTAAACAGTCAGTTTTCAGTTTGGTTAATTTCGATTTTCAATTTTTGTATATTAACTTTAGTTTTAAAAAAATTATTTTATTTTGTGACTTTTAAACATTAAATGATAAAGTTTTAAAGTTTTTTTTTCATAAATATTTATTAAACACTTAATTTTCATGTAAAATATAATAATTAATAAATAATAATGCATCTATAATATTTTAAGTATAAAACACTTGTTTTTACATTAAAAATAATTAAAATCAAATTTGGTTCAGTAATTTATAAATTATAAACCGTTCAAATACTTTAATTTTGATAATTTTTTATTTTCGGTTAACCACACTCAGCTCTAAGTAAAACATTACGTTTTTGTTTTTAATTCAATGTACGCTTTACCCCCATTTTATAATTGGGTTTCAAGTTTAGGCCCAGCTTGACATTGTGTAGTCGATACTTTTATCTAAGTTTAAGTTCAGCATTGCTAATTAGATATAAATTCGAGTCCAAATTCAATTCAATATGAATTTGTACATAATAATAAAAAAAAATATAATTCTAATCTTACCTAAAGTTTAGAGGGGAGCAGAATAAGGACTCTAGGGGAAGGAATGTGAGTGTTCTTAGTGAGTCTAGAACTCATGACCTAAGGGGATACGAGAGAATAAAGATGAGCAGCTTGACCAACCAACCAAATGTGTTTGCTCTCAATTTAGACATAATTCGAATGTCAATTTAATTGTGTGTTATATTAAAAAGTTTTATTTGAATCTTACATTAACATAAAGACATACATGTGAACCCAATAAGAGGTCTCAGTAGAAAAAAGAATGATATTTATCCTAGAAAATCTAAATCCAATTGCTTTATAATAAGATACTATCTTGTAATCACCTTCCCCATAAAAAATAACTCGATTCTCAAATCGATCCGACTTTCGGAGACACTTCACCTATTCCGACCAATTCCAATTATATGAGAGGAAACTCGTCCCGCCCTGCCTGATAAAAAAATTATTTTGTTTTTATTAAATAGCATAATTTTGGTTGTTTTAATTTATACTCTCAAGCTGCAGCAACAGCTGTTGCTATTTAGTGTATTTACTCATTTTATATAGTACAAGTGTTAAAACCAATCAAACGAAGGCACGAAATGTGTACATTTACAATAACTGAATTTTCGATGAACTTTACCCATGTTTTAGACATTATTGAAGCGTAACAACATGAGACAAGACAAAGCTAAAGGGTGTTGTTTCTATACACATTTTCAGCAACCAATACACAAATATCACAAAACAACAAAAATCAAGATGCCACTTTTTAACTTAATGTTGCTGCAAACACTACGCAAAGGCTCAATTAAAAAGTTTAGGGTCTGCAGATATAAAACTGAAGGAGAAGAGCATTAAATATACTTGAAAAACTATTAAAAGGGCGAAATAACGGTGGAACAACAACTGAGAAGACCCTAATATCTAAACAATTAGTCCCAAGGCATTTCCGACCAAACTTTAAAGTCCACCACTTGCTTGCTATCATTGAAGTCCGAGAAAACACCATGTACAAAAAAAAAAGAAAAAAAAAGTGAAAGATACGTCCGTGTATCACGGACAAACACATGATTTTATGTTATTGTAAACTTATAAACAAAAATGTTAAGAGACGAACTTATAAAATTTTAAGAGGACGAAAATAGATTTTTAACAGAAAATACACAAAAAAATAAATTATATACGAATTTTAAATTTTTAGGAGACAACGTTCTCCTAGCCCATCTCCCACCTCGGTCCATCTTTGTGTGTACCTTAGAGAGTGTGGTAATGGAGTGTTTGGTGAGAATGGAAGGGGTGTCCCCACCTGCAATTCCTTGAATATAAGGCTCCAGATCTGCATGAGAAACCAAAGGTACTAAAGTGTAAAGTGATTCAATTCCACATGCATCCATCTCCTTTGTGTCGGTGTCGCCGAGCCATTTTTTCAAGTACTCAACACTGAGTCAACTCGAGGATCCCACAAAGCGTTCCCCTTTGAACAACACAGGTGTTGGTCGACACACGATCGAACCAGCTACTAATGTTGTAGGAGTCATAGCAACCACCATTGCCAATGCTAGCTTCAAGTGTTTCAGCTTCCATTTGAAAATAACAACAAAAAGGAAAATAAGCGGCGTGTAGTTTTATTAAAAAGAGAAAATATTCAAATTACAATGAGGGTTTATAATCGTAAACGTAACTTAAACCTATAATTTAAATATTTGTCTATGGCTATTGACATAAAAAATTAGTTATTTTAGATCATACAATGAAAAGGTTAAAACCTAATTAAAAGACTCTAACAAAATATAGATAAGATTTGACTGAATCGACAAACGAATTACAAAAGGAGATCAAACTACTAAAAGATCACCGACAACCGCAAATCATAGCCGAACGTCATGAGAAAACCATCAACGAATGCAAACTGCATATCCCAATTTAATTCGAGGGTCTAAAGCAGAAAAGATCAGTAGGATAACCAAATAGACGTTATCTTGATTAATTGAGGTGACGTCAAATCTAACATTGAAAAAAATAAAAATGAAAAGAACAGTCAAAGAACCGTCAATCAAAATAAAATATAAACGAAAGTAATATAGAAAGACACACCATATAATAAAGTTATATTAAAAAATAAAATTATTCTCAATAAAATTAAAAAATATATATGTAATAATACAAAAGAAAAAATATCAACGATAGATAACTAAAATCAAAGTTGATGCCGTCATCGAGCGTTAAAAACAAAATTGCGCTATCTTTATGAAATGAAATGGACTGTACATTAATATGGGCTAAACTGAAGCAGTGTTGAGCCCAACTTTCCAAGCATTCAACTGTACGAGGTTTGTACCTAAAATAATAATTTATTATAGATAATTGGCTTATATCACAAATATATATTAAAAATATATTAAAAAATTTCATTTAAATTGTTAAAGTATATTTTTAGTTAAAACAAATATTTAAATTATATTAATTTTTTTATTTAAGTACTTAAAGTATATTTTTAATCAAAATAAATATTTAAAGTATACTTTTCAAAATAGGTACTTAAAGTATCTAATTTATTCGTCAAAGTAGGCACTTAAAATATATTTTCTTGTCAAAATGGGTACATAATGTATTTTCTAATCAATGCAACGTGTCAAGTTTTAGGAATCTGGATGAATAAGTATACTTTAGGTACTTATTTTGACAAAAAAATACGCTAGGTACCTACTTTGATAAAAAAAATACATTAGGTACTTATTTTGACAAAAAATACTCTAAGTACCAAATGAAAAAATGGTATACTTTAAGTACTTATTTGTAATATAAGTCTAGATAATTTTTTCTAAAATATAAGGCTTAAATGAAAAATTGACACCTAAATTATATCCTTTTGTTTGCTTTTACCCCTTAAACTATATTTTGGTCAAAATAAATATTTAAATTATTATTTCTGGTCACTTGAACCTAATAGTTATCTAAGTAAAAAAATTATTACCGGCGAATAAAATGTTAGCACGTCACAAAATTTTTTTTAACCAAGAGATAATTTAAGGATTAAAAGCAAAAAAGTAGCATAATTTAAATACTTATTTTAACCAAAAAAATTTATTTGGGTATATAAACTAATTAAAAATAATAATTTAAATAATTGTTTCGACAAAAAATAATTTAAAAAATAAAAGCAAACAAAGAAATAGTTTAAAGGTTTTTTTTTTACTTAAGTATATTCCGGTGAATGAATACGTAGACCGTTAAACACATCTAATAATATAAAGTAAATTATTAATTATTTATTTTTGAAACATAACTATAATTATTAGAAGGGTAAACTATACAGAATACCACTCAACTTTACCCTTTGACTCGAACATACCACAGAACTATAATTTGATATTATTATACCACTAAACTTAACTTTTAGCTTCAATGTAAGCACTCGACCGTTAACTTATAACGGGCCGTTAAATTCAAAACGACGTCGTTTTGATTTCGTTGTTTTGAAGCCTAAGATAGGCCAAAACGACGTCGTTTTTTTATTAAAGAAAATAAGAAAATATTGCATTTTAGGAAGCTTCAACCCAAGACCATTAGGATGAAAGGCTTATACCAAACCACCAAGCTAACTTAAATACTTAATATTATTCTAACAAAAATAATATATAAATAATACTGCAGTTGAACTTAATTTCATTTATCTCATTATATAATTTTATAATATTTATAATATAATTTTATAAATATATTAACTTTATAAATAAATATTATTTATAATTTATATATATTTTAATAGATATAATATATATAATTAAACTCTAAACCTCAAAACCCAAACCCTAAACTATATATTAATTAAAACCTCAAACCCTAAATCATATATATAAATAAACCATAAACCCTAAATCATATATATAAATATATTAAATTTATAAATAAATATTATTTATAATTTATATATATATATATATATTTGAATAGATATAATATTTATAATTAAACCCTAAACCATAAACCCCAAAACCCAAACCTTAAACTATGTACATAAATAAATCATACACTCTAACCCCTAAACAATATATGTAACTAAACCCTAAACATAAACCCTATATTACAAATCCTAATATATATTATAAATAGAGGTGGCAATCGGGTCATTCGGTTCGGATTCGGTTCGGGTCGGTTCGGTTCGGGTCATTTCGGGTCTATCTAGAATCGGTTTAGATTCGGTTCGGGTCGGTTCAGTTCGGGTTCGGGTCTAATTCGGGTCTGTGATGAGTCGGATTCGGTTCGGGTATTGGATCGGGTCAAAATCGGATCAGTTGTTTTCGGGTCGGATCAATATCGGATCGGTCGCTTTCGGTTCGGGTCGTTCGGGTCGCTTTTGGTTCGGGTTAAAATCGAGTCAATTTCGGGTCAATTTCGGGTCGGGTCAACATTTGAATTTTCGGGTCAATTTGATTTGAGTTGGGTTAAAGGTTTGAGGTTTAGTATTTATGGTTTAGTTTAGAGTTATTGATGTATGAGATTAATTCTAATTCAACTTGTCAATCTATGCATGTAACCCCCTCGTCCCGGTCTGGTCGGATGACCAGTCCGAGTGGGCCACACGGGGAAAACCGAAGCGAAACCCGTTAAGATTTCCCCTCGGTTAACGACTCAAAAATTTTCTTTTTGTTTTATCTTGTCTATATGCATAAATTGATCCTACATGAGACACAGCAGCGGGAATACAAACATTTGCAACATACATCGACCAACCAAGCATTAAACAGCTCATTTTAATATTTTACAGCAGGCCGTTTCGAAACGCCCTTAGGGTGTTCTGAAACGCCTTGACCTAGTCAACGGGCCTGGGTCAACCATAGGGTGACCGTTCCGAAACAGGGGTGACCCGTATCGGAACGACCTTGACGGTCAATATCTCGTGGTCAACGAGATTTGACCGTTTCGAAACATCAAAGGCCCGTTTCGGAACGCCCTCATCTCGGCAATTTCTCAAAATTCCAGTAGCAAAAATGTTCCGAAACGACCCTCATCCGTTTCGAAACGGCAGGCCAATTGCAAAGGACCCGTTCCGGAACAGAGGGAACCGTTCCGAAACGCCCCCTGTCTGCAGACTCGTCTGGGCTGTTTTAAGGCACAAGGGTGCCCCAAAACACCTCCAAAACACTATACACATAAAACTCTAGGCATACCCACCATACTAGCATGCTTCAACATGATTTAGACAAGTCTAACACGAAGGCGACATCCCACAACATACATTCATTCAAACGTTATTTAAACTTAAAGATAGCCTCTAAGGCATTTAGCTAGCATTCAAGATAAGCAATTAGGCATGAGCTACAATTTAACATGGCAACATTCACCATACAAAAGCAAGGCACTAAGGAGTCTAAACATGCTCCTAGTAACCAACAACTATCCAACAAAACCATACATGTCTCATTGCTCAAACTATTACATGTCTAACATTAAAAATCCATACTTGATGAACTCAAGCCAGAAACCACACTTGGAGGCCCTCCACTTGCCCGAGCAACCCACGAACTAAGGATCTGCAATGTTGAACAAAGAGAGCGTAAGCAATGATGCTTAGTGAGGGTAAGCTCTAAAAACAAACCTCAACATTGCAGGGTCCGAGCACGATCTAGCCAAGGTAACCCAATCATACCAAAGGTCCACAAGGTATAATGCATGAGCAATAGACAATAATAATGCCATGATCATAAGCTCAATTTCCATGGTACATGTAATCACAAACAAGTATCCCAATAAAAACCATGAACCTCAACACATTGATATATACATCAAATAACATTGGCACCTAGCTAAGACCCGAATACGCGGATAGACATGTTGGAACTTACATCCAACAACCACATTACCTCACGGTGGGATTTCACTCATCACCGGTCTCGCGGAGGGGATTCCACTCATCCTCACGCCCCGTCGATGGGATTTCACTCATCACCGACTATATTTAAATACAATTCCGGGCAAACCCGTACTCCTCCTTGGTGACTCAACGCCACCAAGGCCACGCGCGACTTTAGACTCATGTGTACACACTAACATCCTAATGATCGATCATTTGTATTCAAGTAAACTAGTGCCAATATTTACACACTTCCCATTACTCATTTCAACCACTTCCGTGCTTAGCACGTACTCACCAACAACCATCATCATGCATGTCTCAAACATCACAATTCATATCTCATTCCACATGTATAATACAATTTACATAACCAATCATACCACACATCATACGAGACATACACCACAATGTAACTAAGTTCAACCATAGGCTCTAGATCAAGCTTAGGATTAGGCTACCACCCTAATCCCAACTCTAGGTGGGTCTACCAAGCCCAACCTAGTCCGTATACTCGAACCAACTAATTTAAAACCGTTTAAAACAATTAACCACTCACCTAAGCTTCCGAGCTCAAGACCAAGCACGCAACAACCTTCAACTTTCCGGATTCATTTCCAATGCTTCACCGATGCCCAAACTTGATTCTAATCAACCCCAAACACAAACAAAACATCCACAATCAATATTTTATCATTGAACTAACCCGGATTAACATTACCAAACATCCAACCCTCAAAATCAACCCCAAAAACAGAATTTTCGAGCAACCCTTAACACCCACTGAATTCTCCCATTTCAAGCACCCAAACAAGCATCAATTACACCCAAAACGATCCTCATATATCATACTACCCACAGCCCCCAAAATCCAACCTTAAACAGCCCCAAAACCCACTTTGAAACCCTCCAAAAACCCTCTCAAAACCCAATTCCGAAAATTGATTAAAATCATTTGAAATTCACATATGTACTATCATTTGGCTCCTATATACCATAACTAAGCATATTAAATCAAAATACTCCACTTCACTACTTAAAGTTCTCATTTTTAAATCAAAACATTCAAAACCTCCATTTCTAAAATCTTCATGGAAACGAAAATAAAATGTACTTTTAAGAAGAGGGAGGTGAGGGGAGTTCAAAATTACCATTACCTTTCAATTTGGAGTTGAAATGAAGAAGTTTTGGAATGGAATAGTAGATTGAAGAGGGGAGGCTCCTTTCACGTTATAGAAGAAGATGAATAGTGGGAAAATAGGAAGAAATGGGTGTTTTAATTGTTTGTTTAAATTTAAAAGCCAATAGTCCATATTGCCCTTAATGAAATGGGGTATTCACAAGGGCATACCCTCCATGGCTATTTGGGGTTAAGTTGCAAAACATAGTAAATCAAATTAAATTAATTTAATTTGGAAACGAAACCCGAAATTCTTAGAAACCATTTTAATTATAAAACTGAGCCCAAATAATATTAAAATATTGTTTTCACCTAACCCCTAAACCCGGGTGTTACAATGCATTTGAATTTGATTAAATATTTAAATCAAAACTTCATGTATCCATATAATTTTTTTTGTATAATTATATTGAATAATAATAATAATAATAATAATAATAATAATAATAATAATAATAATAATAATAATAATAATGTATGAAATGAATTAATTTATTAAACTTAGGATCTAATTGAATTAACTAAAATCTAAAAGCATAAATCACGGACATAATTAAAATAATTTTAAAACCAAATGTGAAATTTCAGTTAAATTAATCTAAATTGAAACTCAATTAAATCAAGAAAAATAGAAAGACAATTGGTAAAAATAGAAAAGGAAAAAACAAAATTTTGGAGGGAAATAAGTCACCAATTTTTTAAGCTAAATTGAAAAAAAAGAAAAAGAGAATTGGAAAAAATAGAGAGAGAAAAGACAAAATTTTGGAGGGAAATAAGCCACCAATTTTTTAAGCTAGAGATTAATTACTTTTTAGGTCATGTTGCATTTAAAATGTTACATTTTAGTCAACTTTAAGTTTTAATTTAATTTAATTTAGTCACAAGTATTCCCACGGTTTAGACTTCGGATATACAAATCCCCTCCCCGTAGTGATATTTAGTCTCTAAAAATTTACTTTTAGTTGAAATTGACTAATCTTTGTAATTTAGTCTATTAATTTAATATATTGATATTTTCGTTCATTTTATTTCAAAGATTTAATTTTTAGCCAAAATTGACCCCTATTTATTTATATGGTATAATTACAAATTTGATCATTGGACTCTCAAATTTCTCCACTTCCAAATTGTCAATTTAGTCTACAATTTCAATTTTATGCTATATTTTATGATGAAATTATAAAATTTGTCACCAAGATCTCAAATTTCTATACTTCATTTTATTATTTATTATATTGTTAACAATAGATATTCGGGTTAAAATCGGGTCAAAATCGGGTTAAAATCGGGTCGATATTCGGTTCGGGTCTATTTCGGTTCGGGTCCATTTCGGTTCAACAAAAATTTTCGGTTCGGTTCGGGTTTCGGGTCAACTTCGAATCATCATGTTCGGGTCAAAATCGGGTTTCGGTTCGAGTTTCGAGTCTCGAGTCAAGTTTGCCATGTCTAATTATAAATAATATTTTAATTTTAGGATTTTGTGTTTGTGATTTATTGTTTAATTATGTTTAGGGCTTGAGATTTATTTATATACATGGTTTAGGGTTTTAGTTAATATATGATTCAGGGTTTGTGGTTTTATTTAATATATGGTTTAGGGTTTGTGGTTTTATTTAATATATGGTTTAGGGTTTGTAGTTTTTAGGGTTTTAGGTTTGGTGTTTTAATTAATATTTGATTTAGGGTTTGATTTAAATTATATATATTATATCTATTAAAAATATATATAAATTATAAAAAATATTTATTTATAAAACCAATATATTTATAAAATTATATTATAAATATTAGATTAATATCCTATACACTGGCGGTAGAATTTAGGGATAGTTGTTTCAATTTAAGGTTTAGGGTTATAATTTAGGGTTTATAGGTTAAGGTTTAGTTTTTAGGGTAATATGGTGAGGATTTAGGTTTTAACCTATAAACCCTAAATTATAACCTTAAACCTTAAATTGAAACAAATATCCCTAAATTCTAACCCCCTAAACCATATACCCTAAACTAACTTCATATACCCTAAAACTAAGATGCTTGTGGAAACTTTCAGTTTCCACCGCCTGTGTATAGAATATTTATCCATAATTATTATAAAATTATACCATGAGATAAATGAAATTAAGTTCAAATGCACTATTATTTATATATTATTATCGTTAGAATAATATTAGGTTTTTAAGTTGGATCGGTGGTTTGGTATAACTCTTTCATCTTAAAGGTCTTGGGTCCAAGCTTCACAAAATGCAATGTTTTTCTTATTTTCTTTACTAACAAAACGATGCCGTTTTGGTTTGGCTTCAAAACGACGAAACCAAAACGACGCCGTTTTAGATTTAACGACTCGTTATAAGTTAACGGTAAATTTAGTAGTATAATAATATTAAATTATAGTTCAGTAGTATGTTTGAGTCAAAAGGTAAACTTAAGTGATATTTACTTATTTAGTGTAGTTTACCCATATTAGAATTTAGAATGAATAAATGCTGTAATAATAGTCTGATACAACATAGATTCGAGATTCTGATTTTATTGGAAAAAGTAATATATAAAAAAAGGGAAAGTGGGGTCCAATTAGCTGCGTCTTTGACTTTGACGTGCTGCAGTTGCACTTCAATCTTCATTCTCATTAGATACAATTAATATCGTAATTAATTAGTACGAGCACTATTTTTCTTCTTAGAAAAGCACATGTTTGGGTGACTTTAATGGAGAACTACTTTGACTTGGCCAACTTAATTATTAGAAAAAAACACAGCCAACACACACACACACACATCTCCCTCAGTTTTCTTTCTTCGTTTCTCATTTGCCAAACACGAAATTTCTCTCCAGATTATACTGCGACGAAAAGAAATTCATTATTCCGTGGTGGATATACAGCATAGGGAGAGAGAAAGTTCCAATAAATTTCTGGGATCTTGAATTAGTCTGTTTCGGTCAACGAACAGCATGCGAGTGATTCTCGGTGCTGTTTTAGACCTGTTTATGGATTCACGATTACTCGTGTGGAAGGTTGAAGACGATTTGACGGGGATTTAGCTTTTTGTATCAAAATTAACCAAAAACAGAAGAAATAGAGAAAGAAATGACGGAGCGATTTGTCTCTGTTTGTTTGTGGTTGATTTTGGTGTTGGATTTGATTTTCAGAGTTGCGGGGAATGCGGAAGGTTCGTCATCATTCTTCCATTTGTTTATTTATTTATTTATTGTTGAACTTTTGAATTGGAAGTATTATTTTATATGAAACTTATAGGATTAAAAAATTACAAGAGTTTAGTAGTTGCTTAAGGTTGAGTGGTTGACTGCTGCTTTTAATTTTCAATTAGCATCGTAGCAGTAATTGACTCCACTGTAGGAATACTTGCATGTTTCGTAATTGCTTTTAATTTATGCTGGTTGCTGAAGGCTTAGACTGATGTTTTGCTATCATTGATAATAGATTGCCTTGTTTTGGTTTTAATCAGGTGATGCTTTGAATGCGTTGAAGAGCAATTTGGCTGACCCTAATAACGTGTTGCAAAGTTGGGATGCAACCCTTGTTAATCCCTGCACATGGTTTCATGTTACTTGTAATAATGAAAATAGTGTGACAAGAGTGTAAGTTGTATATTTGGCTATTTCAATTGGTATTACTTCTGAGTTTGTAGGTTGATGTGATAAATGCTTTGCCTTTTTTCAATTCAGTGATCTTGGGAATGCAAATCTATCTGGTCAATTGGTTGCACAGCTTGGACAGCTTCCGAATTTGCAGTATTTGTAAGTTGACAATTTCAGGCCCGGTGATTATGTTCTGCCCCACATTGCTGGAATTGTTTTGAGCAGTAAAGGTCAATAAATGGAGGGAAAATAGAACACCAGCAGCTTTCCCAAATAGTAAATTTGATTGATTTGGGCATGTTTTAGATTCTTTTCCATGGTTTGGTTTTAATAGTTGACTTGATGAGTTTCATGCAGATCATTTTTCTTAAACTCAGAACCGTGGAAAACTGAATAGATAATATAAGTTTCTAAAATGCCTAAGTTAAACTGGTGAAATTCCAGCACTCCATCTTAGAAAAAGTAGACATAGTTGTAACTTGTAAGAGCAGATGTCTTGTGCTTTTGTCACTATGCGCTGTCTTTTATTGTTATGCCATCTTAATCCTGGAGATGGTTGTACCCCATTGGATTTTGTTGTAGATTCATATTCATACAAAGATACATAGTAATCTAAATCTTTTCATGGCAGGGAGCTTTATGCTAATAACATATCTGGGACAATTCCAGAGGACCTTGGAAATTTGACAAACTTGGTGAGCTTGGATCTTTACGTGAATGCTTTAACTGGAGACATTCCAACTACTCTGGGCAAGCTTACAAAACTGCGTTTCCTGTATGAACACATTTTTCATTTTTTATGTAGTTAATTTATTTAGTTTCTCTGCTTATGTTCCATATAGATATAGTTTCTCTGCTTCTGTTGGCTGTTGTTTTTTTCTGAAATCTGTGCTCTAATTATTTGATGAGCATATTTTTCCTACGAATACATAATTAGTCATCTTATCAATGTGCAAAATAATTGATGATTTCTTTATGTGGAACAGGCGTCTCAACAACAACACGCTGACAGGTCCAATTCCCGGGTCCTTAACAACTATTACGTCACTGCAAGTGCTGTGAGTGTTGCTATTAGAATTTTCTTTTCCACATTAGCTGTTAAACCTTAGGTTCAAGAACAATATATAATGGCATGGGATATCTTATCATCTGATGCAGGGATCTTTCAAACAATAAGCTAGTAGGAGATATTCCAGTTAATGGTTCTTTTACACTGTTCACTCCTATCAGGTTTTTCTTTTATGCTATCTCATTTTGCTATCACCCTTACTCCCAACTCCTGACCTTCATCACCACTTCTCAGTTCTCACTCCCATCTTTTCATGTAAAATACTCTTAATGCTCTAGTCTCTTAAGTTGCTGCACCTCTTTTTCACAGTTTTAATAATAACCGACTCAATACTCCTCCTCCTGCTCCACCGCCTCCCATCCCACCTCCAACTGCAACTTCATCAGGTTTGGTTCTAATTTTATTCTTATTATCACTGCCAACGTTTGTGTCTGCTTTTTATTATTTATTTATTTATCTTGAGATGTTGCAATTTTCTTTGCGTATGCCAACTATTTTGGTATTACTACATGTATGTGACATGCAAGGAATTACTGTTCGTATGCTTTTTAAGAAGGTACTTTTGTGTCCCGAATTCGGATCTAATATGGCACCTATCAATGGCTTTAGTTCTAGTAGCTGGCTAGAACATTGCCTGTACACCAAATGTTGCCTTCTGGCTTCTGCCTTGGTGTTGTTGCCAGCTGAAAATGTTAATAGGTGAAAATCTTTGTGCTGGTAGGTAATAGTGTCATTGGTTTTATTGCTGGAGGAGTTGCTGCTGGAGCTGCCCTACTGTTTGCTGTTCCTTTAATTGTTATTGCTCGGTGGCGTAAAAGGAAACCACTGGATAATTTCTTTGATGTACCTGGTTAGTTATTTTCCAGAAGATAGTTTTAATTGATACTATTCTGTTGAATCCATGTATTTTCACTTCATTTTTGGAAAAAAATTCTTTACAGCTGAGGAGGACCCAGAAGTTCATTTGGGACAACTTAAAAGGTTTTCTCTTCGTGAACTACAAGTGGCAACAGATTATTTTAGCAACGAAAACATTCTAGGTAGAGGTGGTTTCGGTAAAGTTTATAAAGGCCGCTTAGTTGATGGTTCTCTAGTGGCAGTAAAAAGACTGAAAGAGGAGCGTACTCAAGGTGGAGAGCTGCAGTTCCAAACAGAGGTAGAATTGATAAGTATGGCTGTGCATCGGAATCTACTACGACTGCGGGGCTTTTGCATGACCCCTACCGAACGGCTGCTAGTTTATCCCTTTATGGTTAATGGTAGTGTTGCATCCTGCTTAAGAGGTATTTACTTGTTCTCCTTGCTTATCAATTTAGTCTTACATATATCCTTATATTGTTTCAAAATATTCCAACTTTCTTTTGATACATATGTTGTGAGTTCCTATTATTACAATGGGGTCATCTATTAACTAATTTTTTACTTTCTCCAGAGCGTACGGAATCTCAGACACCACTTGAATGGGATACAAGGAAACAGATTGCTCTGGGAGCTGCAAGGGGGCTTGCATATTTACACGATCATTGTGACCCAAAGATTATACATCGTGATGTCAAGGCTGCAAATATATTGTTGGATGAGGAATTTGAAGCAGTTGTTGGAGACTTTGGGCTGGCAAAACTGATGGACTACAAAGACACTCACGTCACAACCGCTGTCCGTGGCACAATCGGTCATATACCCCCTGAATACCTGTCAACAGGAAAGTCGTCAGAAAAAACTGATGTTTTCGGTTATGGTGTTATGCTTCTTGAGCTTATTACAGGACAGAGGGCTTTCGATCTCGCTCGGCTTGCAAATGATGATGATGTCATGTTGCTTGATTGGGTAAGTACTAAGTACTATCTTCCTATTATGTATATCTCAATGGTGATGCATTTCAAAGTTGGAGCTTTGTCATTCCTGTCTAGTGTAGGAATTATCCCATTCTTATTTCAATTGGTTGGCCAAAAGCAATACACTCAGTACAGTACTGTAGAAATACACTCAAATTTTAGCTTCAACTTGATAACACTGCTCACATTTCACAGGTAAAAGGGCTTCTGGAAGAAAGGAAGCTGGAAACGCTGGTTGATTCTGATCTTGATGGCAATTACATAGACGCTGAAGTAGAACATCTAATCCAGGTGGCTCTTTTATGCACTCAAGGATCCCCAATGGAACGGCCGAAAATGGCCGAAGTGGTCAGAATGTTGGAAGGGGACGGCTTGGCTGAAAGATGGGAGGAGTGGCAGAAGCAAGACATGGTCCGCCAAGAATCTAACCAAACCCACCACCCGAATATGACCTGGATCATTGCGGACTCCACTTCTCACATCCCTCCGGATGAACTGTCTGGTCCCAGATGACCTCTTCTGCGAGTAGTGCAAGTCTTTCGGCATTTTAGAATCGCACATCGTTCAATTTTGTGCATATAGTTTTGGTTTATCGTTCTCATTTTGGCCCCATTGATGTTGTAGTTGTATGAGGTGTTTGTTGGATTACTGTAATTGTTATAGCTGCAGTAAAGAAAACAGTAGATATTAGAGAAAATACAGGGCAAGAAGGGTGATAGAAGAAGCAACCATTGTTTTGGTTGTACTGAAAGAAATGTACGTTAGGGAAGACCGTTACATCAATATATGCAGTAAAATTATTTGCTACATTAATCTCCCCCGTCCTTTCTATTGTTTTCCTGATTAAAACTCATTTTAAAGTGCTATTTCCCCCTTTAAATTGACACTTAAAGTAAGGGTGAACATTTGATCGAGTTAGTAAATTCTTTTTGAGTTAATCAAGATAAAGAGTCATTTTATAATGTTATGGTATTAATTAGTTTCAATTTAAACGACTTTTTATAACTATATACAATACACATATATATTTCTTCATATGTAATACATATAGATGTCAGGGAGAATCGAGAGACTCGACTCGAACTTGAAAACTGATTAACTAATTACTAAAAATTTCGAATTAGTCGAATTTCCATTTTATAACCAAAATTTTATATAAATTTTTTCGAGTCAAATTATTAAATTACGAGTCAAATATTTTTACATCGAGTCGAATAAACTAATTCATTTTTCAGAGTCAAGTTTTGCCCACTTACAACTCATTTGCAATTTGCAAGGCAGTGTTTTTTTACCAGATCTTATAATCTTTCACCGTGATGCTTATAATAAGAATTATATTAAAAAAACAAAAATAACCTTACCAATAAATTTATTTATATAATTATTGCAGTATTAATTTTTAAAATTTAATATAACATTAAGTAAGCACATTTAATCGGTTAGTCAGATTGTTTATCTTTATTCTCTCATATTTCTTGCGTCATAAGTTCTATGCCCTTTAGTAATTAGAGCATCCATTTTCTTCTTTTCTATAAAAGTTTTAATAATAATTTAAGCTTTTACAAAAAAATTAACTGATTAATAATATAACAAACAATTAACATAAAGTAGAATATTCTAGATGCCGTATGCTTTAGGGTGAAAATGAGAAGAAAAAAGTCAAATAAAATTGTGGTAGTCAAATTTCTAACTTTGGCCATAAATCTTTAAAATAATTAAAATTTATAAAAAATATATTTAAAAATTATTTGATTTATGATTTTTAAAATATATTTTAATTATAAATTTTAAACAAAAAGTTAAAATTTAATAATAAAGCGCGAATTCTAATAAAATATTAATAATGATAAAGAGTATGGTTTAAAGGAAATTTAATAATAAAGCGCGAATTCTAATAAAATATTAATAATAATAAAGAGTAGGGTTTAAAGGAAATTTAATAATAAATCGTGAATTCTAATAAAAATATTAATTATTTTACTTTTTTAAAACATAATTATAGTTTTTTAAAACATAATTATAATTTATAAAGTATTTTTATCCAAAGTTATAAAATATTTGTTTGAAAATAATTGTTCAAATTAATACTTGTTTTAGGTGTCTAATTCATTTTGGTTAAAATTTAATGTAATATTGAATAAGCACATTTGGTCGATTAGTTAAATAATTCATTTTTGTTCTCTCATATTTTCTAGTCATAAGTTCTATGCCCTTTAGTAACTAGGAGCATCTATTTTCTTCCTTTCCTATAAAAGTTTTAATAATAATTTAAGCTTTTACAAAAATTTTAACTGATTAATAATATAACAAACAATTAACATAAAGTGGAATATTCTATATGCCGTATGTTTTAGGGTGAAAATGAGAGGAAAAAAAAAGTCAAATAAAATTGTGGTAGTCAAATTTCTAACTTTGGCCATAAATCTTTAAAATAATTAAAATTTATAAAATATATATTTAAAAATTATTTGATTTATGATTTTTAAAATATAGTTTTAATTACAAATTTTAAACAAAAAGTTAAAATTTAATAATAAAGCGTAAATAATAAAGCGTGAATTCTAATAAAATATTAATAATATTAAAGATAAAGAGTAGGGTTTAAAGGAGATTTAATAATAAAGCGTGAATTCTAATAAAAATATCAATTATTTTACTTTTTTAAAACATAATTATAATTTATAAAGTATTTTTATCCAAAGTTATAAAATATTTGTTTGAAAAAATATTGTTAAAATTAATACTGGTTTTAGGTGTCTAATTCATTTTGGTTAAAGTATGTGCATTTTATAATCACTTTCAAGTCGCTCATAAAAATCATTATCTACTGATGAGTTTTTTAAGCCTCGTAATTTTTTTACCCAGCTCATCATTGTAAATAAAATTGAAGTGTTTACAATGTAAAATTTTCAATTTCTAAAAAACGAACTATTTTGGGTTTCCCCCCTTTAAACAGAGACAAGGGCGGAGCTACCTTTGAATTGGGTGTCTCGTGACACCTAATTTTTTTTAGAAAACTTATTTTTCTTATATAATTTGTATATAAAAAATTAAAAATATGGACAAATGACACCATTTTTATAAATAAAATGATATCTCTTTATAAATAATTAATCCTCTTTATATACCGTTGAAAAAATGACACCCCTTAAACATATTTCTAGCTCTGCCCTTGAATAGAGAGATACATAACTCGCAAGAAAGTAGCCCATAAATTTGATCCATCAACCATCCCCTAATGCTAAGAACCTATCAATAATAATATGACTTTAAAATAAAAATGGAATGAAACTTTTGGTTTGATCAAACGAATGAAACTTTAAATATCTTAAAGAAATTAAAATCATATTTTATAAGTAAGCATTTATGTGAGGTCCAATTACCTACGTTTTGGATTTTATTTTGCAAACTCAGAACTGTAACGAATCAAAGGATTCTGCAATCAAGGCCACAGAAGCTGCAAAAAATAAGGCAAACCAGACAGATTGAAGAAGCCAATTCTGATATTCTCTCCGCACCTGATAATGTTTAGAAACCAAATTTAGAAAACTCTAGACAACAATCCATTGTCGTCCAGTGGTTAGGATATCTGGCTTTCACCCAGGAGACCCGGGTTCAATTCCCGGCAATGGAAGTTTTTCATCATTGCCATCTCTTTCTTCTGAGAAAAGCACATGTTGGGTAACTTTGATGAAGAGCTACTTGACTTGGCCAACTTAATTATTATAAGTTTTTTTTGACTAGTTGACTTGGCCAACTTAATTATTATAAGATTTTTTTCTATTCAAAAGAAAAAAAATATTAGAAGATTTTAATAGTATCTTTCAACACATATGGGGGAGTCAGAGGTACCATACGATTAACTACCAGTAAGATATCAAAATATTTGAGTTTTTATTTTATAATTTAAATTTTATTAATTTAAGTCGAGTTTTTAATATTAAGAGTCATTATTTTATATTAAGTCAAATAATTTAAATTTTTAAGTTGAGTCAAATTTTATAAATCCTAATGTTGTTGTACGTATTATGCCGATAATAGATTTAATATAAATTTGCAGTACTTGTAAGTTGATAAATTAAGTCAAGTGATCATTACTAATTTATAAATTACCTTTAAACTTTTTTTTTTAAAAAGTCGATCATGTTTTACCTCATTCTATTTTGCTTTATATAAGAGGCTATATATTGTAGATGAAATTTCTCAACTAATTTATATGTAGAAACTTGAATTATTTAGTCTCTGTACGGTTTAAAAGTAGTTTTACGTTAAAACCAAATCTATGTAGATTCCTCAAGGGAATCAATGTTCAAGTTGTCATTATTGTTTAATGTTGAGGGTATCTTATTCTTATTCTCAACTGCCTGGCTAAAAGCAATAATACAGTGTTACATATTAAATAAGAAGTATTATAATTATAGTGATAAAAGAATATTTGGTAATTATATTAAAAAAAATATTTGGTAATTAAGTTTAGGGTAAAGTTTGTAAATGGTTAGTAAATTTTGATAATTTTTTAATTTGGTAATTAAACTTTCAATTACTTTAATGATATAATTAAACTTTTGGTTTTGTTTCAATTTGGCCACTAACCCGTTAACAACAGTTAAAAGGGTGACCTGGCAGTTAAACAATTTTGCATAATAATACATTTAGTCCTTCGTGTTTGCACATTTAAACAATTTAATCTTAATTCGAAAAATAAATAAATTTAACCCTCATTACTTATACATTATTTTAATTTGACCCTATTTTTAATTAAAACAATTTAACCCTAAAATAAAACTTTAATCCCTTAAAAATCTCATATCAAACCAATCTTTGACTCCCGAAACACTATACAATCTCCGATAGAGTTTGGAAGGCTTTTGAAGAGTGGTGGAGGCATGTTTCATAGGGACATGCTTTGGGGAAAGAAAGTTAAGCCTTTGATTTTGAAGGAATGTTGATGCAGCAGCCATGGAAGCAAACTCCACTTCCTGCTGTTGTTGTAGGATTTAAGCTTGAATTTGAGGATTTGAGAAGGGGTAAATTGGTTAAGCTCGAGTGCACCTGTTTGCTCAAAACCTAAAAAAAGAAGAATATAGAGCTTCTGTTCTTTTGCTGCTATTATACATATCAAGAGGAAGAAGAAAAAAGAAAATTTCTACGACTATTATTATACATATCAAGAAGAAGGATAAGAAAAAACACAGCTTCTGCTATTATTATACAACTTTGCAAGCGAGGTATTACACTATCAGATTTGTGTGAGAATTTTAAGGGTTTAAGGTTTAAGATTTTAATTTTAGGATTAAATTATTTTTAATTAAAAATATGGTCAAATTATTTTAGGATTAAATAACATGTAAATAATGAGAGTTAAATTTATTATTTTTTGAATAATGACTAAATTGTTTGAATGTGCAAATATGGAGGACTAAATGTGTTATTTTACAATATATTTTAACTACCACATCACTCTTTTAACGGTTGTTAACGGGTCAATGCCAAAATTGAAACAAAACTAAAATTTTAATAGTAATATTAAAGCAACTAATTAATTACCAAATTAAATAATTGATCAAAAATTTGTGACCATATGTTAACTTTACCCTTAAGTTTATTTAATACCTAAATGTTTATATTAAATAACGAGCATTATGTAATAGGATTTAGGGTATACTACACCGTTCATCACTCAACAATCTTCTCACTCCTATTTTGGTCACTCAACTTTCAAAATTTTCTATTTAATAACTGAACTTTATACATGTAACATTTTCGGTCACTCACGAATATTTTATTATTATTTTCAAAAATTTTAATATTGTTAAATATAAAAATAATTTAAAATAAATAATAAAAATGATATTTTATTATTATAAAAATTTAAAAATATTTAAAATAATCGTCGCCGCTTGTCATCACCGTCGACTATCGACAGCCTTTAAAATTGGTGGTCGTTTGACCCCAAATTGCACCACATGACTCTTTTGACACGCTGAGTTCGAATTCGGTAGTTGTTTCACCGAAAAATATCTTGAAACTCACGAATCTCGATATAAACGTTTCAGTTTCCTCACTTTCGATCTATTTTTCGTAAATTTCGGAACACTTTCCGACAAAATAGAGATCAGATTCAAATTCATGGGAGTGAGACGAAGTGAAATATGAGACCTAATGGTCACCATTTATGGTCGTCGGCGGTGGCGGCGAATGATGGCTGGCGAACAATTTGGTTCTTTTTTCTTTTAAATTATTTTTATATTGAATAATAATAGAAAAATGTCATGTCATATTAAAATAATCATAAAACATTCGTGGGTGACCAAAAACGTTTAATGTATAAAGTTCAGTTATTAAATAGAAAATTTTAAAAGTTGAGTGACCAAAATAGGAGTGAGAAAATTGTTGAGTGATGAATGGTGTAGTTTACTCTAAGATTTATTTTAGGTGCGGGTTTTTGACCCTTCGTTACCAATACTAGGGGTGGGAATTGTCGGGTACCCGGTTCGTCCGGGTACCTTTTTAAACGGCCCGTGTCCCGGCCCATTAAATTCGGGTACCCGGGATTCGGGTACCCGTAAAATTCGGGTACCCGGTTCATATATATTTTTTTATTTTTTATTATTTTAAAATTAAAAAAATCATATGTTAAACACAAAAAAATTTAAAAAAATTAAACTTAAAACTTAAAAGAATATAATACAAACATAGAAAAAATATAGGGATTTAAATTTAATTTTAGAGTGAAAATATTAAGACATAAAATAAAAATATAATTTTAAATATAAAAAATATATATTAAATTTTATCGGGTCGGGTCGGGTACCCGGTAAGGGAAAACTCTCGGCCCGTGTCCCGGGAAATTTGCCGGGTCGGGTACCCGGCCCGGTCGGGTAATTTTTTTCCGGGAATTACCCGGTATTTTTGTTTCGGGTAGTCGGATTTTCGGGTCGGGTCAATCGGGTCGGGTATTTTCTCCCACCCCTAACCAATACCATCACGCTTTCTTTCTGGATGGAAATCCTCTACGCCTTTTCGGTGCCCCTATTTATGTGTCATACTCAAAAGTAGGTTTAGGGTTTAGAGTTTAGGATTTTAGGTGAGGGGTTAGGGTTAGGGTTTAGGAAATTTAAAGTATGGTGTATTTTTTAGGGTATAGGGTGTAATGTTTAGGATTTAAAATTTAGGGTTAGGGTTTGAAATTTAATTTTATTGTATTTTTTATTGTTTAGGCTTAATAGGTACCACGAAAAGGGTAAAGGATTTTTATCCTTTCTTTCTCAGCGAAGACTTGATGGAGTTTACTTTGAATTGGCCAAAAATAAAGAGAGAAAAGTTCATCTCCCTCTGAGCTTCTAAGTCACAGGTCACCTCGATACTTTCCTCGTATTTTCTCTCCTCTTTCCTGCTTACCAAACACTACTTCTCTCTGAATCAGTCGTTATTTATTTTAGTTCAGATCGAAGTAATCAAAGCCAAAGAAATGAAAAAAAAAGGTAAAAATGATGGAGCGACTCATCTCCGTTTGTTTATGGTTGATTCTGGCGTTGAGTTTGATTTCCAGAGTTGCAGGCAATGCTGAAGGTACTTCGTCCTTGTCTCTCATGTTGCTGGATTAATTATTGAAGATGTGTATGCTGAGTCCTGAGATTGATGCTTTGTCTTGGTGCTAAACAGGTGATGCTTTGAATGCATTGAAGACCAATTTGGCCGACCCTAATAACGTGCTTCAAAGCTGGGATCCAACCCTTGTCAACCCTTGCACATGGCGCAATATTACCTGTAACAATGAAAACAGTGTGATAAGAGTGTGAGTTTACTCCTACATCTCTTTGCTATTTCAGTTTCTTCCGAGTTGCTACTTTGATATCATAAATGTTTTTCCTTTTCTCAATTTAGTGGTCTTGGGAACGCAAATCTATCTGGTCAGCTGGTTCCAGAACTCGGGCAGCTTGCGAATTTGCAGTACTTGTAAGTTGATGGCGATTACGTTTTGCAGATTCATTCCAAGACACTTAGTGGTCTAAGTCGATTGTTTATGACAGGGAGCTATACAGTAATAACATATCTGGGACAATCCCGGAGGAACTTGGAAATTTGACGAGCTTGGTGAGCTTGGATCTTTACTTGAATGCTTTAACCGGACCCATTCCGACTACTCTCAGCAAACTTACAAAACTGCGTTATCTGTAAGAATACATTTTTCTTTCTTTTATGTAGTTTCATTGTGCTTTTTCTTTCTTGTCATGTTTGTTTTCATGAAATCAACATGTAATGTAATTGATGCTTTCCTTGTACATGTGGAGCAGGCGTCTCAACAACAACTCGTTCACAGGTCAAATTCCCATGTCCTTAACTAGTATTATGTCCCTGCAAGTGCTGTGAGTGTTGCTATCAGATTTTTTCTTTTCTTTTCCAGTTTTAGCTGTTTTACCTTAGCTTCAAGAACAATATGTAATGGCGTGGGGATATTTTTACCATATGATGCAGGGATGTTTCAAACAATCAGCTAGTAGGAGATATTCCAGTTAATGGCTCCTTTTCACATTTACAACCTATCAGGTCTATCTCTTATGCTATCTCACCACCACTGCTTGTTCCCATTTATTCATAAATAACAGTGTCCTAAGTTGGTGCACCTCTGTTTTCACAGTTTTAGTAATAATCGACTCAACAATCCTCCTCCTATCCCATCTACAGCTGCAACTTCATCAGGTCTGATATATCTCCATTTCATTCTTATTATCTCTAGTAATAATTTTAAGGACTTCAACAAGAACTTTGATCCAATATGCAATTTGGTCTATGAACTCTGGTTTGGTATAATTATAAAGTCTGATTTTGATTCAGCTGCACATATTTTAAAAAATATAGACACATCTCCAACAAGTGTTGCCTGCAGTGATAAAGTGCATTGCACTCCCAAGGGGAGGACTTAAGTTTGACCCTTGGAGATGATATTGTTTCAGGGGTAGTCACAAACACCGAATATGGATGTAAAACGAACATGTAAGATACCGAAAACAATACATCTATGTGTTTCCATGTATCGTATATAGTTGCACAAAATCAAGATTCATGTATCACATGATATTTTGAACTAAAATTTATGTGTAATTTTAAAATATAAACAGTCTAACTTCGGGGTCTGATTTTTTATCAGTTTTTTCTTGAGATATTCCTTGCAGTTTTCTTTGCATTTGCCACTGTTTTGGTGTTACCATATGCATGTAACATGCAAAGAATTGTTGGTCTGTTTTTTAAGAAGGTACATTTGAGTCCAGAAGTCAGCTCTAAAGTGTACATTGCTCATATTTGAGTCCAGAAATGTTTTTCTATAGCATCAGTGTTGGACCTGAAAGAAATGTTAGGTTAAAATAGGCCATTAGTTTATGTACATTGCTTGTATTTGAGATTCACTCCTGTATTTAAGAAGTTAAAAAACAATCTTACTTTTTTTATTTAAGAATTGGGCAAATTATATTAGTAGTCCTCAAACTATTGTCGTTTGTCTACTTTGGTCACTGAACCTTTTTTTTGGACAAAAATGTCACTAATGTTAATGATGCTTTGCAAAAAAAATAGTTCGACAACCAAAGTAGAAAAATGGCAGAAGTTGGTGTAGTTTACCTTTAAAAAAATGTAGTCCAATAACTAGCACCATTTGCCTTTGTCATCAAAATTTGCTTATTTTCAAGTATGGTTACCAAGTTCCTAATTATTTGCTTTTAAAATCGAAAATCTGAAAGATTTAATTAATTTTGAGTCATAAAACCTCACATATCATTCAAATATAGAGATTGAGCATGCATATTTATGATAGAGGGGGTAGTAAGTATAGTTATATTTATCTGACTTTGTAGTTCGTACTGACAGGTGATACCGCCATTGGAGCTATTGTTGGAGCTGTTGTGTTTTCTGCCTCTGCAATTATATTTGCTTAAAGTAACAGGGTCTTTCTTTCCTTTAAGGCACTTGGTCACTCATTCGTTTCAAGGCCGCCAAGCGTGTTCTAAATAGGGGTGTAAACGAGCAAAGTTCGGCTCGAGTCGAGTGTTGACCGAGTTGGAATCGAGTAGTTCGCGATCTGTCTCATCTCATATACAAGTATCGTTGTAATTTGAAAATGTTAATACGTTGCTACAGAATCTGTTTTACATAACATTGTAATTACATATCAAATTGATGTTATTTGTTGACTCAAATTTTAATCTGTCATTAAATTTGACTTTTGGTGTAATTCCAGGGTGATTATGTTCATTTAATATAATAATTAAATATTTATATCAAGTCTTATGGAACAAAGTTTTGTCGATTTTTCCATATTAATTATAGGTTCCGGCTTTTCTTACTTTATTTTGACAAAATGATTTGTTTTTATGCTCTCTTTTTTTACATTTATTTGATAATCTTTCTCATGAATGTTTTGAAAAGTATTTTTCCAAATAAATAAAACAATTAATACTTATATAATATTTTTTAAATTAATTTCATTATTCGAAATATAGAACCCATATTTTCTGTATTATAAAAAATAATTTAGTTCAGTTAGAGTAATCAAGGACTATAAATCGTCCAAACAATACAACAGGATCAAACTCTCCCATCTATGTTTTTGCACATGACATGATCTAGTCAGATAGAAGCAAAGGGAAGGCACTTCCTTTTGGCAGGTGCAACTTCAAGCAGGAATTGGAGGAAACTTTTGAAGGCGAGGGATGTTGCAGCTAAGGGAAGAGTGGTTTGGTTTCCTCATTGTGTGCTTTGTTGTTTTTGCTGCAACAAGATCTGGGTTGAGATATTAAAGCTTTGCAAAACTAACACAAGAGTTCTGGGATGGGAGTGTGGGCCAAGGCTAAACTTAAACATACACATCTCCTTGTTGATTCTGAAATTAGCTTAGAATGCATATGTTTACTGTATTTGGAAGAGCACAAGCAGAGGGTTTTTCCAGGAGTTGGAGAATAAATCAGGCTTATAGGAAAAGCTATGGATAGAATTGATGAGCTTAATGCCCAACTGTGTATATAGATTTGAGGCATTATAGAATTCATTGCTTGTTTTCGAAGCAACGTTTCCTCAACAAACTACACTTTAAAATCGAACATAAAGAATGAGAAAAGAATTCAAAGATGGGGAAACAAATAGTAGAGTAGATATAACTGGTAAGTATGAGACTACAAAACAAGCAATTCACGAAATCGACCAAAGTATCTTGCCTTACACTTCAGGAGAAATTCATTTCTTTACATTATACAAGGATACTGGAGAAGGTTATAATATAAAAACACACATTTTCAACGCGCTGCTTATAAAATCAATATTACTGGTAAAGCAAATCAATGCAACTGATATGCGATAGGATATTGAATGCCACAACTTAGATTCCTAAGTAACCTGATGGAGCCACTAAATATTAAGGGCTTGACAACTTACTATTTCAGAAGATCCCGCCGTCCTTGCGGCAAGAACCCTCCAAGGATCTGCTTGGAATGCTGCTGCAGGCTCGGCATGCACACCAGAGGAGTTATCCGATGGTGATGGTGATGATGATGAAGCTGAAGGCAGGGAAGTTGAATGGTTTTGCACATCAGTTTGCATGACTGAGATATTGTTGTTCGAGTCTTTAGTAATTACATGAAGCTTTCCTAGTAAACCGGCAAGCAAATATGGAGACTCTGAATCCGTGAAGTTAGGAATGGGGACCTCTCCTACGACAACCTTCCATGCATCATCTTGGTGATCATATACCTTGATGGTAGCACTTTCAAGAGAACTAGATGGATCAAGTGCATACAACTCACCACCCACAATGACACTCAATTTCGTTCCTGCCTGTTTTGCAGGCCAACCTTCACCCATTCCTACTGGCATTTCAACCCATGAATCTAAGTCAGGATCGTATACTTCCCCTCCAACATCAACAAAAAAGGGCCAGCAATATAAACTCTGAGGCACAAACAACCTTCCCTTATATGATGTCATACCTGTGGCAATGGGTTTGAGTAGATCAGCCAGAAAGGCAGTAGGTAGAACCTGAGCTTTTGAAAATGGCATGCTTGGTATTTGAGACCATATACCAGTTTGAGGGTCAAATACTTCAGCAGACTGAAGTGGAGTCAACCCACCGCGACCCCTGGTAACCCCTCCAACTACATAGAGCTTATTATTTAAGATACCGGTCTTACAATAGGCTCTACCAGTTGACATCGGACTTACTTCGCTCCACGAGTTTAGAACTGGATTATACTGCCAAACACACCTCAGAGCTGAAGCTTTAGAGAATCCTCCTAACACATAGAGACAACCATCAACAGCACCAATGGCACACCCACAGAATGGCATTCTGTCCAAGGCATCCTTCCTCCCAAGCCAACCCCTTATGACATCAGCAATTTTTATGCTCGACCCCACTACGTTCCACATCCGAAGGCTAGCTAAACCTTTCCTGGTTTCTTCTTCAAAATCAACATTTGGCATCGGAGGCAACCTCTGCCATCTTCTTGACAAAGGGTCCAAACCATACCACAAAAGCTTATCGCCACCAATCTTAGTCAATAAATAGAGCCATTCCTCTGTTGTTCCGATTTCTTTCCTTACATTGAAAAGTTCAGTACTCATGATGGCAGCCTTCCAGGATCGTGACACTAACCTCACATTTAAGTAATTAATCCTTGGAATTCTGGCAAGAATCTGATAGGATATCTCATCAGGAAGGCTAGGAATCAATCTAGGATTCTCCTCACAAAGAGATGATGACAATTTCTGCCTCTTGCATGTTTCAGTTTGTGAATCAAAGGGCTCACTCATTCCAGTCCTAGAACTATTTAGGCTCAATAATGCTCCCATTAATATCTTGATGATTGCAATGTATTAATATATCAATGCCAGAAAGATTTAACCAAATTTTGATGGCCAGAGATTTTAATCAACACTGAAAATATCCAACTTTCTACATGAACCTGCTGAAAACATCATGGCTCTATCTTGTATCTGAGGTAAGAACAGAAAAACAGAGTAAAACGATCTATTTGAAGAAAGATCATCCAAAAATAATCTGATCTACCAAATTGAAGAAAAAAGAAGAAGCATTTAACATCATCTACATAGAATGGAAGCGCAAAAGAAGGGAGAGATACAATCCCCCTTACGAATTATATAACAAGAAAAACTGGAATTGTGTACCATTGGAAAGTTATTTAATTAAAGACATGAGTAAAAAGAGACTCCCTTTTTCCATAAAACTGAGAACTGAAATAGTATTATTCCTAGTTAAATTAGATAATTCTAAAACTTAAACAGTAGCAGCAAAAAAATCTCAGCTTGATTTATCACAATAAAGATGGTCTAATTTCAGTCTCTCTCAGAACATATGCAATTACAGCCTATTAAACCACTAGTATCATTCACCTGAAAGCAAAGATCACCATTTGAAGTGCAACAACAGAGAAGAGAATAAGCAACTATCATGTTAAACATCGGTTAGAGTTCCGAGAGACTGTAAAAAATGTGTACCCATTTCTTAATTTGCCCAAAGAAAGCCAATTAGAACCAATGTTGTGCCAACTCAGGTAAGTGTTTCAGAACGAAATCTTGATTCAGAAATAGGCAGGTTTGTATTTTTTTTTTTTTTTTGTAAGTTGTTTTCTTATAATGCAATACGTCATAACATCTTTCTCTCTATAAGTTAACCAAAATCAGAATAATACTAAGAAAATACTGTAAACTTTCTATATCACTCGTCACCCAAAAAAAATCCCAAATTCCCAACTACATCAATTCAACGAGGGTTCAGAAAAATTCCCAATTAATTAAAAGAAAGGGGGGAATCAGCTGAATTAAGTACAACATTCATCCGCAATCAATTGAACGCCCATGAAACAAAATGAAAAAAATAAATGAAACAATCACCGTAGCTCGTTTGATAATCGGCAAACTCCCATAAAACAGCTTCAAAATCACATAAAAATGAATCCCAAAAAACTGAACTGAAAGATAGAAATTTCTCAGAAAACGAAGGGGGGGAAACCACCTTAATTCTTCCCGAACAAGGAGGCGTGGAAGATGATTCGTTGGAGGCTTTCACGCCATCGATTCGCAATTGGGTTTTTGTACACAAACAGAGCTTCCTTCGTTCTGCGACAACAACAGCCTATATTCTTTATTTCCCCTTTTCAAAACAAAAAAACAAAAAAAACTTATACATTAATATAAGATTCGATTCTTTGTTTGATAATTCTGCATTCTGCGAGAACAACCTGTATGGCTGTATTCCTTTTTGCTTCATTCTTTTGATAATCTCCAAGGCTTTTGATAACGTACTTCAGGATCCAAGAATTTAATAATAATTTTTATCTTTTTAAGGTTAAATTATAAAATCCATCAGTCTATTATCTTCTTCTATTGGGTTATTGAAGTTTATTTTATGGCTAAACTATATATATGGTCACCAACACTTTAGATATCTTTTATTTTGGTCACTAAACTTTTAAAACTCAAGTTGCAATCATCGACTAACTTTTATTTCGCTATCCCTCCGCTGCCGACGTAAAATAATAGGAAATTTCACTTATCATTCAATTTTCTTCTCACTCCTAATATTAGTCACTAAAGTTAAAATAATTAATTTAATAATACAACTTTTGAATTATTATTATTTTAATCACTCTCGAATGACATAGTTATACAAATAAAAAAAAATTAATTTTTGTATACATATATTTTAAATGATTTATTTTGATTCGGTTATAGTTCACAATTTTAAACAAAATTGATTAACCGATCTAATCAATTATATACAATATATTATAAATTTTATGTATTAAAATATGGTTTAATAATTTTGATATCATTCTGATTTTTTAAAGACGTTTTGACTCTGAGTAAGATTACTATGTATGAACTCTCATTTTTTTATTTTCTAATTATTTTTACACTTTAATCATAATCAAACAATTATTAAATTTATTATATTATACTTTATATTTTAATAAGCAAAGTAAAAAAATAATTACTCGAATTAAATATTTTGGTTAACTGGTCAATTAATTATCAAATTTAATTAGTATAATATAAAATCAAAAATTAAATAATCTAAATTTATTAATTTATCAAAATATTTTAACCAGTAATAACCCTTACTTTATTGAATAAAGAGAAAATACAATATTACAAGAAAAATTTAAACATAAAAAAAACGTGTTACAAAACATACAACGCTATTCGTCATTTGCATAAAAAAGGAAAAGACTAATAAAATAACTCATGCAAAACAAAAAAACATGGCAAAGCTGGCGAAAGGGAAAAGAAAAAACAAAGAAAATATAAGTGATTAGTGATCTATTAAAGAGTGATGTCGTCTAGGGTAAATTATGTAAATTATTATCGTACTTTACTATTTGATTTATTTTGATTATTAAAATTTTAAAACATCAAATTTACTCACTAAATATTATACATTAAACGTTTTTTATCACTAGACTGTTAAATAATTAATAGTATTATATCATGAAATACGAAACTAAAACAATATGGTTTTAAATAAACCAAATTTACATTAAAACGGTTTCATTTTTGAATCATTATAAAAATATTTTCCTTTTTTCTTTATTTCTCCAATTTCTCTTTTCTTCCCTTATTTCTTCATCTCATTTTTATTATCTTTGCTCAGATTTCGACAATCGATCGTCACGACCAGTCACCGTGTCGACATGAGCTTTTCCCAACTTCCACATTCAAAAATATCCCTACAACCTAATGGAAGAGAAAAAGTGCTGCATATTCAAGCCACGAAAGGCCTCCTGTTTCACTGCCTTTGATAGTAGAGCACTGAGTGCTTCCCCAACAATATTAAACAAAAGTGGAGAAAGTTGGCCATCTTCGATTCTTCTTTTGCTTCAGCTGGTGGCTTAGCTAACAAAGTCAAGAACCCTTCTCATCTCTCCAGTTCGTTAAAGATTTTATGATTTCGGTATCTCTCTATTGGATTAGTTTTTCAGCAATTTGGTTCTTTCTTTCAATCTTATTTGGTCATTTCTTTGAGTTTTCTATTTAGTTATATGTTTCTTTCTAGATTGTGCAATATTGTTTTTTTTCTTTGGATTGGGGTTTAGTGATTTTTTTGGGTTCAACTATTGTGACCGAATGTATGGATTCCTTTCATTCTGGTTTACTTGATTGAACTGGGCAGAGGTAACGAAGATGAGAGGAAGAAATAAAAGAAGAAAAAGAGAAAATAGAAAAGAAAAGAAAAAACAATTTTATAATTGATTCAAAAACAATGTTGTTTTGGAGTAAATTTAGTTTTTTAAAAAGTTCAGTGGATAAACTGAACGTTTTAAAACTCCAATAATCAAAATAGATTAGAGAGTAAAATTCAACGAAGATGAGAGGAAAAAATAAAAGAAGAAAAAAATAAAATAATTGAACGTTTTGAACCGCTGATTGTTAAAGCAATTTTCATTTGTTTTTAGAATTGTAAACGAATTAATAGTTCAGCAAAATGTTCAGCGGGAAATTTGTGTATGTTCGTTTATTTATTAAACGAATGAACATGAACAAGAATTTTTGTTCATTTAATTAAATGAACGAACACAAACAAATGACTCGTTCATTCATTTACGTTCGTGAACGTTTGGTAATCCGTCTACATTCGTTTTTCATTTCAATGAACGAACATAAACAGACACAAACAAACTAATTCCTTAACAAACGAACACGAACAAAAAATTATATCGTTTAATTGTTCGTGTTTGTTTATTTATTCAGTTAAAATTAAATGAACGAACACATTCATGTTCGTTAACGTGTTCATTTACATGCCTATTTGTTTTTACATGTTTTGACTCATTAAACATAGTAGAAGTTAAGTAAAAGTGTGTATTCTACTAAATGACTTAGTTAAATGTCCAAATCTTAATCACAATATATATATATTATTTTATACACTAATTTCAGTTTTCACAAGCGCCATAGTTTTAAAATATAGATAGTTAGTTTAGGGTATAAGATTTAGGTGTAGGGGTTAGAATTTAGGGATAGTTGTTTCAATTTAAGGTTTAATGTTATAATTTAGTGTTTATAGGTTAAAACCCAAATCCTCACCATATTACCCTAAAAACTAAACCCTAATCTATAAACCCCAAATTATAACCATAAAACTTAAATTAAAACAACTATCACTAAATTCTAACCCTCTACCCCTAAATCGTATAGCCTAAACTAACTAAACCTTAAATCTAAGACGCTTGTGAAAACTTTTAATTTCTATAATTTTCAAGTATATATATTATTTTTTATAGATTTGACGAGTTGAATGGTCTGTTTAATAGGTATCACAAAATGTTAGTCCTGCAGAACAGCGACTCCATTTCCAGACCATTAAAAAATCAGAATAAAAAAGGGGAAATTATTATCTATTGTATAAAAGTTCAAACCGAGTTTCCATTAACCCACCAAAGGGAAAACTAGGTAACCACCAATACCCATTGCTAAACTTCAAAATGGTCTTTCGTCTCTAACATTTTACTGCGACACCCACACACTAAACTAACATAATTATGAGGAGGCCTATAACAAGAGATCCGATTGAAACCGAGATCGTCGATGAGCCTGCTTTACTAGGAGCCGGGGCCTGCGCCGTCTCTCTTGCTCCCCCTGAACCGGTTGTTGGCGCAGCTGCACTTGGTGATGGTTGCACACCTAAATTAAAGTTATTCAAAGAAAGTTATCAATCTAAAATTTGATGACAGACAACATTTTAAAAGAACATTAGATCCATCAATTGGACGAGTGATTTTTTAGCCTAAAATTCAGATAAAGAAATCAAATGTCAAATTTTAACATAGTAGAGGGACTAAAAGCGTAGTTATGCCTTTAATACAAAAACAAAATGGAGACAATTTATTATGATATCATACCTGGAGAAGCAGCAGGAACAAGAGATACTGCCAAAGGAAAAACCCACTTCATTAGTCATCACTCATCAATTCCAAAGTAAAAACCCAGAATCTGTCCTTTTTTTATTTTTCATTGTTAATGAATAAATGCATGAAACCGGTGATTTCTTTTTTCCAAAAGAAAACGAAGGAAAATAAGCAAATTTTCCGTCAAAAAAGGAAAGGAAAGAAAGTGTAGCATGACTCACAAGCGCATTTAGGGACGGAAGAAGCGGGGATTTTGCAAGCGGCGGGCAAAGTCGAAGCCTTAGTGAGATTCAGAGTAACACCCAGAGAAGCACTGCTCTTAAAGGCCTCGCACAAGCACTCGCCGTTGGTTTGAATCACGGATTTCAAGCCAGTACAGCACGTCCCTTCTGGCTTCGAAATCTGACTCCCACTCGACACAAACGACAAGCATTCCGCCATGTTCAGGATCAAAGACGAGCAGTCCGCGGTGGGGGAGGGTGACGGCGCCGCCACTGCAGGATGGTGGTGGTCAGCGGCGTGAACGGCCCAGATTGAGAGGATGGAAAGAGCGAGAGAGAATTTGGAGAGTGCCATTGGTTGGAGAGGAGAGAAGTGGGGTTTGAGAGTTTGGGGAAGGGGAAGTTAAAAAGGAGGTTTTTGGTGCAAGTTAAGAAACAAGGGGAAATGGGGATTTCGTTAGTAAATGATAGAAATAAGTGGGGATTCTATGAGGCTGGGAGTGTAACATAAATTCAGTTAAAAATAGATTATAAAAATATAAAATACAAGAATATCAGTACGAGGTTTTAATTTATTATTAAATTTTTATTCTTATTTTCATTTTATCATTTATATTTTTGGTTGTTATTTCGATTTCTAAGACTTTGCTCTAATAATTCGGATTAACTCGCGTCGCACACCTCGCTTTAATGGGAGATTTCAGTAGGAATTTTCTGTATACACAACACCTCGAACCCAAGACCTTATTTAATCGAGATCAAATTACTTACTAGATCAACTTTGTTATTATACATTTATAATATTTAAATATGAATTATCTTTGACAGAATAACCTATCTTATCACTACACTTGGACTAATTTCGTTAATATATTTATTATTTTTAGATAAAATTACAAAAAATGCTCCCAACGTTTCATTGTATAGTCATTTGGCCCTTTATCATTATTTGAGAAGTGTAACGTTTCTCTATAAATTTCCTTCCACGTTTTGGCAATGAATCTGCTCATTTATTTCAATACCAAAATACGACGAAGAGCAGTCATAGATTTAAATTTTCGATATGTTTCTAACCGATTTGACAATCAGTCCCAGATACAACTTTTCTGGCAAATCGTATCACCATTTTACATTTGTGAGATTTGACAAATATGGAAGAAAATGGAAAATTTAAAAAAGAGACAGCTAAAATGCGACTAAAAAATGACGGGTGTGTAAATTCTGACAAAAATTATAAGAATTTATACATATGTGTCCAAATTTTTACAAAAACAATAAGAATTTTGGTATATACACAAATGCTTACAATTTTTGTAATAATTTATGTACATATACACAAATGCTTACAAAAATGGTGAAACTGAGAGTATATACACAAATGCTTACAATTTTTGTAAGAATTTTGGTATGTACATAAAAGTTGTAAGCATTTATCACCAAAAATTAGATGAGTTTACCACGGATGACGAACACCATTAAATACTATTGACATTTTAATGACTTTTAAATAATTATTGAAAATCTCAAATACTCGAGATGTAATTAATCATATTTTAAAATAAAATTAGAAGAAATTATATATTCCATTAACCATTTTTACAATCTCATCTATAATTCTACCGCCGTCCATAGGTAATGTTTCGAGCTTAATTCAACTCGACCTGGCTAACAACAGTTTCAGTGGCCAAATCCCATGGCTATAGGGAACCTGCCAAATATTCAAGTTTTGAGCTTACAGTATAATCACAGTCTATAATTTATAAAAGATGTTATATACAAATTTTTATCATTGGTTTTTTTTTTTGAAAGAATTCCTAAGGGAGGAAATTTTGCTTCAAATAATAGACAGTGTCAATCAAAAGCTTTTAAAAACTTGTTTTATATTGTTGACTTTTATCATTGATTTTTAAAACAATTATTGATTAAGGATTAATATCCTATACACTGGCGGTAGAAATTTTTTATTTTCACAAGCGCCTCAATTATAGGGTTTAATGTTAGGATTTAGGGTTTAGAGTTTAGGGGTTTTAATGTAAATGTTTAGAATTTAGGGTTCATGTTTAGAATTTAGAATTTAAGGTTAGAATTTAGGGTTTAGGGTTAGGGTTTAGTTTTAGAGTAATATGTGTAGGGATTTAGGTTTTAACCTATAAACCCTAAATTTTAACCCTAAACCCTAAATTTTATCGACAATCCCTAAATTTAAAACTACTACACTTATACCCCTAAATTTTAAACCCTAAACAGAGTTTCTAACCCCTAAAATTAAAACGCTTGTGTAGAAAAGTTTCCACAAGCGCTTGTGTATAGAATAATTACCCATTGATTAATATATTTATTATATTTAAGAAACAGTTATGATAATGATTACGTCTAACTTTAAAATTAAATTACAGATTTTTTTTAATGTAGATAAGATCAATATGGGTAGTTTAGATAAGGTCAATTTAAGTTTTAAGATTTTTTGGGTTGTTTTGTATTAGGTGATTTTAAAATAATATTTGTTTATTTTTATAATTTTTTAATAATATATGCACGTTTTACCACTAATTTCTTGTTGGGTTCATATTAATAATATTTTGGACGGGAAGTTTTTAAGTAAGAATCATTTGTTGTTATAATCATGTACATATAATATAGGGTGAGTCTGTGCCCACCCTGAACTTTTTGAAGTTTACACATTTGCCTTTAATTTTTTTTGAATTAATTTTTAAATTTTTGTAATATTTATGATTTGCGCCCACCCTAAAATTTTGAGATTTTATATGTGCTCATTCTCAAATATATTTCTAGATCGTCACTGGTTACATATTGAGGTTAGTTTGAGGTCATTTTGATTTTAAATTTTAAATCTCATATCTAGGTGTGCTCGTACTATTTTCATAAGTTTTTAACGAGAGACGCAACTTACATTATTTGTTCCTAATAAAATTTAATGATTTTGTCAGAAAAAAAAATTAAATTATAAATAAATCTATTGAAATCCATCTGTCACCTTTGATCGGGCATGTTTCTGATTACCAAATAACTAAGGATTGTTGTTTCCTCACAGTTTCGTAAGAGTTGAAGATCAATCAACCATTTAAGGAAGGAAGGAAATCGTAGCGGGAAACAGCAACGTTGCGGCCAAAATTCTGGAGAGAAGAACACAATTTGAAACCAGCAGGTGCAGAGAGTTGTAACAAATTAATTCGACCTAAAAACTCATTAATTAATCCGACTTGAGTCAAACTATTGATTTGACCTAATATAACTCAAATCCATTATAATTTGTCTTATTTTTTATCCGACCTGAAATTAATCCGAACACTAAATTTTACATCGCTAGGTACAGGTGGATCTTTCAAATACGTATTTGGTGATTGAATGCGGATTCTCACTAAAAATATAAATCTAAACAATGCTATAATGATCTAAAACAGTACACAGAGGCGGATTGTATGTAGAGCATGGGGAGCTTTGACACTCCCAAGGTTTAGGGAAATTTAAATTACACCCTCAAATATTTTTAGAAGTTTTAATTAGACCTTTTAATATTTGTTAAAAATTTTCGTTAAGTTTTAATTTTTTAATATTTTAAATTAAGTTCTCTAATTTGTTAAAATTTTCATTAAATTTCTCAATTTTTTTGAATTTTTTAATTAAACCCTTAAAAAATTTATTAAACCTCTACAAGTTTTAAAATTTTTGATTAAGTCCCAAACTATTGCACCAAAATTCGCCCTCGACAATACATGATACTCTGTGCATAAAAGTATGGCAGCCTAATGGAGATGGATAAACTCGCTGTTTACCTATATTCATTTGGCAATATATAGAAATCTTAAATCATTTTTTCTCAAACATTTTGGACTTTAATTTTAGTTGATTGTCATCGTTCACAGTATTAAGATAGTTGTTAGTTCTCTATATAATATATACCATCCTTTTAATTCCTTCAATTTTCTTTCTTTTCCCTTATTTTATCTTTTCCATGTTTTTTTTTTTTTTGACTAACTGCTTCATTTTTTTTTCTTACATTCGCTCACAGTTGATTTATAGTCACTCTTTCAGATGTTTAATTCTTTTCAAGCATATATTTTTTTATTGAATTCGGCGGAATGCTAATAAGACATCTTATTGTATTGCCATGGTAATCTTATTTCAAACAAATTATTTTCAACCAACGTTATTTTAAAATCATTCGAACTCAACGAGTAATATCAGTAAAAAAGAGGATGATGTTCATTCTAGTAGACCCGAGTTCAATTAACTTTATCTGGAAAGTGTGTCTTAATAAAAAAATATAAATAAATACCTTGAAACTAACTTTTTTTTATTTAGATTAAGGTTTAAGTCTTAAACATTAACGAAGTCGGGAATTTTTTTCTTGGGAAATTGAACTATAATTTTTATACGAGGTAAAATACAATTCTTTCACCATATAATTTTACCGTCTATCAGCCCCTAGAATTCCTGCTTGTTAGGTTAATTTGTGGAATAAAACAATAACATATAACATCTCTACATTTTTAATTGAGAAATGTTTTCCCACCGATCTAGCATCTAATTAACTAGGGGTGTTCAATCAGTTAATTTAGTTAACCGACCGAACTGAACTAGTTAAATATTATTAACTAGAAATTTTAACTCTTTAACCGTTAACTGAATCGAACTTAAAAAAATAATTAAACTGAATTTTGTTCGGTTTATTCGGTTAATTTTCGAATTAACCAAAATAACTATAGACATTGGCGGATCCATATGGTGCCTTGGGTGGGCCTGTGGCTACCCTGAATTTTTTAAACCATACACATTTGGCTTCAATTTTCATAATTTTTATGAATTAGTCCTTAAATTTTATGACTTGTGCCCACTCTGAAATTTTGAGATTTTTATAATTTGTACCCATCCTAAAAAATGTTTTGATTTGTGCCCACCCTCAAAAAAAATTCTGGATCCGCCACTGACTATGGAACACCTAAATTTTCGGTTAATATATATATATATTAATATATATCTAATATATATTATATTTAATATCGGTTAATTATCATATTTCAAACCAAATTAACTGATAATTAAACTTTAAAAAAATAATAACCAATCTAATATTTAATTAACCGGCCGATTAACCAACAAAAATTTCGATTCGGTCCATTAATTCAGTTTTATACTAAGAGTGAACACCCCTAAGTAACATGACGCGTGAAGGAGCCACATTGGGATATATAGGGCAGCACAGTGAGCCAAAAGAAGCACGCCAATTCCCTCCCATTATCTGCATGCATGCCAGTTGGACGCCAAAAATATTCTTACGTAGACTTTTAGAAGTCAATAAAACACAAGATAAATGAAGACCCTGCTTTATGGGTACATAAGTGAACAAATTATAAACCTGATTAAATTGAATGTTTTTATTTTGTTTTGGCTATCAAAAATCATTTAAAAACACCATAGATTTGATTAAATGAAGATTTTGATAATCAAGTTAATTAAAAAACCCATAGAATGGAATTTCAGGTCGGATTAAATAATATAAAAAAGATTAGAAGACAAATATTAATTGCAAATTAAAATGCATAAGAGAGTAGATACAGTAGCGGCAGCTGACAAATGCTCGACTTTTGTCTTGTCGTTTTATGACTGCTTATTGGCGTCTTGACTTTTTCAGCGTAGAATAGTCTTCTATAAATCAAATATTGTCGGACTTTATATATTTTATTTTTGTTTAGCTTTATATTTAAAGTATTCTAATTTAAGTTACTTTATACTAATAGATTATTATCCTATACATTAGCAGATTGACAGTATAAATTGAAAGTTTTCAAAAACGCCTTAGTTTTAAGGGTTGAGTCTTAGTTTAAGGTGTACGATTTAGTGGTTTAGGTGTAGGGTTTAGAATTTAAGGATAATAGTCAGAATTTAGAGTTTAGGGTCATAATTCAGAGTTTATAAGTTAAAACTTAAATCATAACCATATTACCCTAAAAATAATACCCAAACCATAAATTTTAAACATAAACCCTAAATTCTAACCATCATCCCTAAATTCTAAACCTCTACACCTAAACCTCTAGACTTTAGACCCTAAACTAAAACTTTAAACCTTAAAAATAAGGCGCTTATAGAATATAAATCCTATACTCATATATTAATTATGTAAATGTAACGTATTAATAAATTAAATTAAATATTATGGTTTATTATAATTTACCGGCACAACTATAAAAGTTTGTTAATCAACTGACGTGTAATACAAAAATAAAATCCAAATCATGAGTCTGAGTTAAAATCTTCTAAATGATAAAATTTGTGGAAATGACTACTTTGCTAGTCACAAATTTGCCTTTTAAATGTATCTTTTTTATATATTAAAACAGCTTAATAATGGAATTTTTTATATAAATCATAATTGTCACTTTTTATTTGTTTAACAATATAAATAAAGATTAATTTTATCGAGTCGAATTTTTAAAGACAAATTGATTTAAAATTAGAAATAGTATTAGTATACCAACTATTAGTTGGTCTGGTTCTATGTTGTGCTAAGCCATGTAAACAATATTAAGGCTTCAAATTTTAGTGTTGAGAGTGGAGCAAATTGAATTGAAAAATGTCATCCCATCCCACAATAAATCTTTGTAATACATGATCTAAATTAAACTGTCATTGAGTTGTATATCGGCGATTATACCAAAGAAATAACATTACTATAGTCTATTACTATTACTAGGACCAAATTTTGATAAATTTATGAGGATTAAACTGCAAATTAAATATAATATAGTATAGGGACCAAAAAATAATTTGAGCCCAAAAATACCAATTCTTCACGTAAACATTGAAACCCACATCTCCCCTTTCATGCATTAATTATGTATTCATCTTCCCCATATTGCTATCGTTCTGAATTTTCTTTGTCGATTGCCATGGCCGCCTTTCTTTACTTATCCCCAACGTTTGATTAAATATTTTGCCTATAAAAAAACCTTGCTCGATCCTCATCTCACCAAATCACTAGCAAAGTAGCAAACTACACACAGCCCTATCATTATCATACCAAAATGAAGGGAGCTCGCACCAGCCCTAAGTTAGCCCTTCCAATGATACTCATATTAGCCATGGCGGCTGCATTAGTGCAAGGCCAGGGCACTCGAGTCGGGTTCTACTCAGGGACCTGCCCTTCAGCCGAGTCCATCGTTCGGTCTACGGTTGAATCCCATTTTCAGTCGAATCCCGCCATTGCCCCGGGCTTGCTGAGGATGCACTTCCATGACTGCTTCGTTCAGGGATGCGACGCTTCTATCCTCATCGACGGTCCCAATACGGAGAAAACCGCCCTCCCGAACCTCTCGATACCAGGCTATGAAGTTATCGACGATGCCAAAACTCAGCTCGAAGCTGCTTGCCCCGGAGTCGTTTCGTGTGCTGATATTGTAGCTCTCGCTGCTCGTGACGCTGTCGTCGTGGTAAGTAGTAGTACGAGGAAATTATGTTTCCTAATCGAGTTTGTATTTGATTCACTGACATGTATAATTTTATGTTTTTATTGGTATATCATTCGAATAATGACTAATTATTATGTTTAATACGAACAGACGAGAGAAATAAACTGGCAGGTTCCAACAGGACGTAGAGATGGGAGAGTTTCGTTGGCATCGGATACCTCCAATTTGCCTGATTTCAGAGAGTCCGTTGATAGGCATAAGGAACAGTTCGCTGCCTTTGATCTCAATACTCAAGATATGGTTGCCCTTGTTGGTAAACACTTATAATTGACTTTGTTGGTAACATTTGAAATAGGCATGATCTAAAAAATGTTCGTAATATTTGACCGAATAATCATTTTAGCTCCATTCTCTTTTTATAAGTAATTTAACCATTAACATTTGATTTTGTATCAAAATAGCCCCTGATTTGACTGAATAGTTATTTTGGCCTTTATTATTTTTTGAAATGATTTAACTATCAATGTTTCATTTTGGGTCAAAATAGTTTGAAATGACTTGACAGAATGACACGTCAATAGAAAAAAATAATTTTATATTTTATATAATTTTATAAAATTATTTTTTGACTCATGTGACATTATTCTAAGTCAACACCTTTGTTGGTATATGACATTGTCATATCAGCGTACATTGCCATGTAGATTTGCTATATTATTTTAAGTCATTTACTGTTAATTGACTAACAGTTTTCATCCGAATCATTTGACATAAAATAAAAAATTAAGGATTAAATTGTTTCAAAGAAATAGGTGCTAAAGTGAAAAACGTTAGCTGCATTGTTTTTGACTTTATGCCTTTGCAATAATACGTCTGCTCTGTTGTTTCAATACTCAAGTCTTCCTATGTTTTTCCTCTCTTGCAGGAGCGCACACCATAGGAACTACAGCTTGCCAGCTTTTTAGCTACAGATTATACAACTTCAACGGTACTGGCCCCGACCCGACAATCGACCCAGCATTCGTCCCTCAACTGCAAGCACTTTGTCCACAAAACGGTGACGGCTCTCGTCGTGTTGATTTGGACACAGGTAGCGGTGACCGGTTCGACACATCGTTTTTCGCCAACTTGAGAGACGGCAGAGGAATAATCGAGTCAGATCAGAAGTTATGGACCGATGGCTCCACCAGAGCCGTCGTCCAACGTTACCTCGGGGAGACAGGCTCCCAGAACTTTAACGTGGAATTCGCAAGGTCCATGGTGAAGATGAGTAATATTGGTGTGAAGACTGGCACGAATGGTGAAATTCGAAGCGTTTGCACTGCCATAAACTAGTTCTGTGATTGAAATTTATCAAAAAAGATTTGCATAACTATATCATTATCTTTAATACAATTAGAATTTATTGTAACTTTTGTTTTATAAATAATGTATCTTCTAGATATATACACTTTAAGTGAGTTGCTCTATTAATGATGTACTTGTCTACAATTAGAATTTTATCGTTTGTAGATTTAAATCCGAATATATTTTAATTGGATGCTATATAAATCTGTCAGTTGAATAACTCAGTTAATTATTCAGTAATAAGTGGATGAAGATTGAAGAAGCCAACCTAAGTTGACCAAGACTATTGCGTACGATCCATAAATTTTAAAACAAGATGTTTTGATTAAGCAGAAATAATTATATCACCAAGTTAAATATCGACATTTAAATTTATATAAGATAAAATGACATAAATATTCTTAATCACGCCGATTAACGAATCTCATTTATAACAAAACTTTAACTCACACAGTAGAGACCAAACAAACAACATAATAGTCGACAGACACCATCATAGCATTATACGGGAGGCACTCACTAGTGACAGAACTTTGTAAAAGAACAATTTGTAGGTGATATTTTTAAATGAAGTTTAAATTAATTTTTTTAAATATTTAATGGTATAATTTATATTTTTCTTAAAATTTGAAATTTAACTAAAATTTTTAATATATTTGAGAGGTTTGATGAGAATTTTTAAAAATTTTGAAAAAATATTTAATTAAATACATTTAAAAGTTTTAAAAAATATAGAAATTTAGGAGGAAAATTAAAGTTTTTTAAAAAATTGAGAGTAAATATTGATTTTTCAATGTTGATGGGGCTTTCGCTCCAGATCGGAGTGCCGCCATCGGCGGCATCACTCAGGGCAGTGACGGCAACGTGCTTGGGGGGCTTGCCCAACATACCCCTGGGTACCAGGAAGCTGGCCTCGCAGAAATTGCTGCTACAGTTGTTGGCTTGACTTTGGCCCAAGATAGCGGATAGCGTAATATCCTCCTTGAAACAGATTCTGCAATGTTGGTTAATAGGCTTGGCCGTGGCACTCAACCCGATATATTTGTACTTAGCCATCTTTTAGACCCGGCTCGTGCACTCCTTAACTCAGATAGGGGTTATCGTGTTTGTTTGGTAAGTAGGATTGCAAATCAAGCAGCTCACTCCTTAGCGTCTTGGGCTCTACGCAGTGACGGATCTATGTTGAGGGTGGGAGGAACAATTGCCCCCCTCAACTTTGATGGTCTAATTACATTTTAAACCATTGATAGTTTTAGAATTATTTCAATTAAGTTTTTTGCCCCTCCTAAAATTGGCTGATATAATTTGTTTTTAGAACCTTTAACAGTTTTAAAATTAATTAAAGGGTAAACTACACTGGTAGTCACTGAACTTTTAGGGTGCTTTTCAATAAGGTCACCGAACTTTTAAAACTTTCATTACAGTCACCCAACTTTTTATTCGCTTTCAATAAGGTCACTGACGTCAACCACCGTTAAAAAAGTTGACGTGGCATGTTAAATTTAAGGTTAAAATACAATATTAGTCACTGAACTTTTAAGAGGCTTTCAATATGGTCACCGAACTTTTAAAACTTTCATTACTATCAATCAACTTTTAATTCGCTTTCATTACCGTTAAAAAAACTGATGTGGCACGTTAAGTTTAAAAATAATCTTTTTCCCACCATATTTTTTATCATCTCTTATTTTCTTCGATCCAAACATGTCTCTTTCTTCCATAAGAATTAAATTGTAATTTTTTGGTAAAGGTCGTTACTTCTCTAGAACACATCAAGGAAAATATTAATGTATCTAGACATGCATGCGACATGTGTGAGAACAAGAGAAATATTGGGAGACATCCGATGATGGAATGATAAAGAAATAACTAAAATTTTGCTCATAAAAATCCTATTTATGCTTCAGGCCCGACATTTACTGAGTCATGCACTAGATAATGAGGAGTTCAAAGGAAAATATTAATGTATGTAAAAGATAGACATGTTTGGATGGAAGAAAATAAGACATGGAGATAAAATAGGGTGGGAAAAAGTTTATTTTTAAACTTAACATGTCACATCAACTTTTTTAACGGTAATGAAAGCGAATTAAAAGTTGAGTGATAGTAATGAAAGTTTTAAAAGTTCGGTGACCATATTGAAAGCCTCTTAAAAGTTCAGTGACTAATAGTGTATTTTAACCTTAAATTTTAACATGCCACGTCAGCTTTTTTAACGGTGGTTGACGGCAGTGACCTTATTGAAAGCGAATTAAAAGTTGGGTGACTGTAATGAAAGTTTTAAAAGTTCGGTGACCTTATTGAAAGCGCCCTAAAAGTTCGGTGACTACCAGTGTAGTTTACCCTTAATTAAATTAAGCATTGGCCCCAATTTTTTATGGTTTAATTACTTTTAAGACCTTTTAATTTTAAAATTAGTGAAATTAAATCACATCTCCTTCAATTTTTTATGCTTTAGTTATTTTTAAAAATCTTGTTCATTCCAAAGTTAAACATCTTGACCCTCTCATGATTCAATCCTGGCTCTACGGTCTATGAGCGGCTCTCCTAATGATGATTTAGAGGGGGTTTGAAGCCCGTCTAAGTTCCTGCTGCAGCTACTGGTGCTCGAACTCGTGACCTCTAGGTCAGAACAACCGTTCCCTTAACCACTGAGGCAAGTTAGTTCGTGCGAAGCCTGTCTAAGTTAAAAAAAAAACTCACTAAATATATCATAATAAAAATGACAAAAGAAAACATATAAAACGTAAGACCCTTTGAGGTTTTCTATGCAAAGAAATCCAAAAGGGAAACGGTTCAAACTTTGCCCTTGTGTTTGCCTTCATAGCTGTAATGGCATTTCTCGACAACATAGTATTTTACTTTTTTTTATGAAGAAACCAAAGATATACATAATACATTAATTATCTACCTGTTCATAAGACAAAAGAAAACACAAATTTCACTCGGTTCTCAGCCATGGGGTCGCTTCTGTTCCCGAAATATCTCCTCTTCGCAACTCTTTTTTCACTGTACACCAATTCCACTGCTCAATACGAACAAGAAAGGGATGCTCTATACGCTCTCAAACACACGTTCAACGATCCGTTCTTGAACGAAAACTGGAACGGGCTTCAGTGCTATGAAAACACCTCGTACTGGTACGGCATTCAGTGCATCAATGGCCGTATCACTTCAATATTACTGGAAAACAGCGGCTTATCGGGGAAACCAAGTTCCGATTCATTATTCGTGCTTTCGGAATTGATCAGCCTCAGCTTCAAGAACAATTCACTGTCGGGGAACATAATGGATTTCTCTTTCAATCTCAAGTTGGAACACATTGATCTGTCGGAAAACATGTTTGAAGGGCCAATCCCACGTTCACTCCTCAAGCTTGCGTCGTTGGAGTCATTGCAGCTTCAAGAGAACAATTTGAGCGGCACAATCCCGGAGTTCGACCAAGATAGTTTAAAACTTCTCAATGTCTCCAACAACAATATCAGCGGTCCGATCCCCGGAACTCGCACCTTGAAATCATTCGGCTATACTTCGTACTTCAACAACGGCCCCGACATGTGCGATTCGTCGAGCTCCGGTTCTTGCCATTTCAGTGACACGGGCAGAGGCCGAGACTCCAAAGGGAAATCCATTGCAACAATAGTTATGGTTTTCGTTATTATCGGCTTAGTTACCATGATTTTGCTGCTGGTTTTTTACCGTAAGAAATCGAGGAGTGTAATAAAGGTTTTTTTTTGGAAAAACAATGATGGTGGAAAATATTTTGAAAATGGGGGAAGTGGAAAAATGGAGAAATGAGTGTTGGAGTCGTCACCGGCCACTATGGTAGGCCAGACACCGTTAAAAATCAACCAGAGATTCAAAATATTTGGGTTCGGGAGTCGGTTACGCGTGGGGAAGGATTAGCACCCCCACGACGCCCAAAATTGGTACCGTGTTGATTTAGTGTTGTCTTGCAAAAAGATAAAAATTCAAATTTAATTTAAATTCTAATCCCAAAATAATAAAATCTAAAGAGAACGTTTTCTCATTTACGACAACCGAAGAAGATGACACCTGAATAAGTCAGGATGCCACTTCCTAACCGATTCCCGAAAATAATTAGAAATCGTCCCTTAAGTATTAAAATAGATTTAAAATATATAAAAATATTTTAAAAAATGTCATATCACAATAATAATATATACATATCTCATAGCGCAATATATAAAAATATTATAGTAACAGATTACACAAACGAAATAACATATAACATAATAATAATAATAATAATAATAATAATAATAATAATAATAATAATAAATATAAACTAAAAAATTAAAAAATGACTGAATTGCAGAGGATACGAGGTGGAGGGACCAGATGTGGAATTGTACCATGCGGCAGAGCCAAAGTATAAAGCAAAATAGGACGGAGGGACCAACTGAGTAATTTTACCATTATAAATTAATTATCTACACCAAATTTTGAATTTAAAAACAAGCGAGGGACTATTTCTGTAATTGTACCATGCGGCAAACTCAAAAAGCAAACAAAAGTTGGGTTGAGGCCCTTAGGACGTAATTTACCCAAATTTGTTACTCTAAAAACCTAAAACACATCATATTTCATAATTTTTAGTTTTGATTCAGCCGTTTCCCATTTTCTCTGTTTCTCTATTTTTTAGTGTTTTCAAACCCTAGATTCAAAAACCCCTTTTTTATGCTTGGATCAACAAAACTCTTGGATCCGATTGAAGAACAGCGTTTCGAACATGCACATCAATGATGGTTCAAGATCTAACCGAGGTAAGGACGAAATCTCTTTTTATTTTCATTCGAAAAGAGAAAAAAGAAAAGAAAGTATACTAGTTTTTTACCTCGAATCGTTGGATCTGTAAATCTCTATTTTTTACTCATTCGAAAGAAGCCTTTTTTTTATTCCAAACTCTTCTCTTGCATTTCCTTCGAAAAAAGCCCCCTTACATTTGATTAATTTTCGGTTTTTATAACCAATTTTACAAATAAAAAATAATAAAAGAATCCCCACTTGCTAGATCTGAAATGATACTAAGGGATTTTTTTGCAGGCAACTTGGTGGTTCGGCGGCTCGGCTTGGACGGCGACAGCTCGGCTTGGATGACGGCGGCTCGGCTCGGATGGCGGCGGCGGCTGGTAGATTAGGGTTAAGTTTTTTTAGGTTAGATTGGTTTAATGTAATTAGGGTATTTTGGATGATGGGTCCTGGGTATTGGGCCGGGTATGGATATAGGTATTGGGTATGGGTTGTATGGGTTATTGATTGGGTTGTAAATAATAACAATAGAGGCTTATTTATTAATGTTGGGTTGGGCTGGTTTGAGTTTAGGCCCGGACAAAAATAGGTGTTTACAGTTGCCCCTCTTTGCTCATTGTTGTGTAACAATAATAGAGCAAAGACAAAAGAACAACTATTTTTTTCCGGTCAAATTTGGGTTTCTTCTCCGTCCACCGCTTCTTGAGCTTCACTTGATCTGCTTGGCCGCTCTTGTAGGCAAAATATTCAAACCGGAAGATTCATTGGGGAGACAAGATGAGTTTGACATGCTTTGAATCTGACGACGATGCAGTATATGGAGAAAATTTGACCTAACTGCAACACTGACGAAGAGGCAAGGTCCGCAAAACTTGATCCAGTTGATTTGAGGTGACATAACCAAATGATAAAGGTTCTAATCTCTGATTCAGCTGCAACTTCGACGAATAGGCAAAATCCAAGAAAGAAAATGTTGACATTGGATCCAGAAGATGTCCCCAGCATAGCTCCTAGTTTGCTTTTGCATTTTTCCCAAATGCACAAGGATCAACGGTTTTGACTTGCCTTTAACAGTAGCCGTTTGCTCTGGGCTAGTTGCACCATTCCCTGGGTACAATCAGTTTGTACCAATCGTGACATTGAATTTTTTTAAAGGATTTATTTTCCTTTAACCATTCGTGAAAATGGATTTTGGATGAACATTTGAATTGTCCATTGTCTTAAACTTTACCGTGTTTAAGCACGTTGTGCCGACATTTCTGTTGGACTTGCTTTGATCCAGCTACAACTCCGACGAAGAGGCAGGATCACGGGTTAATGAAATTGGTCCAGCTACAACACCGACGAAGAGGCAAGACCAGGAGTTAGTAAGGTTTGACCCAGCTACAACACCGACGAAGAGGTAAGGTCTGAAGTTAGTAAGGTTGATCCAGCTACAACACCGACGAAGAGGCAGGATCTGAAGTTGGGGGTTAGTAAATTCGGTCCAGCTACAACACTGACGAAGAGGCAGGACCATGAGTTGATAAAGTTTGACCCAGCTACAACACCGACGAAGAGGCAAGGTCTGAAGTTAGTAAGGTTGATCCAGCTACAACACCGACGAAGAGGCAGGATCTGAAGTTGGGGGTTAGTAAATTTGGTCCAGCTACAACACTGACGAAGAGGCAAGACCATGAGTTAATAAAGTTTGACCCAGCTACAACACCGACGAAGAGGCAAGGTCTGAAGTTAGTAAGGTTGATCCAGCTACAACACCGACGAAGAGGCAGGATCTGAAGTTGGGGGTTAGTAAATTTGGTCCAGCTGCAACACCGACGAAGAGGCAAGACCATGAGTTGATAAATTTTGACCCAGCTACAACACCGACGAAGAGACAAGGTCGAAGTTAAAAATCTTGATCCAACTCAACACTGACGAAGAGGTAAGATATGGATAAAGTCTTGATCAAGCTATAACTCTGACGAAGAGGCAAGATCGAATAAGAAGTTTTTTTTTCTTTTTTTTCTTTTCTTTTTCTTTTTCTTTTCATCTTTTTTCATCTTTTTTCTTTTCATCTTTTTCTTTTTTTTAATTTTTTCTTTTTTCTTGATTCTTTTTTTCTTTGATTTTTTGTTCGCTTCTTTTTCTTTCTTTTTTGATTTTTTGTTTGCTTTTTTCTTTCTTTTTCTTTTTTTTCTAATTATAATTCTAAGGTAATATTCCATGAGTAAATTTGGTCTAGCTGCAACACCGACGAAGAGGCAAGACCAAGATTAAACCGAGCTACAACACCGACGAAGAGGCACGATCTAAAAGAATAAAATTTGATCCAGCTACAACACCGACGAAGAGGCAGGATCAGAAATGTGGTCCAGCTACAACACTGACGAAGAGGCAAGACCGGGAGTTGACCGAGCTACAACACCGACGAAGAGGCACGGTCTAAAAGAATAAATTTTGATCCAGCTACAACACCGACGAAGAGGCAGGATCAGAAATGTGGTCTAGCTACAACACTGACGAAGAGGCAAGATCAGGAGTTGACCGAGCTACAACACCGACGAAGAGGCACGGTCTAAAAAAATAAATTTTGATCCAGCTACAACACCGACGAAGAGGCAGGTTCAGAAATGTGGTCCAGCTACAACACTGACGAAGAGGCAAGACCAGGAGTTGACCGAGCTACAACACCGACAAAGAGGCACGATCTCAAGGTAAATTTTGATCGAGCTGAAAGAGGTTTGATCCACTACACCACTGACGGAGAGACTAGATCGAAATGAATTTTGATATTGCTACTCCACTAACGGAGAGGCTAGATCTGGAAGATTTTTGATCTTGCTACACCACTGACGGAGAGGCTAGATTTGGAAATTTTCATCTTTTACTCCATAACAGATAGTATTGACCTGAAAAGGAGAAAAAACACTAGTCAGTATTTGTTCAAAGATTTTGGATGCTTACGTTTCTGCGTATTCGGCCTCCTCTGGGGCTAAAAGTTGGTCATCATGTTGTTGCCCCCATAGTTGAGGTTTTTTGGTCTCTTCCTTGGACCTGTTCGTGTGCTCAAATGAATGTGTTATGGATGCATGTGATATGTTTAAATGCATGGTGACTTAAATGCAAGTATGATGTATGCAGTTAATGTGAAATGATCTCAATGGGTGAGTGAATGACATATTATGTTTTGCCCCTTAAAGGGATGCCCCAAATTCTGTGGTGGTCCGATTTTTTCGATTAAACAGTGCTCGATGCCATGTATGTAAGGATGCCCCAATGTAAAATTAAAACATTATTTACCTCGCAACTGTGGGGTCATCAAACTTGTCATGATTTTCACCGGTTAGGGTATCTTTTTTTGAAAAACGGGTGATCCTATATTCTGAATTAATGTGATGATAAATGAAAAAAATGCATGCTTCTAAATGCTATATTTATGTATAAATGCATATTAATGCAAGTGAATGAATTATTAAAATGATGTAATGCAACTATCATGTAAATGAATGAAATAATGCTTCGAAAATATGATGTAAAAAAATCAAATATCGAAATAAGTTAGTACGGTTAAAGATAATCAAATAAACAAATTGAATAAAAAATAACAACAAATGCCAAATTGAAGCAATTAAAATTATATACATAACATATAAATGACAAACAAATGTATAAATAAATCAAGCAAGGCTTAACAAGATTACTGCTAAATGGGCAGAGTTTCGGTATGACTCTAAAAGGTGGGCTCTATGGGCCACTATATGCAGTTAGGATCTAGAGTACTAGAGGTACCGGAACTGTCACTATTACCTACAAAGATAATAGGACATCGATTCGGGAGGATATGAGTCCTTATACCACACGGAGGCGTAAACCCCACGAAATATAAGGATCATATCCCGAAAGTGAATTACAATATCATACGGAGGCGAAATCCCCACGAGACAAAGTAATCACTCCCACTTATCGAGAGACGGAGCCCGAATAGCTCATGTATGAATGCAAAGGGATTAAAAATTGAATTGAATTGAATTTTTATTTTCTTGCAAGACAACACAAAATCAACAATGGCCTGACTCTCTAAAAAAAGTCCCCAGCGGAGTCGCCATCTGTTATAAGGGTTTTTTTTTTGGAAAAACAATGATGGTGGAAAATATTTTGAAAATGGGGGAAGTGGAAAAATGGAGAAATGAGTGTTGGAGTCGTCACCGGCCACTATGGTAGGCCAGACACCGTTAAAAATCAACCAGAGATTCAAAATATTTGGGTTCGGGAGTCGGTTACGCGTGGGGAAGGATTAGCACCCCCACGACGCCCAAAATTGGTACCGTGTTGATTTAGTGTTGTCTTGCAAAAAGATAAAAATTCAAATTTAATTTAAATTCTAATCCCAAAATAATAAAATCTAAAGAGAACGTTTTCTCATTTACGACAACCGAAGAAGATGACACCTGAATAAGTCAGGATGCCACTTCCTAACCGATTCCCGAAAATAATTAGAAATCGTCCCTTAAGTATTAAAATAAATTTAAAATATATAAAAATATTTTAAAAAATGTCATATCACAATAATAATATATACATATCTCATAGCGCAATATATAAAAATATTATAGTAACAGATTACACAAACGAAATAACATATAACATAATAATAATAATAATAATAATAATAATAATAATAATAAATATAAACTAAAAAATTAAAAAATGACTGAATTGCAGAGGATACGAGGTGGAGGGACCAGATGTGGAATTGTACCATGCGGCAGAGCCAAAGTATAAAGCAAAATAGGACGGAGGGACCAACTGAGTAATTTTACCATTATAAATTAATTATCTACACCAAATTTTGAATTTAAAAACAAGAGAGGGACTATTTCTGTAATTGTACCATGCGGCAAACTCAAAAAGCAAACAAAAGTTGGGTTGAGGCCCTTAGGACGTAATTTACCCAAATTTGTTACTCTAAAAACCTAAAACACATCATATTTCATAATTTTTAGTTTTGATTCAGCCGTTTCCCCTTTTCTCTGTTTCTCTATTTTTTAGTGTTTTCAAACCCTAGATTCAAAAACCCCTTTTTTATGCTTGGATCAACAAAACTCTTGGATCCGATTGAAGAACAGCGTTTCGAACATGCACATCAATGATGGTTCAAGATCTAACCGAGGTAAGGACGAAATCTCTTTTTATTTTCATTCGAAAAGAGAAAAAAGAAAAGAAAGTATACTAGTTTTTTACCTCGAATCGTTGGATCTGTAAATCTCTATTTTTTACTCATTCGAAAGAAGCCCTTTTTTTATTCCAAACTCTTCTCTTGCATTTCCTTCGAAAAAAGCCCCCTTACATTTGATTAATTTTCGGTTTTTATAACCAATTTTACAAATAAAAAATAATAAAAGAATCCCCACTTGCTAGATCTGAAATGATACTAAGGGATTTTTTTGCAGGCAACTTGGTGGTTCGGCGGCTCGGCTTGGACGGCGACAGCTCGGCTTGGATGACGGCGGCTCGGCTCGGATGGCGGCGGCGGCTGGTAGATTAGGGTTAAGTTTTTTTAGGTTAGATTGGTTTAATGTAATTAGGGTATTTTGGATGATGGGTCCTGGGTATTGGGCCGGGTATGGATATAGGTATTGGGTATGGGTTGTATGGGTTATTGATTGGGTTGTAAATAATAACAATAGAGGCTTATTTATTAATGTTGGGTTGGGCTGGTTTGAGTTTAGGCCCGGACAAAAATAGGTGTTTACAAGGAGAATCGAGGATCTGATGAAGAGATACAAAGACGATGATGCCGGTTTAAAGTTGGACAATTACGGTACTCATGGCGATGAAAAGAAGCTCGTGTTCGTGGCGGATGAAGCGTGTCGTTTTGGCCTAGACGATTTGCTGAGGGCTTCGGCAGAGGGGTTAGGGAAAGGGGTTTGTGGCTATACTTATAAAGCTACAATGGAAGACGGGGAAGCAGTTGTTGTGAAACACTTGAGGGAATTGAAGCCATTCTGCAACGACGAGTTCACGAAGCTGGTGCGGAGAATTGCAGACCAAAAACATCCGAATTTGCTTCCTTTGATGGCTTATTATTTTTCCAAGGGCGAGAAGTTGTTCGTCTATAGATATGTCAAAAATGGAAACCTCTTCAACCGCCTTCATGGTGATCATATATCTATACATGCATGCATGCATACATACATACATATTAACGTACCTATAACTTGGCATATAATTAAATTGATGGAAAATGCAGGAGGGAGAGGTAGCAGGGAACGGATTCTTTTCAGTTGGAGCTCTAGGTTGACCGTGGCTCGAACCGTGGCACGAGCACTTGAATATCTTCACCTCAATTCAAACCCTTCTCAAAACGCCGTTCCTCACGGAAACCTGAAATCATCCAATATTCTTCTCGACGACGACGGCACCGTTCTCGTTTCCGATCAGGGTCTCGCTTCCTTCATGACCCTTCCCATGGCAGCTCAGCTCATGGTCTCATATAAATCACCAGAATACCAAGTCTCGAAAAGGGTTTCGAGGGAATCCGACGTATGGAGCTACGGCTGTCTTCTTCTGGAATTATTAACGGGGAGAGTCTCGGTTCACTCAGCTCCACCGGGCATCAATGGCGTGGATCTTTGCAAATGGGTTCAACGAGCTGTTACAGAAGGATGGGTTGCTGAGATATTTGATAAGGAGCTATCTGTGAAGAAAAATGCTGGTCCGGGGATGATGAAGCTGTTTGAGATTGCTCTCCGTTGCTGCGACGAGTCGCCGGAGAAACGCCCTGAGATGACGGAGATCGTGAGAGAGATCGTTGGTATAAAGGGTGCTGAATCGGATAAGGAAGCTGAATTGTCGGCGGCTCAATTATCAACCGACGAGTCTTTCGCTACGCATGCTTCGACGGTGATAGTAATTGGTGGTAGCGGAAGTTGGTAAGATTTTTCTAAAACGATCAAACTGTAATTTTGGTTCTTGTACCATGCTCAAAAATTGAGATTTAATTTCAATACTTGTACTTTTATAAAGTTACAAACTAGTTCAAATAGCTGGTATTAATTATTTTAGACTAACATTCAGGTATGGTAGAAAATTTAAGATTTAAAGTTTAAGGATTTAGACATAATTTTTATAAAAATAAAAATTTTGAATTTCCATAATTTGTTAGTTTATTAACAAATATAGTTTTTTTTTGAAATCAAGTAATAATTGAACTTAATGAATTTAAATGTTGTGCAAACCAATAATGATTACTAAATTATCTTAGAATGATATTTTGGCCATCCAACTTTCAAATGTTACAAAATAAATATTAAATTTTAGATTTTATTATAAAATGGTCACAGTGTCGTTAATTGTGTTTAGAGGTCGACATTACATTTAAGTTTTTAGAATAGCTCATTTAGTATTTCATATTTACACATTCAATCAATTGAGTTATAGTTAAAAAAATCAATAAATTTAGCCTCGTTATTTACACATTATGTCATTTTGTTCTTATTTTTAATTAGAAATAATTTAATATTACCTTCTAATTTATAAATAAAAACACTTGAATAATGTAAACATTTATATTTAAAAAATGACATTCAAATACTAAAGTTTGAACATCAGTTTTAAAAGAAAAAAATGGAGTAACCAAATGATATTAGCATTCTCTGTCAAAAGAGTTACTCCATTTTGGTTTTGACGGTTTAATTTAGCTTACTGCATGCTGGGAAATTCTATGGATTGAGTGGGAGTTTTTTATTACTTATTTTTCTTTTGTCCTTGAATCTTGCTTGTGTTTATCATTTTTATTATTATTTCTAATTTAAAATTACGCCCTGATATAGATTCAGAGTTTAAAAGGAAAGTAGAAACTGTGAAACTTGTATTTTGTGTCTAGAAAGGAAAATAAATGTTTATAATAGGATTTTTTTTTTCTCAAATAGAAATTGTGAAGTCTAATCTGTCAAAGTTGGTGACAGATTATTTTATCATGATATAATTAAAAGAAATATTTACGGAAAAGAAAATTATCACGATTTAAGTACACAAAAATGTTTGTTCAAAAAAGACTCCACGACAACTGAAAACATGACATAAACACTTTATTTATTTAAGAAATCAGATTATTATGATAGATTATACAAAATACATTAACATGATATTAACAAACAAAACATTCTTCAAATAATGCTTCTCATGTGTCGAAGCCCACTCGAAGAACGTCGAGACTTGGGGTCAAACCCAACGGCGGGAGATTGAAGGCATGCAGTAAACAACAAAGGGAAACACACACAAAAAACAGGCATTGGAACCGAGTCAAACAGCACTGAGCAGCAAAGACAAGACTAATTTCCGACATTGCGGTCGGGCTGATCAAAGGCTGTTACAAAGACAAGTTAGTGAAATATACTGCAGGATTTGTTTCATAAAAAACATATTGACTGGTTAACTCAAATAAACATAACATTCATTTTAACTCGAGTTGATTTTTAAGATATGTATCCAACATCCGGTATCTAGTGGTAATTTAGACGAAGCCTATATAAGTTGATCCGTCTCAACTTAACCACCCGGTGTCCAGTGGCGGAGTCAATGGATGGTCTTAAATTAACATTAATTTGGAATTACTCATTCATGAAGATTAATGTTCCATACTAGAAAAACCTTGGAACAATAGGCATTTTCAGTTGCCACAACTCTCGAACTGCATAAATGTTGTTACGTGTCGAACTTAACTAAGATCGGAACATCTTTCACTGAGTTTTATTCATGGAAACAGTTGAAAAGTATTCATTACCTATTATCTAGGTATTCGAATAACAGTCAATAGTCCTCACATGATCGGAAGATTAGGGCAGTTTTTCATACATTGGCAGTCCCACCCTCTGGTTGAGCACTCCCTCCATCTACATGATAACACGATCAATAGTAGGATTGTTAATGCAAAAGGATCATTGTACCTAGGAGTTAGTTATGTCAATAGCTAGGCATACCTTCACCATCGGATGGGGCACAAGGAGACTTCCTATATCGTGTTTGTTGTTGTGTGGGCTGAAAATAGAGCAAAAATAATCATAAGCAGCTTAAGATTACTAAACAATTGTGTGAAAAAATATTAACTCCTAGAACACGAAATAGGATAAGAACTAATATGATTTGTCACCGGTATGCTTCCAAAAAACACATTGGGATAAATTTGAACAGGAATAAAATGTAATCTAATTGTCTAGAACCAACAAATCATCCTAAAACCCTTATATTTTTCTATTTCCTAAAAGTGAAGGGTTTGAAATTTAAAACTTCATTACAACATGATTCTGGACATCATCTTGTACAAGAAATCATGAATTTGCTCTTCATAAAAATCATCAGATAGAAAGTCAGCATGAGAAGCAAGTCAAATTAATTATGTAGAAGAAACAACATATTGCATCATGTCAATCCAGTACTAACTACCAAATCAAATACTATATAATTAAGGTATTGGATATATGTCAAAATTTAGGTCATGTTAATATAAATGCTAGATTACAAGACTTCTTACATCATTTTCCCTTTTCCAACATAAACATGCACTTATAAAGCAAGTAAAATCCAAAAGTTCCAACGAAACCATTGTTTGAGACTTATTTTGCTCCTCCTTACCTGTTAAAGCTCTAGTCACTATCTTTGAACCAATTATGAGGCCTATGAGTGACCAAATTAAATAGTCTGAATAAAGTACACCTGATAGACTTTAAATTTTGGTCAATTAGAGAATCCTATACAAGTGGACCAAATTGATTAAAGTGTTCATTGAACAAACCCATCTTCCAGTACTAGCAAAGAACTACCTACTGGGTTTCTCTCCCTAATCAGAGGACTTCACTATAAAATGCATACTCTTCAGTGTAAACCCAGGGTACCCCCAAGCCAATCAGACTTAGGACTAATCACTGTAGGGCCATTAGTGTTTAAGGTAAAGCCCTCCCAGGCTCCCATCAAGTACACTCCCAAGGTGTGAATCTTGTGTTCTCACTCGTACGGGGATATGGCTGCTCACCTCAACCAATAGCTTCTTGGTTTAAAACACATATTTATATATAAAAAATCTCATCATATGTTTTCCATGTGATCTGGTCCAAAAAATCTAGTTCAAGGAAGTCAAAGCCATTACACGAGAGAATATTATATTTTTTACAAGCATAAAATTAGTACCTGCAATTTGGGACGGAGGGCTTGAAGTGGTCCTTTGGGCTTCTCAGCACCTTGCTGTTCCAAGAACATCAAACAATAGTGAAAACTTCAGTTTGATCCAGATTCATTAGCATTGCCGAGCTAAAATAACAAAAACATAAAAAAGTTGGATTCATAAGGGGTGGCCAAAATCATTAAAGCTACCTTTCCAAGTGCCCAATCGGCAGAATCAAAGTAGGCACGTTCATGGTCCTGAGATCCAAAAAATAAAATTGATGAAATACAACACAAGCCAGAAACCCAAAACTTTTCAACTTTCCAAGAAATTACCTTAGAGATGAGTGGTGGTTTCTTGGGCATAATCCCTCCATATTTTTTCTTTATAGATTCCTAAAATAGACATACGAAGATATATAAATCATTGCAAATATAGAACACCAGAGAGAAAAGTGTAACCCGGTACATGGCTTAGATCATTGATCAACATTCCACAATGAAGCGAGATAAGAACAAAACCACCTCTTGAGATGGTGGCGACGCAGAATTTTCAGACACCTGTGCAACATTTTCATCTACTTGTTTTTTCTCTTTGGAATCCTCCATGCCTGAGATTAGCTACTTGCAACCACCCAACTAAATCACCTACTATAGAAGAAATAATCGCATAAAGTTTCAGTAATGCTAGAAGTTTACCGAATTACAGGCAACAGCAAAAAGAAGGAAAAACACTTAATTCTCATTCAACAAATGAGGTTGCCACTGTAGATTAAAAATTATGAAATCTGCATAAACCCGAGGAAAACATCATCGAGAAGACTATGATGCAAGTAAATACAGCTCTAAGAGAATACCCATATCTACTTAATCCCAATTACTAACATAACCAAAAAGGCATTGGGCAACTCCTACTGAATCAGCACCGAATATTAAAGGAGTTCACTTTAAACATTCATATTCAAAGAATGAGACAACAAAAATCTGAAGTTCAAAATATACTTTAAATCCATAGAATATGTACATATAGATACTGATTATAAATACAAAGCATTAAATTTAATTAATTTGACGCAGGTAACATGAAACCCTACTTAAGATAGAAAATTTAATCGAGAACCTATGAAATCTGTACCTATCATCCAATCAAACCTAAATATATTCTGCAACTAATTAAAACAAGCCTACATGAGAAAACCAAAACCCTAGGTGCTAACAATTATTTTACAAATTAACCAGAAAATAAATTGGAATTAAAATAAAATATCAGGGAAAAGAAAATGGGAATCGAAAAGGATCGAGTACCTGAAATATTCACCTCTTTGCGGAGATCGGAAATTCAAAGGAAAATATTTGAAAATGGCGTTTGAAAAAATAATATTATATATAGTACTTATTTTGCGTTGTTGAAATTTTTGGTGGAGTTGTCTTATTTTAAGTGATTTATGATAATGGCATCCTATTTTTAGATTCTTCTATTTTTGGCACCATTGCTTATCTATTTGTTTCAAATTACCTTTTTCAATGTAACAATAATATATCTTTTTAGAGTTTATTTAACTTCTTCTTTTTTGGAATAAATCTTTTTTTACTCAAAGACGGTGTGGTTTTTTTTTTATTCTTCGTTTATGAAAAAAATATAAAATGATCACTTAATTTATAAAAACTAATAAGTTAACGAAAAACAAATTAATTGACGATATGTGCAACAATGATTATTTAACGAAAAAAATAATAATAACTTGAATTTATCTGTCCTTCCTTAGAAAATATGAAATTTTGTTATATTAATTTTAGAAATTAAGTCTTCTACATCCAGGGACATAATCACATACAATGTGCGAGGCAATTGCCCTGCCCCCCTCGCAAAATTTATAGGGTTAATTATATTTTAGGCCCATTAGTTTTGAAACCATCCATTACATTAAGTCATTGTCCCTCCTAAATTTTTATGGTTTATTGTTTTTTAGGACCTTGTAATCTAAATTAAACATCAATCTCTCATTTTATAGTTTAATTATTTTTAACACCTATCAATTTTACAATTTTGTATAGTGAAAACCTAAATTCTCTTAATTTATTTGGTTTAATTATTTTATAGAACTCTATTTATTTTAAAGTTAATCGATCTGACTCTCGTAGTTCAATCCTAATTTTATCTCGTCTACATCTCCATTTACTACATCAAATATGTGTTTTTCTTTTCCTAACTTAAATATCAATGGTATAGTTTAACACTAGAGACAATAAAATGAGAGATAGAATTTCAAATTATAATTTTGATAATTTTATGTTCAAATTTAATATAATATCATATTTTTATTAATAAGATGAATAGCAATGTTAATAATATAAGGAATGTCGAATTGCATTTATGATGGAGTAACTGTTTCGGAGGTGAAGCTTATTTTTACGACACCTTACCATAAAATATAACTCTTATTATATATAATTAATGGTCTAAATCTTGATTAATTAATATAGAATCAATAATTAATGGAAATTTGATTCAAAAAAACAATTAATGGAAAATTTGAAATCACAACTTCTTATGATTTGATGAAAAATAAAATGATGAGAATCTATATTTATATAGGATTTATATCCAATACATTGGCGGTGGAAACTTTTAATTTACACAAGCACCTTAATTTTAGGGTTTAGGGACTTAGTTTAGGGTTTGGGTGTAGGGGTTAGGGTTAGGATTTAGGGTTTAACGGTTAAGGTTTAAGTTTTAGTGTAATATGTTGAAGGTTTAAGTTTTAACGTATAAACCCTAAATTCTAACCCTAAACCCTAAATACTATTCATAATTCTTAAATTCTAAACTACTAAACCTAAACTTCTTAACACCGCTTCTTCTCTTTTCTTTTTTTTTAACCTTAAAAACTTGAGTGTTACAACTCTCTAGCCCTTACAAGAAATTTTGTCCTCGAATTTTATTTGAGTCGGAGAAATGCAAAAACTGCTCTTTCATCTCTTGATGTATTGAAACTATTTCATCAGGGTATCTTTATTTCTCGGGACTCACATACAGTCACAAATCAATCTGGCAATGCTCTTAGCCACTCGAATTGTCCTTTAGGCCCAAAGTCGTCTCATTATACATATCAGACCAACCAACCAGAATACAACATATGAATCCACACAAAAGTTCTTTCGAAGTCATACTAACATTTGTCTCATAGATGCTATTATGAATGGACTCGGTCAGGGATAAAAAATCTCCTCAGCGACAACAGAAGACAACCATACAACTCAAATGAACATCTTCTAAAAATCGAGTTATTCCTGCAGACTGACCATTAATTTACAGATGAATAATTATAACGGTAGTTCAAAGGATTACTAAAGGCCTCCCATAGGGCCTCCCAGAATTCGGATGTAAACATCAAATGTCAGTCAGAGATGGTACATAACAGTTTACTATGTCTCAAATTTCAAAGAAAAGTATTTCTTTATATCAACCAAACATAACTAAGGTCTCGAACGAATATCACTTACCTTCATCCTAATATTGTTTCCATCATATGTAACAGAGGCACCACATAATTTACACTTTTGCTACATTCACAAACAATTATCCATTTATATATATGATTAATATCTTATACACGGGCGGTAGAAACTGAAAGTTTCCACAAACGCCTTAGTTTTAGGGTATAAGGAGTTAGTTTAGGCTATATGGGTTTAGGTGTAAAGGGTTAGAATTTAGGGATAATTGTTTCAATTTAAGATTTATTTATAATTTAAGGTTTATAGGTTAGGGTTTAGTTTTTAGGGTAATATGGTGAGCATTTAGGTTTTAACCTATAAACCTTAAATTATAACTCTAAACCTTAAATTGAAACAACTATTTTTAAATTCGAACCCTCTACACCTAAACCCCTAAACCATAAACTAACTCCATATACACTAAAACTAATGCGCTAGTAGAAACTTTCAGTTTTCACCGCCTGTGTATAAAATATTTATCCTTATATATAATGTTTTTGATTGAGTTGATGTCAATTTTTTAATAGTCTAAAGTGATTACAACTTACAAGGTAGTATATGTTCATAGAAATTCTTACTTTTTTGACAATGCACACATCTTGTAAACAAAACAATTAAACTCAGATCTCCTAAGATAATTATTATCTGTTTTTTTTCTCTAATACCACTTGTTAATTGAACACTAATTTCATTAGAAAAATATTAAAATTAACGACAAATGACCACTTGTTAATTAATCACTTAAGATTGTACAACGAATATATAACGAAGAGGTTAAAAACTTGTTTAAAAATTCGAATAAAAGATAGAAATATTTTTTTTTGGTCAAAGAGATAGATAGAAATAAAAATAATGTAGAAACGTGAGTATTGAATACAGTAAGAAGCTTTGTCCTTTTTAGGTTATAGAATGGATGGATTGAGCAGGAAAAACCCATAAGTACACCTGTCGGACCAAAGGAAAGAGAGGACACCTGTGGCATAGAATATCGAGCTCTTTTCAAAATTATCAAGCAGCAAAGAAAGGGCATTCCGCCATTGCCAGTGCCCCCCTGCCTCTCTCTGCCTCTGTCTTTGCCTTTTCCGTATCTTATCTTTTCATTACTTCGGTACTCACAATCTGTCTAATCTCTTTATCCAATCCCCCTTTTCTTTCCAAGGAGAAGAAAAAAGTAGAAGAAATCGGTCATCCATGGTTGGTCTCGGCGATAACAACAACAATCCCGGAAGCAAACCAAAAGACAACAAGAAGAACAAGAAGAAGAAGCGTGGGGGTAGCAAAAGGAAGATGACGGCCGAACAAACCTCCGCTTTCAAATCGGTGACCGAATGGGTTTATTTGGATCGCCACAATTCCTCTTCCTCTTCTACGCCGGCTTTATCTTCGTGGGTGGTCGATGATTTTGGGGTGCAAAAGAGTTTGGGGAGAGGGATGGAGAAAGTGGTGTTTGAATTGCATTCCCATTCCAAACACAGTGATGGGTTCTTGTCTCCTTCTAAGCTCGTTGAGAAAGCTCATGGAAGAGGGGTGAGTCTAGATTCCTTTTGTTTTCTCGCTTAACATGAATCGATTTCTGATATGGGTTTGGTTGTTTTTGAATGAATGCTTCGCCGCCCATAGTGTTTTTGATTGAATCGCTGAAATGGAATAGTAACAGTAGTACTTTCTTATGGATCTATCGGGGTTACTGTTCTTTAGGTATACTGTCTTTTTTTCAACAGTAGATTCATATGGTTTGGCCTTTTACGGTTTAAACCCATTGTTTGACCCCTAAGGTTAAGGGCATTTGTCCGTGTACTGAAGGCTATGTCTATTTCTTCTGCTTCTACAGTTGAGTGAACATATAAAGACTTGTACTTTCTTCTATGTTGCATTGCCCTTCTACAGTTGAGTGAACAGTATCGTCATATCAAAAAAAAAATGTCAGAAAAGAATTGAAAATGGCGTCAAGTAACTTAAACTTGCTTCTCAAGTTTCTAATTTATTTTTTTTCCTAGTGCTTCTCTTTAATCTTGATTGCAAACTAAAAGGCTTACTTTCTATTCTCTTGTAGTTCTATTAGGGTTCATATATTTGTATTTTGTGGTTTACTAACGGTAAAAATAGGCTATAAATGTATAGTTTTTGATGGTGAGTTCCAGCAAAAATGTAGGTGCTAAATGCTCGTGTCATTGGCATTTCAAAGGAGGATGTTAGGTTTATGATGTAGGAGGTTGGTCTAACCTGCTTATGATCTAAATAGATTATAGGTATTTGGAGTGTCATTGGAAGATTGTAGTCTTGTAAGATCGTAGTCCCACCACGTTCCTATGTTTTGAGATATTCATCGAAATCTGGTATTTCAAGAAAAATGAAAAGTTAGAGCAACAGCTTTTCAGTAGATTTCTGATGGTGTTATCCGTCCGTCCGTCTGTTTTTTTTTAAGTACAGAAATGTTTTCATATACTTCTCTTTTGGTTTAAGTGAGTTCTGTTTTAACAGACCTTCAACTCGAACATCTTTCTGGGGTGATGTTTTGATTTTGCATTTGAGCAATTCCTTTGCAGATGCATGCCTATATATCTATATGTGTGTGGTTGTTTTCTGTACATGAATGTATACCATTTGCTTGAGTTTGTAACTATTGGTTATTGTTCTAAAGAAGCTGACTGATGATAACAGACTTATCTTTCTGTGGTTTCATAACTTTGGCAGTATCATATAGTAAGTAAGCAAGCACACACTATGGAATGGCTGATTTGAGCTTGAATTCCCTAATATATCTGAACTTCGAGGAACAGCAAGAGTTGAATGAGGAATTTGGTTTTGTTTTATGAAGCAAATTAGTATTTTAGGAGGAATTCATGGATCCTTTATGTGGAGTTATCTATTTGAAACGTATTCTAAATTTGTAATCTTCATATCCCTGTTCTTTCTCCTGTTCCATAATAAATTGGCAACACTTCCATGTTGGCTCTTTCATTCCTTTTTTAAGTAATTGGAATATGATTAGTACATTGTGTTCAGAACAGGTGAAAGTTCTTGCTCTGACGGATCATGATACAATGTCTGGAATCAGTGAGGCAGTTGAAACAGCTCGCAGATTTGGTATCAAGATAATCCCTGGTGTTGAGATCAGCACCATATTTTCTCCAAGGTTCGTTTTTGATTAATAGAATACTCAGCATAAAATGATTTTTTTTCTTTTATTTGTATAATTATTCTGCAAAAGTTAGCCGGTAATTGAAAGAAGCAGATTGTCTGGTTTTCTTTCTCTTTACTTCTACACCTCTTATGTTTCATTTATTGATTCAAAAGCAGAAATCCCGAAATGGAGGAACCAGTGCACATCCTTGCATATTACAGCAGCTGTGGCCCCATGAGGTACGAGGAACTGGACAAATTATTGGCTAACATAAGGGAGGGACGATATCCACGTGCCAAGGACATGGTTTTGAAACTCAATAAACTCAAGCTACCACTTAAGTGGGAGCATGTTACGAAGATTGCAGGCAAGGGAGTGGCTCCTGGGCGATTGCATGTGGCTCGAGCTATGGTTGAGGCAGGTTATGTAGAGAATCTAAAACAAGCTTTTTCCAGATATTTATATGATGGAGGCCCTGCTTATTCAACGTAATATTTTCTTTATATCTTTTCCCGCTTAATTATGCACAATACATATTTCTTCCCCTTTAGCAATGATGTATGAAAATTTCTGTTTGGTCCTTGTTATAGAGGAAGTGAGCCTCTTGCAGAAGATGCAGTGCGGCTTATAAGTGAAACAGGGGGTTTAGCAGTCCTTGCTCATCCGTGGGCGCTAAAAAACCCTATTCCTATCATAAGACAGTTGAAAGATGCGGGTCTTCGTGGAATGGAGGTTTACAGAAGTGATGGAAGACTAGCAGGTATTATGTTTGCTGTGTTGAACTGTTAATGTCCCTCTTTGTAACACCGATTATATCGTCATAATTGCATATTTTGTTATTTATTTACTTGTTTATATTGAGCTTAGCTTTACACAAAGCTGATCTGAGACTGCCTTTAGTTAAAAGCTTTTTATGTCTTTTTTGTACAGCATTTAGTGACTTAGCGGATACGTATGATCTTCTGAAGCTTGGAGGATCAGACTATCATGGGAGAGGTGGGAACAGTGAGTCCGAACTTGGAAGTGTGAACCTTCCAGTGTTGGTTCTGCATGAATTTCTTAAGGTAGCTCGGCCTATCTGGTGTGGTGCGATCAAGGACATCCTAGAGAGTTATGCAAAGGAACCCTCTGATTTGAATCTAGCCAGTATAGCAAGATTCTCGAGGATGGGCAGTTTCAAGGGAAGTTCTCCCTTGAGTTGTGGCAAGGACTGGATCGATCGATGTTTATCATCATGGTTGACTACCGAAGAACGACAGAATGCCGAATTTGAGGCTATTAGGTTGAAGCTTTCCCTCGCTTCAGTCGACCTGGGAGGAGTACAAGTTCCTATAGAGACTAAATAGTACTTGATAGGAAAAGATTAGCACCATTAGCTTCTTGCCGTTGTTGCCAAGATAATCCCGAGTGGCATATTCTTTTGCGTTTAACAGTTTGGGGTGAAAAATTCTAAACTAAAACTATTCGTGTTTGGTGGTAAGTATGCAACATATTGATTCAACCGACAATCCCTTATTTTGGTTTTGGATTAGACTTTAGGCCACTTGGGGCCCTCATTGACTTGTCTTGCTGGCGTAATGCAATTATCTTAATATCGTTTTCGTTTTCAACCAAACTAACACTAATTTCTCATACTTTATTTCACCTACTAACATTATAAGTTGAAAGTTCAGGTCACAAAATTAATAATATTGCGTGTAAATTTATATTAAAAAACATTACTTAAAGCAGCTTTCGGATTAATCAGGACCAAGACAAGGTTTGTCCTGAGAACCAGGAGCGCAAAAAAATTCCCAATCCTCACTTGGTATGTCCAATTAATTTATGAAATCATAATTTCGATATGGTATATATGGTCTTTATTTGTCATGATGTTAGGGAACAACCTAAAACTGTTAATTTTAAAAGCTTAACCTTTTGAAAATGGTTATCTTTTGTCACATTGATCCAATGAAAAATTAACTCCATCTATGCTATCAAAGGCTAATAACAAACATATGCAGCATGTTTGATTGACCAGATTTCTCCTTTTTGTCTGTTTTTGGCGTTGCCATTAAAAAGATCATTGTCCATTACACATTTCAGAACTAAATAGAATCATTAGAGGCACAGTTCAGACATATCTGCCATGATTTTAGAACTGATTGGTGTTGATAAGAATTAAAACAAGAAAATCAATTACAAATTACAAGTGCATGGGCGATTCTTTTCGACTGTAAATATATCGGGTAAATCAGACAGTTTCAGCAATGATTCAAGGACTAATATGTTGTCATTCAATCTGGCATGTAAACAGCAGCATGGATCCCTAAGCAAGCACAATTATCACCCCAACATTCGAAAATCTGTGTTGAAAGCCAAGGTAATGTATGGGAAAAATAAGCAGGAAAATCATCTGAATTTTCCGATTTCGGCCTTCTTCTTGATCTTTCTTTGACCATAATATACAAACGAGTCAAATATCCCCGCAACTGTGAAGATACCTAAATGAAAAGTAACATAATCTTGGTCACTTTAAACGAACAATGACATATCAGGTAAAGCAAAGCCAATATGAAGTGGGAGCTAGAAATGATAGTACCTCCAATTACAGCACATATATTGGTGATGAAGTGCAAAAACGAAATATGTTCCTCCTTAAAAGTGACCTGCACAGGGAAAGATGGAAAGCGATGTTATACCGTCTTTTTCCAAATGTTTTTTGAGTTAATATCTAAGCAATTCCAATGGATTGTGTTTCCCTCCTTACTTTTCAACACATCTTTAATTACTTGTATCATCATGAAACTATGCTCCAGATATCTGATTTGAATAAAAGGAACCTACCTTGATTGGAGAGAAGTCATAAAAGAAGAAAACTCCAGGATGAGAGTTAGGGCTAATGAACTCCAAATCCTTGAAATGCTCCGTCACGGAATACTGTGCAGTAGGAATGCTAGCACATCTCAGAACATGATCCGATAAATATGATAAATAATGTGATTCTTATTCTCAATGTGTGAACTTTCAAGCAGTACCTGATTCGAGTTAACAGTGCGGCCTCTAATGTCAGTATATACTGTGGGTACTACCTGCAAAATTGAACAAGATATCAGTTGTGACAGTTCTATAGATTGGCTCCATGTATGCGGTGCACCCACAGAGATCGATATTCTAAAATTTTCACTCGTTTTCAAAGAAAAAACGAAGAGCAGTTCATATATATAGGGTAATTATTCCATGCACCGGCGGTGGAAAGAAAAAGTTTCTACAAGCGCCTTAGTATTAGGGTGGAAACAAAAGGTTAGGGTTTAGGTTTTATGATAATATGGTTAGGGATTTAGGTTTTATTCTATAAAACCTAAATTCTACTCATGCACCCTAAATTCAAAACTCATACGCTTAAACCCCTAAACATTAAACCCTAACCAATGTCCCTAAACCCTAAAAGTGAGGCGCTTGTGGAAACTTTTTGTTTCCACCGCCTATGCAAGAAATAATTACCCATATATATATATATATATATATATATATATATATATATATATTCTAGGCATCATGGGCATGAAAATGAAAGCGAAGTCACGGGAAAAAAAATGTAAATTTGTCGATAAAAGAGCTTAAAAACAAGGAACATTCATAGATACTTCAAATACCAACCTTGATGAAGTACTGGTACATTCCATTTGAGGTTTTATGTGTCCATTGTCCCCTGAAATAGCAATATGAAACAACTATTAAAAAAATTTAGTACTTGCGTTTGGCTCCGCTTTCATTTTGATAAGACACATACCAAAAGAACAAACAAGTAAAGAGTGTGAGTGCCGAGAAGAAAAAGAAAGAACTATTACCCGTCAAGTGGATTTACCACACCAGGGAAGTATTCACCAAAAGCTAACCTATTAATTCTGTGACTTATCTGTTTTGTACACCAAAAATGTAAAATATCATTATCATTGAAATTTGCAACAAAAGTAAAGCATATATATACATATATTATTAAACATAACAGTTCCATTAAGAAAGGAGCTTAAATACAAAGATGAGCCTTACATTATAACTGTCCTTCTGGAAAGATATCAAGTCATCAAAGAAAAAGCTTGACTGGTGAAAACTTTTGCCAGCTGCAAAATGAAAATTTCCAGCAACCCTATTAACTTCAAGAGATCCATGAATGTTGCATCCTTCACCATCCTCCTCTTTTATCCTTTCGAAAAAGCCTTCTCTTTTGCACTGGAAAGCAAAAAAAAAAAGTAGTAAAAAACAGAGAATATCAAGCCAGAAAGTAGGATTTCTTTCCCCAAGGTAGGGAGCAAGAGGATTAAATTTTCCCGAAAATGCTTAAGTAAAGAACTTGCGAAGAAACCTGGTCAATCAAGTCTGCATTAGTCATTGCCCACCCTTTTCGCCGATACGCCTCACGAACCTCTTCACAGGAGTTACAACAGTCATCATCAGACTGCACCATAGAAAGGGAAAAGAGAAAACCTTTCATAAGTGGCATAGAAACAATTAAATAATTAGCTAAGATGTTACATATAGGAAAAGTACTCCAATTAAGTTCGCACAGCAAGTAGCAACCTTGAGATCATTATATCATAATAACTTCACCAGTGACTGCCAATAACCTAATAGTAAAGATGTAAAAGCTGCTCAGCCATGTAATTCATATTTGTTTGTATATCAATTTTGCAGAGACCACTGGTAATATGTCTTCAAGTACCATCCTTTCTTAAGGCATAGGCAATCTCTCAAAGCGCTTTTGAGTTTTGACTACAATTCAAATTTACTTAGAGGACTCGGACAAACAGTATTGCCAACATAAATCCAAGCTAACAATCGAGAACCAAAAACCTGACAACCTTCGAATTGAACTAATCCAGATCAAGTTGGAAAGTAGATCCCATCAATCACCACTTCCATCATACACATGAACAACTCTGAAATGAGAACTCTTTTTACTCTTAGCCACTTGCAAATCATCGCACAAAGATTAACTTAGCGGCATTTAGGCTCCGAATGGTAAAAAAATAGGAAAAGGAAACTGATGTACAAACTACAGTTTCCCTTATTATGGTTTGTAGTATTCACCAACTTTCTTAAGAAAAATACTGGGTTGTTTTATTTGACATAGAATCTTCTAGTTTTTCCAATATCTTTATTTTTTTTTAATACAATAGCAAGAGGTTTGCATATGTAACGGAGACAGAATCTAGAGAAATAAACTACACATTAATCACAATGTAATGATCACAAAAACAAGCGTCCGGGTTTTTAGAGTAATAAATAGTTGAATATTTCAGGAAATTTTCCCAGCCATTTACTAATCAACCACTTTCATATCCTTCTTAGCACTTAAGTGATGTTATTCAACATGCTTCAATAACATAGTGAGATAAGGATTTCGTGATATCAAACATACCTGCTCTGCACCAAAGCACGAACCACAATACGTCTCATTTTTATCAAGCCTACCACCATGCCTCTGTAGAGGTTTCTCAATCTAAAAGGAAAAGAAGAAAATTAAGCCTAAATGAACCAAAGTTTGAGCAATGACAAAACAAATAAAAAGAAACATGCAGACTATTTAATTAAGTGGTGACACCATCCATCAAATGTCAATATGTCAGGGACTTAAGGCAAAAGGAGATTGCAACATCTTAATAATCAGAGCACAGCAATCAAACATCTGTAACAGGGTCCTCGACGCAGAACTTTACCCATGGCAAGTTGTATGGCTAGTTACCAACAATTAAACTCTAGAATAAGGTTAGCAGCCCAAAAGCTGCTATCTTTCTTAACTGGTTAACAGAATAAGCTTGAAAACAAAAGCTTTCAGCGCCATCTTCTCAATTGTAAAATATGAACCATTAACATATCCTCTCTTTTCACAAGTAAAAACAGAATACTTTACTTTCAATTGTTCCTATCCAGCATATTGCCAACCTTGTAACGTGCCATTCTATTACATAATTCATTTCTATTAAAGGATAATCATCCTTCAAAACCAAGAAACGGAAAAAAAAATGGATGCAAACAAGAAGGGCTAGAGAATTATATTTCAACTACCTTTGGAGCTCCAATACCATCCGGCTTGGATTCTATCACATCACCATGAGCATTGATTCTTTTCTTAATTATATCATGTTTCTGCACATAAACATCAAAAGGTTACAAATGCAAGCAGACAAAGAATTTGGGGGAAAAGAAGCTCACTGAAACTAATAAAATAAATCTAAGCATCCGTTGCACTGCACGCACTATGTCATGATGTTGCTCGCCACTGATATCCATAGTTTCAACACTGAGTAGCGTACATGGAATAGCAGGAAAAGTGACATCAAACTGCAAGTCCAAAAGAAATGAGGTGTAAATAAAACATGAAAGTTTGTTTACTAAAACAGTTAAACCACAACAACAATCACACATGAAATTTTTTACATAAAAGGCTCTAACACATGCTTTAAGTATTCAGCATCAGTAGAGGATTCAGTAGAAAGTTCAACAATATTACAAAAACATGCACACAATATGCAACCTCAAAAACCCTTTTACAGGTAACAAATTTGGAATCCAAGTCTACGAAACTCCGTTCACAATAACTCAATAAGTAAGAAGAAAGATAGTTACATTTATATGAAAGGTTTCGCCTCTTGAAGTATCCACCAATAGCTTTGTCTCAGTAACTGTATGAAGGTATAATGCTGCAAATAAAAAAAATCAACATAATAAAAATAATCAGGATTCAAGAATTAAACACCACCAGGTTCCAACAACACACATATTTTTGGGAGAAAAATATAAAGTGACAATTTGATTATAGCCTAAGTTGCTTAGCTTCTAGATCTAGTAATCTACTTCTTCCATTAACACGGTTGGTTCTCTTCCAAGTGGAGACCGATCATGAAAGGCAAACAATATGCATCTACAAATAGCACAAAATTCTACACCTAAAAGTGGAGACCAAAATATAAAAGGAAAACAATATGAATCTACAATAATACAAAATTTTACATCAATACTCAATCACTTCCTCAAAGATCTGGCCTTTATACATTGGGTATATGATTGGGAACACACACCAAAACCACAGTTTCCTAAAGCTAATATACATACAAATATTCACAGAAAAAAGAGGGTTGAGAGAGAGAAAACTTACTGAATTCGGAGAAGACAAGGAGTAGTATGGCAAGGGAGGAAACGAGGGTGATAATGCCACCGGAGAGCGTACGGCTGTAGAAATCTTCATTGACTTTCGGGTATGCGTCCAAATTCCGTAGCTTGTTAAATACGGTGTTCATGGCCAACCCCTTTTCACCGGCGTTGAAAACAAAACCCAAAAGAACCCCAGATTTGAAATCTTCTAAAAAAAGAGAGAAAACTTGTTTGAATTATATGTTTTCTTGTGCTTTTTTTATATAAGAACTTACTAAATTAATTAGTAATTTAGTATGTACAGAGAAATGGATACAGTATAAGAAAAAGGTAGGATTTTTTTTGGTGAAGACGGCGGCGATTACGAGAAGAAAGAAAGGAGACAGAGAGAAACGAGTGAAGGCCGCGAAAGACTCCAGTCAAATTACATAAATGGACATCAATCATGGAATGCATCAAATGGTTCGAAGTCAAATTTGATGTCTTAAAATGTCAAACCAAATTCATACATTTTAAAAACCTTTCTTCTTTCTTCCCGGAGATTATTATATAAACAAATAAATGTAAGAATTTTCTATACCTCTTATTTGGGATTCTTGGTAAAATGATCAAATTATGGAACAGTAATCAGTTTCCGGCTGGCATTGTTAACAAATTACCAAAAATATTGTCTCTATTTGTCATCTGCTGTTAACTAGGGTGTTGTTTTCTTCATCGTTTCCGGTTGGCAGCTGATTACTACAATGCAAACACTTCTTTTGTACAAAAATAGCCTACTTTTTTCAAGCTGCAAAACGAGAACCCAAGCGCGTGTAGGCAACGCGCCCCCAAAATTTTCTCTCTACCCAGAATCCCCGAGCCTCGTTCGGAGTATTGCTACTGTGCCCCGGTGGTATCGATCTGAGCTGTCTTGAGTGGCTTGTCCTCTCATGAAGCTATCGTGCTTCCGGCGAGTAGGTATCGTCCCCGGAAGTGGTTTGCTCGCGGCGGTTTTCTGGCGGTGACGAAGATTTTGAAGGCGCGAAGGTCACCCAGTCCTACTGAGCCGACGAAGATATTACGCGCAAGCGAACCTTGCCTTGCGGTGCACCCGCGGTTTACTGTAAGGTTTCGGTTTCTTTTCGCCCGGTGGTCTTGAGTCTCCCCGCTCTCTTGTATCTGAATCTCATTCTCCCCCTCTATTTGCCCCATTTTCTGGTGACTGTTTCCCCTTCTACCCTCTCCTTGTCCCGCCTCTTGTGGACTTTTCCCTTCTTTGAATTTGTGGATTGGTTGTTTATGTTCATTGTTTTACTGTTGAACTATTTTTTGCTGGATTTCTTCAATCAACGGCTTTGAGCTGTGAATCAAGGGTCTTTTCTGTGCTTTATTCCTTGCACTGGGGGAGCCGTGAGGCTTTCGGCGAGGGTATCTCTGCGGCAGCGGTTCGTTGCTGGTTCTTTTGTTGGTCCCCTATCTTCTCCTTCGTTGCTTTTGAACGGTCGGTGGGGTCTGATTGCTGCCTCACTCTGGCGAAGAAATAGTGGCGGGTTTCGAGTGTAAGGTTACTTATCTGGGGTTGACTCTGACGAGAAGGAATCCGGTTTGATCTCGGAGTCATTGTTGGTTCCTTGTGATGTAGAGCTCTATGTCCATTCTTGCGTGGAACATTCGAGGAGTTGGCAACCGAAAATCAGTGAGGGCCCTCCACAATTCCATTTTCAAGGTCAAACCGAGTATCATTTTCCTCAGTGAGACAAAGCAGAAGAAACGGTACCTGGAAAAAATCAAGATGAAAATGAAAATGGTTTCGTCTTTCTATGTCGAACCACAGGGGCTTGCGGGGGGCCTTGCCCTTTGGTGGAATTCGGAAGCGGATGTTACCATTTTGGGCTTCGATCAGAACTCCATTGATACGAGAATTCGACTTCAAGAAGGAGACAGTTGGTATAGTACCTTCATTTATGGTCCTCCTCATAAAGAAGATCGGCAAGCCTTTTGGCAGAATTTACCGAAATACAGAAAGCCTTCACAACACAGATGGGTGATCATAGGGGACTCCAATACGGTGACTAGTCAGGCTGAAAAAGAAGGAGGAAACCCGTTCCACCCCTCTGATGCTAAAGGATATACTGAGTTTGTTGATTCAACAGGAATGATAGAGATCCCGATCAAGGGAGGCAAATTCTCTTGGTACAACCAGAGAGGGGGGGAAGGTGCTATTCTCGAAAAGCTGGATCGAATTCTTGTATCCCCGGAATGGAGCTTTGCTTTTCCAAAAGCCACAGGGGTAATGGAGCCTACCACAGCCTCTGACCACACACCTATAGTCCTACTTCCTAAAGGACTATCCAGAAGATACAAGAAAGATTTCAAATTTGAAACTAAATGGCTTCTAGAGGATGACTGCCCCCAGACAGTGGCTAAAGGATGGAACATTTCCCCCGGAGAAAGGGTGAGGTCTAGATTTCGGAGGAAAATCCAGAGCACCAAAATTACCCTTATGAAATGGAACAAAGAAAAGTTGAAAAAGCGAAATGAGAGAAAACAGGCCCTAATGCAGGAATTATCAAAATTACAAGACAGAAAACTGTCGGATAAGGAAATTGAAGAATATGGAAAGCTGAAGGAAAAGATCGATGGTGAATGGGAAAGCGAAGAAAGATACTGGCACCAGAGATCGAGAGTTAACTGGTTAAGATGGGGGGATAAAAACACCAAATTCTTTCACGCTACAACCATCCAGCACAGAAGGGCAAACTCGATTGTTAAGATCAGACATGATAATGGGTCTTGGCTGGAGGATCCGGAGGAGATTGCCACCTTTCTTCTTCACCATTTCCAAAAGGTCTTCACAAAGGATCATTCTGTTGAGTTCTATCGGCTTAGAGGTTTCATTCCCAAGATTGTCACCGATGAGATGAATAGAGCCTTGTGCAAGCCGATCGAGGAGGAAGAAATACAAAGAGCTGTGTTTGAGATGGGGCCAACGAAAGCTCCGGGGCCCGATGGATTTCCTGGATGTTTTTATCAAACCTTCTGGGATACAGTGAAGAATGATCTGTGTGGGATGGTAATTGACTTTTTCAAGGAAGGAAAGTTGGATCCAATAAGTAATAAAACCAATATAGTGCTCATCCCAAAGAAGCCAAATCCCACTGAAGTTGGCCACCTCAGACCAATCAGCTTATGCAATTTCTCGTTAAAAGTGATCACCAAAGTTATGGCAACCAGATTAAAGGTCTTTATGCCGGCTCTTATACCGCAGCACCAGTCTGCTTTTGTGAAAGGAAGGACAATCCACGACAACATCATTCTAGCAAACGAGGCTTTCCATGCTATAAAACGAACCCGAAAAGGAGGTAGAGGCTTCATGGCTCTAAAGATTGATCTTGAAAAAGCATATGATAAAGTGGACTGGAATCTCCTTCATTTTATTATGAGGGAAATGGGCTTTGATAACTGGTGGATAGACAGAGTTATGACCTGTGTCTCAACAGTCTCTTTCTCCTTGGTGGTCAATGGGGAACGGAAGGGTGAATTTGTCGCTGAGAGAGGATTAAGACAGGGCGATCCTTTATCTCCGTTCCTCTTCACCTTCATCGCAAGTGCTTTCTCTTGGATAATTGAATCAGAAATGGAAAGGGGAGGTTTCACAGGTCTAAGAATCAAGAGAAGATGTCCCGTTCTCAGCCACCTGTTGTTTGCAGATGACTGTCTTGTCTTTGCAGAAGCAAATGAGAAAAACTGTGCGGGGCTTCTGCAAATCCTCCAGCTCTTCCAAAAGTCCACAGGACAGACTGTTAGCCACATGAAGTCCTCTGTTTTCTTTTCTCCAAATGTAAGCAACAGACTCAAATCTCATCTCCAGCATCTCCTAGGTTTCAAAGCCATGGAGGAAGAGTCAAAGTATCTTGGTCTTCCATCTTTTTGGGGACGGAGTAAGAAAGAAGCGCTAGCCTTTATACGGGAACGTGTTACCAACAGACTGAAAGGATGGAAAACCAAATTTCTTACTAGTGCTGGTAAAGAAATCCTCATCAAAGCGGTGGCTCAGGCTATTCCCACTTATGTAATGCAGTGCTTCCTCCTTCCAGTCACCTTCTGTGATGAGATTAGTTCAATGGTGGCCAAATTCTGGTGGAATAATTGTAATGAAAAAGAAAGAAGTATTCACTGGATAAACTGGAAGGATCTTTGTAAGCCAAAAGATAAAGGGGGAATGGGTTTCAGAAATCTCAGATGGTTTAATAAAGCCCTGGTTTCCAAGATTACCTGGAAAGTGATCAGAAATCCTGACTCCTTACTTGCTAAGGTACTTCGTGGAATCTATTTCCCAAATGGGAACATTTTTGAGGCCCCAAAGTGCTCGAACCCCTCTTGGGCCTGGTCTGGAATAAGGGAAGGGATCAAGGTTATTAAGAACGGATCTCTTTGGAGAGTTGGGAATGGCATAAGCATTTCAACCTGGTTCGATAATTGGATCCCGAAGATCAAGGGATTTCGGCTGTCAAGTCATCAGCCACAGGGCCTCATTGCACCTTCCGTTAAATCTCTCATCAATTCTGACTGGTCCTGGGATGAAACCAAGATTCGTGAAATTTGCTCGGATTCAGAAGCAAAGGCGATCATGACAATTCCGATTGGAGGACCAAATGTTCCGGATCGGCTCATATGGGCTGGCAATAAAAACGGAGAATATTCGGCTAAGTCGGGTTATCGGTTTTTGGAGGAACAGTCCCGGGAGGAAAACAAGCCTTCTTCAAGTGAAGACTCTTTGACCCAGGAAGTACTTTGGAAGTCAATTTGGAAGCTGAAGGTCCCCTCAAAGATTAGATCCTTCTTGTGGAGACTCAGCCATGATATTGTTCCCACCAAGAGATCATTGAGAGCCCGACTACATGGGAACTTCAGGGAACAGGATGTCTGTCCTCACTGCTTTCTTTCAGAGGAATCGGCAGAACACCTGCTATTCTTTTGCCCTTTCGCTCAAGCTGTTTGGAAAGCGTCAGGGTTTAATTATGCTCCTACAGAAATCGGATTCCCTGGTTTTCCCAAATGGTGGTATAGAATACGTCAAGACAAGCTTCTAGGTCTCTCTGGTGAAGAACACGCCCACCTTGCCTTTATTCTCTGGAACATTTGGAAAGTAAGGAATTCGGTGGTTTTTGAAGGAAGGAAAGACTCTCCCTGGGATGTCTGGCTTAGAGCAGATAGAGCCTTTGTGGAATTCCAACAAGCAAATAAGCGAGATTCCTCTACAAAACCGAATGATGCTCCGAAAAGTTCGGAATGGGTTCCTCCTCCTCCGGGGACCATCAAAATTAACTGTGATGCTGCCTTTGATCTGACCTCAGGGAAAGCATCTATCGCAGCTGTGTTTCGAGATTGTTCAGGTTCTTACCTCCTCGGGGTTTCTGCTCCGTGCTGGGCTTCTACTGTGGCAGTGGCTGAAGTTTTTGCAATTCAACTAGGTCTAAGGACAGCAATCCTTAATGCCTTTGACAATGTCATTGTCGAGGCGGACAACAAAGCAGTTATTGAGAGACTATCTTCAGGAGACCTCTCGGACTGGAACACTTCCGCCATTGAAGAAAGTATTATGGAATTGAAGAGACTGTTTGTTTCTAGTAATTTTTCTTTTGTCAAACGGACTTGTAATCTGGCAGCTGACTGGCTAGCCAAATTTGCGAAGACTGAGCAGGCCCAGGTGGTATGGAGTCCTGCAGTCTTCCCTGCTACTCTGTTTTCATCTTGATTTCTTGAAATGGAAGTATTATTTGATCAAAAAAAAAGCCTACTTTTTTCACTTTCTTTGTTTTTTTGGTTATACTTGGTGTTGGTGGGTCGGCTGCAATTAGAACAGTAAGAAAAATTACAAAATAAGATCAAATAATACAAAACAATATTGACTTAGGGGCATTGAAGCCCTTCAATTCTTCAACTTTAAAAAAAATACTTCTAAATTTTTTTACACCTAATTAAGATCTGAGTCAATAAATTAAGTTAATTAATTTTTTATTATTAATTTTAAAAAAATAAGATATTATTGTCAGGTGACATTAGTAAATTTTTTAAAAATATTTTATAAAATTTATAAAAATTTTCTTTAAATAAAATAAAAAATAAAAATGTCAAATGATAACACTACTGTAACACAACATGTTACGCCAAATGATTCAAAATACTGTCAGATTTAAGAATTAATGTTAGTCAAATAAGTAGATTTATGAAACTTTAGAGAATAAGAACTTATTTGGTGTAAAAATTTTAGTAGCTTAATTGATATTTTTCCAAAAGTGATAGGAGATATAAATCTTCCTTTTTAAACAAAAATGGTGAATATTTTATTTTAGGGTACAATTCACAAATGGTCACAAATTGAGACCGGAAGTCGTATATATTTATTTTAGTTTATAAATAGCAGAGACACTACTCTCACAAACAAAAGATATAGCAGTGATGATGTTTTGATGTTTGGTTACAGGAAGGTGGGAAATTAATAAATCTTTTCAAAGTTACTTTAGCAATTTTCATGTCAAATTCAAGGCAACGATTATGTTGAATGGGACTGCACAAAACCAAACTTACATTAGAGGCACACACTTGAACAAACATGACGAACATTGGCCGGGAGTTGCACATAGTTTGGTCAGAGTAGGAGAAGATGCAAGTCTGGAGCAACTTATCATCCGAGTAGTAGATTCCAGGAACCGCAATGGCAGGGCAAAATGCAAGCTTTCATTTTCAGCAAACAAGTTGTCAATATTCTTGTTCAGAACCAAGCGACCACTAGGCCCAAGGGGTTACACAACTTTTGTTATTATACACGAGGTTTCGAGTTAGATCAACATGGTTTAATAACAAAATTTTGTTCTACACTTTTAGATCAACAAGGTTTTGAGTTTAAGGGTTTAAATGTTTAGGGTTCATGGTTAAATTATTTTTCATTAAAAACATGATCAAATTGATATAATGTGAAAATAATACAGGTTATATTTATTAATTTCTTTTAAATTAAGACTAAATTGTTTGAGTGTGCAAATGTGGAGAACTAAATGTGTTACTAAACAAAGTTTGTTAATTACCAAATCACATTTTTAACACCCGTTAACCGCTGAGTGGTCAAATTTGAGCAAAATTAAAAGTTTAATAATTGCATTGAAGAAGTTAAAAGTTTAGTCACCAAATTATATAATTTAACAAAGTTCAGTGATCATTTGTTAACTGTACCTATGTTTGTTGAAAAAGGAAGATTTACTAGACTAAAGTACATAAAAATTTAAGGAGAAAGTACATAAAAATTTAAGAAAAAAATCTCATGTGCTCGTAGTGAAATTGAAATTTTTTCACAAGTTTTAGTTGTAGGGACTCAATTTAGGGTTTGGATTTATGAGTTTAAGTGTACGTGTTTAGACTTTAGGGTTTATAGCTAGAATTTAGGCTTTATTGGTTAGAATTTAAAATTTAAGGGTTAGGATTTATGTTTAGAGTAATATGATTAGATATTTATGATTTAACCTACAAACCTTACATTTTAACCGTAAAACTTAAATTCTAACAACAACCTCTAAATTCAAAAGTAGTATACTCAAACCCCAAACACTAGACCCTAAACAAAAACTTTAAACCCTAAAATGAAGGCGCTTGTGGAAACAATGTGTCGACAAGTGATTGTGCATAGAATAATTACCCAAAATTTGAAGAGTAATTATATCATGCACGGACGGTAGAAATATTTTGTTTCTATAAGTGCTCTAATTTTAGGGGTTAGGAATCTAGCATATGGTTCATAGTTTAGAGGTTTATGTTTATGTGTTTAGAATTTTGGGATTGTAGTTTGAATTTAGAGTTTAGGGTTAGAATTTAGGGGTTGTATGTAAAAACCGGAATCTTTAACATATTACCCAAAAACCTAAACCCTAACTTTTAAACCTTAAACCTTATTTTCTAAACTCCTAAACTTAGAACCCTAAATAGAATATATAACCCTAAAATGAAGGCGCTTGTGGAAACAATGTGTCGACAAGTGATTGTGCATGGAATAATTACCCAAAATTTGAAGAGTAATTATATCATGCACGGACGGTGGAAATATTTTGTTTCTATAAGTGCTCTAATTTTAGGGGTTAGGAATCTAGCATATGGTTCATAGTTTAGGGGTTTAGGTTTATGTGTTTAGAATTTAGGGATTGTAGTTTGAATTTAGAGTTTAGGGTTAGAATTTAGGGGTTGTATGTAAAAACCGGAATCTCTAACATATTACCCAAAAACCTAAACCCTAACTTTTAAACCTTAAACTTTATTTTCTAAACTCCTAAACTTAGAACCCTAAATAGAATATATAACCCTAAAATGAAGGCGCTTGTGGAAACAATGTGTCGACAAGTGATTGTGCATGGAATAATTACCCAAAATTTGAAGAGTAATTATATCATGCACGGACGGTGGAAATATTTTATTTCTATAAGTGCTCTAATTTTAGGGGTTAGGAATCTAGCATATGGTTCATAGTTTAGGGGTTTAGGTTTATGTGTTTAGAATTTAGGGATTGTAGTTTGAATTTAGAGTTTAGGGCTAGAATTTAGGGGTTGTATGTAAAAACTGAAATCTTTAACATATTACCCAAAAACCTAAACCCTAACTTTTAAACCTTAAACCTTATTTTCTGAACTCCTAAACTTAGAACCCTAAATGGAATATATAACCCTAAAATTAAGGTACTTGTGAAAACAAAATATTTTAGCCACCAATGCTAAGGTATTTTTCCAAATTTACATATACAATAAAAATTAAAAGAACGAAAAAGTAAAAAGAGAGAATTTGAGAGCAAGATGAAAAATAATAACATAATGCTTAATAACACAACAAAAATTATGATAAAATATGTATAGTAATTATTAGGCTAAACGTCGACGGCGTTGCCTTCTAAACGATAAAAAAAACTCAAAAAATTTCCTAGAAAAATTAGAGAGGAAGATGAAAAAAATAATATAACGCTCAAGATTATTTTTTTAAAATCAATTAAGACTGAACTTCTTTTTACTTAATTAATTTTTTATACTCTAAATTTTTATTAATTAATTTTTTAACCAACATTGACTGCATAATAATTTTTTATTTGACCGTACAACGTGTAATATTACAATTGATTAAAGTATTTAATTAATTTAATTTATTATTTCGACGATTTAATTAGATGCAAAGAAAGTTCAAAATTTTAGTTGATTTTTTAGTAAACTTCAAACGAAACCTTAAAAAGTTAAAATAACAATTAACAACAATAAGTTATATTGATTTCGTCCTTGACTGGACAACGACCATGTGATTTGATAAATAGGATATATCTAGGATTTTTGGATACAATAATCAATGAACCCAGCAACCATCTCAAATTGACAAATTGTAATAAAATATATATAAGCATTTTATTACAACTCACGACTAATATTTTAACTGCTACCCATTTTCTTTATGAAATACAGCACCCATTTCAAATTGACAAATTGTAATAAAAATATTAAAAAGCATTTTATTATAACTCATGACTAATATTTTAACTATAACCATTTTCTTTATGAAATCATCCGAGATTTCGAAAACATCAAACTTAAATTATACTTTATTAGATGATTAATAATTTTTGTTTAGTACACTTATTTCAGTTTTGTTGATAAAAATGAGTACATTTCTCCCAAACTCATCCCTTCCTTGTATACTTGTTTCGGTACAAAAAAGAACTTAATATCCGAACATGTAACCACCTTCTTTAAAAAGAATCGGTATTTAAAAAAAATAAAAGGAAACCCTTCCAAAAAGAAAAGAAATTGGCCACGGAAACGCCAAATTGTTTGCGAAAGACAAACATATGATTTTTGAAGTATTACCGACATATATGTGGACAAGTAGCTTAGTTTATGAGTGTTGCCCTCGTGTTTTTTCAAATTCCAATGTCAATTTTTCATCTGAACCAACACCAGTTTCGTAATGGGCACTGTGTTTTTCGGCGATAACAGGCGGAGCAGCGGTGGAGCCATGGTTCGTATCGGTAGCAGGTCTTAGAGATGGATCTGAAGGCCGGTGAAATAGCAAATGTGCTATGGATCTATCTATAGGGTTTGTATCAGTTTCTATATCCATATATCTAATGCACCTGAAAAAAAGAAGAAAAAATTGATTAAAAGATTGGACACTACAAACAAACACATTAATACTCGAGAAGTAACAGTTCGGAGTTCGTCGCTACAAACTATTCTTATCATGTTTACATCTATAAGTTCCTTTCTACACAAACCTTGTAGGCTGTAGCAGACAGGCAGAATATTCAATATGTTCAAGATTGCTTACTGTTTCTAAACTGTAACCTAATGGTTTTCAATTCATAACCAGTGCTTTTAAACCTAGATAAATATACTTCAAAATTCAATTATGAGAGATTCTATTTTAATACTTCATAACAATAAAATTTTTAAAGCAACTAAATTATCCCTTGTCTCAAAGATGCAAAAACATTAAAGAAAATTTCTACCTATCACGGTTTTCGTCATTTCGTGTGGTCAAAGAGTGGTAACATAAATATTACTAAGAAATTCACGTTCAAAGCAACAAGCACATACTTGCTTGTTTCTTCGGTCTCCAATGGTCTACTTGCATGTTTATCATCTCTACTGCCACTTCTCGTATTTGTGCAATTATGCCTTTGTTCAGCACTCCTAGCCAAACGATACAGACTATCCCGTAGGCATAGTTTTGTCCTGATATCCAACTGAAGATTCAAGCAGTTTTAACTTGATCAATTACCCTGTTCACTCATTTATCTATAAGGAACATGCAAATGTATATGCACATCACAAAATCTTTCATACCTTTCCCATAACTTGTTGAAGCTGCCGAAAACTAGTTGCTTCTAGTGAGACTTCATCCAACATCGAACTTACAGAAGAGCTTTCCTGCCCGTTTGAAGAACCTAATTCCGCTTGCTTCCCTACACTAAATCCTTCAACTTCATTAAGACCTTCATCCCGTTCAGACTGACGGACCTGCTTTCGAGCGGTGACTGGATCAGAAAATGCAATCTGTCTTCCCACTCTTGCTTGGACGACAATCCTATTGAGTGGGGCTTGTGTATCCTGTCGGTGGTACAGTTTTCCCGTCTTCTCATTCGTTGTAATGTCAGGAACCTCAAGTGAATGACCACAATCTATGGACTGTGCCAAATTTGATACATAAGATGATCCGTTTGTCAAAGAAGGATGCCCGTTTTTTTCAGATTTGCTACTAGTTAGAGTTGGACATCTTGAAAGTTGGTTCGAAGGACTGCTGTAGTTGAGATGCATAAAAGGAACATTTGACTGTACATAACTTACAGAGTCAGGTCCGACATTTTGTTTGTGCCACTGAAGATCCGGTGGGGAAAAGAGTTGACAGGATGCATCACTAGAGGGATACTTCACTTCTACAAACTGCTTGAAGTTACCATATTGGTGATAAGAGCCACCATTTTTGAGATGATCTATTCTTTCTCTTGATGCACTCAGTAGCTTTGACTGATTACTTTGTGGACTAATCTGTAATTTGGTATACAATAAGACAACATCTTAAAAGTTCTACATGGCAACAATACGTCAAAGGAAAACTTACAGCAAATTCTTTCACCTGAAACCGCAAGCCATCCTTACTTCCAGATTCGTTGTTGGGTACATTCAAATATGACATGTGAGCAAGGCCAGAATTCCTACTGCTCATACCAAGGGAACTTATATTGTCGCTTAGAAGAACATTTTTCTTGTTGGAATCAATAGTTGAAGGACCTGCATCAGGACTAGAAGTTGCACAATTCTCAAGTAAACTATTCAATTTAGCATCAGCCTTCAACACATCTTGAGATCCTTCAGTTGCTTGTGAAGATGAAACCCAACACAAATCATCTTCATTACCGAGACTCCCCAACCCAAACGTTGAATCACAATTTCTGCGAGAACAATAAGAATGCTTAAGTACTGATAGTACATTTTAAACACAACATACATGCATGGATAAAATATGGTGCTGGTACATCTATGTTGATAATTATTGATGTTTGAACGCAGATACTTTAAGTTATACTAAAAGCGAAGGTCCTAGTGAACCACAGGTTTCACACAGTAAAGCACAACACGAAAGTTATTTCAAGAACTACCTGAACATCCTATCAACATCCTCAAAATTTCCAATGTCTCCCCAACCATAACATAGAAGGTCACTGTTTGCTTTGTCTTCGTGATTATTATTAAAAAATCTGAGATCCTCATTAGCTTCAGATATGTGATTTAGGGGAAAACGGTAGATGTTATTTTCCTCTGTAGCACAGTTGTTGACCAAGACTGGATCATCAGCACAGAAATTACTGCTAACTGAATTGATATTGCCAGTTTTGAGACCATGGTCGGACATCATTGGATCATCAGAAACCATGCCCGTTACTACTTTGAGTGAGTCATTATCACCTGCAGTGGGAAATATGCCATCTGGTCTGTCCGACCATGGACCCTTTTCTAACGTTCTGTTCTTGGCCAAAGTATGAAAACCTTTTTCCTTCCCTCCAAAAATACCATATTTAGTTGTATTGTCTGCATTACTAGCAACTCCAGTCCCTTCATGTCGTGGTTTTGTTTGACCATCCCCTTGAACTTTGAATTGAACTCCATATTCATCGACAGCGTGAGGAACTATATGATCACCAGTAGCACTAGCACTGAATTCAGCCCAAACATTATCTTCAAGCTGTAACATTAATTACATAAGTTTAGTCATAATCAATCATTCTTCATCGAAGGAAACGAAAATAGAGAAGATTAAGTTAAAGATACTCCTAGAAGGATGAATCGAGTTACATCCCTTAACTAGCACAAAGCATTCCTAAAAATGGTAATGCAACCAAAAACAAGGTGATAGCTAAGGTGGCTCAAGACGAATCTAAAGAGCAATCTTCAAAAGAATAGTCATCCAATTATTATCCCACCAGCATAGCACTAGATAATAACTCTATTGTACCAAAAATGTTTTACCATTGCACTAGATAATGACTCTATTGTACCAAAAATTGGCATTAGTAAACAAATCTAACATTGGCATATCGAGTCCTTAAAGTGAATAAAAATCATATATAAAACAACACACCAAGAAAAAGATTGAGCAACCAATCCTGCTAACAAAATCCAGTTTAAACTAAAAGAATAAATCCATTCTGGAGTTAAATTCATCGAAACTGATCAGAATTTCCAATCTCTAATGAAAAGAGGAAAATTGAACAACCATTCCTAGAAAAACACAGTAATATATAATACAATAAAACATAACTTGAAAACTGGACTTAACACAAACACAGAAAGTACCCCCTCCGCCCCTCCATTGCTAACAGAGAAAGAAATCCCAAAATGTGACTTAAGCTTAGCATGTTTCAAAAGACAATGGGCAAGAGGACCCTAAAATCCTAACTTATCAACACAGTCCAACAGGCAACAGAAAACCAACAAATCAATGAAACAACAAGCTTCAAACTACCTGTACTTGAGATTTTCTTCAGAACAAATCCATCACCCTTGAATTTTCAATATATCCCTATCATAACAAAAGAGGTGCTATTCGATGCTATACAACTCCAAGTTCTATTGACATGAAAAATCTAGAGAACAACTGAAAGCAAAATCAATCTCAAATTGAATTAATAAGTTGAAAGTATTACATCCTACAAGAACGTTGTTCACGTTGCAACACTAGACTACTATAAAATGGAAGTAAACTGAATTAAAAAGTAGAAGATAAAAAAGAAAACTTACCTCATACATAAGGCCAGACAGAGAAAGTTATTGTCCGATTAAGCTTTCTGACAGAGAAAACAGAAAATTTGACAAAATAGAGAAATCCATTAAAAAAACCCTTCAAAATTTTTAACAATAATAAAATATAATACCTAAAAGCTATGAATACACATCGAACAACGAGTATTCACTTTTCAGCATCAAAGCACCAAACTCAATCAGCATCCTTTTAGCGGTAAATAGTACAACAACAATTATTTCCTTGTGTAAATCTAGTTCCTAACCAAAATTTTATTCTAATAAACCAAACAGCAGAATAATCCAAGTAACAACAAAAACAATATTGTAAGCGCCAATAATAGTATCAGATTTAGCTTAACTTCGAGTCAACAGTTTATAATTATTTGTTTAAATCTAAATTATGTTCCATTTCAAACATTTCTCGACAACTAAATAAAAATATAAATCAACAACCAAGCCAAATTTAAACAGATCAACAAAAGGAAAAATTCCGCAGAAAGAAAAAACAAAAAGCGATCTCAAAGCAAAATCTTACCTGAAACTGACAAATTTCGCCAGGAAATCAGATGCTCCAAACAAAAATAAACAGATTTTTTGTTCTAGTAAACGCACAACTTCGCCAACAAAAGCAAGCTCCGAAATCTGCAGTACAAATTTATTCACCGATTAACCCTAAATTCAAGAGATGGGATTTCTGGGAGGTTCTAGAGATCGAACAAATAGAGCAATGAATTTTTATTCTTAAAGTAATTTAGTTTTGTTATTTCTTTCTGGGAATGGGATTAAATATTTCATTAACTATTAAAATGTTAAAACGTAAAGCAAGTTGACTGTAGGGATGACACGTGGCTAGGATGTGAATGCAACGGCAGAGCTAAAAAGGGTATGATATCAGAATTCGTGGATGAGAGTGGGGAGATGAGATCCGATCAGTTTCATTTACGTCATTGGTCCACGTCCTTAGAGCTTCTCTGATGTTGACACGTGTCCCAAGGATTGTTCAAACACGGCTTTCCAAAAACGGTTTTTTCTTGCTTGGTGATGGTGATTTCATCGTTTTTTTTAATAAATAAAATTTTTAACTGAATTTAATGTTTCCGATCAATTATATCAATTCAGTTTGTAATTAGTAAAAAAATTGAGAGTTAAGTGATTACATGTAGTATTTGTTCTGAATATACTCTCAATTATTTAACAATGCATGTTCAATCACTCTACTGCAGCTGTTGGTGTTTGAACCCGTGACCTCTAGGACCACTAAGGCAAGTTGGTTCGCGCAAAAAAAAGAATCTACAACGTACGACGAACACCGCTGAACATTATTAACGTTAAACATCGTTGAACACCATTAAATTAATTAATAAAGATAAAAAATCTCAAGGACTCAACATGTAATTATAAATTATTTAAAATAAAATTTCAATTAAATTATTTTTCATAAATATTATATTTTTTAAAATAATTGGATCAAATATCAACCTTAATCAATTTAAAAATATAAAAAACCATAAACTCTAAACCCAATACATAAACCCAAATCCTTAAATCCCAAACCATAAACCATAAACCATAAATCTTAAATATGAAACCTTAATCCCTAAACTCAAGGACAAAGCTAGGATTTGAAGTTGGGGGGCAAAACATAAAATTTGAAAGGTGGGAGGGCAAATTCACAATTATCCCAATTTTTTCAGGAAAAATATAAGGAATCATAGGGTAAAAAAAGTTCCCCTACCGGGGGGGCCACAGCCCCTCTCATTGGAGCTGTGGCTCCGTCCCTGTCTAAACCATAAACCCTAAACAATTTTAATCTTATTTTTATTTTCAATTTCTGTTTAATATCTATTTTTTGTTTTATTTGATCATGTGATTTTTATCGGTATTTAAAAAAATAAAAAATTATAATATATATGAAAAATAATTTAATAAAAATTTTATTTTAAATAATTTATAATTGTATGTCGAATCCTTGAGATTTTTAATCTTTATTAATCAATTATATTGTTCAGCGTTAATGATAATTAACGATATTCGTCGAACGCGGTGAACTCATCCTTTTAGAAATAAATTGATGTTGTTCGCACACATTTATCCGTGTCTAAAAACTAGATTTAATTATCTTCTTTTTGTCTGTTCGCCCTTCTGGTTTTTCAATTCAAAATTCATTCATTCATTAATTAAAGGTTGCTTTGCAATGGATCATTTTTCGTGTGTTTCTATTTTCTCAAAAGTTTTGCATAATATATTTTCAAGTATTATTATTAATTAAATTAGCCATTGAAAGTTAAAGTCTACTTAAATTTTACAATGATAAAAGTAAGATATTTTTTTAAAAAAATATACCTAACAATAGATTTGGATATCGAATTTTAATTTGTTATCGGTAAAGACTAAAACAAATATAAATAATGAATATTCAAGAAATAACATATATTTATGATCTAAATGAACAATGGATAGTAATTATAATATTCTAATCCGAAGAAGAAACAACAGGTTATATTTTATTTTATCTTGCAACAAAAATATAAGTTCAAAGGTCAAATAATTTAAATTTAGGATGAGTCTGTCACGCTCGACGAGCACCGATGAAGCACCACTAACGATGAGCACTATTAATTTAATTTATAAAAATTTAAAATTTAAAGGACTCACTGTATAATTATAGATTATATAAAAATTTAAAGGTAAATTAATTAAAAATATTTTTAATTTTATTTTAAATATAATTAGATCAAAGCACCTACCCTAAAACACAAACCCCTAATTTTTTTCTTTAAATTTCATTCCGCCGCTGCCGCTAGCTACCGCCGAACACAAAACCCTAATAAGTTTCATAGGGATCATTTGTATTGCGATCTTTGTTTGCATGATTATAAGCTTGAAGAGACCGTGGATTACTATTGCACGATTATAAGCTTGAAGAGATCGTGGATTATAAGCTTGAAGAGACCGCAAACCACAAAACTCTAATAGGTTTCATAGTGTGAATGTGGCCAGCGGCGGCGGCGGCAGATTGAATTTGAAAGAAAAAAATTAAAGTTTTGTGATTTAAAGTAGGTATTTTGATCTAGTTATGTTTAAAAGAAAATAAAAATGTATTTTAATTAATTTATCTTTTATTTTTTTAAATAATTTATAACTATACAGTGAGTCCTTTAGATTTTAAATTTTTATAAATTAAATTAATAGTGCTAGTCGTTAGTGGTGCTCATCGATTCTTGTGGAACGTTGTAGAATTTTCCTTAAAATTATCACAATTTACATAATTGTTATCTTTTAGATGATTTATATTTTATTTTTATTTAAAACAAATCAATTGTATTGATTTAAATTTTAAATAACAAAGAAATCCACTAAAATATAAAACAAAATATGCTAAAAACAGAAAATAAAACGAGTACATTTCAAATAATTTAAATAAACTTTTGACAAATGATAATCGAATTGACAGAATCCTGAAAATAGTTATTTTTTCTTCAAAAAAAGGACATTATAAAATTTATATTCCTTTAAATAGTTTGGTTTTAAAAGAAAAACTCGAAAATCAAATAATTTATTTGGAAACACCGAGACCACTACTTGGTTACTGCAAATAGAAAATAAAACACGACTCACCACGCCCACATGCAACTTGCTTCATTTGCAACTTTTGAGTTGCTTCTCATGCCTTTAGGTACGGTACGTGTGATTCACATTATATAGTCAGTATCATAGGGTGTGATTCATATTATCTAACATCATAGGGTGTGATATTATTTTTTTTTGTCTTTTTTGTTTTTTCATGATTTTGTTTTGATTAATTAGATCGATCCGCGTGCTGATTTTGTTAAGTAAGTCTCACAATAAAATTTTTTTGTATGTACAACACTTCAAACTTGAGATATACTTGAGTGATATTAAATTGTTTACTATTTAAACCAATTCTTGTTGGTAGGTGCGATTTTAAATTTTAATGTATTATTATTATTATTATTATTACGGTATTTAATTTTTTTAATGACACAGAATAGCAGATCTACAATATTTAGTTTGTTAATATTATGAATATATTATAATCTCATGTTATGAACAAAGTATAATATATGATATATAATCTCATAATCATATATTCATTTACGCTTGTTAAATATATATATATATATATATATATATATATATATATATATATATATATATATATATATATTCCTTTAACCGATAAAATTACATGCACAGTTTTATTTATTTTTATTATAGTAAAATTAATAGTTTGTTTGGTTGACGAAGTTTGAAGAGGAAATTTAATTTCATTAAAGTCTTTAAAATCTTGAAAATTAAAATTGTTGTTAGATAAAAGTGATGCTAGACAAATTTAAAATTTACAAAGAATTTTGGAAAAGGATTACTTGTTTAAATCATTTTGAGTTCGAGTTGAATAAGTTTAAAGAACATATGTTGTTTTATTGAAATTGACAAAGCACACACACGTTACAGATATTGAAATTGAATTCAGGTCTCCTAAAATGAACATCATTCGATTTTTCACTGAGACTACTTGTTGGGTTCTATTTTTTATTCACTTTCAAAGTCTGATTTATATAATCATATTTTATTTTATTTATTACTCATAATAGCATTTTTCTAATAATTATATTTTAATTATTTAATAATTATTTTTAAATTTCTATCAACGTGTTTTTCAATTTTAAAAAACTAAAAATAAAAAATCATTTTCTAAAATTAAAAATAGGAAATGTTTTCCATCACAAACAAACATTTAAAAAATATTCTAGGATGAAATTAATTGAGTTATCAAAATTCAATTTGGTAAGAGTTGGCGATATAGAAAGGGAAATACATGTGTCTGTCGATAAAAGCTTTTTGTTTTCCAAGTTTATTAATTTTAGGGGTTATAATAGGTTAGAGATTAGTTTAGCGTTTAAAGTTTAATAGTTTATGTTTAAGGATTTAAAATTTAGGGATTGAAGTTTTGGGTAATAGTAATATATTAGAAATTTAAATTTTAACCCATAAACCCTAAATTCAAGCCGTGATCTCCAAATTATAAACACATAAACATAAACCCTTAAACCATCAACCCTAAATTATATCTCTAACCCCTAAAATTAGAGGGTTTGTAGAAATAAAAAGTTTCAGCGGCTAGTACAATGTATAATTAATATAGAAGATGCATTCTAAAATAAAATCTAGTGCATCATCCATACTCATGCATGTTGTTAAAAAAATGGCATCCAAGTTGAGGGAACCCTAAAAACTAGTATACATTGTACAATTCAATACACTGAGAATTGGAAAGTAAACAAAAGATATTTTGATATCCAATCAACGCATAGAGATAAACAAAGACAACAGAATAATACAATGTTCAAAATTTAAAGCAACTCTGAAACAAAACTGCTTTATTTTTTACACTCTTTCCAGAGTGCATGGAAGACATTCCCATGAACTTTGAGAAGACAGGCAACAACACATGTTCATCTTTGCCTTTTATGTTTAAATCCAGTAGGACAACAAAAAGAAAGAAAAAGCATCGCTTCTTACAGAGAGACAAGGGGAATTTACATCACTTCTTCAGAAGCTTCTGAGAGAAAATCCTCTTGGAATATGGGCTGTTGCGCGAGATCGCCTTCCGGGATTCGATCGCTTCGATGAGTGAGTCGTGCAGAGGTCCCTGACAGAGAAAAACAAGAATAAAGATGCCGAAAGAAACTGATGAGAATATTATGAACCCTGTTTCTAATATGAATGAGTTAGTAAAGATAGAATAATGCGGATGGGAGGGGGTTTTGGTCTAAACAATTCGATCCTAACGGGGCGATCAAGTTTGCATCCTCGTATGAGCATATAGTTTCAACCAGAACTATGTGTCGTACGTTGGTACCTGGTACCAAAAAAATCAAGTGTGTTTCTTGTATGAGGCATCGATAATTGTTATGCCGAAAAATGTCTATGCTTTTCATGCCACAGATACGCGAGGGAGAGTGTTCATTGAGGAATCAGGGGTTGCATTAATAAAAGGAAAGGTTATTGACTTTAGAACCTCGGACACACGGAGAGCAGTTTGCACAACATAGTTTGCATGCGGATCTTGTAGCAACCGTTCGAAGTGAGTAGCAGAGAGCAATTCACGAATGATTCTTGACCGGTTCTCTTCATTTAATACCACGAGACACTTTTCAACTACATGACTGCTGAACTTTTGCGAGGAGAGGTGCACATAGTTCCCTTCGAATTGAGAAACCAAAGTTGAAGTGGCAGATGGGATTTTTAACTCCAAGATGAACTGAACAACATAATTTCTGCAAAATGAAAATCATAAATCTATGGTGAAAAGAATGTAATAAATTCTATATCATAAAAGAAAAAGCATCTATCAGAAACTTCATTGCAGGGGCCACTGGTCCCCAATTATAAAGAATGGACAAACCAGTCTCACGACAATAAAGTATTCTGCAAATGATAAAAGCAACAAACCATATCTCATTTCAACAAATACAAAGCTTTCACAGTTTCAAAGACTTGTTTTTGCCATCTTTTTGTAATGTTGACAAACAAAAGACGAGAACCCGCCAACTGTTTGGGCCACTCGAGGAGTAAAAAACAAAGTTTTCTTGAGAAGCAAAAAAAGGAAAGGAAGAACTGATACATTGACATTAGTGATCAACATCGAAGGACCTAATGACAACAAACATTTGTTTTCAAACAACAATATGAGCACTAGACCAATTGGCAACAGCTTATTCAGCATGCATCAAGCCTGAATTTTAAATACCATAAGACATAACTAGCCATTAATTCACTGTATGAAATACCACATAAAGAGTGATCAACATCGAAGGACCTAATAACAAACATTTGTTTTCAAACAACAATATGAGCACTAGACCAGTTGGCAACATCTTATTCAGCATGCATCAAGCCTGAATTTTAAATACCATAAATAATAACTAGCCATTAATTCACTGTATGAAAGACCACATAAGGACTACATAGCGAAGGCCTAACACCATCCCACATGCCAAGAAGATTTTCTACTTCCACGCTTTCTGTATTTCCAGTCAACCAACAAGTTTGGCTATTCAGCAAACTAGAAATTCTTATAGTTACATAAATCTATATATCAAGTTATGTAAGTTGAGATTTTCTTTTCCTTTTCCTAGAAATATTCAAGCTGAGAGCTAAGCCATTGGTGAAACTACATTTCCCTTATCACAAAAGCATTATTTTTCCTGAATGATGTTGATGATTAATCAATCTACACTAATAATATCAAATTAATACTTACCCATATGCATCCTGTGCAAGTAGAAGCCCATTGGTGGATATTTCTTCAACCAACTTTTCTCGATATTCCCCGGTTGAATGGCTAATGCATCGTTGCAAAACGCAACAACCATGTTGATGAGTTGCAATATCAACGCAGTACTTTGCAGCAGCAACAAAGATAAACTGCCAAAACGGTTGGGGAAAAAATTGCGAAATATCAGTAGAGGAGAGTAATGACTATGGAAAAATGATGAACGATAAATACGCAACAAGCACTTATGCATCATATGCTTAACTGGATCATAAATAAAACCGCCGAGCTACATAAAATGCCACCCTAATAAATCAAGTAGTTTGGCACCAACGACAATATCTGCAAGAAATAGCTAACAGGCAGCACACTGTATATTGACAGTAATGATGCGATTAAACACAGCACTATTTTGCATCAAAGTTACATTACTTTTCATTGTTCCAAAGAGACTGGAGGTTGTTATATGGACGGTTTAACTGCCCACTTATGACATCTAACCCTTCATCAAGAAAGGAAAAAGCGTAGTAACATATTATCAAGGATGAATTATGTTTTGACTTCGGAGTTCAGACACTAATTAATGATTAATCGAAGAACGCGTCATCCACCGAACAGCTCATATGACTTGCAGTTATGAAGCACATGCCATGTCATGCAATGCCTATAAGGAGGAAGCAAAAGAATGTCCTTGGTTTCTGTCAAACTAAGGCTCAAGTTACTTGCGATTAAAGGGATGCTATCCATAGTGACAAGTATTCATGTTGACCCCAAAAACATACATCATGGTCCAAGACTTGTACAAAAAATATAACATATCATAAATTAATGCTTAGCAACTCAGCAGATGGAAGGCTTACCTTGTTATCTTCACTACTAAGACATTGCAAGCAACGCTGCACGACATGATTTCCATTCAGGTCCTTGATGAGAGATAAAAACCCAGGCTCAAGTGCTGATATAACCAGTGAAACTTGCTGTCTGGTTTTGATAGTCTCAATCAACTTTTGAACTACACGAGTGCTGAAAGAGTGAAAAACGCGGTTAGAACCTATGCATATGAATATATATATATATTGCAATGTGTATGTCATACCCATGAGTGTTGAGAGATACTTTGACAAGTTGCCCTGGTTCTTCAGTAACCATTAACAGAATCTGCACTCTCTGCTCTTCATTGCATACTTCCAATAACTTCTGCATGAGGTAATTCCCAAAAGGGTTCATCATAAGTTCAACTACATGATCAATGATCTCCTTAAATATTATTTGCACATCCAGTTGGGAACCCTCATCAAATACCCGCTGTAAGAACCGACAGCCGTGTTGATCTTTTGCTATTAAGTATATGTATCCACGAGCTTCCGCCAAAGAGTTACACTTTGGTGGCAAAGAGAAATGGCTATATAACTTAGAATTCTTAGCATTTCCACAAGCTGCTGCCATTTGAGACCAACCATCAAGCTGTGGCCTCCTTTCTAGACGCTTACTCACACCAATCTCCTGCAGAGAACCCTTGTTCTGCTCCCTTGAACAATCGAGTCCCTTATTGATCATATAATTTAAACCCTCTCCTTGAATAATGAAACTGTCCTCACTAGTAAAAGCCTCGAGCCCTTCGAGTGGGACTCTAGCATTTGAATGTGCTCTAGCCATCCCATTGGCTAGTGGCAGCCGGCAAACACTTGCACGAGGGGCTGCTTGAATCAACCTGGGAGAACCATGATCTTCATTCCAACTCAGACCATTTCCATGTCCATGGACTAAAGCATCATTCACCGAAAGCTTACTCAAAGAAGCATTTAAATTCATCAAGGAATCTCCTTTTTGGTGGTGATAAATACATGTATGTTCCTTTTTCTGCCAAGGGGATCTCATTGCACCATTCCAACAACCCATTCCCTGATCCGAAATCAAAACATCATTCGGATATGCCATATTCATCCCACCATTGAAATTCAATGGAGCAGTCATTGGCACAGTGGGCTGAATTCCTACAAAACCAGAAAACCCCTTCCTCATTTGGTCACCGGCATCGAACTTTTCGACATTGATCCGATTATGGAGTTGAATCCCATCGGATTCAAGCGGAAAATCTCTAAAACCGGAATCAACCTTGTCTTGATCATTGCTATTATACATTTTACTACGGTTTCTACGACTACAAAGACCCAATTCACCAATCAAGCTATCACTACTGGCCCGGTTCCGAACAGCTGAATCCATGACCGGTGGATTCGGCAAGTGCTGCGGCTTAAGGACTTGTAATGGAGGCGATCCATTGTCAGACAAAGACTGCTGTCCATCGTTGGAAAACAGACTCGATGAAGAACCATCTGAGTGTAAAGAGAAACCGCTTACAGGGGAAACACATGTATGCTTATAATAATGACCTGATGTGCCATCATACATAAGGCCATACATGCCATGAAATGACCCATTCACATGATTGTTTTCACGTTTTTGATGCAGATGATGGTGATGATGTGATGTTGCATGAGGGATCTCACCTAACAACATTTCAAACTCCTCATCATCCTTCATGTTTCCTCTGTTCTTCTTCTTCTCCCCAATTCCAGATAATGCTTCCAACATCAAAAACAACAACAACAACACATACAAAAAAAAGGAACGCCAAGAAACAATCAACACACCCACATCAGATACAAATCGAAAAACACTTAAATAACAAATACCCAGAATGGATTTTCCTCAGATTCTGAAAACAAACATCAAAAAATGAAACGAAAAACAAAAAGAAATTGGGGTTGGTTTTCTTTGAGTGAGGATGGAAAATAAACAGAAAACAAAAGAAGAATATGAATTGCAGAAAATTTAAATTTGGGTTTTGGGCTTTCTTCTTTGAAGAGTTGGTGAAGCATGCAAAGATTGAAGGAGATCACATCACCATACGGTTACTTAAGCGTAGAAATATATATGTATATATATACATACACTCTCCCTTTTCTACTCTCTCACGCCATTAAAGCTGGGCCTATAGAGAAGAACAAAACAAACAAACACTATTTATATTTTGCTCCTACACCCCTCTCAACAACTATAAATGTAATATTTTACTGTTTATAATATATAATTTTGAAAATAAAACTGATTTACCAATTTATAAATTAGTAAAGACTGGGAGCAGAGTGATGAAAAAGTATTTCATCGATATACACTATAATTGTTTCTAAGTAAAGTTGTGGTTCCTTTCGGTTTTTTTATTTATGTTCGGTTTATTTTTCTAAGTACAATTAATTTTTCGCGTTTTGTTAGCTTATTTAGTATAGATGTTAGACTATAAATTTTAAAACCGTTCTATATTCAAAGCGAAGATCAAGCACTCGATCACTTAATAAGGTAATAAAACCCTTATCGTCTCACAAAAATTTGTATTTAATTTATTTTTTAATATAACTGCAACTTATAACTTCCCATATAATCACTATCACTTTTAAAATTTTACATTAAATTTGAAGTTTTTCTTTAAAATCCAAAAGATAATAACGATTTCTTAACTATAATTTCAATTTTTAAAGAACATAGAACATAGAAGATTTCAGATTTTTTTTTAATTTCCCATATAATCATACTTTAACGTTTGTTTTAACGTAAATTTCACATAATATTATTTTATAAAAAAGAAGAAAAAAATAAAAGTAAAAATACATGGGAGATGCTCCCTGCTGTATCGGGCTTGTTTCTTCCCGAGCAATTCTGAGTTGAGCAACCTTTTCGCTGCTACTAAAGTGGGCAATAAATTATTTATCATACGCTCTCACTCGTATGCGTGGATTACACTTTTGCCCAGAATGTGGGACCTATCCACTGTCGTGCTTCCATTCCCGATTGAGTAAACCATTATTCGATTAATTTGAGGTTCTTTTATTTTAATATTTTTATTTTTTAAAAAAAAAATTGTTGTTTTGTTTTTAAATAAATTATAAGATACGGATGTTTTGTTATTAATTTTTTTAGGTGACGAGATCCGTGTGACTTTTAATTAGGATAAGATAGTGTAAGGTTAAATTATTTTACTCCGAAATTAAAAATATTTTAAAAAAACAGAGTTATAATTTAATTTATCTAATTTTATAATTTATCAGGATTTATGAATATTTAATAAAAAGTAACCAAGGAAGTTAATTTAATAATTTATTTTTAAATTTTTGAGAAGTCAAATATTAATTGTATAAAACTTTGCGGGCCACATCCCGTTAGCCCCTGTCCGCCTCTGCTGATCAAAATCTTAAAAATCATCGCAGGTTGAAATCATTGAGTTGGATAAACAACCAAAATAGTCACTTTCATTTAATAAATGTTCACTTTTAGTCGTAGATTTGGAAAAGGTTCAATTTTAATCATTTATGTTATCAATTTATGATATTTTGGCCTCTTTTATAATCTACATATATATTATAATCGATAATATAATTATAAATGACCAAAATATAAATAAACCGATAGTGTGAGTAACCAAAATATAAGCTTTTCAAAATTGATGACAGAAAGTAAACACTTATGAAATAAAAATGATTGTTTCGATAGTTTACCCTTATGAGTTTTCATAAATTTAGACTAGATCAATTTGTGTTGTTGTGAAATTAGGTTGAATGAAATCAAATTTTTCAGATTATAAAAAGGCTTGAAAACACATGGAAATCGTTTACCCCTTATCTAACTCTTTTTGATGCCCCCATTTAAAAATATAAGTTTAAGGTTTAAAGAATTAAGTTTAGGATGTTTTTCTAGGGTGTAGAATTTAAGTGGTGAAATTTAAGTTTAAAGTTTAAAATTTAATTTTTTAGTGTGGGCCATACTTAGGGACAAAGAGTTTTTGTTCCTAAAACACCGCAAGTAGATCCCAATCCCAAAATCTGCTCTCGGTTCTAGTTTGGGTTTGGGTTGAAGAAGTATTTGAAGTGCACATGGCAGGAAGTGTTGCGAGCAAAGCAAGAAGAAATCAGTAAACCTGATAATAAAACTGAACTGCAAAACTTCTTTCATAGAATTCAACTCAAAATTCATACAAGAAAAAGATAGGTAAGTTCCCCATAATCTCAACAGCTCAAAGCAAATTCAAAGGAACTCCCAAGTCATAATAAGTGATATCTTACTTTTGGTAAAATAAACCAGTACAAGAGAAACCGCAGAGCATTCTTACGATGACTTCATACACCAACTAGGCTAAGTTTAGAGTTCGAGATCATTATAACTACAAACTGTAAATGGTTAGATCTCGAAGGCAAAAAGTGATGAGGAGTCCATCGTATGAAACATAATTAAATATGAGAATCTCAAACATTGGACTGTATAGCCTGTACAACATCCTACACTGAAGCGCCAGCTCTCTCGATTTATGCAGACGCAACCTCCTTGACTTCATCATATGTTCCAGTTGCTTCATTAAAGGAGTACCTAAATCGGCAGGAGAGATAAGACGGATGAGGTTCTAAAGCAGCATATGCAAAATGTAATCAGACAAATTTAAGATCAGCTTATGATGCTAATGTGTCATTGAACTGAATGAATCAAATACACAATTCCTGGAAATTAAGGGTAACTGAAAGCATCCATAGTCTAATGGATTCAGATATTATATGTTTACTCAAGTCTAATTAATGATAATAGATTATCTTATATATTTACTTTCAAATTAATTAACAGAAGTGTAATAATCTAAAACCAAAACCCATAATTTTAAAAATAACCTGTTCATGTTCTGCTATTTTTCTTATGCAATCAAGTAAATCCATTGTTTAATCATCTTCAAGCATAGTTCTAACCATAAGGAAACAGTATGTTCATGCATAGTATCACATTATTCACATGAGCAAGGAATCACAAGGTTTCTTTGGCCCAATTAAGAAACTCATTTCCATCCACAATGTAAAGTGACCCAGGAACTGCTCACTTTTCAAATTGACAGTTAAACAACCGATGACAACCCAGGAGTTGGTACTATGAATGAACCAGTAAAAACGAATATGCAAAAACACCGCTAGCAAAAAAGAAACATTACCATTGCCCTGATACTGCTGAGCAAAATAGTCCTGTAGATGGATCATAATAATATCCCAAAGTGCTACTGTAGTAGTACCTGAACAAAAAATTACCAGATAGGATCAAATGTTACCCAACACCAAGATACATATTTATTTATTAGCAATTCTTCCATCAAATATCTATAACTGCTTCACAAATCACGAGTCACGACAAAATCCTAGAAAAGAAAATCCAGTAGAGAACACATATATCTCCGAGTCCCATTTGAAACTATAGCATAAGGAAGAAAAAAAGGATCAAAGAAGGGTTACCCTGAAGACTCATCATAGACATAATCATTTTGGACATCTCCGGCTGCAAATGAAGCGAATGCAAAATTAGACAAGCAGATCAAGCAACATTTACACTTTATTTAACCCCAAATGCTCCATAAGGTTTTTAAAAAATGATAACAGACAATACATACTCTCAGGAAAAGTGTTGACAGCTTCTGATGATGATTGAATGTCAGCAGTGGAATTAGGCTCAGATGACGGTTTAATATTTTCATCATTGTCATCGTCTGCAAACATATCATAACTGTCGGCAGCATTGCCTGAAGCTTCTGCAGCAGTTATATTTGAATTTGAAATACCCACAGCCGAGTCAGAAAGTACTGAGGAAGTTACTCCTGGATAATTTGCATCTGTGAGTACATCACTTCCCAAGTTGGGATGAGAATTGTTCTGCCCAGCATCAGCAGATAAGCTTTTGTCCCTGATCAGAGCTAACTTCTCATATCCCTCTGGCAAAATAGATATCAAGAGCATATTTAATAAAAGCTATTCAAATATACACCTGCCCTTAGAAAATTACATTTAATACTTGTATATGACGAATATTTCTGCAGAAACCATCGATATATATAAAGAACATATTAAAAGAAATACGGAAACATTGCACCAACCTGCCTCACGCTGGAAAACTTCTTGCTTCTCATGGTACACATCTGCATAACAATTAATACACCAATAAGCACAGACTATGGCCAAAGATACATATACCTAAAGCTACGCCTACACCTGCTTTTAAATTTATAACACGAAGAAGAGGGGAAGTTAAACAAAACCAGATTCTCTCTTTTGGAGGTAAAGGACTTGTTGCGACTAAAAACTACCTCGGTGTCGCTCGGACGAACCGGGTTTTGAGATGGTTTTCGAAAAATTAGTCAAATTTATAAAAAAGTAGAGGAGTCGCCACCGGTCATTTAAAAATGGTAGACCGGACACCGAAAAACAAAACCAGAGATTTAAAAGGGTTCGGGAGTCAGTTACACGCGAGGAAGGATTAGCATCCTCGACCCGAAAATCGGTACCAAAAACATTACCGCTTAATTAATATAAAATTTTGCGAATTAAAGTGACCGAGTCGATCGATATTTGTTTATAAGTGCGAGTTTATTTTAAACGCATTTAAAATTGGCATTTAAACCTGTTCGTTAAGTGGGGGGAAAACGCTAGTGCTTTCGTGTGGATATTGTTCCTCCGTGTAGGCCTAGTAAGTACATTCGGGGCTCGAATACCCTATATCTTCGTGAGAATATTGTTTCTCCGTGCAGATATAGCGAAAGGGTCCCCTCGAATTGAACTCGGTTGAGAGGAGCCTATAATGGGTGATGACCGGGGGCCTTGCTACCCTTAGAAGGGGACAGCAAGGATAATTCGAGTACCTCCTAGAACCAAAATTGCATTTAGAGAACTAGAATGCCCACCCCTTTTAGAGCCATGCGGATAACCTAGGTTTCGTAGATTAATAAGCTTGTTTGTTTATTACGTACTTTGTTTCCTTTCTACTTAATGTGTAAAATTATGTTTATTCGGTACTGACGTGCTCTCTTTGTCTTTCTTTTCTTTTTTTTTGCATTACTTTGGCATTTGCATTGCATATTCTAGAGGTGTTGAAACAAGGTGGTTCTACTCAGTTCCAAGACATTCATTATGGACAGGAGGTTACTCAAAAAGGAAGAGGTCAACTCTCAAGTCAGGCTTTGGTCAGAGATGAAACAAAGAGTTCAGGGGGACAGCCCACCAAGCGAGCGCGTTGTACCAGGATACACGTATGTAAGTCTCCAACAAAGCGATCTGTACGAGTTAAGAGAAATTTGGGAAAGTTGGGATGAGAGGTTGCAAGGATTGTTCCGAAGTATTTATGGTGATGTGGCAGACCTGATATATGTAAGGATCAATGAACCTTTGTTCCGTGCTTTGTTTGAATTTTGGAATCCCGCTTTCTGCTGCTTTACTTTTAATGGAGAAGATTTGATGCCCATAATCGAGGAATATACGGCCCTCCTTCATCACAAGGAAGTAAACCAGGATTGGATTTATTCAAAACCTTCCAGATCTCAGAACTATTCGGCTAAGCTCCGGGAGGCGGCCGGAATGAGCCCAGATTGGGTTAAAGGTTTGATTCGGCAAAGAGGGGACAGCATGGTCTTCTCATGGGAATGTATTCGGGATTTGATACCGTCGCACCCAGACGAAGTAATGAAGATGGATCTTCTTGCCATAGGAGTATACGGTTTGATTATCTTTCCAAGAGCCCTAAACGGCATTGACGTGGTTGTCTTAGATATTTTTGAACGACTGAAGAAAAGAGCTAACCCTTCCGCGGCAATCTTAGCCGAAACTTTCATCTCATTAAATGAAATTCGGAGGCATGAAGGACGCTTTAAAGGTTGCGCTCAGTTACTCCAGGTTTGGATTCAGAGCCATTTCTGGGTAACACCAAGAAGGGTTTTGTAAGGTGTGTTGTTCGAAAATTTCTCTCCGTTACAAGCATACTTGAGCAAAGAATGGCGGGAGGATATCGAAAAGGCGCAGTGGGTCACGATCCTTAGGAATATCCAAGAAGGTGATATAGTTTGGAGGGCACCTTGGTTGGGTCGGGTTTCCTACTTTCTTTATCGTTGTGGAGATTATGATTGGCTTATGCTTCTGGGGCTTTACGGGGAGTTGGCTGTGCCCCTCTCTTGGTATCAAGGCAGTTTGGGTCCCGACAATTTGTACCTTTTACTTCTGGTTTGAGCCAAAGCGAATTCCTTTTAAAAGGTGAATTTAGGGCGAAAATTGTGAACGCCACTCGGGCATGGGATCATTCCTACCGTATTCGGATTGAGGAGAATGCGACCAGTATGATTACCCCAGACTACGACTTTTGGAGGAAGTGGAAGACCAACAATGAAATTCCGAGACCCGATCAAAGGTCAATCATGACTATGGAGGAACACATGAGGGTTGTGCCCTCCGAGGCGGACATAGCAAGACAAGAACTCGAAGAAATGAGAAAAAAGTTAGAAATTTTGCAAACCAAGCATGCCGACGAACTTTTTCAGTCGAGCTTGGACATCGACGTTAAAGAAGGTACAATCAAGGATTTGAAGAAGGAAAATGCTGAGTTAAAAAAAAAGATTACCCTTTATCAGCGAGACGCTGTCAGAATGCAAACCTCCTTAAGAAGAGCGAGTCAGAGAAAGCTCATGGCGGTCGAAAAGGAAAGAAGGTATGGTATGCGATTGGTTAAAGAAGAAAAGAAAAAGGGTAAGCGAGAAGTTGAAGAAGAGAGAGAGGGAAGTAAATTGGTGTTAGAGAAGGAAAGAAAAGCTCTGAACAGCGTGATCAGTCGGGAGAAGGAAAAGGCAAGACAAGAATTGGAAAGGGAAAGGGAAAGGGAGAACTCAGTTGCATGGAAGAGAAAGGCACCTGATCACAAGAATCGAGTGCAGGAGCTGCAAAGCTTGTATGAGTCAACCACCGAGAGCTTGGAGCATAGTCAAGATTACATCATTCAGCTAGAAACAAGAGTGGAGGAATTAGATGTCGCCTTTCACGAATACCGTGAACGCAATGGTTTCTTCGAGCTCCAGAACGCCCAGCTAGAGAACGCTACTCTCCAAGCGCAAATCGAAACCTTAAGAGCCACGGTACAAGATTGCGAGGCTAAGCTTTTGGTTCTCGAGGAAGCCGCAGCGGGTGGAGATGATTATTGGCGGCGGAGGCTCCGAGACGCGACCCGGATGATCTAAGATAGAGACGATTACTTTACTACCCTGATGGTGTAGGTACAAGAGGTGACCCGGCACGTGAAGAACTTGTCTGCAGAAGCCGAAACATTACGCCCTTCTGTCACTCCCGATATGGCCGAAGCCTCAAGATTCACCTAGCTACTCCAGGCGGTGGGAGAGTTAGGAGTTAGTAAGCGAGGGGCCCGTTGGCAAAACTTTGATGTCATGACCCTGATCTTGGTGATACTCGCAATAGGGGCCGCAACCTTTCTGTACGATCACCATGCCTCGATCAATTTGTCGGGCCATGCATAGTTGCTGAAAAACCCATCTCAACGGGGATCTGATTTTGGATACGCTTTGTTTTTCCTTTCTAGCGCAATCCTCTTCAACAGCGTTAACACCTCGTCCCACGTGGTTAGATAAGGGGATGTTAGTTGCGCTTGGTTCGTCTAACTGTAATACTCCCGTCTTGATTATGTTTTGCACAAATTTCTTGAACGCAATACAATTCTCAATTGTGTGCCCCGGGACACCAGCATGATATTCACAATTCACCTTTCCATCGTACCATGCGGGAAACGGGGGTTCAAATGGAGGGACATAATAAAGCCTAACCAAGTCGGCCTTGTGCAATTGCGAGTATAATTCGGCATACGAGACTGGTAGGGGAGTAAATGACATTTTCTCGTTTTCTTTCCTCGGAGGCCTCGAATCCTTATTGTTTGGGCCTGACCCTCCTCCACTCGCGTTTCTCGGCTGGGAGATAGTGAAGTTTTTTGAGGTATTGTAGGTCCCCACAGTATTTACTTCGCTATCTTTTTTCTTGTAGTTCCTCCGGGAATTCTCCCCGCTATCAATCCTGCCGCTCTTTATAGCTACTTCGATTGACTCGCCAGTCTTTACCATATCGGCAAAGTTTTGAGTGGTGTTATTTATTAGGCGGTCAAACAAAGTTCCTCTTAAGGTATTCACGAACATAGGAGTAATCTCGTACTCGGGGATCGGAGGCTGAATCTGGGCGGCCACATCACGCCATCTTTGTGCATATTGGCGTAAAGTTTCGTTCGACCTTTGCTCCATTCCTTCTAACATGATGCGATTAGGGGTCATATATGTCACGTGCTTGTATTGCTCCACGAAGGCCTTTGAGAGATCCTTCAATGATTTTATATTGGCTCGACTGAGCTGGGTGTACCAACGAGTTGCTGAACCTGTCAGGCTGTCTTGGAAGCAGTGGATGAGCAATTTTTCATCCTTAATGAAGGTCGCCATTTTCCGGCAATACATGGTGACGTGGGCAGAAGGACAAGTCGTCCCGTCGTACTTAGCGAAGTCAGGAACCTTGAATTTTGGCGGTATTACCAGATCCGCCACGAGGCTTAGATCGCTAGCGTCTCCCCCTTGCTCATCCATTCCTTGCAATGCTTTGAACCTTTCTTCAAAGAAACGAAATCTCTCCTCGTATTTTCTTTCCATCTCGGCTCTAATTCGTTCCTCCACCTCGCTCATCATGTTCAAATCTGGGATCTCATGTTCGGGGCCCTCTCCTACGTCCAATGGTTGGTTAGCCGTGGAGCCCATGTGGCGATTTTGAGGGCCAACCGGATTGGAGGTCCCTCCGAGATTGATGTGGACTCTCTTTCCCGTGGCAGGCAGTTCCAGCGGACTGTGTGACGTGGTTTCCTCTACTCCTTCCCCTGAGCCCCCTTCCTTACCGAACTTCTTTGTGAGTAGTTCGGTTAATTGGGCGATGATGCTAGTTTGTGACTGGGTGATTTGATCTTTGATGTTGTTTTTAATTTCGTCTAACCGAGATTCGAGGTCCATCTGTCCTTGTTCGACCCTTGTCATTCTCTCCTCCATTGCTCTGGATTGGAAACGGGTATCGTACGAGCGCAGAATGATTGTAGATTGAGGTTCTTCTTTCTCTCTCTCTGAAAATATTTTTCGATTATCAACTTATTGATGTTAATCAGTCAATGCATGTAATGCTGTGGAATGAATAAGGGATGCAAAGAATGTATGTAAACATGTATGTAAGCTAAGGTGTTGATCATAAGGGTGGCTCCTCATAGGCCACATTTCATTAATCGGGAAGTCCCTTTGGAATAAAGGTCATGACATCAAAGTTTTGTCAACGGGCCCCCCGCTTACTAACAAAAGACATTATCCGATAGGCGGACCAACGTCGACAAAGGGGAGACCCTTCTTACAAAATAGTTAAAATAGTCATTTAAAGATAGGCTGCTGCCCTAACTCCTAACTCTCCCACCGTCTGGAGTAGCTGGGTGAATCTCGAGGCTTCGACCATATCGGGAGTGACAGAAGGGCGTAATGCTTCGGCTTCTGCAGACAAGTTCTTCACGTGCCGGGCCACCTCTTGTACCTGCACCATCAGGGTAGTAAAGTAATCGTCTCTATCTTGGATCATCCGGGTCGTGTCTCGAAGCCTCCGCCGCCAATAATCATCTCCACCCGCTGCGGCTTCCTCGAGAACCAAAAGCTTAGCCTCGCAATCTTGTTATTGTGGCTCTTAAGGTTTCGATTTGCGCTTGGAAAGTAGCGTTCTCTAGCTGGGCGTTCTGGAGCTCGAAGAAACCATTGCGTTCACGATTTGTGAAAGGCGACATCTAATTTCTCCACTCTTGTTTCTAGCTGAGTGATGTAATCTTGACTATGCTCCAAGCTCTCGGTGGTTGACTCATTTAAGCTTTGCAGCTCCTGCACTCGATTCTTGTGATCATGTGCCTTTCTCTTCCATGCAACTGAGTTCTCCCTTTCCCTTTCCAATTCTTGTCTTGCCTTTCCCTTCTCCCGGCTGATCACGCTGTTCAGAGCTTTTCTTTCCTTCTCTAACACCAATTTACTTCCCCCTCTCTCTTCTTCAACTTCTCGCTTACCCTTTTTCTTTTCTTCTTCTACCAATCGCATACCATACCATCTTTCCTTTTCGACCGCCACGAGCTTCCTCTGACTCGCTCTTCTTAACGAGGTTTGCATTCTGACAGCGTCTCGCTGATAAAGGGTAATCTTTTCTTTTAACTCAGCATTTTCCTTCTTCAAATCCTTGATTGTACCTTCTTTAACGTCGATGTCCAAGCTCGACTGAAAAAGTTCGTCGGCATGCTTGGTTTGCAAAATTTCTAATTTTTTTTTTATTTTTTCGAGTTCTTGTCTTGCTATGTCCGCCTCGGAGGGCACAACCCTCATGTATTCCTTCATAGTCATGATTGGCCCTTGATCGGGTCTCGGAATTTCATTGTTGATCCTCCACTTCCTCCAAAAGTCGTAGTCTGGGGTAATCATACTGGTCGCATTCTCCTCAATCCGAATACGGTAGCAATGATCCCATGCCCGAGTGGCGTTCACAATTTTCGCCCTAAATTCACCTTTAAAAAGGAATTCGCTTTGGCTCAAACCAGAAGTAAAAGGTACAAATTGCCGGGACCCAAACTGCCTTGATACCAAGAGAGGGGCACAGCCAACTCCCCCGTAAAGCCCCAGAAGCATAAGCCAATCATAATCTCCACAACGATAAAGAAAGTAGGAAACCCGACCCAACCAAGGTGCCCTCCAAACTATATCACCTTCTTGGATATTCCTAAGGATCGTGACCCACTGCGCCTTTTCGATATCCTCCCGCCATTCTTTGCTCAAGTATGCTTGTAACGGAGAGAAATTTTCGAACAACACACCTTGCAAAACCCTTCTTGGTGTTACCCAGAAATGGCTCTGAATCCAAACCTGGAGTAACTGAGCGCAACCTCTAAAGCGTCCTTCTTCATGCCTCCGAATTGCATTTAATGAGATGAAAGTTTCGGCTAAGATTGTCGCGGCAGGGTTAGCTCTTTTCTTCAGTCGTTTAAAAATATCTAAGACAGCCACGTCAATGTCGTTTAGGGCTCTTGGAAAGATAATCAAATCGTATACTCCTATGGCAAAAAGATCCATCTTCATTACTTCGTCTGGGTGCGACGGTATCAAATCCCGAATACATTCCCATGAGAAGACCATGATGTCCCCTTTTTGCCGAATCAAACCTTTAACCCAATCCGGGCTCATTCCGGCCGCCTCCCAAAGCTTAGCCAAATAGTTCTGAGATTTGGAAGGTTTTGAATAAATCCAATCCCGATTTACTTCCTTGTGATGAAGGAGGGCCGTATATTCCTCGATCGTGGGCATCAAATCTTCTCCATTAAAAGTAAAGCAGCAGAAAGCGGGATTTCAAAATTCAAACAGAGCACGGAACAAAGGTTCATTGATCCTTACATATATCAGGTCTGCCACATCACCATAAATACTTCGGAACAATCCTTGCAACCTCTCATCCCAACTTTCCCAAATTTCTCTTAACTCGTACAGATCGCTTTGTTGGAGACTTACATACGTGTATCCTGGTACAACGCGCTCGCTTGGTGGGTTGTCCCCCTGAACTCTTTGATTCAACTCTGACCAAAGCCTGACTTGAGAGTTGACCTCTTCCTTTTTGAGTAACCTCCTGTCCATAATGAATGCCTTGCAACTGAGTAGAACCACCTTGTTTCAACACATCTAGAATATGCAATGCAAATGCCAAAGTAATGTAAAAAAAAGAAAAGAAAAAAGAAAGACAGAGAGCACGTCAGTACCGAATAAACATAATTTTACACATTAAGTAGAAAGGAAATAAAGTACGTAATAAACAAACAACATTATTAATTTACGAAACCTAGGTTATCCGCATGGCTCTAAAAGGGGTGGGCATTCTAGTTCTCTAAATGCAATTTTGGTTCTAGGAGGTACTCGAATTGTCCTTGTTGTCCCCTTCTAAGGGTAGCAAGGCCCCCGGTCATCACCCATTATAGGCTCCTCTCAACCGAGTTCAATTTGAGGGACCCTTTTGCTATATCTGCACGGAGAAACAATATTCTCACGAAGATATAGTGTATTCGAGCCCCGAAGGTACTTACTAGGCCTACACGGAGGAACAATATCCACACGAAAGCACTAGCGTTTTCCCCCCACTTAACGAACGGGTTTAAATGTCAATTTTAAATGCATTTAAAATAAACTCGCACTTATAAACAAATATCGATCGACTCGGTCACTTTAGTTCGCAACTTTTAATATTAATTGAGCGGTAAAGTTTTTTTTTGCTTGACTTTCTTTTTTGCTTTTGAAAACAAAAATTATTCCCCAGCGGAGTCACCATCTGTTGCGACTAAAAAATACCTCGGTGTCGCTCGAACGAACCAGGTTTTGAGATGGTTTTCGAAAAATTAGTCGAATTTATAAAAAAATGAGGAGTCGCCACCGGCCATTTAAAAATGGTAGACCGGACACCGAAATAAAAAACCAGAGATTCTTTTCGAAAACGGGTTCGGGAGTCGATTACACGCGGGGAAGGATGAGCACTCCCGTCGTGCCCGAAAATCGGTACCAAAAAACATTACTGCTTAATTAATATTAAATTTTGTGAATTAAAGTGACAAATCGTATCAAAATTTGGTTATACGAGCGAGTGAATTTTAAAGGTCTTAATATTCGAGAAAGAACGTCCGAACCACCACCACTACGACTGGTACTAGCCTCGTTCGTTCCCGAATAAAAAGACGCTCGCATTGCAATTTATAAACCGAAATGCAACTTAGCAAAACATATGACCACATCTATATCAAGAATAAGTAGACATAAATATAGCATGAAATAAATGTAGCATAAAAAAACAAGCATATAAACAAAGGTATTTAAATGCATGAACAAATATACAAGATAAATGCATGAAATAGATATTGCATAAAAAAAACAAGCATATGAACAAAGGCATTTAAATGCATGAACAAAGATATACAAAATGATAAGTAAATCTGAAAGTGGCTAAAAACGAGTTTAGGACTATTTCCAGGGATGGATTAAGGAAATAAACCGTAATAAACAAAGTTGAATCATCTAAACAATGACCAAAATGAAAGAACTCTGTAACCTGGAGGGACCGAAATGGACATTAAACCATTCGGCAAAGGCTAAAAACACGTTTGGGGACGAAATTAAAAAGGGTTTGAAACAATAGTGACCAAGGACGTAATTTCAAAAAGCAAAAACCCCTTTGATGATATTTTCAAAGCACGGAGGGACTTAAAAGAGAGTTAAACCATTTTAAAAAAATAAAGTGGTATAAATACCATTTTTTCAAACCCCTTTTGCCTCTTTTGGATATTTCTGAAAACCTAAAAAAAACCAAGCCTCTTCCTTTTTTTATAAATCCGACTAATTTTTCGAAAACCATCTCAAAACCCGGTTCGTCCGAGCGACACCGAGGTATTTTTTAGTCGCAACAGGACTATTGGTGGTCAACAAAGCCATATCTCAAGCTAAGGCTCAATCTTAAACAAGTATAAATCTGCTTACTAATCTTAAACAGTAGTCGTCACTCGTCACACCTTTTTTCTTTTGGGTTTGAGAGATAGTAGCATTAAAGCTAAGAATATTTAAGGTAACTTCTCAATCTTAGTGAACTAGAAGCACAAGGAAGTACAGACTTAACTGAAATCACCATTCTCCATCAACTTAATGGCATCCTCAGTTAGCTGGTCAAATACACGCTTTGTCTCAGCTGACATTTTCTCCTTTCTGTTATTTGAAGTTCCTTTCAACCTTCTCAGAGCTTGTAAAACCTGTCAAGCAAAAATAAAATTAGCTTTAAACTGTCCCCTTATAACATATTTAATTACAGAATAGTATGGGACAGACCTTAGAACTGAAAATGAGAAAAGTTTTTATTAAAAAAAATACTCTCTATCTACCTTTCAAAACCAACCATGACTTTTTACCAAAACAGGAAAAAATATCTAGAAGAAATTATCTACAATACTTGATAGCTTTGGTATAATTTATGCCCTAATGTGAGCAAGTTTATGAACCGGATTATCCTCAAGAGTAAAGACCCACAACAGAATGAACACGAACATCTAAAATAAGCATTACAACAAAAATAAATACAATAAGTGCTAGCATAGAATCATAGTCTAATATAAGCACCAGGTACGGTCACTATTCACTTTATACATAGGATACTGATATCATAAAAATTGAGGGAAAATGGAACTCGGGTTTAGTACAGTTGGTACATGCAATTCTTAAAATGCGGATTTGAGAATCAAATCCCAACATCTGCAACCCCTCTCCTATCCTAAGGCTGTAGCCTCTTCTGTATGGAAAAAAATGCAAATATTGGAACACATATGTAACATAATTGTTCTTTGGAAGAAGACCATTTTTTATCTCGGGAAAAAAATTTATCATGATGTACATTACCGTTTCTCCAGGTTCAAGCACATCAGCAATCCGTCTCTTTATTATCCCAATGTCTTGGGTGGAAAGATCCTGTGCCGCAACTTCATTATCTTCACCATTTGTTGTTATAGATGCTTTTCCTGTATATTTTACATCAGCTTCAACACTATCAAGCCAGGCATCCTACAATAACCGACGTGGTAGTCAATAGAAGTTCTGGTAATTATATTTAGCAGCTTCCGGTCAACACAACGCATTACCTTGATTTCCTTGTCAGCGACATATTCAACAAAGTTCCCTTCCGCATCAAAGTATCCTTCTTCTCTTTCTTTGTTAAGATTGAAGGGTTCTATTTGAACTCCATCATCAATGAAGTTCTCATTATCCTGCCAAAAGAAATTCCTCATCATTGGCTAATCCTTTCTCCTCAATCAATAATTTAGGACTCCATCAGTCATTTTAACTGCAAAGAACGCTACCAGATCAGGAAAGAAACTTCCTAAAATTATGAATTCGCTCAATAACAATTTAAAATCCAGCTGTGTGATAGCTCAAAGCGGCACTAAATAGTGTAAGAGCCAACACCTAAACTACAGAAATTGAAGATAAAGATGTTTTTTTTAATTAGATATAAAAAGGAAAGTGCCTTTTTACCAATTATTAGTCAGTCTAAGCTTAGAGAAAGCTGCCGTACATAACTAGCAGGACCACCATAAACTATACAAGAGTACAAAGATTGTGAATTATCTTATACCCTTTGAACAACTAGAATAAATTGGCATTAATTCAGAAGACACTGCATATTTAACATCTCATGGCATGTTCATGCTGTCAAGTGACCAATAAAGAATCCAAAATTGGACAGACTAAGAGCATAACAAACTTACCTCGTATGAAATTTCGGCAGCCGAGACGTCGTTAAGCATTCCTCGTCCATCTTCAGCGAATAGCTCTGTAGTAATTTGACTGCGGCGTTTAGCACGCTCCTTAGCAGCAAGACGAGGATTCTTCAAGTCACCGGCATCGTCTTCAATATCAACTCTGTTCGGTACTTCTTCTCCAGGCTTTACCTTCTTTCCCTTCGGAAACCTAGCCCTCTTTTGCCTGTAAATAACATATTGATTTAATTCTAAAATTCAAATAGTCAATTAATCAACTGATATAGTGAGAAAGGACTTTCTTTGATTTCAAGTCTTTAGATGACACCTAGTCCTGGATTCAAACCAGCACAACCCCCGCCCCTCCCCCTTATAAAGAAAAAAATTCCAAAATTCAAATATCAATTATCCCTGTGAAATAAAAAAAAGGAGACATATAATTCACACCAATTTCCTTATAGTATTTAAACTTATCGATGCTATCAAAAACTTCACTAGACTCGAAAGGGGGGAAACTTCATTTAAACCCTACGCAATCCACTAGTAAACAACCCTAAAAGAGGGAGGGAACGAGCAAAAACAACTGCATGAATATATGGGGAAATATGAGAGGAAAAGGGGGGATTGGAAGAAAATAATTACGCGGGAGGCTTGCTGGAGTCTTGGTCTTCGAAGAATTGGCGCTTGAGATGAGAGCGCGGAGGGTTTTCTTCCATCCCTGCAAATATTTCTCACCTCCAACCGGTTTCCAAGTGATAATTTCGAAAGAAAAAAATTCTCGAGAAAAGAGGGAAAGCTGTCGTGATGCCGAGAGGGGAAAATAAAGTCGACAAATAAAATGAACCGCCTTGCCTCGCCTAGGTTGTTTGTTAATGTAGCGCAGCAGCCAACCTGAAATATCGACAAGATCGACTCGGCTGTTAAAACTCAAGCCTTGAACCGCAATGTTTGGATGAGTTTTTGGGTCAATTTCAGCATAAGTCCTTGAGTTATGGCCCATAAATTAAATACTAACGAGTCCTCGCAATATAAAATAGTATCAATCAAATAAAAACCGTTTTCTTTTAAGTTCGATTATATTTTGGGTAAACTACCTACTATTTAGTACCAGGGGCAGAGGGTAACCAACTAACCATAGCCAGTGACTGTGAGCCCCCCCCCCCCCCCCCCAAAAAAAAACTTTTTTAAAATTTTACTAATATTTTGCTTTTAATTTTTCTTTAAAATTTTAATTTGTCCTTTCCAAAAAAAATTAAAATATTATATTGTGTTTTAAAAATTTTAATTGTATCTCTTTTTAAAATTTTAAAAGTGTCAATAATTCTCAAATTTTATAAAAAAAAATTAGTTAGACCCTAATTTCAAAAAAAAAATTAAACCCTTAAAAATTTAATTTAGAACTCCAAAGATTTTAAAAATTTTAAATATTCCCCCACAAGATTTTAAAAATTTTATTTTTGTTTTGGTATCTCAATTAATTTTTTTGTAAAATAGTACGTAACGTTATGTTTTATTTTGTTTTGGTACCCAACCGCTAAATTTTAACGGAGATGATGAAATGACTCATTTTTATTGGGATAATATCAGTTTTAATCCCCAAAATTTGTATATTTCTATCAATTTAATCATCATCTAAAATATTTATATTAAAACTGTAATTTTTTTCTTTTTTCCCTTTCTTTTTCCCTAAAAATCCTAACCCCTCTTTTTCACGTCGACCTAACCCGCATCATCGATCACTGGCACTCGGTTGTACTTCACATTATCGATAACTCTTTTTATTTTCACCCTTGTCGTCCGACCTTCACCTTATCCTAATTCTCGTCTGCCTTTTCTCTCCCAATTTACAAATCTCACTTTTGTCGTTTGCATTGCACAATCGCGATTTTAGACGACGGTGAGGCTACGACGGCTAGCTCATGGAACTACAACGAGAGAGGATGATTATAACTCCTAAATCACAAACCCCATCCCCAAACCCTCAAAACTAAAAAAATTGAACATTTTCGTTGGAAAGAAAAATAAAATGGGCAAATTGTAATTTTGCCCCAAAAAAGTTAAGATGATGTTTAAATTATATGGATTTTGGACTAAATTGATAAATATATATGTGTTTTGGACTAAAATTATGATTATACTAGACTATGTCGTCATCTTCGTTAATTTTAGATGGTCGGGGTACCAAAACATAACAAAAACCCAACATTAGGTACCATTTTGTCAAAAAAATAGTTGGGATACCAAAACAAAAACATGAGCATAGGTGGGGTACTAAAAAGGTCACTAAACTATCCCTAAAATACAAAATGGTCACCACATTTTTAAAAGTTACATAATAAACATTAAACTTTTGTTTTTATTACAAAATGGTCACAAAGTCGTTAACTACCGCTAACCAGAAAACGTGACGGTTACGAAAAATTGTATAATAACACATTTAATCCTTAATATTTGCACATTCAATCAATTCAGACATCAATAATGATGGTTAAATTAAAAATAAATCGATTGGATGTGTCAATATGGAGGATTAAATGTTCTATTATTCAAATTTATGAAATTATCACGTCGCACACTTAACGATAATTGTGTAAAAAATTAAAATTTAATGTGCATCATGTAACTTTTAAAAGTTTGATTACCATTTTATATTTTTAGAAATAATTTAGTAATCATATGTGTACTTTATTTTTTTAACCAACGAAGATTCTAATTTTAGATTGACTGTGGTTTATTTTATTTTTGAATAGTGTATCTATTTTCGTATGAGATATAGTGGACGACTTTATCTGTGATTGTTATGACACATAATCTCTCCATATGATGCTATTATGTTATATTGTATATGTAACAATGCTTTTGGATTTTATTGATAGAAGTTTACAATTACTTAATATAAATCATGATAAAATGGTGATAATGATAGCATAATTTGGTAAAAGAGTTTAGAGTCAACTTAAAATTAAAAAGATTTGAGATTTAAACTAAAATTTTAAAGATTTATTTTATTTTTTAAAAATATTTGAGGTCTTACTAAAAATTTAAAATTTTAAGAGATTTAATGAGAAGTTTTTTTTTGAAATCATGAAAAGAGATATTTAATTAAGAATATTCGAAAATTTTAAAACTTAATGTGGATTTTAAAAATTTTGTGATTGACAAATTAATTTTTTTCCCGAAACTATCAAGGTACTAAATTCTCATTTTCAATTTTTAGGATTCTATAGGTCTCACTTGTGTTCTGCCACTGCGAATTATGTTTATTATGTTCGTTTGTATATATGATTTATTTAAATCCTTTGGTTGTGATTTTAACCATTTCTTTGTTTAGTCACATTTTATAAGCATTCTAAATTCAGTCTCATGGTAATATTTGTTCATTCTATAACCCTAAATAAACTCAAGCACACCATGGTAATTAAAATATATTTTGATACACAATGGGTAAAGTTTAGTTTATACAATCATTTATTTTCAAAAAAAAAAAGTTTATACAATCATTTCAATTTTAGGGTGTTGGTAAAATGAACTGCAAAAAAGCTGTTAGCACTGACTGGAAACTATAAGCAAAAACAGAACATAAAATGGTAGACCGTGTCGTGGTATGGTGGCCACTGCCTTAGAAACAAAACTGCCCCGAACAGTGTAGTCGCTTCACGGGCAGGCTGTCCCCCGAGGTGCACACGGACGCTCCTGGAATCGTACACTCGACTCTCGGAGTGAACAACAGTGGAACTGCTCGAACAAGTGGAGAAAACAGAGAGAAAAGCTGGAATGCTTTGTGAATGTGTTTGATGATTTGAAATGCTGCATGCAACATCTTTATTTATAGGCTGTATACCATGTCTATAATAGACATTTCATTGCACAAATAATTACAGAAATTAATCTGTATAACAGCCATCTTAATTCTTCTGTAACAGATTCTCATAAACACCATTTTAATTCTGTAATAATCATGCCATTACAGTGCTGTTACACCTTGAATTTGACTGAAAAACAGTCTAAATTCATCCACTGAACAGACTGTATATATTCGAATTAATTCGAATAAACTGCACTGTTCTGAACGTTCGAATTAAAACAAATAAAATTCTGAACGTTCGAATCAATTCAAACAGTTTTATCAAGCCTATAAATAAGAAAAAATTCTTTCACATATAGTCTTTTATTCATAAGAAAATTCCTACGAATTTTCTCCAAAAAGAATATATACGCGCGCGTACGTGTTACCCGAGCCTGAGCCGAGCCGGACGGCGGCGGCGACGGTGCACGAGGACTTCCCTTGTTCTTTCCCACTCAACAAGGGAGGGAGGAAGTAAGGGTATAAATACCCTTCCCTAGCTATTTTCCCAACCAATGTGGGATATAGCTTTGTCTTTGGTAATTTCTTGAAGCATTACCAACATAGGGTTTAATGACTTAGGTTAGGGTTTAAGGCTTTAATGTGTAGGTGTAGAATTTAAGGTTTATGGTTAGAATTTATAGTTTAAAGTTTAGAGCTTAAGGTTTAATTCTTAGGATTTTAGAGTTAAAGATTTAGATTTTAGATTTTATAGCTTAAATATGAAGGTTTGTGTAATATGAAGGGTTAGAATATAAGCTTTCAATTTTACACAACCCTCCATATTTAAGCTATAAAATCTAAAACTTAAATCTCTAGTCTTAACATTTTAAAACCTAAACTCTAAATTATAATCATAAACTTTAAGTTCTACATCCTACAATCTAAACTCCTAAACCCTAAAATTAAAAACTTGAGTATCAAAGTATTTTTCTTATTTTATAGATTCTTCCTATAATTTTACGTATTTATTTCTCATTTAATAAAATTAGCTATTAGTTGAAAAATCTTTAAATGAGAATTATCCCCTCAACGCCAGATGTCGCCTATTAATAAGTTGCTTCCATGCTACGACATTAACTTTCCTCCGCCTTCCCACTTTTTTCAATTAGAAAAAAAGCAACTCCAAATCGTTTTCACATTTTTTGATTTCATAAAGTCTCACTCAGCTCCACATATACATAAATAAACAAAAAACAAAATAAAAAAATTCCAGTAAGACAGTCAAACGAAAGAAAGAAAAGACCTCTCCTCTGCTTTCGTCTCCACCCTCTGCTTATCTCAACAACCAAACAAATCAAATTCAAAATAAATTCAAATCGCTCGATCTGTTCGTGTTCGGCTCATGGCAGATCGAGCCTCGTACAGTTTGGCTCCCCGATTAGGTCAGTCTTCTGCTGCTCTCTTTTCACCTACTTTTTTTTTAATTTTATATAAATATATTTCTTCAGATTTGCGTACTGTTTCAACGCGTTTTTAATCTCAAATTTGCGCATATTTCCGTTGATTTTAAAATTGATCCGCGGTTGCGTTTGTTTTAGTGTATATTTTGCGGTGCTTTTACTTGAGGACATTGGAGTTAAGTCTAGATATAACCTAGTTCAATTATTGAGGAAAATGGAGTTAAGTTTGGAAAATACTAAGTTCAATTACTGAGGATGGGCGGGAGGAATCGATAAATTTTTAGCATTGAGGAACTTGATATTATCTGGACAAATGAGGATTTAGGGTTTGACTGTTCAATGATAGAATTAATGATGATTTTAGCTTTCGTCTGCTTGCATTTTAGAGTAGAATTTGTTTAAATATCAATAACTTCGCTTTTGAAGTGAGAACACTTTGTATAACTTTAGAAAGCTTTGAAGAGATAATTCTTAAAAGCTCTATCTAATAGGCTTAGTGAATAAGAGTACTTGCTTTGTTAGTGCAATTACTGCTTTGGTTATCTGCTATAAAGCAAGATGTTTAGCTTGCGTCCTAGGTTGTGCAGTGCAGACAGAAGCTTTTGCATTATGGACAATTTTGCAGTTTTATCCCTCTTTAGGGCACCGTGAATGCTCCAACCAAAACTTAACAGTGTGGTTTATGTTTTTATATTGCAAATAAATTTGTGCATGGTTTGAGTTGTAATATCATTCATTATTACACTTAAGTTTTTGAGAGTGGAATATAGTAGGAGTGTTATTTATTGATATCATGAATGAAGCTTTTTGCTAAAATATGTCCCTCTGTCTCTTGGGCAAGTGTGAACTCTTAATCTCTCTCAAAAAAGTGTGAGCTCTTAATGTGAATGAAGTTTTTATTTTTCCATGTCACATGTTTGCTCGTGCCAATATATCTTTTACTAATTATATTTTGTTTCCTGATTTGCAGATATTGAACAAATATTACTAGAAGCCCAGCATAGATGGTTAAGACCTGCTGAAATTTGTGAAATTCTTCGTAATTATCAGAAGTTCCAAATTACATCTGAGCCTCCTACCAGACCTCCAAGTATGAACATTGAAAAGCATTTCACGACAAATTATGTTTATTGTGAATAAACATAATTATATTATGATTACTAAGTGCTTTGATAGAAGCATATGAGAATAATCATTTCAGAATTATATTAATTAATGTTGATCTGTTGTTGCTTTATTGTACTCTACATTCCTAAAAACTTGTTTTGTTTGATCATTAAAGCTGAACACAAATGCTTTAAGCAAACATGCAACATGGATATTATCATTGTGATTTTTTATTTTTATGATATGATATCATGGTTGATTTAGGGTTAAATTAAACAGCGAAATAGATTGACATGAGTTTAAACTTTGCAGGTGGTTCACTATTTCTATTTGATCGAAAGGTGTTAAGATACTTTAGGAAGGATGGACATAATTGGAGGAAGAAAAAAGATGGAAAGACTGTGAAGGAAGCTCATGAGAAGCTGAAGGTAAGTAATGCATCCATAGGAAGGTGAAGCTATCTTGTTCTTGGTATATAATTTTATCAATTCAGGACGTCTTCATTTAGTGACTATATTCACCGATTGAAAATTTTACCTAAGAATAACTTCTTTAAAGCTATTTTAGGTTGGGAGCGTTGATATGTTGCATTGTTACTATGCCCATGGGGAAGAGAATGAAAACTTTCAAAGGCGCAGCTATTGGATGCTTGAACCGTATGTGTTAATTATATATATATGTGTATATTATATGTTTTTGTGGTTAGTTATATGCATTGTGGCGATGTTATCATGTTCCTATAATTTTATGTTCTCTCTCTGGTTTATTTCTTTATTCCAGTTAATTACACATATTTTGCTTTGCAACTGTGTGCTAATACCATAGTGCTTAGAAAAAGGTACTTCTATGAATCCCAGCTATGTGGGCATAAAGTAATATCAAGTTAACAGTGTTCAATAATTTGTTTATTCATGGGCCTCGTTTTCCATGTAATGCATGCAGGTTTTCCTAGAAGCCTCTACTGGCTGTTAACGTGGGAATTTGTGAAGTGTGACAGAATATGATTCATTTTGTTTAGAATCTGTCACAATGGCTGCTGTATCATCTTTGCTTACATAGACTTGTAAAGCAAGTTGAAGCAGTCAGTATTTGAATTGCTTTATCAGCATTTTAAGCTAGAGTAATTTACAAACAATAATTTATTTGCAAATAATGCAATTATTCTTTGATTTCTGTGATATTTGGAACCCTCCTAGGGCAATGACTTCATTGGCGGTCTGATTTGTATAAAGTTTCATGTTTTTTTTTAATAATAGTAGTACTTTGATTTTTATGTCTTTTTTTTGGAGGGGGGAGGGTCGCATTTGGAATTGTTTATGCAATTTCTTGTCCCTAAGCGTTGTTAATTTTGGTTTGAATGGTTTTGTTACTATTGTAGGGATTTGATGCATATAGTTTTTGTGCACTACTTGGAAGTTAAGGTAACTACTCACTTCTTTTATTAATTCTGATTGATTGTCACAAAGTGATTTCTTGACAATTTGATTTTGGCTAGGCCACTGTTTTACCTCCTTTGAATAGTCAAATATTTCCACATGTTAAACTTTTCCTTTCTTCAGATCAGACCTTATTGGTTTCTTTTCCTTCAGGGTAGTAGAACAACTGGAGGCATAAGAGAGACCAGTGATGTATCAAATTCCCAAACAAGCAGTCCTTTAACTTCTAGCTATTCTGTTACTCATGCAAAAGAACCTTCTGCACATGCAAATTCAGCAAGCTCGATAACCAGTTTAACATCCTTATGTGAAGATGCTGATTCTGGTATTTTTTCCGTGCTCGGTCATTACTCATGTCCATACCCTTCTGCCAATAGTGTAATGTTATTAATTTGCCATCTTTCCTCTCATTATGCATGCAAATTTCAATGAAACTTATATGAGATATCATGCAGAGGATAGTCACCAAGCAAGTTCTAGATTCCGTACATCGCCCCAAATAGGAAATGCTACTGTGATGAACAAGTTGGATCCTGGCTATTTGAATCATTATTCTCCACATCCCTTTCAAGGTAAGCATTGTTTTTTTTTATAATTTTGTTTTTATATCCACTCACTTCTGTTAATTGCTCTATGCATCAAGTTTGTGCATGATTTTGCATTGAGTGTGACGGAAACTTGAAACCCTTACAATATGATCATGAAGGCCAATCATCAACTCCTGGAGTAAATGAAGTGTCACGTCTTCATGGAGATAGACCGGGGGATATTAATTATGGCTCTTGTATGACTGGAGCTCAAAGAACACTTGATTCGACATCTTGGGAACAGGGCTTGGAGCAATATATGCCTGTATATACCAATGCATCTTCTAATGCTTTACCAACTTCCACTCAACCTGATACTATTAGCATCAGCCTGCAACAAGAAACAATGATGAAAGGCAAGCTATTAGCTGTTGAGAGTGCTGGCGGGGAGTTCGGAAATCCTTTGCCAACACAATCACATTGGCAGGTATTTTTAATAGTTGCATTTTGTATCCTAGGTATAAATAATTTAGTTTCTATGTCATGTTCATAATTTTGATATTGAACCTTAAAAACTGATATTTACACAAAGTATACTATTTGTAATATTTTTTTCTGTATATTATCTATCATATCATGCAGAAATTGTCTTAAGCTAAATGCTTAGTTTTTTTTAACGCAAGTGGTTTCTTGGTATCAGTTTTCAATGCTAAATGTTTTATCTTATTTTAGTTTATTTCTAGAAATTGGTATTCTTTTCACTTCCCTTCCTTTATTGAGCATACAACATTGAATCATGTCAGATCTGAATCAAATTTAGATGGTTATTGTAAACTTTTGGCTTTTGAGTTTTTTTACTGATGTGTAATGCCTAAAGGATTGATTACAATTAATAAATTTTTTACCTAACTTCTCTTCATGCATTTGTTTTCTCTTTCTGTACTTTTGATGTTTAGACTTATTGGATTTTTTTGGGTCAAATTCATGATATATAGATGTTCTAATTCAAGTACATCTTTCAGATTCCTTTGGCTGACAATGCCTTGGAGTTGCCCAAGTGGCCCATGGATCCGTCATCAAATTTTGATTTGCAATATGATACTAAGTTATTTGAGCAGAATGCTCATGATTTTCATTTATCAAATGCTCTTGAGGAATTTTCTGGCCATGATGTTTTAAATGATCAGCCTCTGCATAAAAACCATCAAATACAGAGTATCAATGCAGATTCTAATTCTTTCATGAGAACATATCCTGAGAACGATATGCATTTGGATGGAAATGTCAACTATGCTTTGTCTCTGAAAAAATCATTACTAGATGGAGAAGAAAGCTTGAAGAAAGTTGACAGTTTTTCTCGATGGGTTACTAAAGAACTCGGAGAAGTAGATGATCTCCAGATGCAATCCTCATCTGGTATTGCCTGGAGCGCCGTTGAGTGTGGAAATGTTTCTGATGATGCCTCCTTGAGCCCCTCTCTCTCTCACGACCAACTCTTCAGCATTGTTGATTTTTCGCCAAAGTGGGCTTACATAGACTTAGAAGCTGAGGTATTAAAGCTTTTGTTAAATGTGAAAAGTTAGGTTTTTGCAGCTACTAGCATAATGAAGATTTTAGTTAACTGCTTGCTTATTCTCTTGGTCTTTTCCTCACCTGCTTTCTTATTTAAAAGTTGATAATTTGTCATGTTTTTATTACTTGTGCATTCTTCAACTTTATTCTTCGTGTTACTTTTGTCTGGTACTTTGAGGTGTGCATAGCCCTATCATGCTAACTGCTTGAAGTTCTCAATGATTTCATTTGCTGATGTTTTTACTCTCTTTTGCTTAGGTTTAATTGTTACACAGACACATATGTATATATATCAAACAAGCCCATGGTTGTACCTGATATGAAGTATTGTTACATGTCATTCAACAACCCCTCCCTCCTTTAACTGTCTATTTAGCTTTTGGGTTTTTGAAATCTTGTGATGTCCATTATTTTTTGATAGATGTCCAACTTGGTAAAAAATGGATTTTCCCTTTACGTTTTGCATAATGAAACAGGTATTCATTGTTGGAACATATTTGATGAGTCGAGAGGAAGTAGCAAAATATAACTGGTCATGTATGTTTGGGGAAGTGGAGGTTCCAGCTGAGGTTATTGCAGATGGTATTCTTTCCTGCCATGCTCCACCTCACAGTGTTGGACAAGTCCCTTTTTATGTTACATGTTCCAACAGGTTAGCTTGTAGCGAAGTCCGAGAATTTGACTACCGTGCAGGATTCGCTCAAGACATAAACATTTCAGATATCTATGATGATGTTTCAAGAGAATTGCTGTTGCGGTTTCAGAGGTTACTTTCTCTCAAATCTTTCAGTCATCATAATCATCACTCTGAAGATGTTGGGGAGAAGCGAGACTTGATTATTAAAATTATATCAATGAAAGAGGAAGAAGAATGCCACTACATTGTCGATCCCTCTAAAAAGGATTTGTCTCAACATGAAGCAAAGGAGTGCCTCCAGAAATTGATGAAAGAGAAGCTGTACTCATGGCTTCTTCACAAAGTAGTGGAAGATGGTAAAGGGCCGAATGTATTAGATGAGAAGGGTCAAGGTGTACTACACTTTGCAGCTGCACTAGGTTACGATTGGGCAATAAAGCCTACTGTTACTGCCGGAGTTAGTATAAACTTCCGTGATGCAAATGGATGGACTGCACTGCACTGGGCTGCTTTCTGTGGCAGGCAAGGACCTCCAAACTTTTTTCTGTCATATGCACCTAGAGTTTCCAATTTATAACCTGAAAAATTCTCACCAAACTGGCAGTAATTTAAATATGTATTGTGGCTATGAAATCATTTGGCAATATCCTAGTTGTAAATGAATGCATTAATTTCTTTGCTTTTCATAAAGTAAATGCTATATTAGAAGAAAAACTTATATACTTTTGTTAAGCGTCTGAACCTTTTCTTTTCTTTTTTTTTGTTGCAAAATTCAGAGAGCAAACAGTTGCTATTCTAGTGTCCCTGGGAGCAGAACCAGGAGCCATTACAGACCCTACTCCAGAATTTCCTTTGGGCAGAACTCCTGCGGACTTGGCTTCTGGCAATGGACACAAAGGAATTTCTGGTTACCTTGCAGAATCTTCTTTGACTGGTTTACTTTCTTCTCTTACAATGAATGATAAAAAAGAAGCTGTACAAATAGTTTCAGAGCGAATAGCATCTCCAGTATACGATAGTGATTTGCAAGACCCATCACTTAAAGACTCGATTACTGCTGTATGCAATGCTACACAAGCTGCCGATCGGATACATCAAATGTTCAGGATGCAATCCTTCCAGCGGAAACAATTGAGTGAGTCTGGTGATGGTGTGTCAGATGAGCGTACTATTTCACTTCTATCTGCTAAAGCACGCAGGCCATTCCAAATTGATCGAGTGGCCCATGCTGCTGCAACACAAATTCAGAAAAAGTTCCGTGGTTGGAAGAGAAGAAGAGAATTCTTATTAATTCGGCAAAGAATTGTCAAAATCCAGGTTCATTGCTGTTTTTTTCTTTGCCAATGGCTTAGTTTCTTGCTTTATCTTTTCCTCTCTTCTCCTAACTTTTTTCTTTGGAAAATATTTCATAATCTGATTGTATGTGTTTGTTTTATGATGAATTGTATGGTTGGAAATCTTAAGCAACACTATTTTGATGTATGAGGTGTTTCATAGGCAGTTTTTTGATGTTTATGATTTTACACTTCCTTAAGAGATAATAACATAAAGGGATCTTGGTCTCTCATATTTAGGGGTTTTGACCATTTCATTTTTGCTGACTGCTACTGCCATGACTTTTACCCTTTTTAAAATTGTATTAATGTTTCCCATATGTTGTGTATTTACCTTCGAAGAATGGGAAACTGAAATGATAATCTTATGATGAAGTGTAAAATTGTTAGTTTAAGGATTTATTGATGTATAATTTGCCTCTAAACTTTAAAATCTTGAATTTGAATATTGATTTGAAATTTTATGGTGTGAAGGCCCATGTTAGAGGGCACCAGGTGAGGAAACAGTATAGAACAATCATCTGGTCCGTGGGAATTCTGGAGAAAGTTATTTTACGGTGGAGACGTAAAGGGAGTGGTTTGCGAGGATTTCGACGGGATGCAATTACTAAGGAACCTGACCCACAGTGCACGCCCTCGAAAGAGGATGATTATGATTTTCTCAAGGAGGGAAGAAAACAAACTGAGGAAAGGCTGCAGAAGGCACTTACTAGGGTAAAGTCCATGGCTCAGAATCCTGAAGGACGAGGTCAATATCGAAGGCTGCTGAACTTGGCTCAAGGGATTCGTGAAAACAAGGTATGTGCTGTTTTCTTTTACATAGATTTCTCCTTTAGTAGAGTTTACAATTCAGCAGGCTTCAATGATGTTAGTTAGTTACCCATGACAACTCAATCTGTATGAGATTGTGTCTTTGCACCTTGAACTCTCTTTGTTTCTGTCACTAGCTGTTGCTTCATCTGATGTTAACTGGCCAAGGCTAACTATAATCCGGCTAAGGTCTTCTTTGATTATTCCGAGGCCTATTTTACATAAGCCCAATTGTCTGCTTGGTCTGAGCTATCTTTTCTTTGATTATTAAGATCATTGCATGTCTTGTAAGACCGATTTCAAATTCTTGAGATTGTATGCCATGATTTTGATTGTCAAAATGTGCTTATTAGTCAGTTCCAATAAATTCGTATTCAACAGTTCTTTTACCTCAATATTTTGTCAAAACACCGACCATTTTGAGAAAATGTTCTACAGGCTTGCAATATGGTACTGAGCAGTACAGAAGAAGTGGGTGATGGTGAAGGAGACGGCGATGAAGACTTTATCAATATCGACTCTCTTTTAGATGATGAAACCTTCATGTCTATCGCATTTGATTAAGCTCCTTCAAACCTTGCCCCCTACATATCCAACCTGTACATAGTCCGGTATGGCAGCTTCATGTCAGCAGTATGAAGGGTTTTAACTTGGGGGGTTCTGTCTATAAAAATATAGCATCTAACGTACACTACTTTGTTTCTAGGTAACATGGGCCATCTGTTTTACTTTTTCAAGTTAAAATAGTGTGTTTTTAATCCCATAAATTTGTTAACTCAAGGGTTAGAGTGTAGTATTTATTAATTTCAGCTTTGCAATGCAGTGTTCCCTTTGTGTGCTTAATTTCCTTTAAAATCTCGTGTTTTCTTCAGATTTGATCAACAGTCAACACACTCAAATCCGACTCAACGAGATGAGGCGTCGAAAACTTATGACCATATATAAGATTTAGCTGTGCATTATACGAATATTGTCTTTATTGATAAAAAGTTGGTTTAATATAGATTTATTATTATTTAGAAAAAAATTGTATTAAGTTAAAAATATTTCTTAATATATTGAATTTGCTGATTAATGAAGTGGATTTCTGCTTAAGCACAAAACAAGAGTTTTGAGAGTGAATGTACATAGAGAAATGTTTAAGGCCTTTGTCGTTGAGGAAACTAGACAATGGATCAAGTCCTCGCAGGCAGCTCACACATTTTCCTGACCATTTTAATCTTTCAAGTTTCTGGTTACAAATGCATTCAACTCTTCATTTGATGGGATGGTACTGATCTGAAACTCGCTTCGGAGGCAATTTCCGAAGTATAAACAACACCAAAGCCGATGGAATAATCTCTACCAACTGTCCAAGAAACAAAAGCTGTTAGAAAACGTCACGTTACGTCCGAAGTTCGATCTAATTGTCCAGAAACCAATTGTACCATGTAGTAGATAAGATTCAGGAGGGGATGGTCTAGAACATCAACATCGGCATCCTCGTCAAAGGCCGAGACCAGAACCTGCAAAGCGAAAACCGTTAGAAACAATCTTTTGATACGCATAAAGAAGTTTATGTAGTATTTTACGATTTTATTCTCGATCCAACATGGCTCACCATGAGGCATCTCAGCACGAAACAAGCACAGCATATCCCTGTTACGAAGCCAACCTGCCATGGAAATAAAGGTCGAAAGCCACACCGAATGACAAATATACAGTTGAAAGGGTATCGATATCTTTACGATTACAAGTTAACAAACCTCAAACAGCTTCTTCTGACGACCTCTGGATTCGATAGGGAATCGTCTCAACATCAAGAACAACCTAATATGATAGATGACAGAAATGTGAATGGAGAAGGAACAGAACTAGAATTCTGTTAGAGGCTCAATATCGACTCTTACCTGCCACCGTATAGAATGAACCCGGCTGCAGCACAAAGCGAAATACCTGCAAAATGCAAAGAAATAAACCGATGCATCAGCTTCTCACTCACCTAAAACGAGTCCGTTTACTTCACCGAAATCTATTCATTCGTTTAAGTTTGTAGAAACGACCACTCAAACTTTGTTATTGCACTGAAAATGCAAATTCAAAGCAGATTTAAAGAAGAAAAAGTTACCTGAAATGAAGACTCTAGCGAATTCGATTGCAACCGGGCTTTTACTTAGTCGTATGGAAATCCATATGCATACCTTTTAGCACAAGAAACAGATAAGCTTATTTAGATTCATTGTGAAATCCGAAAAAAACCATCATTCTTGATGATGTACCATTGCATTGTTACTTTTACCTGAGCGAAGTATATAAATCCGTTGATGCAATAGTATGCAGGTCTAAGTTTATTAATCGGAAGACTTCTTGCCTAAGAAACAAAAATAAAGAAGAATCCGTGATATTCGATTTAGCATAGCGATTAAATTATGCAAAACGAGGGCATAACAAAGCAGAGTTGTCTACCTGGTAATATATCTCGGCCCAGAAAAGAACAAGCAACATATATGTTGAAAAAAACAGAAGATTAGGAAGATCCAGAAGCACCATTTCGAGTGCCTGTATACGGATCGATGTTATGGTTAAAGCAGTTGAACTAAGAAGATACCGTGATATGAAAACTATTGTCACAGTCTCACAGATAATCAAATGCTCTACTAATATCCGAATGCCGAAATCTGAATTTAAACAATACAAACATTTAGACATCATATGACAGCAATTGTTATGGAACCCTAATGAATAATGACAACATGTCCATGCTATCTAAACGCTCATTCACTAGAAGTTACGATTAAAATCCGGAGCACCGACTCTAAACAACGGGACATACCTTGGATTTAACGAGGAACACGGTCTTGTAGGAACAGAAAAGAACAGCCCTCACTGTTAGAATGCCATATAATGATTTATTTCAGCAAAGTTTTAAAACAGCTAGTTGAAGAACTGAGAGACATAATGCACAACTCTTACATCCATTCACAACAAAGTTCATCAAGTGGAAAACCTTTTGTGTCGTCCACCCATACTCCGGCACTCGCAGTTGAATCCGGCATAGTTGTACCTAAAAACCGAAGCATCAATGCCATTAGAAAGCATAATCTCGCATCGTATGCTCCGTCTGGACAGTATCAGATAACATTATAAGTTGCAGTGAAACAGAAATGCTGGGGTTCACATGAATCTCACTAGCATATTATCGAACACATACATATCGAAAAATCATTAACGTATCAAAATTTATATAAATTCATAACACATTAAACATGATTATGATATAAAAAATAACACAAACATCGCATGAATACTTGCCTCGATTACACGAGATTACGATTGCAGACGAACACATAAAGATTCAAGCTTTACATAAAACATCACATGCATTAATGGCATTCATGTTTTCATTTGATCCACATTTTGTTTCATTCAAATCCCATTTTTTTTAAAAAGAAAAAAGAAATTCCCATTGTTTCAAACATGGAAATGCATGGAATTACCAGAGCAACAAATGAAATAAGAGCATAAGAAGCAGACAACAAATAGAAAATGAATCTCTGCCATTCCTCGGATTTATCAATCTCATCCCACCAACCAAGCATTCCCGCGACATCTTTCAACAGTGATGTTTTCTCTGTAAGAACAAAACCCTTTACTCTCACCATCTGAAGTAACTTCCCCAACTGTAAAAACAATGAAAAACAAACAAATAAAAACAGAAAAAAAGAAGAGAACAGAGAAAACGGCCATTGATAAGTGGGGAGAAAGTAATGAGAGAGGAGAAGGGGGTGGAGGGTAAGGACACGTGGAGGGAAGAGGAGTATGCCACTTGTGGAGAGAGCATAACGGTCGAACATATACAGTTAGTGCCATGTTCGTGGATTTCGGTAACAGACAGCAACTCTGTTTTTTTGGCTTAATTAATGGTTACAGTTAACAACATCGTCGCTAGAAAAATGTTAAGAAACTGAAGCTAAAATTTTAACCGGTTATTCCTGTTGACTTGACTTCGTAAAAATCAAGTTTTAGTTAAAAAAAATAGAACAATGAAACTATCGACAAAAGTGATCTTTTGATGCAATGTTTTGTAATATTTGGACAAATACGATTTTTTGTTGCCCTCCCGGCTTTGTCCTAATTAATCTAAACCAACTTGGTTCGCACACCTGGGTTTATTGGACGAGTCTTTCAACGAGAATTTTCTGCATACATAAAGTCTCAAACTCAAAACTTACTTAAGCGATACCAAGTTGTTTACCACTTTGACCGTTTCTTTTTACACGTAGAAAGAGACAAAATGTGAACTCCTTTTATTAAAGATAAATTTGACAGTAGATGAGAAGGTACATTCAACATTGTACAGAGATTTCCATTTCCTTGTAATTTACCAGAGAATACTACTTGAAGATATCCACAGTAAATGAAACCTTCGGCTCTCCAAAGCTACCTCCTATATGTATGTATGTACAATTATAGTTTAAATTTGGTGCGGTAAACATCGAACTCTTCTGAAGCTGAAAGAAGTGGCTTCTGTTTACATTCAGAACAAAAACTGTAAATACCCAATGCCAGAGTTATTATATGAATGAAAAAAATATAACACACAAACACACACAAGTGCAAATTTTGGATGCTATTAGATATAGGTCAAATTATCATTTTAGTTCATATACTTTAATTTGGCATGATTTGATCCTCCTACTATTATTAATGTTACGCCTTAGTCTAAATCACTAACACTGTTAAAAAAATCCCTTTAATAAATTTCATATCATGAAGTTGAGCTGGACCTTTTAAAAAAATATATCATATCAATGTTAGTGATTTAGACTAAGATATAATATTAATAATCATAAAAGGATCAAATTCTGATTCCAGGCCATTCATATATATATATATATATACTCCTACTTGCAAGTAAAAAAAAACTCCGTTCTTGGTTAACCAACATACTACAATGGTTAACCATTTTTACAACGATGATAATGTCTAAAGATAACGTATGTTCTAATTCCAAACAACGCTCAAACTCAATGTAGTATGAATGGTTAACCATGAACACCACTAGTTCGAACTAAATCACCAGGTTACTAAGAATTACCTGTGTGAGATTGGGACCACATAATCTGCTTAAAATTCCAGAGCCACCCCCGCAGCCTTGCCGGTTAGCTTTCTCGATTTTGCCTTGCATCTCGTCAAGTAAATCGCCGTATGTTATATCTGGGTTCCCTCTTACAACTTCTATTAAAATGAATGTCAATGCACCACTCATTTGGTTGGAACTAAATGCCTGCAATTATTACTAATTAATTGTTTGCTTCAAAATAGGTTTAATTCACCATTTGCTACTTGAATTTATCACTTTTTGTAAACGTAGTACTAGTGTTTTTTTTTTATATAACAAATTCGGGATACGTATTTGTCAAAAGTTACATTTAGTACCTAAACTTAAAAAATGTGGTACTGAATTTGAATATTTTTATAATGTTGTACATGAATTTGACACTTTTTAACATGTACAAGTTGAAATGCAACATTATCATATGTTCAAATTAATCAAAATCTACGATCAAATGTGTAACTTTTGACAAATACATGTACTGAATTGTTAAGAAAAGTATAAATACTGTTTTTTGTAAAAAGTTAATAAACTAGGTACCAAATTGTATATTAATCCTTCAAGTTCATGAATCTATATATACTATATATCTAAAAATGAGTAGTTTCTTGATTACTCACAGTTGTGTCAGCAGCAACCTGGTCATCTCCGCAAGCGCTGATACAATAAGCTTTTCCACCGCTTGTTTGTTTCCTCACCCCCGACGGAGGCTTGTTATCCATCCATCTCTTACTAGCCACAGGAAAAAGAAATTAGAATCCGATTCTCAGAAAAAAGAAAAGCACGCAGCCATTGAATCAAATGGTCGAACACATAAAGCGCATTACTTTACATACATATATACCAATCATGGAAATGCGGAGCTTACTGTTCTCTATCATAGACGTGCTCTAGATCAAGAATAGTTCCACTATGGCAAGCATCAACAATGGCATGAAGCGTGACACCATCCGTCAGCGGCTTAACAATGGTGGCATAGATGTCATTGTCGAGGATCATGCCTTCTTTCAGAAAATCAACCGGGCAGATCGTCTCGTCGAACCCATCAATCTCGTCGTTCTCAAAATCGGGTTGCCGCAACCCATGCCCGGAGTAATAAAAAACCAGCGAATCACCTGACTTGCTGCCCTTCACCAGCCATTTCAAGCAGTTCTCGATGTTTGCCTTTGTTGGTATAAGCCGGGCGTCTGGTTGTTCCTCTGCCGATACACATAACCAATTTCATTGTGTAAGTTGGAGCCCATTTTCACTTTGGACAAAGTTTTTCGAGTTCTGGTTTAAATTATTCTGAGTTTGTCTTTTTCGGAGTGTATTGGATTTTGGTCATTTTAAGTTCAAGACTTAGGTTTTCAGATCAATTCATTTCAAGTTTGAATCATTCTAGATTTAATCACTTTGAATTAAGGTCCTATTTAATTATTTGTTCGGGTCATTTCAGATTCAGACTAATTGAGAGATCGTCTCAAGTTCAGGTTAATTCGAGTTAGAATCGGACTGGATCGGATTTCCTGATTGCCTTTAAAATTGATAGGTCTAATTCAAAATAATACCAAGATTTAGGACCACATATCACAGATTTACAAACTAAGCTAAAACCAGTAAGGTTAATGATAAAATACCTGTGAGAAGTAGCATGTTTTCCTCCTTATATCTATACTTTTCAATCAACAAATCCTTCATGTTGAACACATCGTTTATGGTCCCTTTGAGCTTATACTTCCACTTCTTGTAGCTCACACCGCAAAGCACCGCACGTTTGTCCGCCAATTCGCCGATTCTATCCAAAGCACACGTTCTAGGGTAACGGTTCGGCGATGGCGCGGAGGCAGATTGCGGTTGCAGGGTGTTACAGAGCAGAATCTTGTCAAGCAAGTAACGTAACAACGAGAGAACTAAACTGCCTTGGTCTCCGCCGGGAGGTGTCGAGGGTTTCCTCAGTGGCCGGTTCGGATTCTCCGCAAGGCAATGTGGGCAGATAACTGTCTCGGCTGTGGTGGAGGCTGAAAACTTTTGGCGGCAACGATGGCATACGAGTCTGTTTTCCATATCACCCCGAACGAGCTATGTGTGTTTCATTGGAAGGGAAGGGAAGCAAGCATTTGATGCTTAAATGGAACATTCGACGGAGACGATGGCAATGTGTATGAGTCATTCCTTGCTTCCAAAATTGTCTTCTTATAATATTATTCTTTTCACAACTTTAGAATTGTAATCTTAATCACAATCAATGTGATTCTATCCCCTTTTTACAGAATATTTTCCAAGTTTTATTTTGATACATCCACACGTAATTCATTGATTCATATGCATATATGTTCGTTAGTTCGTATATTTTTGTCGAATTCGTCATTATTCTTTTTTAATTAAATTTGGTCTCAACTTTTCAAAAACAAGTTAAATTGTTTTTCTTTAAGAAAAACGTTGACAAAATATTGTATGCGTAACAGTTTTGATGTCGAGGGCGGAAGATAAAAGAGACTAATAGCTATGACTTTCTAAAATTTCGTCTTTAAAACTTTTAAAAATTTAATTTGGTCCTTTAAATTCTTTTAAAATTTTATATTAAAATTTCAAATTATAAATATTTTTTAATTAAATCTCATCTCATAATTTTTAAATTTTTTATTAAATCTCTCAAAATTATTAAAAAATCTTTAATTAAATTCTCAAAATTTTTGAGATTTTTAATTTAAGCATCCAATTTTTTACAAAAATTAAGTTGCCCTCAAATTTCACCATTGTTTGTGGTGGAAGATCACATGAAAAATCCACGAGTATTTGATGCTAACATAATAACATGACACTAGTTATCTTATATAACGTATCAAAAATTAAAGATAACCTTTTTAAAAACAAACAAATGTATTTTTTTTCGCACAAAGTATATATGAACGGTTAGGTATGATGTCATTTCAATAATATTGAAAATTTAATATTTTAATCAAAATTACATTTAAAAAATCATTTTTGAAAAAACAGGGATCAAATTTGTCTTTTAAAAAAGTTAGGGTCAAATTTAATTAAAAGAACTATGAATGCTAAAATGCCAAAACCTATAAACATTAATATCTACATACATTTTATATTAGATATTACATATTTATTTTATGGTTTATGTTTGAGATTCGTGGCTCTTCCTCCCAATAATATCATACACCAACATTTTGATAATGCATGCTCAATCACCCTGCTGCAGCTGCTGGTGCTCGAACCCACGACCTCTAAGAACAACAATCATTCTCTTAAGTCTTAACCACTGAAACAAGTTGATTCGTGCTTAAATAATAATTTCTTAAATTGCTAGAAAATATTAATTAATTATTAACTTCTCCGTTTATGTTTCATTCTTAATTTGGTTTAAAAATATAAAAATTTCAATTTAAAATATAATGATAAAGTTAGTCATAAACACATACATATTGTCAATTTCTTTTATTCTTTGTTTGAGTTAAATTTAACATTCAACTTTTTTGAGATATATTAAGTTGACCTTAACATAATTGATCATAGTCATAGACTATGTATATTTTTTCACCTTGTGGTTGTTCATTCTTGTCGAATATATTTCGATAAATAATTCTTGTCTTATGAACAACCCTAAAAAATAACATCACGCTAATGTCACGGTCCGTTTGCGTGATAGGTAAGACCGTGACGAGATGCTTGCTGGCTGTGCTTAAAGTCGGGATGCGGGATAGCATTAAGGGTGTAGTACGTGCCGTACAGCCGATCGGTCCTGGGGGCCGAGCGTGCTGGTTAGGCACCACACTGGTCGGGAGCTGTCCCCGCTTCCCTGATGAGCCCATGGGAGGGCGAAACCAGTAAGCATCGAATGGAAAAGGCTGAGCCCCGGGCTTATGGGAGCCCTGGGTTGCCGCACGGGGGAGTTGTCCCTGCGTGAAGACTCTGACCCCGTGACAGATGGTATCAGAGCAGGTCGTGTGCTAGTTGTGAGCTTACCAAGCGCTCCATGTGCTGCGTGTAGCGGGTCAAGTGGACGAGCGTTAGACTCACACCCGAGTGAAGTGGTGTCCGCGAGTGGGACCTCTAGAAAGAGACTGAGACGAGGTAGGGTAGGCAGGAAGCTACAGCGAAAGTTCGCCAAGCACTCGCAGAACCTCGATAATGAGGGCGAGCAGGCAGGGAATTGCACACTCGATCTGGGTTGGTTCCCCATTGATGTGGGAACGAGATTTCTCCCCATGCACGAGGGCGTGCATGAATTGAGTGGGGGAGATTGTCACGGTCCGTTTGCGTGATAGGCAAGACCGTGACGAGATGCTTGCTGGCTGTGCTTAAAGTCGGGATGCGGGATAGCATTAAGGGTGTAGTACGTGCCGTACAGCCGATCGGTCCTGGGGGCCGAGCGTGCTGGTTAGGCACCACACTGGTCGGGAGCTGTCCCCGCTTCCCTGATGAGCTCATGGGAGGGCGAAACCAGTAAGCATCGAATGGAAAAGGCTGAGCCCCGGGCTTATGGGAGCCCTGGGTTGCCGCACGGGGGAGTTGTCCCTGCGTGAAGACTCTGACCCCGTGACACTAATAATAAAATGAGTGGACTATTGTACTACTGATTATGTGAATTCGTTAAAAATTTAATAATCTAATCACTATCTTTATTAAATCTAATAAAAAAATCAATGTAATTTGAGAAAGAACCGTACAATATTAACAACTGAATTTAACTGCAGAAGAATAAAGATTAAATTATAAAAAAATATGTAGAGAACTATATTATTATTATGTCTTAAAATACTGTACTACTTTATTGTCCATTTAACAAATTTTAGATGCCCAACTCTTTAAGACAGTTTGTCATTGACACACCATTTATTAGTTTTACCTAGTGCATTTATAGGTTTGACGATCTTATTTATAGGTTTGATTACCAAATTAAATACCTTAATTGTCACAAACAATAGTAGCTTACATATATAAACAAATATAACTTGTGTATACCAACTACTAATTAATTAATAAGATGAGACATTAGATTACTTAAACAAGATCAGAGGCGTTGTGAAATGAACAAATTGAAGCGAAGATAAGATAAGAATGCTGACAAATGAGCAGTATTGTCTAAATTAATTATTTTTTGGCGTTGTTTTGTTAGTTCAGTCTAGTATATTTTGTTTTGCTTGATGAGTTTGTCGAAGTAAGGCGTTGGATTTTATTTTTGTGTATTTTTTGGTTGTGTTTTATTATTTTCATCTAATTGAGATTAAAGAAGTTTTTAACGAGGTACACAATTCAGGTCTAGGCTTGTATGGTTACATTAATAAATAAATCATATTTGCTAAGACAAAAAAAGACAAAAAATGGGTCGTCCCATAATAGACCTTTACGGTATCCAATCTAAATTAGTCAGTTAAAAAAATACAACTCTTATACTAGAGATTAATTATATCTGGTGAGTGTAAATTTATACCAAAAGCAGTGTAAAACTTTTTAGTTTTTACATTGTTTAAGTAGATTTTATTATATATATATAATTTTACATAATGTAAAGAAAACTATATTCTTATATATTTTAGAACACTTACTCTTATGTGAAAATATAGTATATAAAAAATTGAGAGATAAGGAGTTATTTTGGTAAATTGGTGTTATTGGTTAAGGAATATATGCAAAGTTTTCTTACCATATATATATGGGTTATCAATTTATACTGTATAAAACTTAGATTATTTTTTTATATTTTTTCCAAGTGATCACATTTTTTACTATTAATCTCATCCATCCATTTCCTTTATCCAATAGTCTTAGATTAATGTAAAACTAAATGAGTTTTACACCATGTAACTTGATCTCATCCCTATATATATATAAACAATTAAAAATGATAAAATACCTAAACATCATTGTAACTTTATTTTTTATTTTACTACTTTTTATACTAAGTAACTATTTTCTCTCATTTTTTTCCTCTTTATTTTTTCTTTCATTATTTATTAGTTGACAACAATGTCAGTTTTAATATTGATTGTTAATCGTTAGTATTTTATCTCTTTATTTTTCTATATTCATTTTTTATGTTTTGATTCTCTTTTAGTTTATACATTTTTTTGTTTTTTTATGTTTTGATTCTCTTTTTTAATCATTTTTTATGACACGTTTTTGTCTACCTATATAGGAGATTTGTATTTGTGGATAGATAATTTTTTCAGGACGTTCGGCTTTGATTTGCGATTAGTGGTGGTTTTAAATAGTTTAATCCTCTTTTGCGTTTCGTTTGTTGATGCAGTTGGATCTATTTTGCGAAACAACCTACAAGATTGTTGGTTTCGCTCACTATTTCTACTTCGATCTTTAAGCGTGTAGGTGGATAGAAACAAGGAATTTTGTTTTCTACTTCCTTTCTCCAGTGTTTCATCCCATCCTTGTTGCAGTTCACTGAGCGTGTTGCATCGGATCTATTTTGCGAAACAACCAACAAGATTGTTAGTTTCACTCACCACTCTTACTCCATCTTTAAGCGTGTAGATGGATAGAGATATTGTTTCATGCTTTCTTTCTTCAACGTTTCATCACATCCCCGTCGTTATAGCTAACTGGACGTGTGTAGTTAGTCTGATATTTCGTTTTATAAATTTTTCTTTATTTTATTATTTTATGCTACATTATCATTTCGTTCGAAATGTTTTTCTGTTCTACTTTCTAATAAATTTAATTGATTAATGTATGACTATTCAAGAAAATTTATTGACCGTTGATTAATGTATTATCAAAAGAAGAACAAAGGGTTTATACTTGTAGTGATAGATTTAGTTGAAGCTTTCGGTCCCGACAAATGCATTTCTTATATTCTTGGGAGATTTGATTAATAAAAAGAAAAAGAAAAAGAAAAGAATCAGATGCATTTTGCTTTCAGATACTGTGCCCATTGCCTATGGCATAGAGAGATTGAGATTAGATTGTAGCCATTGGTGCTGCTTCTGCTTTACTCCTCCTTTGTCTGATTCTTGCTTCCTACTGCAGATCAACCAATAATCATAAATTAGTATAAAACTATATAAATTGTATATCATGTAAATGGATCTTAACTTAATATATATATATATGGGGTTCGTTACTTAAAAAATACACTTGGAAGTGATTTATTGAACGATTAATTCGAATTAAGATATTACATAGATTTATTATGAAGATGATCCTTTTAACTTAATTCATTTCACTCATATTATCATAATTCGAACCTCTAATTTTTTTTTTTTAAATATTGTTTCATTCTGTGGACCAACTTTAATTTCTAAAAAAAGGGCTTATTCTTTGTTAAGAAACAAAAGTTGTCCTAAATTTAGCCACGAAATCCAGCGTACGTTGCTACAATTCTAGAATTAGCCATTACCAACGGCCAGCAAATTGTTTGATTCCATTTAAAATTTTGCCAACTGTATTTTGTTTCTTTTCTTTTTCACTAATAATCTGAATACCTGGAAAGCAAAGCAAACCCCAAGCAGAAGTTTGGAGGATCAGAACTTGTAAAGTTGTAAGGAGGTGGGTGTTGGGCACCCAAAATTTTATGTGTTAGTTCAATTTTAGGTACCCATCAGTTTCGAAGTAAGTCAAATTAAGCCATCGAACCCCAAATATCATTAATAATTCATTAAGTCCTGTATATATATTTTATAACTAGATAAATTAAGTTAAGTTATTCTTTTTGTTTAAATATTTCTTATATTTCTGTCAACTTCGTAATAGATAGTTTATCATTGCTACAAATGTCTTATCTTAACTTCGTTTTTAAAAACCATGTTATGATTTAAATATCTTCGGGTTTTCGTTAGTCTCAAGCTTCAAATTCTATTCCCATGCAAAAAACTTCAAAATGTGCATCTTTTTAGCTTTTAAGTTTTGACCCAAAAGTACCATAAGATTTAAGGTTCTCATTTTGGATGGTGCTTTGCATCTATGCGTTTCCCACTTGAGGATTGTGATTCTCAGTCATGAAATTTAAGGTGTGGTCCAAATGGTTCGATTCATTTCATTCTTCACAACTTTGGGTTTTATAACTACCAAGAACCTTATCCAAACGAAAATCCTGAATTTTCTTCTTCTTCTTTTGCTTTATTCAAAGATATCCAAGAGGGGAATATTGCATTTAATTACGGTCCACAATTTTTGATGGACAAGCCTAATATTATTGTTGTACAAATAATGTTACATAAACAACACAAGCACTCATTGACGGGTAAAAATCTTTTGCCCCTAATCATGTCTCATTTTATGTCTCACACTAAAAATTATTTAAAATTAAATTTTAAATTTTAACCATAATTTTTACATCCTAAACTTCACAGTCTAAAAAATACACCATATCTCTAATTTCCTAAATCCTAACCACAATTTATAACCTTAAATACTAAACTCTAAACCCTAAAGTTCACACTCTAAAAATATAGCATATCTCTAATTTTCTAAATCCTAACTACAATCTCTAACCTTAAATACTAAACTCTAAACCCTAAACTCGCTATTTTAAAATAAGGACATAAAAAGAAACATGATAAAAGGACAGACGATTTCCATCCATTGACATCATCTCCCATTTACCGACAACAGACGTGAAAGAGAAAGGAGATATATAGGATTAAATAGTAAGGGGATATGCCATCTCTTCTATAAATACCATCAATCTAGTAAAGCTTGTTGTCTTGCTCCATATTTTGAATAGAGGTGAAACATGAATAACACCAAAGATGACAATCTTTTAGTTTTTTTATTAAATTAATATCAGGACGAAATCAGAATTCAAGTTTTAAAAAATATAATTTGAAATGATAAAGGAAAATAAAGTTTAAATAAATAAAGGATTATTATCTCATACACAAGTAGTGAAAATATTTTGTTTTTATAAGCGTCTCAATTTTAGGGTTTAGAGTATATGTGTTATAGTGTAGAGATTTAAAATTTTAGGGTTCATGGCTAGAATTTAAGGTTTATAATTATAATTTAGGGTTTAAAGTTAGGGTTAAGGTTTATGTTTTAGAGTAATATGGTTAGGGATTTAGGATTTAACCTATAAACCCTAAATTTTAACCCTAAGCTCAAATTTTTTTAACAACCCCTAAATCCAAAACTACTATATTTAAACTAATAAACCCTAAATAGAGTCTCCAAACCCTAAAACTAAGATGTTTATATAAATAAAATTTCTACAAGCACTTGTACATGGAATAATTACCCATAAACAAACATTTCAATTAATAATGTTTTTTAATAAAAAAATTGAAGAGGCAAACATACATTCGTCCCTGGTTAAGGTATATGTTATCATTCAGAATATGACTCCAAAATTTTTCCACTTTTTCAAAATTAAGTTATTCTTCGTTGATGTTGTTTTTAACAAAAGTCAAAAAATAAAAAATAAAAAAATATAACTTTTAAAAAGTACCTTTTAATTCAAATTAAAAATATTTTTAATCTTTTATTCTACATTACATTTAACTTTAAAAACACTTTATAGAGATAACACAAAATAAATATTTTTTAATATAATTCATGTATATTTTATGATTTATGTTTGAAATTTGTGACTCCCCTTAAAGTAAAAAAAAAGAAAGCATAATGTCAAAAAATTATCCTAGCATTTGATGGAATAGTCATTTTGGCCCCTATTTATTTTTTTGAAAAAATTTAACCCTCAACGTTTCATTCTGGGCCAAAACGACACATTTATAGATGAAAACTATTAGTTAACTAGTGGTAAATGGCTTGAAATGACGTGATAAACCTACATGGCAGTGTACTCCACGATAATAGTTTCATATAAGCAAATATTTTGACTTTACAGAATAAAACACCAATCAAAAATAACTTTATAAAATTATATAAAATATAAAATATTTTTCTTCTAACGTGTCATTATGTTAAGTTATTTCAAGTTGTTTATCATCAATTGACTAATAATTTCATTCATGGAGGAGCCATTTAAAAAATAAAACGTTTAGGGCTAAAATAATTATTCAGTCAAATATTAAGATATTTTTTTTGACATTATACAAAAAAAAAAAATCCCTCCAATGTGGTATTGTGTGCAACCCATGTGTTTCCTTTAATTGCGGCCTCAAAACGAAGCGGGCTGGTCAAGCAAGCTGCTGAAATATTCTTTTGTTTGCCGCTCCCATGTGTTGCACCTCAATTTTCACGTGCATTTAAATGCCCAGATAATTACTATTTATTTTTACGCTAAAATAAAATACTAGGAAGAATAATCACATTAAATTGGTTATTTGATCCGCTTATAATCACATTAAATAATGTCTTAATAAAATAACTAAGGCAAATTATTTCGAGGTTGTCAAAGTGACCCAAGCTTACTCTTCAAGTTTCTTGGAATTTGATTTTTAAGCTCACTTGAAATGGATTGTTTAACAAAATTTTGAATTTGGTTTTTGAGTTGTTCACTTGTTTGGGTTTTGATCTTGTGATTGCTCCACTTTGAAAGTTTAAATTATTCAAGCTTGTAGTGCATGCATAAATTAACAATGTAATATACTCAATTTCTATACATAATTAAGAGACAAAAATAAACAATAACCACGTAACGCTTCGTGATTTGAATTCTTTCGTATTACGCATTGTTCACTCACAATTCAAAATACATATAGGGGTGTAAATGAAAAGAGCGTTCGACAAACTATTCGTAAACCGTTCGTGCAATGTTTGTTTATTAAGCTAAACAAACGAGCATGAATAAATTTTTTATGTTCGTTTAATAAACAAACGAACATGAACAGAGATGTGCTCGGTTCATTTATGTTCACGAACAAACTCGTTTATCGACTCGTTTATCGGTTCCCCTTTTCATTTTATTTTTATACATTTTTAAAATTGGTGAAGGTAGAAACTAAATTGAACATAATGTAAACGTTAGAGTTCAAAATGTGAAACCTAAGGAGCTTAAAGACTATTGGTGTCAGTTTACCCTTTTGGCGACCATATAAACGAACATTTTAGCAAACATATAAACGAACATTTTAGTAGACACATAAACGAACATGTTCGTGAACGCTAAACGAATGAACACGAACACCTTCAATTGGTATGGGTCGAGGGGGCTAGCGGGGGCGGTTGCCCCCCTAAAAATTTGAAATTCTTATACGACTTAGAAAAATTTTAAATTTTTTTATGGATTTTCTATTGAAAATCTATTTTCGCCCCCCCCAAATTTTTATAAGTTCACCCTCCCAGAAATTTATAGGTTCGCCCCCTAACTTAAAGTCCTGCGTCCGTCCCTGCCTTCAAAAATAAACAAACAAACAAACATGAACACAATATTAGAAATTTAAACGGACACGAACCAAACATGAACACCTTCAAAAATAAATAAGCGAACACAAATAAAGTCTTGTTCCTTCAAGCTCGGTTCATTTACACCCTTAAATACATACATATTTTGGGTTTTTTTATCGTACCGCCTATATTCTGCTTAATAGTTTGGGTTAATAAAATAAATAATCTTATTAAATAATATCATAGATGACGTGGTAGAAATGGCTCATGATATAATTTCTCTTTTTCACGAATGAAATGAAATTCTTTGAAATTTATATAAGGATCATTGTTAGCTCTCGCCATGATTACTGTCGAATATAGATTCATTTCATTCCCAAATAACTGATATTTTAGGAATTATTTTTAAATATCGATTTTAAATTCACTATCTCAAGTTTAAAGATAACATGTGATTAAGTGATATTGTTTAAATAATAAACGTCGTGAGGGCGTTAATTATTCTTCACATGTATTCGTACTTTCAAATTCAATCTTTAATTTAACAGACCAAAAAGATTATTTAGTTAGTATTAAAAAAATTAAAATGTGTTATAATGGCCTATTTTTTAGACTGTTCAATTATAACTAAATAAAAATGTAATGGTAACTTCATGTTTTTACTTTTTATTTCACTAATAAATCTAATGGCCTCAAATTTGACGCGATAAGATTAATATAAATATTTTTAAAAAATAATATGATATAATTGAAAAGGAGGGAGTCAATATCCGCATGAAGTGGTTGTAATGATTTCTAAATTTAGAAAAATAATAAATAAATATAGTTTTTACTATTTTTATATTAAGTTCTTGATATAACCAACAATTCTATTATTTTAATTTTATAATTTGATTTTTTCTCAATTTCTCATCCCATGTCATTGAGAATTTTATAAATTGTGATAGTATTGATATGGTATTTGCATTTTAAAAAGTATATTTATTATGATATATATGTTATGAATATTTATCTATGTGGATGTCTATCATGATTAGAACTTTATCAAAGGAGTTTGATTTATTTATTATTAGGAATATTATCTCTATGAATTAGAGTTTAATGTATTATGTACTTCTTATGCCTATAAATAGATGATTCATTGAAGGCATTGTATACAATTCTATATTTTGAGAATAATACAAATCTCCCTCTTCCTCTCATCTCTTTGTTCTTCTTGTTCTTCTTTATTTTATTCACAACACGTTATCAGCACGAGACTCTAATCAACTGAGGTCTTCATCGTTATAATTCAAAAGAAGTTACCGGGGAGAATTCGATTATAGAATAAACCAAAGATAAGTTTTTTTTTTCTCCTTATTTTTTTTAGTTTCCGATTGTCTTTCTCTTTATATTTTAACTTTGTTTTAATTTTTGAAAATTTTAGAAGTATGTTTGATTTTATTCGAACATTGGAAAGAGATAAATTTGTGGCTTCTCACAAACCAAAAGATGAATCGACAGAGACGAAGAGGTTGCGTTTGGTGTAAATTACGTGTATTTTCTCTTATTCCTAAAAGGGTTAATTAGCGGTATGCTTATTCATACTTTTACTTATATGATTATATTTGATATTTTTCATATTATTATTTATTTCATTTTATTTGGTAAAAGTTAATATTTTTAACCGTGTTTTGAGTTTTACATGATATGCTTAAATGGCTTGGAAAGAGATGTGATATAAAGGGATTATGAGAAGCTATCTCGGTCATATGCTATGTCTCCATTGTTCACGAGAGAAAAATCAATATCGGTAAATTTTGGTTTTATTTTTATTCTTTATATTATTATTTTAAAGTGCGATAAATCATGATGATTTTGGATTTACAAGAAGATTATTATAAAGTCTATATTTGCTTGAAAGCAATATTTCTTCTTCATCAAAAAACTCGACCATAGACTTCTCCCAAATTCAAGTTACGAAAATTCGTCTTGATCCAAAAAGTTTTATGGGAGGCATTCCTTGAAGTGAATGCAAAGCATGATGTTTATTCCATGCGATTATCAATGATGGGGCATTCCCTGAAGTGAATGCAAGCATGATGTTTATTCCATGCAATTATCAATGATGGAGCATTCCCTAAAGTGAATGCAAGCATGATGTTTATTCTATGCAATTATTAGATCTGTTTCATTCCCTGAAGTGAATGCAAACATGGTAAATCATTATTCAATTAGAGACATAATTTCGATATAATCCAAGTATAATTGGCTGGACATCCCGTTCTGCGAGGCTACTGGTCTCAAATGAGGTTTTTAAAGGACCTTGTGGACAGGTTTAACAATGCCGCGTACGAGGATTAAATCTTTGTTCTCTGTGATAAGGATATGAGAAAAAGGTTTTAAAGGCCCACTGGCTCTACTCCATTCCCTGAAGTGAATGTGAGATTATATTATGGAAGGAATAAAAAATCACATTAAAAGTTGTGGTCGTGGTCGAGGCTATGAATATACACATGAAAAATATAGTCATTTTAAGAATACTTCTACCCGCTTGTAGCGAAGTTATAAGGATGACAAGAGTGATAAAGATCATTCTAAGGAAGTGAAATCCTTTTACCAATGTGATGTTATAAACCATTGGTTTCGTACTTGTCAAACGCCAAAGTATTATGGACTTTATCCATAATCATGAATGATAAATGAAATAAAATATAAACAAAATTTGTTTATGGAGAAAATAATTATGGTGTTATTGGTCCAACTCAATTGGATATTGTTAATTTTCTCATAACCCTTGAAGGGAATAATTTACCATTTATTTATTTCCCTTATAACCTCTAACATGAATAATTGGTTTTATTTTATTTTATTTTTTTTATGTTAATTCGTTTTATTTATTATTTATTTATGTTGGTTTGCTTTATGTTTATTTATTTCACATATTATTTATTTACGTTTTATGTTAATTTATTATTTGAAGAATATGATTACATCCGGAATAAAATATACAATGAATTGTGGCTATTTATGCCTAGAATTGTGGCTATTTATGCCTAGCAGATAATGCAAGTACTCATATTGTACTTAAGCATAAGAAATAATTTTCCCATTTAAATGCAAGGGAAAATATGAGTAGTATTTCTCAAAGTACTAAAATATCAATACTTCGGAAGAGCACTTGAAAGTTTATCTCTGATAGATAATCGACTTGATATGATGTGCTATATTTTATATTTTTCATTCCTCGAAGTGAATGATACAAAGTACATATTTTCATTACCTGAAGTAAATGAAACAAAGCACATTTTGAAAGGTGCACAATTATGCATTTCTCGATTAAAATGCAAGGGAATAATGTGAGTACTATATCCGGAAGTACTAATATCACAAAAGGCTCTGGTTGAGCAAATATGTTATTGTCAAATGGAACTTTATTCCATATTCACAGTGCGTTATACTCGTCAAAGTCATAAAGAGAGCAATATGAGTTCGCAAACTATCCCTTTGGGAATTATAGATAACATATGTTATCAATTGGCATTTGAAATAAGCCAATATGGATATAAGTTCTGGTAGCCAAAAAGTCAGTTGAAAGCTCTAGGAGAGCTATATATTGCTACCAAAAGATCATTTCAATTGAAAGCTCCGAAAGAGCTAAATATATTCCTATTTAAAGGAACAATTTTGATGGTCGTACTAGACATGTACGAGTGAGATTGAATTACATGTTATGGTAAACAAGGAGTTTACAAATTCAGAGATATATACACACATATATATAGTTGGCATGATCGGTTAGACCATCCTGATCAATGGTGCAGAAATTATTGAGATTTACATGCACATGTATTAAAAGAACCTGTAGTTCTTGTGGTGCTTATTCACAAAGGAATGGATTAAATTCCACTTATTAAAGAACGTGAAGTTCTTGTGTTGCTTAAAGGAATTGATTAAATTCCACTTACTAAAAGAACCTGAAGTTCTTGTGTTGTTTGTTCTCAAAGGATATAGATGATCCCACTTACCAAAAGAATTAGAACTTAAAGTTCTTGTATTGAAGTTGAGACTGTATGTCTTGCATATCTGAACGAAATATGGGCCCATATATCCACAAATGTGGAAAGTTTTATATGATTTTAGTAGATGCATCTACATTGTTTTATCGACTTACAACCAGAAGTTTGTGAGATTGATTCTAAAAATATTCAGATTATGCAGTTAGACTATTCGTCTTGAAAAGCTAGTGGATTTATATTTTAGGCTATATCAGTTGTTACAAAGCCTATTGATTATGAAAAATATAGTTTAGCAAAATTTCAATTGGATGCCTCCTATTTAATAGTTAAACTATGAGAACAAAAGAGTTATTATTTATATGGTGTTTCCATATAGCAACACTTATACGCATCAAGCCAACGAGTTATAATAAACTCCCCGTTATGATTGGTTTTTGGTCAGAAACCATACATTTCCCATTTTATGATTTTTGAATGTGCGATATGAATTGCTCCACCACAACGCACAAAATGGGTAAATAAAAAGGGTTGAGAATATATATTGAGTACGAGTCTCCTTTTATGTTTAAATTCTTAAAGATTAATTGGAGAATCATTTATGACATGATTTTTCTCAACATCAGGGGGAGATAATAATCAGCTGGATAGAGAAAAATGAATTATCATTATCTAGATCCTCGTATATGAACTAGAAGTTCATAAGATAATTCATGTTATTACATGTCAACTGCCAGACATATTTACTGACCCAATGAGAGTAATTAAGTCTCATATACCAGCTGAAATGCTCTAAGTTTAAATTACATGTTAGAGCGAGAGAATGTAAATCATGCCTGAAGCATGATAGTTGAAATGGTTCCAATGATCAAAATTCTCGTAAATAGAAAGTAATATGAGATGGTCATATATTGGAGGCGGGTGCTTCTGAAGAGACCCAAGACATAACAAATAATAAAACTCTTGAAGAGTTTCAGGTACCTGAAATAAAGATTGAAATCTTGAAGAGATCTCGATGAGTTATGTCATTACGAGAATGGAACTAGAAAAATTGGAAAGTTGTCGACAACGATTTTACAAACAATTTTACATAAAATACTTCTATAGAAGTAAAGAAAGAAATCGAGGATCTTGTATAAAATCTATCCAGAAGTATAGATATTGAATTGGCCAATGTTGAAAGACGCGTTGAACTTCTAAAATAGAAGTATTTGGACCACCAGTCCAAACACCTAAAGGTGTAATGCAAGTGAGGCACGAATAAGTAGTCGTAAATACGACTTGAATTGTGATTTATGAAAAGTTTTAATTACTTCATGGTGGATGCAATTACTTTGGCAGTTTTGAAAATTTTACATGCGTCTAATTATTTGTGGATCCATATTTATCCTTTAAGGATCTAAAATGCTATAAGCATTTGGAAATTTCTGAGGAAATTTATTTAGACATGTCTCATGAATATTTTGGCGCATTTGGTATAATCGCCTTAGTGAATACTAATTGAGAAAATACTATAAGAATGATCGGAATTCCTTATGTATTTTATAAAGGAGTTTGGATTAAGATCCATTATGATAATTTTAGAGCTCCTAAAGAGCTTCAAATTGGAAACTCATGAAGAACTTTCAATACAAGTACTTGAATCTTGACATCAAGTTTATCTCGACGTGAAGATCGAGCATTTTTATATATTTCTTTTGTCTATGAATAGACATAAGCTGAAAGAATCTTAAAGAAGATTCAATATGAATAGAGCATATCTATTGAGTATCCCAATAGTTGTAAGATTTTTGGATGTGAATAAAGATAATTATATCTTTTCTTGGTCTTGAAGCACTATATATTAGTTGGTCAAGAAATATCTATGAATATACAAAGATCATTACATTTAGATCTTCAAACATTCGTTGATGCCTCCTCAAATGTCGTAGAAATAATTGTTATGAACGAGGCAAGCCAAAAAAACTGTGTTTGGCTAAGATTATTGACCCAACATATCCAAAAGATATGTGGATTTACTTTTACAAGATATGATAAAAGCTATCTTGTGTGAAGATAAAGCAAGATGTATATCTCAGTTTGAAAGTTGATACATCATGGAACATATTACTCCAAAGTTTCATCCCTCGCGATCTTTAGAAAAATGATATTCAAGATTAAATTATGAAGATTCAAAGATCTTCTGTGATGTTTTCATGAGGGGGAGTAAATACGCGTTGCACTCTTTTTCCCTTAACCGAGGTTTTGTCCCAATGGGTTTTCCTGGTAAGGTTTTTAATGAGGCAACAAGTTATGCGTATCAAAGATGTGTGTACTCTTTTTCCTTCACTAAAGAATTTTTTTTTCTCCCACTGGGTTTTTATCTTAGTAAGGTTTTAACGAGGCACATTATCTTCATAGACATCCAAGGGGGAGTGTTATGAATATTTATCTATGTGGATGTCTATCATGATTAGAACTTTATCAAAGGAGTTTGATTTATTTATTATTAGGAATATTATCTCTATGAATTAGAGTTTAATGTATTATGTACTTCTTATGCCTATAAATAGATGATTCATTGAAGGCATTGTATACAATTCTATATTTTGAGAATAATACAAATCTCCCTCTTCCTCTCATCTCTTTGTTCTTCTTGTTCTTCTTTATTTTATTCACAACAATATACATATATTTTACATTTTGTGAATCAAGTCATTAAAATGAATTAACACTATCTTATATATACTGACTGATTTAGTTTACCAATAATATGTCAAGTAAAAATCATGTCAATTTGAACCTAATGAGTGGTTTCAATGAAAAAGAGAATGATATTCATTTTAGAAGATTTGAGTTCGAACAGTATTGTCTGTAAAAGTATGTCTTGTCAAAAGGTTAAGAAAAAAAATACTACCTTATAATCACTTTAAGACTATTCAAACAAATCACGTCAATTTTGAGAAGTTTAAGCTATTACTAACATACCTTTGATTATTAATTTACATATTGTCACGGATCGCCAGTTCGAGTCTAAGTCATATGTACACATGGTTGCCCATGAGGTATTAAGGGAGATTTTGGGTTTAAAGAGACCACCAGACTTAGCCCGATCCGTGAAAAATTTTAGAAGATACAACCATTTTGACCTATGTAAACTTTTCATGTAAATATATGATTTGTTCCTCAGATAGCATATTTATTCTAAGGACTATTATGATTTTATGTCAATGTGGTTAACTCGTGATAATGACCCATCACGAGTGCAGTTAACTCGTGACGAGGGCGTCACGAGATTAAATAGGGGAGAATGTCACTCCTAGAAAGAGGTGGAGACAACAATCTCACTTCAAAAAAAGAAAAGAGAGGTCTTGAAATATATAAACAGTAACGTTATACATCCTATCAAACATATATTTTAGGAAAAAGGTTTAACCCCATTACAATATAATTAATCAACTGTTGTGCCATGGATGCACAATGTTAATGGGTGATGTTGGGGGTACGGAGTTGAATACCCCGCCAACTACAAACTCCAACCCAAATACCCAATGCCTATTTTCGGCCAACCACTATCGTAATACTCCCTCCGTCCCATTAATTTTGTCCCTTATTGACTTTTTAAAAGTCAAAATTTTTAAACTTTGACCATGATTATTTTTAATATTTTAAACAATTAAATTTTATAAAATATATATTTTAAAACTACTTGATTAAAAGTTTACAAAATATATTTTTTTATATTTTTTTCAATAATAAATTTTATATAATAATAAGTCAAAGTTTAAAAAATTTGACCCAAAAAAAGTCAATAATGGACAAAATTAATGGGACGGAGGGAGTATTTAACATTAATGCCTTTGTGCAAGCCCAATATCTTTTGAGAAGGTGACCTGATAAAGTAATATTTAAATTCAAATATAAATTTATTTTAAAATTCGAATATGTTTATTATCTTTATTAAGTTTGAGTAAAACTACTTGAATATGAAATTTGGATTAAATAAGTTATTCATTGGATATTCGAATATAATAGTATTTGAATTTAGTAATTTAAAATAATATTTTTAAGTAAGCAAATAATATATTCAAATATTTGTGCATATGATAAAAAATAGATTTATATAAAGGAATATTGGTCTCTTAAGTCGAACTAATTCCAAACCCAACCTCTAAATTGTCACCCCAAATCTACCAGAAACAGCAACTTAATACCCACATCAAATCTTTGAATTTTTTTATAAAATTTATTTTTTTTACCGTTTAATGAAGTGATACTACTAAAGTGTGTCACATATTATTATCTTATCGGTCATCAATAGTCAGTGACAAATTTATAAATATTTATAAAGATGGACACACATGAAATTTCAAAATTTTAAGGTGGACAGAACCTATAAATATTAAAAAATCTTAGACTAACTCATAAAAATTGAAAAAAAAATTAAAGTCAAATGTGTGGAGTTTAAAAAAAATTCAAGGTGAGTATGGACTCACTCTAGAATGCACTTACATCTGCCATTATCAATAATTAACGGTCAAAAATTGTGAACGTTACGGAATAACTAAATTAATTACGTCTCGATTAATAAGGACTAAATTGAGTAGAAAATTTTATAAGGACAATAAAAAAATTTGTTTCCAATGGAAAACCCTAGCGACCCTAGTGCGAAACGCCCTACTGCGATCGCTGCCGATCGCACGGTGAAGTAGGCCCGCTGCGATGACGACAAGCCGCCCGACACCGGCCAACCGGTTGCCGAGAAAGAACAGTCTCCGACGGCAATGGAAGAGATCCAATCCTCGCCAATTACCCCGCCGACTGCTTCGCCTGTAAACTCTACTCCTATGTCCCCGGCCCCTCCTTCATATAAAGATTCACTCGTTGGAAACCAATCACCGCCTACCCCTACTGAAACCGACTTCCTTGATGAAGAAGACCTTGAGATAATCGAAGGCGACGTTACTCGCTCCACGGTTGATGGCGTGATCGCGATTGATTTCTCTGACAGAATTCAAAATATGGCTGCTAAAAGCTTGGATCACACTGTGGTAGTGAAATTGCTTGGCCGGAAAATCGGTTACACCACTCTCCGCAATCGTCTGTATGACCTTTGGAAGCCGAAACAATCCTTCCGCCTTATGGACATTGAAAATGACTACTTCCTAGTCTCTTTCAGAACCAATGCTGACTATCTCGAAGCAATCGCGGGGGGTCCTTGGACGATCTTTGGACGTTATCTTACTGTTGAGCCTTGGTCCATTGATTTTTCAACGTCGAACCCGCATCCCAATCGTATTGTGGCTTGGATTCGCTTGCCCGGATTGCCGGTCCTTCTATACAAACCTAGCATCATCTCTGAAATTGGACAAAGCATTGGTAAGGTTGTGAAACTTGACTATCAAACCGAGCATGGTTGTCGTGGTCGTTTTGCGAGAATGGCAGTTGCGCTTGATCTTGGGAAGCCTCTCGTTTCCAAGTTACTCATCAATGGACGCTTACAACTAGTTGAGTATGAATCCTTGCCGACAATATGTTTTGAATGCGGCAAATACGGCCATGTGCAGGATATTTGCCCGCTAGTGCACAACCTAGTTGGAGAGATGTGCTGTGAACCAACCGCTCCACCGTCCCCCCCTTGCCATCACCTACATCGTCCTCCTTTGGGCCTTGGATGAAGGTTGAGCGTCGCCCCCGTCGGACTCCACGCAAAGACTCGCCTAACAATGTCAACCAACCTACAACGCTGAAAACAGGTTCCGGTTTCAACCCAATCTTTGAGGAAGACTCCTTGCCAAACGCTGTTTCCGAGGACATTCCCGCAGACCACATCTCTGACAACATGGTTGCCCAAGATTCCCTCCCAGTTCCGCCTATTTCTCTGCCAGATACATCTCCTTCGGGGTCTTCCGTCTTAGACACGAGTCGCGCGAAAGGCAAAGCTGCAGCCGATCCTCGCCTTTCCAAGACTCGTGCTCCTGTGATTGTCAAGAAACCTCTGAAAGTACAGCAACTCGCTGCTCCTGCCTCCTCTAAACTGAATGCTACATTAGCACGGCCTTCCCCCGGTTCCTCCCGCCCCATGTCGTCAGCCCGTGTTCCACCTAAGTTTGACAAATCGAAGCACACATCCATTGTGATCAGTGAGAATGCTGACCCCAACATTCATGTTCAGCAAAATCAGCCAGCACCTCCCACTCCTAGACAACGGAAACCGCCTGACTCCTTGCCTCTCAAACAGCATATTGAGCAGGCTCCGTTGGTAACCATCCCTATGAAGAAGGTTGTTCCAAGCGCACAGACGGTTAGTCCTTCCTTGTCAGTTGCTACTGCTTCACCCTCGATAGCTGCCAATGCGTCGTCTTCTGCCCCTGCGGCTTCTTCGCAGATTTGAGTTACCATCCTCTACATTTTATTTTTAATGGATATTAAAGCTATGTGTTGGAACGTCCAAGGCTGTGGACACCCTAAGTTTTTGACAGCCGCTAAACAATATCTTCGAGACAATCGCCCTGATTTTCTTGGCATAGTTGAGCCGCGCATTAGTGGGTCACGTGCTGACTCGGTTATCAGTTCTCTAGGTTTCGCTTTTTCTCATCGGATTGAATCCCTGGGTTTCTCAGGAGGAATATGGCTATGTTGGCATCACTCGGTTAGTGTTACCGTCCTCGTACATCACTTTCAATTTCTCCACTGTGAAGTTACTAGTCTACACTCGGGGCACTCCTTTTTGGTTACTATTGTTTATGCTAGCCCCAGCTCTTCTAAGAGATAATCTCTCTGGCCGCATCTTATGAATCTAGCTTCAGCAATCTCTAAACCATGGCTCCTTATGGGCGATTTTAATGCCACTCTTGATGCTTCGGAAAGGAAAGGTGGTAAAGGTTCTACTCCCGCTAGCCGTGATTTTCAGGACTTTATTTTTAACAGCGGCCTTTGAGACTTGGGATTTCAAGGGCCGGAATTTACTTGGTCGCGTGGGATGACTTATGCACGATTAGATCGTATACTTTGTAACGATCTTTGGGATGAACATTTTCCCGATACATGCGTGACTCATTTATTCCGCATGAGATCGGACCATAGACCCCTTCTTCTTCATGTTGGCTACGCTCGCCATGCACCTAGACCGCGTCATTTCCGTTATTTCACTGGATGGCAGCGACATGATGATTTTGATCGTATGGTAGCGGACAATTGGCAGTCTTCCGCTTCGTTGTCTAGCACCATTCATCGCTTTGCAGCAGCCGCGGACGTCTGGAATACCACTGTTTTTGGATACATTGGTGCCAAAAAAAGATCCATTATGGCTCGATTGCGAGGTGCTCAAAAGGCTCTTGAGAGGAAACGTTCTGGTTTTCTTATTTCTCTTGAGCATGATTTACGCCTCGAGCTTGAATCCATCCTTGATCAAGAGGAGCTTCTCTGGCAACAAAAGTCACGGTCAGAATGGATTAGCTCTGGGGATCGGAACACAGCTTATTTCCACCGTATAGCATCTCAGCGTAAGGCTAAAAATAAAATTCGTACTGTGCAACTCTCTGACGGCAGTTGGTGCGACAATGAGGCTATTCTTTGCAACGAAGCTGCCAATTTTTTCCGCGCACTCTACACGACTGGACCCACGCCTGTAGGCAGTTATAGCATTGCTGGTATGTTTCCCGCTGTTGATTATCTGGTTATGGAAAATCTGTGTGCCGTCCCACCAAACCAAGAAATTCATGAGGCCTTACAAGCAATGACCCCTCTCAAGGCACCCGGTCTTGATGGCTTACACGCTGAGTTTTTTCAAAAGCAGTGGCATATAGTTGGATCCGACGTCTGCCGCTCCATTCAAAGTATCTTCCGGGGCGGTAATATTGAACCATCCTTGAATCGCACTGCTCTTATTCTTATTCCCAAGAAAGATGTTCCCCAATCCTTCGCGGATTTTACGCCGATAGGACTATGTTCGGTCATATACAAGTTACTCACCAAAATCATTGTTCGTCGGTTGAAGTCGGTCATGCCACAACTCATACATCCGACGCAAACTGGGTTTATCTCTGGCAGATCAATCAACGATAACGTCATCTTGAATCAAGAGATTATTCACTCAATGCGCGGGAAGAAAACTAAACAAGGATGGATGGCCCTTAAAATCGATCTCGAAAAGGCCTTTGATAAAGTGCGATGGGATTTTCTTCGTTCTACTCTACTCGACGCAGGTTTTCCCATGGACCTTATTCGTATTATTATGCACTGTGTGACATCTGCTACTATGCAAGTGCAATGGAATGGGGTCCCTTCTGAGACCTTTACTCCGGAGTGCGGGGTTCGCCAAGGCGATCCGCTCTCGCCCTACCTGTTTGTCCTCACCATGGAGAAACTAGGACAAGCCATCCGTCGTTCTGTTGATAATGGTTCTTGGCAGCCTTTTCAGATGATCCGTAATGGCACACCTCTGTCGCATTTGTTCTTCGCTGACGATCTAATTCTCTACGCGAAGGCTGATTGTTTACAAGCACAGAATATTGCGAGCATTCTTCAGGAGTTTGGGAGGTATTCGGGGCACAAAGTTAATGCTCGCAAGTCACAGATCTATTTTTCCCCAAATACTGATCCATGTATCCAAGATCAAATTTGTGAGATTCTAGGCTATCAGAAAACTTTGTCGCTTGGCACGTATTTAGGTGTTCCGGTTCAACATGAAAGGGTACGTCTATCTGATTACAACTTTATTATTAACCGTATCCGATCGAAGCTTAATGGTTGGGCATCCCGTTATCTTTCTCTTGCGGGACGTATTACCCTTGCCAAGTCTGTATTATGCGCCATCCCATCCTATTTCATGCAGACAGCGAAACTCCCTGTGGGGGTTTGTGACAAGATTGATAAACTGATTCGCGGCTTTGTTTGGGGCTCTTCCCGCGCATCACGTCCCATCTCTCTTGTAAATTGGGAGGCAATCACCCGCCCCATGTGTTTCGGGGGCCTTGGAATTGCACGTTCGTTTGAACGAAATTTGGCGCACATGTCCAAGCTCGCATGGTATTTGGTTAGCCGGCCTAATGACTTGTGGGTTCGGACTCTTCGTGAAAAGTATCGAATTGTCACATTGTGTCCCCTTTCTATAGCTCGACCCAATTGCTCACCTCTTTGGCGTGGAATCGCTAATGTATGGGATTCAATTCGTGGGAATATACATTGGCTAATAGGTGACGGCAATTCTACTGATATTTTGAATGATATTTGGGTGCCAACTCTAGGGCCTTTGAGAGATTGGCGTCGTGCCCCCTTCACAGCCCCCCTTGTGCTGAACTTCTCTGATTTGTTGATCGACAGCAACCAGTGGGACGGTGAGCGTCTCACATCTCTGTTTTTGCCGGAAGCAATGTCGCACATCATGGGCATCTTACCGCCAAGTTCTGATGCTGAATGCGACACGGCCGCGTGGTCCTTATCGCCTAATGGGGAATTCACCCTTAGCTCGGCGTATAAAAATTTTGTTGAAGCGAATTGGGGTGTTGCGGATAAAGCTTGGTCTACGGTTTGGTCCATGCCGATACCTCAACGCATCCGGGCTTTCTTATGGCTTGTACTTCATTCACGTCTTCTTACCAATGAAGAGAGACTGCGTCGAGGCTTGACTTCGGACTCCTCTTGTCCCTGCTGTGGTGCTGCGTCTGAGACAATTCTGCACATCTTGCGCGATTGCTCAGCCACGCGAGCTTTTTGGACGACAATTGTCTCGGCTAAACACCAAGCTACTTTCTTCACCTTGCCTCTTCTCGATTGGGTTATTGCAAATATCTCCTCTCCGACAAGCATTGGTAATGTGTCTGCTCCTTGGCGTTTATTTTTTGCTTCTTTTGTTTGGCAAATATGGAAACGGCGTAACGAATTTTTATTTGCGGATTCGTGTTTGACTTTGAGCGATGTGTTTCGAATAAGCCTTGTATGGGCAATGCATTTTGAAGGGCAAAGTTGCATCTTTCCCCCTTCGCATGCTTCTGCCGCTACGGATATCGCATGGCAGCCTCCTCCTCTTGGCTGGTTATGCTTGAACACTGATGCGGCAGTCTCGCGCGCAACAAATGCAGGGATTATTGGTGGCGTGATTCGCGACCCTGAGGGTGCTTGGGTGATCGGGTACTCCAAGCAAGTTGGCTCGGTATCTCCTCTTCAAGCTGAACTTTGGAGTATTCTTGTTGGCATGCAAGTCGCCTGGTCCATCGGCGCTGAACGACTCCAACTTCAATCAGATTGCAAGCAAGCTGTCAATCTTGCCCTCTCCGCCTCCGTATCCCGTGCCTCCTCCCTTGTTCATGCAATTCACAAGCTGCGCGATAGAGCTTGGTACGTCGATTTCACTTGGATACCGCGGGAATGTAACCACGTTGCCGACGCCCTGTCGAAGCTCATTGCCCCTACGGCCTATCAGTTGCATCTTCACTCGCAGCCCCCGACGTCTGTTTTGCCCTTGCTTGAGCGCGACATCAATGGTCCCCCTTATGCTCGTGGTGATCGATATTAGTCTCTTTGTTTAGGACTCTCTTAATTCAAAAAAAAAAACTTAACCTTTAAACTTATAAATAATAATAATAATAATAATAATAATAATAATAATAATAATAATAATAATAATAATAATAATAATAATAATAATAATAATCTCGAAGTCGGCAATTATTAAGAAAAAAATATTCACGCGGTGGGACAATACATATAATATTATTAGGTTAATTATTTATCTTCCTGATAATAGCTGTATCACAAACAGACACGTGCTTCGGTTAGATTTGAAATCATATTGATACTCATCATATCTTCATTCTTAATTATTTTAAATTTCACGAGTTACAGTCGTTGTATAAATTAGAAGAAAAAAAAAAGATTTCAATGCTTATTTTCAAAATTATTTTAATCGATAAAAAGGTTAAAACGTGACAAATTAGCTTCAGAATCGACCGACACATAAACGATTCGATGCAATGGGTTAATTTTGTAATTAACCTTTAAATTATAAAACGTTTTAATTAAATTATTAAATTAAAGTGTTATTTTAATTGAAATATTTTCGTTGGTCAAATCGTCACTTCAATTTTAAATTCATACTTAAATATAATGTTTAGATGTATTTATTATTAGCCATGTTTAGAAAATGAATTACATCAGTCAATTAAGTATAGTTTTATTGATATTACCGTTGGTTACATATATGAGTTAGTATCAATTTATATAGTGTAAAATTCTTTAAGTTTTACACGTCTTTTAGATCATTAGATGGGGAAATAGATGGCTGAGATTAACTTCTTACTTTTTTTTCCAAGTTATAATTTTCACATATTATACTATTAATCTCATACATCCGTTTCACCCATCCAATGATCCAAAAAACCTTATAAAACTTAAAAATTTTACAATGTGTAACTGGATTCTATCCCATATATATATATATATATGAGGACAGAGGTTATGCTATCGATCATACTTAAGTGTTCAATATTCTCTCATTTATAAGTGGGGAGGGATTTGTGTTATTGTGTAGTATAAACATTGTAGTGTTAAAAAAGGAGTCACATTAAAATAGGGTAAGATGATGTGTTTCATCCAAGTGACCCGGTTTCGAGCATCATGTATGCACGCCATTAATTTATACTTATATATATATATTGCTAATTATTTTTTATTTACTTGACAAACTAATTTTTTAAGAAATGTTTATAAAAAAACTTTGAAAACTTGTCAAATTAATAACCTTGATTAATCGAACTGAAAATCAATGAATTATTAAAAGAAATTATGGAACCAAACGGTATACATCCCTAGATAGAACCAAAGTGAGAGTTAAATTAATAAAAAATCTAATCCGAAAGATACTAGTTTTAGCATCCAAATTTGAGCACATGTGATGCAATTACCCTATAAGGCTATAACCAATTTCAAACCTGAAATCAATGCTTTAAAGACCCGGCGGCCGGCAGTTCTTATAAAGGTGGGGGAGTCCGGCACCGAGGAAGAAAGTGAGAAAGATGGGATCCATATCCATTTCATCACCCAACAAGCCGCATGCAGTATGCATACCATACCCGGCACAGGGTCACGTTAATCCAGTGCTCAAAGTGGCCAAACTCCTCCACCACAAAGGCTTCTACGTCACCTTCGTCAACACCGACTACAACCATCAACGCCTGCTCAAATCCAGGGGCCCCAACGCCCTTGACGGCTTTCCCGACTTCCGGTTCGAGACCATCCCCGACGGGCTTCCTCCGCCGGATATCGAGGGCACCCAAGACATTCCCGCGCTTTGTGAGTCCACTACCAAGAACTGCTTGGCCCCATTCCGCCAACTTCTTGCTAAGCTCAACTCTTCCTCCGGTGTCCCGCCCGTCACCTGCGTTGTCTCCGATGGGGTCATGTCTTTCACTCTCGTGGCGGCTCAAGAGCTAGGGATTCCCGGTGTGTTGCTTTGGACCACCAGTGCGTGCGGCGGTGCGGGTTCTTGGCATATTCTCATTTTCGACATCTTATTGAAAAGGGTGTCACACCTTTTTGTGGATCATCAGGCCCGATCTGGTTAGGGGTGACTCGGCCATATTGCCCCCGGAGTTCATCGAAGAAACGAAAGAACGAAGTCTAATGGCGAGTTGGATCCCGCAAGAGAAAGTTTTGAACCACCCAGCGATCGCCGGTTTCTTGACGCACAGCGGGTGGAATTCCACCATCGAAAGCGTTTCGAGTGGGGTGCCGATGATTTCTTGGCCGTTCTTCGCCGAGCAACAAACGAACTGTCGATTTGCATGTAACGAATGGGGTATCGGCATGGAAATCGACAACGACGTGAAGAGAGATGAAGTGGAGAAGCTGGTGAGGGAATTGATGGAGGGAGAGAAAGGCAAGGAGATGAAGAGAAAATCCATGGAACTGAAGAAAAAGGCAGAGGAAGCTGCTAGTTTGAATGGCCCGTCGTTCTTGAATCTGGAAAGCTTGATTAATGAAGTATTACTCTGAGTGAGATGACATATCCCATGTTCTTGGATCGCAGTTTGTGCGTGGTTGAACTCGTCTCTGTCGAATAAAAGATTCAAAGCTAGTGCCTAGTGGAACATTTTCTGTCCTTTTCTCTGTAGTAATAAGTTGGACATATCCCATGTTCTTGGATCGCAGTTTGTGCGTGGTTGAACTCGTCTCTGTCGAATAAAAGATTCAAAGCTAGTGCCTAGTGGAACATTTTCTGTCCTTTTCTCTGTAGTAATAAGTTGGACATATCCCATGTTCTTGGATCGCTGTTTGACTGTTTGTGTGGTCAAATTGTAGTGTTGTTTCTTTACTATACTAGAACTTGAAATCTAGTGTATAATTTAAGGATGAGTCTACCACGTGCGACGAACACCGATGAACACCACTAATGATGAACACCGATGAACATTATTAAATTAATTAATAAAAATTTAAAATTTTAAGGATCCATCAAATAATTAATAATTTTTTAAAAAATTTTAATTTAATTATTTTTTTATATATATTAAAAAAATTTAATAAGGGTAAACTATATATTTAGTACCTCACCTATTTCCGTATTTCTATTGAACCCTCATTATTTAAATATTATTTCAATTTGACCCTATTCTTTATAAAAATAATTTAACCCTCAACCTAAAACCCTAAAGTATTAAACCTTAAACCCTTAAACTCTTAAACCTATACTCTAAATCATATACCATTAAAAATAATTTCACCATCATCGATTCAATTCAATTCAATGAATTGTTGAAGAAAAATAAATACTTTCAAGCTTTAAGTACATGCAAATACGAAGTTTAAAACATGACTGAAATAACATTCAATAACTCGATTCTAGCATTACAACATGAAGCCATACAACTAAATTCTTGTCCAATAATAATGATAACAATAATCCCTTGGAATGGAACAGTTTAACTCCAAGTGGCGATGAATGTATAATAAAGAAACCTTCTTCTACAACAGCCCACATTGCATCTATGTAAAACTAAAGCCTCCAACATAAATTATAGAATACAGAGTACATATCATATGAACTTCATTCATTACTGCTGTCCCTTGCCCGACTCGAGTTTGAAAGCTTTCTTGATCTCGTCTCCAGCTTCGTCCTAAATCAAAGAAGACACATCAATAATGGCATATGATTTTGTATTCCTTCAAATTGTTGATTATTGATTTTTTTTAGGAGAATTTAACAATTCATTGAATTGAATTGAATCGATGATGGTAAAATTATTTTTAATGGTATATGGTTTAGGGTATAGGTTTAAGAGTTTAAGGCTTTAAGGTTTAATAGTTTAGGGTTTTAGGTTGAGGATTAAGGGTTAAATTATTTTTATAAAGAATAGGGTCAAATTGAAATAATATTTAAATAATGAGGGTTCAGTAGAAATACGGAAATAGATGAGGTACTAAATATATAATTTACCCTTATTAAAAAAATAAAATTTTAATATATATAAAAAATAATTTAATTGAATTTTTTAAAATAATTATTAATTGTATGATGGGTCCTTGAAATTTTGAATCTTTATTAATTAATTTAATGGTGTTCATCGATGTTCATCATTAGTGGTGTTTATCGGTGTTCGTCGCAAGTTATAGAATTTTTCATACTTTAATTTGAAATATATTGGTATTTTGCATTTGGAAAATTCTACAATGTGGGACGAACATTAATGAACACCACTAACGATGAATACCGATGAACACCTTTAAAATTTTAAAAATCTAAAGGACTAAAATTATAATTAAAATTATCTCTTAAAAAAAATAAAAATCAAATTTAATAGTTACTTTATAATATTTTTTAATAGGTTCGAATCAAATATACTCAATTCTCCTAAACCCTAACAAAATCAATCTCTTAAAAAATAGAAATCAGTTTATAATTTTTTAATAGATTAGAATCAAATATACCCGCCTGTTCACATGATTGCCGCGTCTATTAAATTTGGTTTTAAACTGATTTCTATCAAATAGATTTAAAAAAACTGATTTTTATTTTTTTAAGAGATTGATTTTGTTAGGGTTTAGGAGAATTGGGTATATTTAATTCTAATCTATTAAAAAATATTATAAAGTAACTATTAAATTTGTTTTTTATTTTTAAGAGATAATTTTAATTATAATTTTAGTCCTTTAGATTTTTAAATTTTTTTAAAAAATTACTGGTGTTCATCGTTAGTGGTGTTCATCAATGTTCGTCGCACGTGGTAGACTCATACATACTTTAATTTGAAATATATTAGTATTTTGCATTTTATATGAAATTTTTGTTTGGAAAATCCCAAAGTAATTGGATTCAAGTGCAATTACTTTAATTACATAGATCATATGTATAATGCTTTGATTAACCATTTTAATTGGTGGGACATATTGAATCATGTATAATTAGAACAATTTCGTTACATTCTAGTATTTTTTTGAACGACTTTTACCTAGGGGATAAAGAATTGAAATTTTGCTCCTACTGGGTATTGAACTTACAACTTAGGAGAAGGTGTGTTAACCGAAAATTTTAATCACACCCTTTAAATATTGTTAAATTTTATTCACTTTTAATTAGGGGTGATGTTAAGTTTTGTGTAATCATATTATGTCGGCCAAACATGCATAGAAAATTATAATACTAGTATAATTACAAAAATAGTAAAATCAATATTCTAATAATTTTATTTTCTTTTTATTATTGTGTGGTGGTCAAATACGCTCTTTAAAGCACTATGCTTTCAACGTAAAGAAAACTTATCACATGTTAATATGGTGAGTTAAAAGTTGATTTTTAAGAGTGTTTGGTTCAAGAGAATATATACTATTTTTATTTTTATTTAAAAAAAAAGAAATTTGAAAATAAAAAATATTGAAAAAAAAATGTGTTTGACTATAAAATTATAAAATGTGTTTTAGAAAATAAAAACAGAAATGAGTAAAAATTTGAAAAACATAAAAAATATGTTTTTATTTTTTCATTAAAAATATTAAAAAATAAAAAAATATGAAAAAGATTGTTTTTTAAGTTTAACTTTATGTTACTCGAGTTCAAATCCTTATAATGTTATTTTTATATAAAATTTAAAATTCCGGTTTATTTCATCATATTTTTTATTATTATAATAACAATTTTCTAATAAATATATTTTAATTTAATATTTAATAGTTAGTTGTTCATTTATATTTTGAAAAGTTATATATTAAACACGTTTTTTTACTATTTTAATTTTGATAACAATTTTTTATTTTTATTAACCAAATATATATTTTAATTTTTGAAAAATAAATATAACAATAAAAAATATTTTTTAAAAATCAAACCGACCCTTAATCTTTGTGGATGAGAATTTAGGACAATACATTCGAGTGTATTGAGTGAGCCTGACGACTCGGGTTTAGTTTTCCAAAAAGATAAACAAAATAATAATGTGACATTTAGTTCTGATTTTTTTATTTAAGTTTGTCATTGTTAGGAAATAAAAGAAAATAGGTTTAAGAGTGTAAAAGATCTTTAAATTTTTGGGGGAAAAGTTTAATTAAGTTTTTAATTTTTTTACCTAATCAAGCTCTTAAACTAATAAATTTAATCAATTAATTTTTTGACTAACATTGATTGTTGAATCTAAAGAAAAAAATGTCAAAACTTAATGATCAAAATTTTTAAGTGCATCTCTCGAAGGTTACACCAGACGCTGTGATGGCTTGGGTACAAGAGAAAAGTCTTGATTAATTTCTTTCTTTTTGGTCCTTTTGTTGAGTTTAAACCGGTATGCTTTGTAAATATCATCATGTGTATTCTTTTCTTATGAATATGTTGATGAATTTTTTTAATAAGACATATGGTAATATTTTTTTATCAAAAAATATTAAAAAAATTAATTAATTAAATTTATTGGTTCAAAAACTTAATTAAATGTAAAACAAAATATAAACTTGACTATTTTTTTTCCAAAAAAATTCTTAAAACCCTCGAGCCCCCCCCCCCAAAAAAAAAAAAAAAAAACTAACTAACTAAAATGCATAAGAAAACAACAATCAAATCCATTATGATAAAATACTTTTGAAGAAATATGGATCAACTATAAGCTTAGGCCTGGGGCTGGAGAGGGTCCATAGCTGTGTTAACATTTGGGTTTCGTAGCCCAAACTCCTAAGAATTAATAAGGTCTTCCGACTAGGGATAGGAACGAGTCGGGTAGGGTCGGGTTTTTGGCCCACCCGCACTCGATCTGAAAATAAACACCCTAAACTCGCACCTGATCCGAAAATAAATATACTAATTCCGACCACGACCCGACCCGAACTATATAAAATAAATTAATTTTAGGGACCTAATTGTAAAAGAATAATTTTAAGGGACTTAATTCTAAAAAATTATAATTTAAAGGACTAAATTATAAATAAAAATTCAATTTTAAGGACTTAGTTATAAAATATATATATATATATATAAAGAGGGGTATTATTATAAATATCCCTAAAAAATTTAGGGGAAAATTATACTATTAGTCCCGAATCTGGTCGAATATTTTCTATCCTAAACCCGAACCCAACCCGACCCGAGTATACATTTAGCAAAAATCCGATCCAAACTCAATTTCTTTATTAAAAAAACTAATTTAATCGAACCGAGTCAAATCAAAACTCGTCGAATCTGAGTAAAATGCCCATCCCTACTTCCGACACCTAATGAACACCCCCAATGTTTAATTAGTGGCTAAAATCTAGTCTGTAAATCAAGCCGTATCAGTTTCATTTATAAAACCAATAGTTTATGAACTAAGCATAATCATTTTCATTCAAAAACATCTATTTTTTAAGATAGTTTTTTCTAGGGTTTTTCTTTAAACTTTTATTTCTAGAGCCGTCATTTTTTTCATTCTTGTTTATTTCATGGACGACATCAGTTTTAGTGCTGGTTGTCGACCGCCGATCACCCTCTTTTATTTAATTATCTCGTTTCTTTTAATTTTAGTTTTATTTCAGTAAATTTGTTTCTTAGCACGTTCTTCTGCTTCTTAGCATGTTATTCAACCTTTTGACTTGTTTTTCTTCTGTTTTCTTTTTTATCATGGTTGGATCTGTCGCCGCCATGACTGATTAAGATAGTGCTACTTTGGTTATCTTGTTGATCTCCCTGTTTTGGACCCTCGATTTCGATTTAGATGCAAGATTAACACCACTGTTGTTCGCGATCGAGATTTGGTAATAAACGTATTGTCAACTTACCACAATTCTGCAATATTCATTTTTTATGCTGTTGTTGATGTTTTTCCCTTCATCATTGAGCTTTGGTGATTTTTTGTATCTAGTTTGTTTCGAATCTTTGAATTAGGTTTTTTACAGGGGCGATTCAAAGATTCTGGGGGCCATGTGCAATTTATTAAAATATGGCTAGTAAGAGATATAAGTGTTTTTTTCAACAAAAAAATACTTTAATACAAAAAAATATTATTAAATTGTCCTCTTGAGAACCAAAAAATTGACTTATAAACATCTAAATATCAAACATTTTCACTTCAAAATTATCATTCTTTTTTCATGTTTTAAGTTTTAGATAATTTTTTATATAAACATAATTATATATATAATTTTATAATTTTTTTACAAATATTTAATTTAATTTCAGTTCCCTATTTTCGGGGCCCCTCTCTCTTGGGGGCCTTGTGCGGTCGCTCATAGTGCGCCTGTCCAAAACCCCCACTAGTTTTTTACCTTCTTCTTTTCTGGTCCTGTTTTACCTAGGGTGTTAGTTTTGTTTTTACGGATTTGTCTGGATCAAGTTGTAAACTTTCTTCATGATTTCTCTTTTGTGAATAAATCTGACATACTAATTCTAAAAAATATCTATTTTTTAAATAAGCGCATTTGGTTGGTTGACCAAGCAGTTCATCTTTGTTTCCTCATATTCCCTTAGGTCATGGGTTTTAGACGAAAAGGAAGGGGGTGCTCCTAATGGGTATAGAACCCATGACTATATAAGGGAAAAAATGAGCGGTTTGGTCAAACGGTCAAATGTGTTTGCTAAAAAAGCATCTATTTTTTTTGAACTACTCTTACCTAGGGAGAAGGAAAAGTAAAAAATTTGTTTATAATGAATTTAAAACCCACAACTTAGGGGAAGGAGAAAATATTAGTTGAGAAATTTTACTTGCTCTATAAATTGTTAAAAAAAACAGAGAATCATAATTAGGATGCAATTCACAGAATCATAAACGGTACATGTGGTGACAGATACAACTTTATTTATATTAATTATCTTTAATTTAAAGTTCATAATCTCTTATCCAAACTAAATGATTCAATTATCGCGTGGGTCATAATTGGTCGACTTCCAAGCTTGACTTTGTTTGGATTGCCAATCAAAGTTTATTTATATAAACTATAGAGTGAACTGCACCATTGGTCAATGGATTTTAAGGGTTGTCTCGTTTTGGTCACTAACAAAAAAAATTACTTTTTATTTTTTTATTTTTGAGTGAATTTCATAAAAAGTTTAAATTAAGAAAAACAAAAATAAAAGAAGTGTGAATATTTTAATATTAATTTTATCGCAGAACATCGATCGACAATGGATAGCTGTCGATTGACGAGCACGAGCAGAGTTGTTTAGGGCTTATATATATAACGTCACATCATCATGTCGTTAAAGATTTAAAGGTCTAGTGACCAAAAAAGTGTCACTCGAAAAATTTAATAGAATATTTTTTTTAAAAAAATAAGTATAGTTTAGTGACCACAATAAGACGGGCTTTAAAGTTCAGTGACTAATGGTATCGTTTAGCCTAAAATATATTAGTTTTTTTTTTGATTAATCAAAGGAATAAAATACTATGGCGAGCCTCGTTAAAAATCTCCCTAACCTAAATGGAGGAAAAGAGTACTCACCATAGTATTACAACAAAATGAACCGATCAGACATAATAATTAAAACGACTTAGGCAAATCATCATGTAACATGCCTATCACCGCATCAGGCGGATAGTCAAGATAAATCGCCTCATAGTCCTGCCAGGGTCCTAACTTCGCCAAAGCATCCGCAACTCTATTTGCCTCTCGGCGCACATGCCTAAATTCACAAACTCGAAACAAACCACTCAAGGCTCGAATCGCCCTCACCATAGAGTTCGAATCCGCCCTACCATCCTGTTTTGTCACCACTCGAACAACCTCCGCGCAATCCGATTCTACTACAACAGTTTCAACATCACAACGTAAAGCATAACGCAATCCCTCATGTATCGCCCACATCTCTGCTTCCATCGCACTACATCGCCCAATAAACTTCGTAAAGCCTCCTTTCCAAAGACCGGTTGCATCACGGATTACGCCACCGCAAGACGCCATCCCCGTCGAACCATCGCAAGCTCCATCAACATTAACCTTCCAACCCGTGGATGTCGGAGGTTCCCAGCTTCGCTGCTGCTGGCGCGTCATTACCTGCTGCTTTACCACGATCCGGCGTGTCTGCAGCGCCCGTTCCGTGTTCAGCAACGCTTGAAGACAACGTGCAACAACCTCCTTGCTGTCCCTAATCTCTCCCTTGAATACGATACTATTCCGGGCTGTCCATAAATTCCACAGCACTATCCCAAAGAGGAGATCCCATCGAGAGCCTCCCCCCCCCCACACAAAATCGAATCACACTTCAAATTCCTGGCCATCCATTCTTGTATCGAACCAGAATAAAACCAGCCACCAAGCGCGGCCGGCATCAGTCTCAACCAAGTTGTTCTTGCCGTCAAGCATTCCCTTAAAATATGGTTGATACTTTCGACACTTGCCCCACACATCAAGCATGTCGCCGAATCTGCCATATGCCGTCGAAACCTCTCCTCATTCGTCAACAATCTTCTCGTACACACCAACTATAAGAACATTTTGATTCGCTGCTGACCTTGCCAATGGTGCACCAACCTCCACAACCCACCATTCAAAGCCCCATCGTGCTATTGATGAGCCGCATACGCCGATTTCACCGTGAAGCTTTGGTTAGCATTCCACCGCCAACCAAGCCCATCGGCTAAATCACCCTCCAAAGGTGCCTTGACCGCCATAATCCTGTCGATAACTCCCCCGTCTAACATGTGCTGAAAGCGTCGCCTATCCCACTGCCCACCATCCGTCGTCATGTCCCTGAGGGATGTAAAAGTATCCGGTAACATCCCTGGTTGAGATACAACATGCTCAAGCGGACCAATGCCATTGACCCAATCATCGCGCCAAAAATCGATGTCCTTCCCATGTCCAACTTTCCAAATTATCCCCTCACGCACATCATTCCATACGGCTGAAACCCCTCGCCAAAGATGCGAACTACCACCTCTAGCAATTGACAACGGTATAGTCTCCCTACACTTATATTTAGCACGCAAGAAACGAACCCACAGCTGATCCCGTTTTGCGATTAAATTAAATCCAATCTTCATTAGAAACGCATCGTTTTGATCGCGAAGCTTTTTGAACCCCAAACCACCTAACTCCAACGGTTTACACAAATCGTTCCAATGAACCAGATGCACACCATTTTTATCAGATGAACTCCCCCAAACAAACTTACGTATAAACCTCTCGATTTCGTCACACACACCCACCGGTAACTTGGTTGTTTGCATGGCATAATAGGGAATCGCCGAAAGCACAGCTTTTGCGAGAGTGATCCTTCCTGCAAACGACAAATACTTCGCCTTCCAATTTGACAATCTATCACGTACCTTTTGAACAATATAAGAATACGTAGCTCGAGTTACCCGCCTATGCAACATGGGAACACCAAGATAACGTCCGAGGTCCGAGACTTCCAAGAAACCCACCACCGATCTCAAAGAATGCCGAACCTCCTGCGTGACATTTTAGAGAAAAATATACTAGATTTTTGCACATTCACCTTGAGACCCGAGAATCTGCAAAACTCAATCAGAACCTCTCTTATCACATCTACCTGCTCCATCGATGCCTCTGCAAATAAAACCATATCGTCGGCAAACATCAAATGCGAAATAACCGGGCTCTGGCGAAAAGACCGAAACCCCTTCCAAATACCCGAATCAACTTTTTGCTGAATCGCCTGGCTAAGTATCTCCATACAAAGCACAAATAAGTATGGAGATATGGGATCACCTTGCCGAATGCCGCGGGAAGGTGAAAACGCATCGGTTAAAGATCCATTCCAACTAATCTGTGTCGACACACTGGAAACACAATTTAATATCAGCTGCCGCAAAGAATCAGGGAACCCAACATCTCGAAGAGTATCATCAATAAAACTCCACTCTAGTCTATCATATGCCTTTTCCAAATCAATCTTTAACGCCATCCAACCCCGCTTCCCCGTTTTCCTGGACATCGAGTGAATGATCTCTAGGGCAATCACGATATTATCCGTAATAGCACGCCCCGGAACAAAGCTAGTTTGATACTCAGAAATCCAATCTGATAAAAAAGGTTTAATCCGATTAACCACCACCTTAGTAATAGCCTTGTATAGCACTGAACACAGACTGATAGGTCGAAACTGGCTCATATTTTCAGGCGCAGCAACCTTTGGAATCAACACCATAATCGTTCTGTTCAATTCTTCCGGAAACGATTCCCCTGCAAAAATACTCTGTAAACATCGACACACACTATCGCCCACCACATCCCAATTCATCTGATAGAATCCCGCATGTAAACCGTCAATCCCCGGGGCCTTCCACAGATTCATGTCAAAAATTGCCGCCTTGATTTCAGCATTCCTGACAGGAGCACATAACGATCTCCACACCGCATCTCTCATTCGCGGAAACATCCCCCGGATATGGTATAGACCCTGACAATTCGGATCAGCCGTGAAAAGCCTCATATAAAACTCAATCGCCCCTGCGCGCAGAGCGCCTTGATCCGTTTCCCAATTTCTGTTGCTCGATTTGAGTCCCAGAATAAGGTTAGCACGTCGTCGTGCCATCGTGGAAGCGTGAAAGAAGCGAGTGTTCCTATCCCCATGCAAAATCCACTGACTCCGGGATTTCTGGAACCACAACAATTCTTCTTGTTCCAGCACAATATCTAATTCGGCCCTCAAAGTACATCTCAATTCAATAAAAAAATGTGAATACGATCGTTGTAATGCCCTATCAATACCTCTAAGACGTGTTAGTAATCTCTTCTTCTGCTTCCCTATATGACCAAACACATCACTATTCCATTTTTCCATGACCTCTTGGAATTTCTGAACATTGGTAGTGACAGATAAGGAACCATCCCACGCGTTTTCAAGTACCTCGCGGAATCCAGGGTGTTCCTGCCACGCTGATAGAAACCGAAACTGCCTCTCGCCGTTCTGTAACCTACCCCCATCCTGTCTAACTAGTAGCGGACAATGATCGCTACCAACTCTATCTAAGTGGATAACGATCGATACCGAAACTCCATAAGCCAGGCGTTGTTCACCAAACATCGATCCAATCGTTGATACAAATCCCCACGACTCCAAGTATATTTATCCCCTTTAAACTCCAACTCTGTCAATTCTAAAGTATCAATAAGCTCTTGGAAACAAGGACTAGTCCCCAAAACATCGCAGGAACCACCACAACGTTCCTCTTTCCAGAGAATTGCATTAAAATCACCACCTAACACCCATGGTTCCACACCCCCCGGATCAAGGCATTTCAACTTATCCCACAAATATCTCCTAACACAAGCATTAGGACTAGCATAAACAGCAGTGAAAAAGAACCAAGTCTCAGAACTAACCTTTCGTGCCTTTCCGTGAATAAACTGATTGGATACAGACATAATCTCCACATCCAACCCATCCCTCCATAATAGCCAGATGCCACCACTAAAGCCTCGCGCCTCAACCCGAAAAGAATTCGGATACCCAAATCTCTGAATTACTCTATCAGCTTCGCCATAACTCACCCGTGGCTCAAACAAAGCAACAATATGAGGATTATTATCATGTACAAAATTTCTAAAATGGCGCCGGAATTCAGCACTTCCCGCACCCTGTGTATTCCAAAACATAATATTCATTGGAAAAATAAAATAAAAGGAGAAACACCCAATCAAAACCAGAGCTTACTGAGATGGCGGGCAATTTTCCTTCCCAACGATCCCACCATTCCCGTCAGTATCAATCCGACCAACATCCATCAGCTGATCGCCCATACCATTAGCAGCACCCTGGCTACCCTGTTGTCCAGTATCCTGCGCCTGATCAAGTTTCGAAGAAAGCTCCGATACCAATTCTGTAAGAACCGGGCGAGGAGGTACTCGAGTTTCCTGCTTCTTCGAAACCTTTAGACTCTTACGCTGCAGTGTAGACAACGAACTCCCCACTTTACCTGAACCAGTACCATGCCGAAACCTTGACGTTGACTTAAAGTCATTACGCCCTTCCTTTATTGATACCGCCCTATGTGAACCCGATGCTATCCCAGGTGTATACGAGACGGCTTGTGAATCGATCCCCTCCATAGACGACACAACATCAATCATCGACGTCACCCCACCGCTCACTAAGTCGGTACGCGGTATGTCACCCTCCTTCCCGGCAATAGGCGGATTAGCCGCTGCATCACTCTCGGCATTACCTTTGCCTTTAACCACTTGACTTCCCTGCTCAACGGTCTCGATAGGAGTCTTGATCCCAGCCCCATTAGCTCCACTGTGATTACCCACTCCATCGGCAACCTTGCCGGGACCAACCTCACGAATCTTAATACCCCCCACCGGTCTCGATGGTTGTCGCAAATGCGGCGTATCATGGCCCATTGGCCTCTTACCATGCACGTCCTTTTTCGTCGTACTCACCATACCTCCTGCCGCTTTCTTGGACCTCCCCCTATCCATACCACTATCATCCCCAAGCAACTCGTGTAAAACCTCAAACCGAGAACCCCTACGTTCCCCGGAAGTTCCACTTGCATTAGCTCCATACCCCCGATTTGTTCGACGTCGGGGCTTCTCAACCACCATCCAAGGACCAAATAAGTCTTCCTTAGTTAAGTCTACATTCGAGTCATCGGCCTTGCTATTTGCCGCTGTTTCCGTCGGCACATCCGTATTCTCCCCCTCACCAACCGAGTGTACACAAGAAGACACATAATGTCCATATCGACCGCATTTAAAACAAATCAAGTGCAATCCCTCATACTCAAGCTTTTGAACGAATCTGTCAATCCCAATACAAGACAAAAGAGGCTTACTCAAATCAACCGCCACCGCAAGTCTCGCGAATCGCCCTCTTTTGCCTAAAGTCGTACTATAATCAATCTTTATCACTCGTCCAATAACATCTGCGATTCTCGTAAACAAGGCCTTAGAATAATATCTATAAGGCAGACCCGGCAACCGAATCCACACAACCACCTGAGATGGATGTTTTTCCGCAGTCGAAAAGCTCCTACTCCACGGTTGCACCGTCAAATAACACCCAAACAAAGTCCACGGTCCCCCCGTCAAAACCTTAGTATAGTCCTCTGTTGATTCAAACTTTACCAAAAAATAATTATTGTCCAAGTCGATAACCTGAAAATTCTTTTCCGTCTTCCCAATCGCATGCACACGAGTAGCCAAGGTCTTGAAACCAATCGATCGGCCAAGGGGTCGCACAATAATAGTGTTCTGCATGCTATCATCAATACGAGCATGAATTCGCTCCGAAAAAGATATGCGGGGAAACAAACCAGTTCGATCCACCACAAAATCGGTGTCCAAAACTTCCAGCCCATCGTCGGCAGTCGTGGCCATAGTTCCCACACCTTCTGTTGACGAACCTGCCACCATGGAAGCGTAAGATTTCTTATGCGTCTCTCCGGCACCAGCCCCTCCATCAACCACCACCAGAGGCGGCTGCTCCATCCCAGCCGCAACCATATCAACGTTCAGCCCTTCCGCAGCACCTGCTTCTTCCGTCGCCTTCTCAGCCGGCAACACCTCCATATCCCCAGCATGTCCCTGCGCCTCCACTGCGGCTGGAAGAGGACCGGCTATCTCCCCTCCCGGTGGCTGCCCGCTCGAGTCACAATACTGCGCCGCCGTAGTAAATCCAGCATTCTCCGGAGAAATAGGAGCATGCATCGTAGGGTTTTTTAATTTGAAAGAAACTCTTTAATTATTCTCATTTTCTAAAATATATTAGTTTTCCATATAAAACATAGGTTAATTATTCTATGCATTGTTAGTATAATTTTTTTCCACAAGCTGATCTCTAAGACCGTTATGTGTTTTATTTAAGGGACTTTAAACCTTAACTTTTAATCTTTAATCTTAAATTTTAATTTTAAATTTTAAATTTTTAAGACATAAAATTCTAAACCCTAAATAAGACATATGACAACATTAAATATATGCATAAGAAAAAAAATTCATTCTCAATATATTAAATAATTTCCTTAAAATATACTCCTTAGTTAACAAAAAAGTAAAGCTTGAAATCCACTTGCTATGTAATAATGTTAGAATGGATTAAATGTTATGAAAATTCTTCAACGAGCGTCGCATATCGTTAAACACCGCTTAACACTATTAAATCTTTAGTAATGATTAAAATTTTTAAAGAATAGACTTATAATTAAAATCATTTCAAAAGAAAATTGAAAATTAGATTTAATAAACCTATTATATTTCTTTATAGTTTTTTAATTGATATATTAGAATAATTTTTTTCAAAATCTCCTTAATATCAAAAACTCTAAATCCAACCCCTCTATTTTCCTTTCGCCACCGCCGCCGCCGCAACCGGTAACAAAGTTACATTGAGTAGTTGTTCTTGGCCACCGTAGTCTATCAACACATGTATAGGAAGTCCACTTTTGAGGTCCAGGCCTATATTCTTCCTTTTCTTTTGAAAAAAATAAGACGATGCAATGGAATGAACCGATCTTACGCTATTCAGAACAATTCTAACACAATTTTCATCTGTATTATCCATGTCAATGTTGAAGACAGTATCAAACTTCACTACAAAAGAATTGGTTTGAAGAATTCTATTTAGTTGACTAATTAACAAGTCTTATATTTTTTGGGCGGCGGCGGAAGGACAACTAACTAAATAACAATTTATAATTTTCTTTTGAAATAATTTTAACTATAAGTCTAGTCTTATGCAATGAAAGCATATTAGTTTCTCTAGTATCTCAAGTGATTTCTGTTATCTAGTTACGTTGGCGCAGTTGATGAATGTGACGCACCAACAAATGGGTACTCGTCGATAGGGGTGTAAATGAACCGAGCTTGGACGAACAAGTCTCTGTTCGTGTTCATTTGTTTAATTTTAAAGATGTTTATGTTCAGTTCGTGTTCGTTTAAATTTTTAATATTGTGTCCGTGTTCGTTTATTTATTTTTGAAGGTGATCGTGTTCGTTTGTTTAGTGTTCACGAACATGTTCGTTTAAGTGTTCGCGAACGTGTTCGTTTAAGTGTTCACGAACGTGTTCATTTAAGTGTTCACGAATGAGTTCATTTAAGTGTTCGTGAACTTGTTCGGTTAAGTGTTCACGAACGTGC